>OY720347.1:10752224-11952224 GCA_963082975.1 Labia minor | reverse complement strand
GTATTTGGTGGTTGAAAGTATTAAAAGGTTTTCATCCATTTTGTTTCAATCAGTATATTACATAAAACATTCATTTCTTTTTGTGTTCTTATTTAAAAAATATATTTTAATTTAATCACTATATTAATTATATATATTATTATTGTATATGTTATATCTATCTACCTATGTGGCTCAAAGATACTCTAAAGTTCTTAGCAGCAACAACCACATTTCTCCAAGTGTCCCTATCCTGAGCCCTTATTCCATCTCTCTTACGTCCCTTCCTACGCGTCATTGGTTTTCCAAGCGGACGTTTTCCAATCGGTCTTCCCACCAATATCTTTTTCCTCTCCCATTCTTGCCACGTGCCCTGCCTATCGCAGCTTTTTCCCTTTTATAACCCTAACTATTTCTGAAGATGCAGAGAGGCCATCAAATTTCTTGTTATACAGTCTCCCTCATACCCGGTGACCTCATCTTTCTTTGGCCAATAAATGCAGGGAAGAATCCTATTCTCAAATACTCTGAATCTACTCTCATCTCCAAGGGTCATAGACCATGCCTCCCACCCATATAATGCAACAGGCAAAATAATCTTTTTATATATTCCCTTTGATAATAATTTTGAAGAGATAAGCCTCTTTATTGCAGATAACAGGCGTTTCCCGATTGCAACCCCGATTTAAATTCTTCTCAAATATTATTATCCTTCGTGATTACATTCAATTTTTCTACATATTCAAATTCTACATTTTGTATCTTAAGATTTTGTATGTTAATACTCTTCCTCTTTGTTACTAAATATTTTTTCTTATCACTATTAATTTCAAACCTCCATTAAATTTTCCTCGCTATCTGTAATTGCAATTGCCGAATCTCCTATTATATTTAAGTCGTCTGAGTAACCTAATATTTTACAATTGATTTCCGCATCTTATTCTTTCTTTACTACCTTCAAGAGAAATTTGAAGATTGAAAATTTGAAAAAGTTTATCCGGATCTATTGAGTTATGCGTATGTTTTACTAAAGTCTACAAATAATTAGTGAACAGAAATATTGAATTCGCGGTTTTGTTCCTAATATCTGTCATAATGAAAATATCTTAATTAATGTTGGTCGATTTGGCCTGAACCCGCAATGATATCTCCTAATATTTCCTCCGCCTATAGTTTATAAGTATTGTAGGTATATGTTATAATAGAGTATAATATTTCTTTACATTTTGGTATTTTATTTTCATTGCTAGATTATTATTGAATATTTTTAATTATAATGAAACTTGAGAAAATGCAAAAATAGAGACTTGAGACAATTTATAAAAATTAACGGTATAAAACTATAGATAAATGACCAATATATACATTCATTAATAGTATTAATTTAAATTAATTGATTTATTTGTTTTTTTTATTATTAAGTTCATTTATTAATTTTTTTAGATCATAGTTATTTTCCTTAAAAGAAACTTAAATTCTGTGGTGCTAGGGGATTTGAAAATTATTAGCCGCAATATGAAGATTTCGCTTACAGTTTCTGTCATGTCCGACCTCCATCCAACAGTTATTTTCTGTTAAGTTTTTTGCTTCTCTTAATCATGTGATCTATATATTTAATTTTTTTTGATTCATTATAATAAAATTTAAACAAATAAGAATTTTTACTTTGTTAATTTATATAAATTTCAATATAAACTGATTATGAGTGATACGCTTAGCCAATACTCTGAATAATTTGTGTACAAAAATATTGAATGTTCTTAGCGAGATTTGATATAATGTTGTACGATTTGTCCTAAATCTGAATTAGAAGAAAATTATAAATTGCATTAAAATGAGACCTCTTAGAATAAATTATTTAATTGAAATGATATTTAAATATAAGAATTTAAAAAAATATTATATTCTTTGTTTGGCAATTGTTATTTAATTATGTGCAACATGATTCGACTTGCACAGAGCATCGTTATTTTTTATTAATATCACATAATAAAAATGAATCTTTTAAACATAATAAATAAAAAAGACATTTTAATAAATTTAAAAAATATACCCAATTTAAAAATGTCAAAAATTTAAAACAACTTTATATCATCATATTTTAATTTTTATATAATATATATATATTTAGTAATTAATAATAGAGTAATTAAATTAAAATAAAAAACAAAGATAATATAATTCAGTCATTTTAATTCAGGTTAAATAATATTTTTTTTTATTATTCAATGATAAAATTTATATATTATTATATATATATTATAGAAAAGAAGAAATATTCAATTAAATAAAAAATAATTTAAGATAAAAATATGATCTAATAAATATTTTAATTAAATTGAGAACTTTTAGAATAAATTATTTAATTGAATTGATATTTGTATATTAGAATTTAAAATAAAAAGGGAAATATTATAATAATTCTTCGATTGGGAATCTCTATGATAATTCATTGTTTGAAATGATTCCGCTAGGCCGACAGTGAGCCGCGAGCTGCTCTTGAATGAACAACACGGAGAATTATATAAACTTTAAAAAATTAATTTCTGCGGTTATTGATAAGATATTAATAAAATTTATAGCCTATGTTACTCTAGAGGTATATAAGAATATTGTGATGTAATTTCAAAGAAATCGGTTCAGCCAATTCTGAGTCTATAAAATAGTAATTTTCCGGACAGACAGACAGACAGACAGACAGACAGACAGACAGACAGACAGACAGACAGACAGACAGACAGACAGACAGACAGACAGACAGACAGACAGACGTGAAAAATTCTAAAGTCACTTTTGGATTCTAGAGGTCATGAAACGCGAAGATATGCAAAAATTTTTAAATTCTGAGCAATGTGCAGACAAAAACCTTTTTTTATATATATAGATTATATATATATTATAGAAAAGAAGAAATATTCAATTAAATAAAAAATAATTTAAGATAAAAATATGATCTAATAAATATTTTAATTAAATTGAGAACTTTTAGAATAAATTATTTAATTGAATTGATATTTGTATATTAGAATTTAAAATAAAGTGAAATATTATAATAATTCTTTGATTGGGAATAGCTATGATAATTCATTGTTTGAAATGATTCCGCTAGGCCGGCAGTGAGCCGCGAGCTGCTCTTGAATGAACAACACGGAGAATTATATAAACTTTAAAAAATTAATTTCTGCGGTTATTGATAAGATATTAATAAAATGTATAGCCTATGTTACTCTAGGGGTATATAAGAATATTGTGATGTAATTTCAAAGAAATCGGTTCAGCCAATTCTGAGTCTATAAAATAGTAATTTTCCGGACAGACAGACAGACAGACCGACAGACAGACAGACAGACGTGAAAAATTCTAAAGTCACTTTTGGATTCTAGAGGTCATGAAACGCGAAGATATGCAAAAAATTTTAAATTCTGAGCAATGTGCAGACAAAAACCTTTTTTTATATATATAGATTACTATCTCGCCAGAAATAGTATTGCGGCCACGAAAATTTTCGATGTTGAGATTTTGTTGTTTTTATACGTTTTGAAGGATCCTGAATCATTTTCACTAAGGTTGAGAAAAATGTCTGTCTGTCTCTGTGTGTGTATGTGTATGTATGTATGTATGTAGACAAGATTACTCAAAAAACGGTTTGAGCTAGAATCATGAAATTTGGTACATGGGCTTTATTCAAAATTCGTAGTTTTTTTATCAACTTTTGAGAAATGTAGCTCAACCGGAAGAGGGTCATTACCTACAACGTTTTGATTTTTTTTCCACTAAAGTGACCGTAAAAATAAAGATATATGTTTGATAATTTTTCACATGATTAATAATTGTATAAAACTGCTATATATATAATTTCATCTTGATTGAATTGCTGAAAGTACCAGAATTAATTTTTTAACACTGATAATCACGCGCCAGTACGTGGCGTGGTGCCATCAACAAAGATCCATACACGCCCTGGTTTAATACACATTATTTATTAATTTTAATTTGTAATTTATAATTAATAAAATTTAATTGAAATATAATATATTATGTTGTTTAATCCAATTCAAATTGCGAGATAGTCAAGTGGACGGAAACACTCCAACTAATTTTGCTTAATAAAATATCAATTTAAAATTTCCCATTTGTTCTCAGTTTTTAAATTTCTCTTCTTATAATTTCGGTTGATTTAAATTGATTTTTCTAATATGTCTGTCTATTATTTGATTTCTTGTTTTATTATTTAAAATTGAATTTAATTATGTATTTAACAAAATCTTTTATTTATTTATTCTTAATAATATTGATGTCTTTGATTAAGTTGTTATATTTAAATTCACAAATATAAATCTCTACTGATAAATGATGCAATTTTCTTCTGTTTCGAATATTTTATACAATTTAAGATAATCCTTTTCTTATATTTTTTATATGTTTCCTAACCCCTTTCATCATCATCATCATCTTCTATAAATAAAGAATTAAAACAAAAAAGATTATTTATAAATTGAGAGAGAAGAAAAAAATAATTTAAATAATATATTTCTTATATCTATTGTTTTTATGATTACATCAATGTAAACAACCCATTGGTTGATTTATTGTGTTAACATAACATGACTA
This sequence comes from Labia minor, assembly GCA_963082975.1. Classification (NCBI taxonomy): domain Eukaryota; kingdom Metazoa; phylum Arthropoda; class Insecta; order Dermaptera; family Spongiphoridae; genus Labia; species Labia minor. Next base: position 11,947,634 of record OY720347.1, on the reverse strand, counting down.
GAAAATAAGGAGTTCACTTTTCATCTTGGTAGTGCACTCACGTTCTTTCCATGATTTAGTGATTTAGTAGCTCACAATGACACTTGACACATGAAACATTCCATATATATATATATATATATATATATATGGATGTGGATGGATGTGGACTTAAGAAGCAACAGATTCGAAATCTCTCAGATAAACATATCCCGCAATACATCCGTGCTTTTGTTCTAGAAATAAATAGCAACATGTATTCACAGAACATATAAAAAAATAAGTATAATTTGTGTAAAAGGCTAAAAAATAAAAAGAACAAAAAAAAAAAAAAAAAACAATAACATCAAAAAATTCTCATGAAATTGTCATATTTTAAATTTTTTTTTATTAAACAAAGAAATAAATATAAACTATTGTAAATTTACAACATAATAATTTTTTTTTGTTTAATACAGTGATTCCCAAACTGTGAGCTGCGGCCCCGATGCCGTCATAAGGGAGCCGTGAAAAAATTTTCTAATACTTGAAATTTTTGATTCTAAAAAAAAAAGGTAAGATGATTTTGTGGGCAAACTTTTCAACATTTCTATTATTTTTAAATTTTTTTCAATATTGTTCTAAAAAAACAAAAAAAAAAGGTCAGATGATTTTGCGATGATTCTGAAACATTTCCGAGTAGGGAGGGAAGAAAAGTTTTCCAATTTTTCAAGCGAGCAAAAATTTATTTAAAAATCGGATGTATTAAGGGAGCCTCGGAAAAAATCCGATTATTTAGGGAGCCGCAAACCAAAAAAAAATTGGGAACCTCTGGTTTAATATATATTTATATTTTTTTATAGATACATTTCATTAAATTCATTTAAATAAGAATCCAAATAAAATTCGGATGTTTATAAAGATAGAAAAATTTATTTAATTCAAATTTTCTGATCATTCATACATTAGTTTTAAATTAATTTAATTTATTAGAAAAATTTATATCAGAAATCAATATATATATAATTATGTTTAAATTAATTTATTGTATTTACTCAATCATAGCCTTAAACTTATGCAACCAAATAAACAACCCTATCAATTTATAAGATTTATAATCTAAAGATAGATAAATTTTTATGAAATAATAAGAAATATTATTTAAAAACTTTTAAGTATAATATGAACATAAAATATAATTTTTGTACTTAGAAAACTTATATATTCTATTATTTCTAATTATTATTAATTTTAAAAAGTAAAGAATGCTTTCAACTATACTCGTATTTAAAAATAATAAATATATGAGACATTCAATGAACTTTAAATGTAATAAACATGACAAATAGTCTTTATCATGATATAGAATTTATATATAAATCTTCTCTTTAAAGTAATAGTTTTTAAACATTATACACCTTTGCTTATATTTCTAAATTTAATTTATTACAGTTCAATGAGAATCAATTTTAGTTTTCAGAAGCTCTTTGTGCTAGTAAAGGGAATTTTTTTATTTACCAATTTTATTTATGTCTGTAAACAAGTTTGTATACGTTATAAAATTGGATTTACTTATACTTAAAATATTCTGAAGAGATATGTACAAATATACACTAAAACACACACATACATGGTGTAAATATTGGTACATGACTTGCCTAAAAATTTAAATCATTAAAATTGTATTTATGATTATTTAAAAATTAAAAAAATAAACTTAGCATTGATTATACTAATATATTTCTAGCTATGGCTATTAGAGAAATATTAAAAATGATTAGTACAGGATTAAATTGGTTACCTTTTGATTACTAACTAGTAAAATCGATAGTGTCGATGAGATCTTTAGAATCAATCGGAAACACCAATACATAGACAATGGATATGAGTTAACTACATAGTCTTTTATTGTATTTTGGTTCGTTTCTTTTTCATCCTCCTCCTCCTCCTCTTATTTTAATCTCATTGATGGTATGGCCCTCCTGCCGTGAGTGTTAACAGAATACCATTTGTGGGTCAACTTTGTGAAAAGTCATCAAGGAAAATTAGCCGGGACACCCCGTTGGGACTGCAGACAATGCGGACCACATCGGCTTGTTAACCGCCGCGGCCCACACCTCCTCAGGCTTTGTTTTCTTTTTTCTTCTTCTTCTTCATCTAAGTCCATTTTCAACATTATTAATTTAGAATTGATCAAATCGATATCAAGATAGAATTCGTGTTTTACTGTATATATAATATATTCATTTAATAATAATAATCATCATAATAATCATCATACAAAAAAAAAGTAATTTTCTTAATCTTATATTTATTAATGTTAAATTCTTTTAAAAAGAAATAATTTGGAACTTTTTTTTTATTCTATTTTTTCTTTTATATTAATTTATGATCAAATTTTATTAAGAAATTAATCTAAATTATGAATTCTTTTCTTATGGTGTTCAAATAAGAAATGAGAAAAAGAGAAAAGATAAATTCGTCATGACCACAAAGTTCATAAGGGTAGAATTACTTATTATAGTCAACACACAGAGAAAAAGGGAGATGTGGTTTTATAATAAATGCAGTCATTTATCATTTCAGCCAAGTAATAAATTAAATGATACATACTTTTTTTTGTTTAATTTCTATTACATTTATTTATGAATTTATTTTAAATAATTTATTAAGTATTTGCAAAAGTAATAGTCAAATTTTTAATAGAAATTCAAAAGAGTTTGAAATAATTGATAAATTTCATTATCTTTTCTATCCCTATTTAATTATATTAGTAAATATTTAGAAATTAAGAAATATACAAGTCCATTCACAAAGTAGGTTTCGTTTTGGAATTAAGACAAAACTAGTACAGGAAAATGTTTTTTATTATATACATTTGAAAGAACAACTAAAATACTATTTTTCTACATAATCGCCAAAAAAGTTGAGACATTTAGGGTAGCGATGAACGAGCTTCGAAATTCCTTCCTTCATTTTCATAATTTATATTTACAATACTTGCACTTTTCATAAATATATAATTTTATCGTCCATTAAACCACAAAATCTATTAGTTTAATATTTAATAATTAATATCTATCAATTAGGGGACAATTTTAAAAAATAAACTATAATGAATTTTCAAAATAAATTTCTTGTATTTTAAATAGATTGGAATTGGAAGTTTTCAAGTTTATTCAGTAGGAAATCAAAAAACTTTTTAATCAATACAATATTTAAATGTAGTTTCTATAATCTCCTACATCATTACAGTCCTAAACTTGAAAAACATAACACCATAAATTAACTTGTAAGAAATTCTACATAATATAGTTTAAATTAGAATTGAGAAGCATTTTGTGTAAAATTTATCTTTTCTGTCCTCAAATGCTTCCCCAATGTCATACATTGAACAGGCTACTATTAAACTTGAGAGTTTTAGGCCGCAATAATCACATTCCTCAAATTGTCTATATCAATGATGGCAATCCTTTTTGAGAAGTGGGTCGTATTTTGATCATTATTTTTTTAGATCTAGCTCTTGGGTCACTAAGTATTTAATTCAAAAAGGAATAAAGAAAACCACATACAATATATATTTTGTATAAATATTTATAAATAATTAATAGGTATATCAGTGTTTCTCAACCTTTTAGTATTCACGGCCCAATTTTCAATCATAATTTTCATCTCGTCCTTTTAAATAATTGGCACACTTGGCTATATGAAAATGTTTCACAGCATCGCAAAATCAGCAGACCTTTTTTTTAGAACCATATTGGAAAAAATTGAAAAAAAATCGAAAATGTTCAAAAGTTTGGCCACAAAATCATCTTACCTTTTTTTGAACTATTTATTCTCTTTTTTGACTTAAAAAAAAATTTATAAAAATCAAAGTGTGGGTCAGTGTCTGACCCACGGGTCATAGGTTCGCCATTACTGGTCTATATACTAAATCATCACAATCCAATTATAATATAATAATATAATTTAATAATATAATAATATAAAATATAATAATCCAATATAGATTGATTAATAATTAAATTCCTATCTTATAATCCTATAATCCTATCTTTTAACGTTTTTTACGTCTTTTGCGTTTATATCTTTCTCTATTATGCGCTTTATGTAGAATTTTTGTAGTTGTCAGAATCAAACAGCTCTTTATATTATTTACCTTCTCTTGTCTTTTATTTTCCCTCCAATAGTAGATCATATTTACTGTTATTTCTTGCTATATGCTCCAAATATCCACATTATCTTTACAAGTTCTTGATCAGTCCTTATATCAAGCAACACTTTGTTGTAGTGATTTTTTAGTCTTTGATATATTTTCAGTATTTTTTAAATATAATTTTGATTTTTTACTATTTGTGTTGATAAATAGTCTTTAAATAAATAAATAACATATCTATTCAATTTTTTTTTATTTGTTCAGACAGTGCATTGCCTCATGAGATACGAAGTGTTTCCAAAATTAGACTGTTTTATATTAAATCAACTTTCAAAAAATCTTCTGAAAAAAACATATACGTATTTGGAAATATACTAATTTTATTCAATCAAAATTGTTTAATTCATGACAATTATTAACTCAAAATAAAATATTTAAATCAATGCAGATATTTCTGTTTTAAAAAATTTATTAAAAATTTCTGAAAAAGTCATGGAAATGAGAAATATTTCTCAAATGAGTACATTAAAGATTAGATTTCGAAACAAAAAAATGCATAGAAATATGGAATATTTTATTTTCCCACAATCTTAGTAGGCCTGTTGTTGTATAGGCACTCCAAAAAATATCTTTACTTATTTCTATAAAAATTTGAAAAATTAGAATTAAGTAAAAATTAAAATAAAAGAGTAGAAACTAAGATATACAATAAACCATTTTCAATAAATATAATTGTGATAAAAGTTACCTGAATGTTTCTAGATTGTTTTGAAAAGTGATTAGAAAAACATTTGTTTACAATTGGGCAGCAAAGAATGTTTCAGGGATTGTAAAAAGCGATAATTTGTTTGTATCCTTTAGAATCAAGAGATAATAGAGAATCCGCATTTAAGTTAGATCCCTCAGAGGCTGTGGAGGATTATCTCATATTAGGATTGGATCTCATAATAGGTCACATTCCACAATGTTTCTCAACCTTTTAGTATTTACGGCCAAATTTTCAATCATAATTTTAGAACCATATTGTAAAAAAGTCGGAAATGTTGTTTGAGAGCCTCTTTACATTCACTGAATTAATCAATTTTTTTAAATAATGAGCACACTTAGCCATATTGATAAATCGAAAATGTTTCAGAGCATCGCAAAATCATTTGACCTTTTTTCGTTTTTAGAACCATATTGAAAAAAAAAATTGAAAATTTTCAAAAGTTTGCACTTGAAATGCCTTTGGGGGCACTTGATATGATCGCCCCCCCCCATTAGTGTGCTCGCGCCCCCCTAGGAGGACGCGCCCCACAGATTGAGAATCACTGCTCTAATGTATTAATAACATATTATATCTAATATATTCATATCTTATTTAATCTTTTTTAAATCATGATTAATTTTAAATAAATAAAAGATTTATTAATTGAAATTTTTTTTTTAATAATAAAATTAAGAGAAAGAGTAATTAATTTAAGATTTATAAAAATTAATTTATTTTTGAAAAATATCAAAAGAAAAATCATTATGATTTAAGAATTCGGAAAAATTGATTTTACTCTAATAAATATGAATCAATCAATTTATATTTGTGGTACCTACGTATATACTCATATCTTTATCTAAATACTCTTTATTCACAGGAATAGGAATAGGATTAGACTTTATTTATTTATGAATGAATTGAGAAAAATAATTAAATTCTTCAAAACTATTAACTGATTAAATATTGATTGAATAAATTTTTGTTTATTTATTTTAAAATCTGACATTGATGTAGGTATAATATATATATGTATATGGACACGTATATTTATTTATAAGTATATACGTATTTAAATGGGAATCAATGGAAATCTGTCAGTTATAAATGAGAAGAGTTCTTTTATAAGAAGTATAACAAACAGTACAAAATGTTTGTGTGTGGGGAGGGGGGGGGGAGAGAAAGTGAGGTCTTTAAATCACTTGTCTCAGTCGTTTCGTGGCTGTCACATCGGAAGATGATGATAAGACTGAAGAGAGAGACTGGAGTGGGGGAGGGAGATGGAACGTTGCAAATGGATCTGGAAACGATCGGACGATTCATTTCATCTCCTGTTGTTAAAATGACAAACGGAGGCTGCTGGCTGGTAGCAGGAGCAGTCAAGGGTGTCATTAAAATCTCGATCAGTGAGCGAGCGAGAGGGATGATGGTGGGACCGAGTCCGAGAGCGCCTTGTCATAAATCACTGCCGATGCTATTGGCCCGATAAGTCACCTGGTCCAGCCAGCCTCCCTTGAATATGTCCCCCTCTGATGAAAATGCCTGGTAATCGTTCATTGTATTAAAGTCATAATTTGACAGCCAAATACTCTGCAACTTTGCATAATTCCTTCTGTTCTTCTTATTTTTATCTCGCTTTCATTCTTTCATTCTTTTTTTTTTTTTTATACGATTTACTATTTACTTTCTCCCCCCCCCCACCCCCTCCTCTTTCAATTTAAGTCCAAAGAAATATTCAGATATTCGTATAATACGATAATGGATTGAATTGAAAATAATCCGATTAGATATTCATTTGGATCGATTTTTTTTAAAGGGATAAATCACCTCTATCTAAAATCTAGATGATAATAGCAAATTTATAAATACAATTTCATTTTTTTGTATACATATTTACTAATTATAAAAAAAAAACAAAAAACTTAATTTTCAAAAACCTTTTATCTTTATCTGATCGAATTAATTAAATTTCTGAAAATAAAAGTAATACTATTTCTCCAAGGATTCTCTTGTTAAAGTTATTATTATATTATTATATTAGAAAAAATATACTACTTTAAAATTTCCATTACAAGTTTAATTTAAATTTTCTCTTCCATAATATTTATAAATTTAAAAATATTATATATATATATATACATATATATATATATATATATCTGGACCAATAGGGTGAGATGATGATGATGTTTAAAGAAATTGTCAAAAATTTAACTCAAAATGGTTAAAATGACCAATTTTCTTATTCGATGAATAATTTAAAGTAATGTTTCATTGACTAATTCTCTAATTATTCAATTATTCACTATTTTTCGGTCTTTATCAATTTTGTTTGGTTATAGGAAAATTATTTAATTAATTAATTTTTAAATTTCTCTATATCAAAACCGAACTAAAAAAAATCCAGAAAATTAGTGAAGCCCTCTTGAGGCCAAATCAAAAAAGAATTATAAATATGAGCTCAAATGAATTTATATTCAAGCTTTAATAATTTTCATCTCGTAAACTCGTAAGTTTTTGGGGTTAAAAAAGGAATCCACTGGTAAGGTTTATCCAAATCCATGATACTTTAAAAATTAGTTTCAAATAATATTCTACATATAAATTTGGGTAATTGTATTTTACATGAGCTGGTTAAATTTTGGTTATATATTACACTTAATCTAGATTTTAAAGTTTTAATATTTAATTGCGTTATATATTTTTACATTTAAAATAAGAAATGCAGATGTTTTCTAAAAAGTGGAACTGTCCCGCCAAAATCGGGATGTATTAACCTTAAAATAAAATTTGTAATTGATTTCTTGTTATTTAAAATTACAATTTTACTCAAATTTAAATTTATTTATATAAGCGTATTATTCCAATAATAAATTTTAATTTTCTTAAATAATTTTTAATTTATTTATTTTTCATTCTATTACTTTAGTCCAGCGGTCGGGGAACATTTTTTAATCATTACCCCAAAATATTTTTGTGTAAGTTGATATTACCCCATGGTGAAGAGCAAAAAAAACATCTTTCCTATTATAGCCCCCCCCCCCCATTATAATTTTGAAAAGAAAACAATAAATAAAAATTTAATTTGTAAAAATACTAAAAGGTTTCTCAAATAGCAAATTAAAAATATATACTTTTTACTCACAAAATTTCATCTTTACTCCATTTGGGGTAATTTACCCCGATTCCCCGACCGCTGCTTTAGTCACTAAGAACCAAGAATATTTGAATATTTAAATTTATATTAAATTACATTATTATACTTACACTATATATCAATTGATAATAGTCAAGTTTGAGAGAGAATCTGCATTTAAAACAAACCAAATGAAAGTATTTAACTTAAGTAAAAAAAAAAACAATCTGGCCTAATCCTTACGACAACTTCATTAAATTTCTTCGAGATTTTAATTATTTTAAAATAAATGGTATTTCAAGATCCAAATGGGCAATTAAATTAATTATTTCTTGAAAGAAGAAAGAAATAATTAAGCAAGAATTTTTTTTATAGATCGTTATATATAAAAAGGAAAAATAAAAATAAAAAATAAAACAAAAAAAACAAATAGTGATTTAAAAGTACATATTAAATGAGCTGCTAATGGAGGAGAAGAATTATATTAAAAAATACCATTTACTCGTTCTTTATGGAATTTATAACTTGCTTATTTATTATGTGAAAATAATCTCTTTTGTTATATTTAAACATATTAAATAAAAAACTATAATTTTAATAAATTAATGAGTCTTGATATTAGGATAAGAAGAATAATTATAATAAGTTGAGAGAGAGATGTTTATTTGAATCCAATTATTTTGGAAAAATGTCATTTGCCAATCAATTTTTCATTTTTAAAACCAAATTTAATATTTTATTCTTTTATAATTTATAATTAATCAATTTCATTTGGAGATCCATGTTTTATCAGAGTAGAGAACATCTCCAGTTAGTGTTTTTGGTTATGGAGAGGTGTGGTCGTGGTGTGGGGGGGGGAGGGTTATGTCTTCTGGCTAGATAATTGGCTCGTGGCAACCAATCAATTGCTCAGTTTACTTATCTATATATTTGGGCAGGCAGGTAAATTGGCCTGTTCCCACGGAATGGCTGCTGGTTTCGGGTCCCTATTAAGTGTAACTCGTGTAGAAATGTTGGTTTAATTGTCGGACGAGTGTCCACGGAGGCGATACGCTCGAGGTCCATTGCTCATGCTGTCAGGCAACAGCAGCAGCATCTCGACATCTCCAAGCATCCATGTCCTCCACCCCGCTGAAGGAACAACGCCCAACAAGCCAGTTTGTTAAGAAATTGATCGTTCGTTTGGTCGTCTTCATCATCATCGTCATCGTCATCGTCGACGTCGTCGTCGTCGTAGTTGTAGTCGTCGTAGTCGTCGTAGTTATTGTTCTTTTTGCTGTTAATGCTACTGCTGCTGTTGTTATTGCTGATGCAGATGCTCATCTCTCTCTCTCTCTCTTTCTTTTTTCTAGTTTCTGTTAAAGGCTCTGGGAGGATTGCTAGATCAAGACTCCGCCTCTTGAATCTTCCACTTCGTGTGCTCTCACGAGCGGTTTTATTCCCACTTTGGCATGTCATGCTCGTCGCGTGTTTCCTATCTGAAACTGCCATCGATTTATTATCAATACAATTATGTAACATAAAAGACAAAAACTAGATTTTATGTAAAAAAAATTTGCACAATATATAACAAGTAGTTATTCTATAAATAGGAGACCAAATTTTAGTATTACGTTTTTGTTTACTTTCAATAAATCCAAGATTAGATACTAATCTGAAATAAAATATTTTTTTTCTAAAAAAAAAAAATTAAATTATTTATTTTAAAAATCCTATAATATATATATATATATATATATATATATATATATATAACCTATGCTTTATAATACTTAAATACGTTTACATTTAAATTTCTGAGGTTATTATTATTAGTTCAAACTTAATTATTTAATTTTTACCGACCGACGATAGTAAGGGAGGTATTGTTTTCACACCAAATTTCACACGTGGAGATTTTTACATATCTCCACGAATCATGCATTTTCTTAACAGAAAAAAGTATTTTTAGCATGATGTCTGTCCGTCCGTCTGTCCGTCTGTCCGTCCGTATAGATGTGTACAGCCTGAACGGCTCAACGGATTTTGATGAAATTTGGTATATTCACTTAATGCATTAGTATGATGAATGGATCAACTTTTGGTGCAAATCCGGAAACCGGAAGTGGTAGTATTAGCGATAGGCAATAGGAAGGTAAGGGTTATTTTCACACTAAATTTCACATGAGGAGATTTTTTACATATCACCACACGAATCATGCACTTTGTATTGGTTTTATCCTCAAGAAAAATCATCTTTATTAGTTTTTTCTTAATTTAAAATTATTTGACGTCATCCAGCCATTCATGACGTCACAGCCTGGTCTTACCTATATATTATAAATAAAATAAAATTAAAAATATTTATGTTATATCCATATCTGTTTTTTATTACATTAATAGATATATTAAAATTGTTTGAAATTGTTTCTCTAGCTGGAAATTAATTTACTTCAAACCGTCCGTCGGTTCGGATCTGACCACAGGTCAACTTATTTTATTTAATTTTAATTTGATCACTACTTATTAATTATATTACCTAGTCATAAAAATATGTTGATTTAATACAATGTTATCAATTGCATACTAGGGTGACCCAGCCAGTAGTTGAACAAATAAAGCCAGTTTACCACGGATCCTGTTGTAAGTTCTATACTATTAGCCGTAAAACTAAGCTAATGGATTTTTAACAAAGCTTTATTATTGTAGTTATTAAAAAAAATATTAAACAGTGCTTAACTGAAAAATAAAAAGCAAAAAAAAATTCACATCATTTTTTATGATTTTATCCCAGTGGTTGAACAGACATGTCCAGTTTTTGAACGCTCGATATTCCAGTAATTGAACACCCGTTATTTCATAGTTTTTTTTTATTTTAAGTTTAGGTACACATCCAAAACGACTTAACAAATATCTAGGCCTATAGCTTGAGCACTCATAACACAATACAAGGCTGATTCACATTCCAAACATTGCTCAATGTTTAAATTATAATAATAATAATAACAATAATACATATATTTATTTATTTATTTATTTCAAACAAACACCAATCGGCAATATACACATAAGATACAAAATTAAAAATATTTTTAAAATTTTTTAAACTTTTGAAACGAAATTGCTTTGGGAGTCGAGTCCCGTTACTGCATACAGATTCCTGGTTTTACTTTACTTTACTTTAGGCGAGTCCGTTTGTCTTGAAAGTGTTGCTTGGATTGCACTAACATTCAATGCTGAAGGTGAGGCATCAAAATTATGATTAATTTCGGGCTCTTTTTCAATACACTCAGACAAAAGGCCATTTGTCTGAGTTTCATTAAGACATTTGCTCCGAAGCCTTTTCCAAAACTGAAACAGTTCACGGGCCTCAATATTACCCTCCCACTCTTCCCCTGCACTTTTCTAAATTCTTCAGGCCTACCCTTGGGGAAGAGAGATTCAAGGTATAAAAGGGATTGAACATTCACAGTCTGGTGATCTTTGATGGCGGGCACCGTTCACCACTGTTCAATTACTGGAATTTGTGCATTTTAACAGTGCCATTAGTTGAACAGTCAGTTTAAAACTCTAAAAAATACAAAATATCTATACCTTAATATCATGCTTCAAAATGTAGTCCTTTAGCTTTAATTTAAGAGCAATTCGGTAAAAATATCTCTAAAAATGACTAGGATGCACGTGAATTACTTTTATTTACCGTATTTTCAGTAGACTAGTCGTGAATGCAAAAACAAGCATTTCATTTGAGAAAAAAAATAATATCTCTGAGTACTTAAGTCACGTGCAGCAGACGATAGGTGTTTCAATTGCGACAACATAACAACTTAAAAATAAAATAAAATTTCACGTTCCAAGCATGTTTCCTCTTGAGATTTTGGCGGATTTTTGGTAATTTGTTCAACTACTGGAAGGGGTTCAACTACTGGCTGGGTCACCCTATTACCATATACCAGGGATAGGCAGCGCGGCGTCCCCTATCGATTTTTATTGCGCCCTCGCTGGACTTTTTAAATTTTTTCAATATGGTTCTAAAAAAAATGATAAAATGATTTTGAGATCAGACTTTTAAATATTTTCGTCTTTTTTACAATGTAAATGTATAAAAAGGTAAAATGATTTTACGATCAGACTTTTTTAAATTTTTTCAATATGGTTCTAAAAAAAAAAAATATCACCAAGTGTGTCAATCCCTATAATATTATTTCGACAAAGCGCTGAATATTGAAAAACCGACCCCTGCCATACATAATATACATAGAGAATAAAATATTTTATTAAAACCAAAAATAAAAGTATATATCTATTTTAATTTTCATTTATTATAAATAAATTATTCAAATGGAATATTTTTAACTTTTTTTTTTATTAAATGTATCATATTACTATTTATTAATTCAAATCAATATTGTTTTGTTTTTATTTTCAATCCCCCCCTTCTCCTCCCTTTTTGTCGCCATTAATTTTTTGTTCAATAAATTTAAGTTTAACATGTGTTTGTTATTGGTTCATTCGATCAATCTATTTGAATAGAGAGAATGCGTTTAAATTAATTGTCTATCTATCTATCTATCTATTTTCTATATCCTAATTATTAAAGGTAGACAATTTCAAGGGAGCCAAGATTACGAAGCAAGTTTTTTTTTCCTACCAAAAACGTGACTAAGGTTTTTCTTGCTTTTTTACGTGATTATTAGTTAGGTGTAAATTATATAAAATAATATTTAGTTAGACCTTTTTAATAATAATATAATAGGTTGTTTAAAAACTCATTTAGAATTGATTTTCTGCTTATTTAAAAAAAAATTAACCTAATATTATCATTACAGGCTGCCTGAAGCTCTTTTTTCTACAACAGTATCAATTAGAATTGGAAATAAAAATTGAATCAAAAATTAACAGAATTAAAAATATAGTAATAAATATAGAAGTATGAAAAATTAAATTAAATATATTAAAAATGTAGAAGTGGTATACGGTCATGGTTTATTTGATTAAAGGAAATCATAATAATTTAAAGTAATAGTTAGTAGAAATAGTATTGCGATCACGAAAATTTTCATGTTGAGATTTTGATGTTTTTATACGTTTTGAATCATTTTCATTAAGGTTGAGAAAAATGCCTGTGTGTGTGTGTGTGTATGTAAACAAGATTACGAAAAAACGGTTTGAGCTAGAATCATGAAATTTGGTATACGGGAATTATTCAAAATTCATAATTTTCTAATAACTTTTGAGAAATGTAGTTCAACCGGAAGAGGGTCATTACCTACATCGTTTTGATTTTTTTTCCTCTACTATCTCGCAAATTTGAATTGAATTAATTAACATATGTTATATTTAAATTAAGGAGACAGCTAGCCGAGAGTGTAGCATAACAATTTTCTACACAAGAAGTCGGCGTTCAATTCCAACTAAGAACAAATTTTTCTAATAAAAATCAATTTAACATCAGCTGTCTCCGGCTCCAGGAACTGTCAGTTCCTGGTTCTATACATGCGTAAGGCAACGGGAAACCACCGCATTAACATTCCCAAGAAAAATTATCATTGCTTCTAAAGCTATCCTAGTCATGATGATAGCCAAACTCCGAAAGGGAGACGGCACCTTAAGAAGAAGATATTTAAATTAAATTTAATTAAATATAAATTAAAATTAAAATTTATGAATAATATTTATTAAACGAGCGCATGTTTGGCTCTTAGTTGATGGCACCACGTCACGTGTTGGCTCATGATTTGCAGTGTTAAAAAATTAATTCCGGTACTTTCAGCGATTCAATCAAGCTGAAATTCTATATATAGCTGTTTTATACAATTTTTAATCATGTGAAATAGTATCAAACATATATCTTTATTTTTATGGTTACTTTAGAGGAAAAGAGATAGTAAAAAGACAAAATTCACTATGAATGATGTTTGATGATCATTACATACCTGTAGGTATACCTGTACATGTAAGATAGTATATTTGAAAACATTTCAAATAGTTTGGAATGAATAGATGCAATTAAAGTCGGAGAGTGTCGGTGCCCTCTCAGCCTCCAAAGGCTTCGTCTTCCATTTCTTCAGCACATTCTAATCTATTAACCGTTTAGAAAATTATACGCCTTCATAATTCAATTATATTCGTTGTTAATGAGTGCCATTTGGAAGAATATTCTTCATCATACTAGACAATAGTTCAAATCAATTACGATGGTATTAAGCATGGGGAAGGGGCAGAAAAGGGAGATACCGATACGGTTAAATTGAAAGATATTTATTAATGAATTATTCTAATTGTGGTTATAGGAATGGGATGGGGAAGAAGTGGATTAGACAAGAAGACTCGGACATTAACACTTGTAATGATTATTATTAACCTTTATAACTCCAAAGGGAGTCAAAGACCCGCATGCAAAGATAATTCCATCATTCATTCAACAGAGAATACCATTACCAAATATGATGATTATTATTATTATTATCATGATTATGATAATTATGAAGATGATTATTATTTTTATTATTATAATTATATATATTTTAAAAAGAGAATTAATTATTTTTAAAATTATGTCATTGGTTTAAAATTAAATGAAATAATTTTTACTATCTTGAGATAGTATTTCAATGTCCAGATTTTGATGATTTTATACGTTTTGAAAAATTACTTCTATTTTTTTTGTATAATTATTTTGTAATTTTTTGTATAAAATAAACAATTTGAAAATTCTTAATATTTTTTAATTACTTTTATTACTCTCTCTAACTAGATGTTGCGATTTTTATGTTTTTTATACGTTTTGAAGATTCCTGAATCATTTTCACTAAGGTTGAGAAAAATGTCCTTGTGTGTGTATGTGTATGTGTGTATGTATGTAGACAAGATTACTCAAAAACGGTTTGAGCTAGAATCATGAAATATGGTACACGGCCATTATTCAATATTCGTAGTTTTATATCAACTTTTGAGAAATGTAACTCATTCGGAAGAGAGGGTCATTACTTACAACGTTTTGATTTTTTTCCTCTAAAGTGATCGCAAAAATAAAGATATATGTTTGATAGTTTTTCACATGATTAAAAATTGTATAAAACTGCTATATATAGAATTTCAGCTTGATTGAATCGCTGAAAGTACCAGAATTAATTTTTTAACACTGATAATCACGCGCCAACACGTGACGTCAACAAAGAGCCAAACATCCGCTCGTTTAATAAACATTATTTATTAATTTTAATTAATAATTTATAATTAATTAAATTTAATATAAATATAATATATTATGTTATTTAATCCAATTCAAATTGCGAGATTGTCGAGTGGAGACACTCCAGCATATTTTAATATTGGAAGTGCAATTATCCTAACTAATAAAATATAACTTTCTTGATTTTTATATTTTGGTTTTTAATTATTTTGATAAACGAGTATGATATAATGGAATAGAAAATAAAGTAATGTTTTTATAAAATAAAAATATTTTTTCTAAAAATTATTCATTTCAAAAGGAAAAATATAAATAATTTGATCCGTTTTTTTTTTATTAAAATAAATAAATAAATTTTAGAGTATATATACATATTAAATGTAAATGTATCATTAGAAAAATGGGACCTACTTTTAAAAAATAAATTTAAATTGATTCCTTAATGGTTTGTTAGTGTAATGTATTTAACTAAAAACTTCTTCTGATATTGGTCCATTAATAATAATCAGTTGAATCGTTGAAATAAGAGAAAGAATTAGTTATTAGAATTTAATCAATAAATAATTAATTATAGATGTGATGAAGAATATTTAAATGTATTTTTTTTTAGTCAATTCTATTCTATCGTAGTGTGTATAAATAACCATGATGAGTATGAGAGGGTGGGGATTCTGCAGCAGCTGAATCCCTATCTTGTGACCTCCCGCTGGGCACCCATTTTGAACAAATCATTTTTTGATGAGAGAGGTTTAACACCTCTTAAAGCTGCCCAAGTAATTATCTATTACCTATTAATAGTATCAGGCATCTCACCTTAGTGGGTTGCGCCCCCGCATCTCTCCACTCAATCAATCATAGCCAATCTATATATACGACTATACAAGAGGTTTGTTCAAAAGAAAAGGTGAATTTTGAATTATTTCGAAAAGTATTTATTTATTCATTAATATTCATTTTGTCCCCTTCAAAGTAATTCCCCTCAGATATAAGATATTTATCCGAGCTCTTCTTCCAATTGTGGAATCACTTCCGAAATGCGCTTTTCAGTATGGCAATCAGCTCGTTCTTCGATTGTATTCGTCTTTATCTCATCAATTGTGCCAAAACGCTTTCCTTTCATTGGTTTCTTCAGTTTTGGAAATAGGAAAAAGTCGCAGGGAGCCAAATCTGGTGAATACGGTGTTGTTTTTGGCCAAAAAATTAAAAACAACCAATGATATGTGAGCTGGTGTATTATCGTGATGCAGAATCCATGATTTGTTTTTCCACAATTCCGATCGTTTGAGCCATATTGCTTCATGCAAACTTCCTTGTAGCATACCTTATTATAACAGTATAACCTGTTGGCAAGAACTCATAATGCGTAAAAAAGCAGAAAATCGAACAACACACAAAAACGTGACTAACTTTTTTAAATGTCAAAAAACAAACTACTAATCCAAAATGACTGATAATGTCAATTTCGATACAGCCCGTGAAAATTCAAAATTCACCATTTCTTTTGAACAAACCTCGTATAAATGATCTCTCTCTCTGACCGTATTTTTATTCTACTTGAATAATCTTTTGAAATATTGGCTGTATTCGTGCATATATGGTATTTATTTTATTTTCAAGTTATATAAATTGTTTTACTTTTGTATTTTTCATTCAAGTACTAACTACTAAGCAGATGGGTATCTAAAATCAAAACAATAAATGCAATCGTTAAAAAACATAATATTTATAATATAATTTATACTTTAAGTAATATATTTATAATATGTACATATATAAAAAATGTTAATATTAAATTAAATTATATTTATTATTAACTTTGAAAAATCCTTTTTAAATAATTTTAATTCTTTCTATTATGTAAGTACATATAGAAGTTAATATATATTGACCTGTTACATAATTTATTCAAATTATTATTATTAGTTATTGACATTAATAATGGCGAGATAGTATTGGGAACACGAAAATTTTCGATGTCAAGATTTTTATGTTTTTATACGATTTGAAGGTTCCTGAATCATTTTCACTAAACATTTGAGAGTCATTACTTACAACGTTTTGATTTTTTTTCCTCTAAAGTAACCATAAAAATAAAGATATATGTTTGATAATATTTCACATGATTAAAAATTGTATAAAACTGCTATATATAGAATTTCAGCTTGATTGAATCGCTGAAAATACCAGAATTAATTTTTTAACACTGTAAATCTCACGCGCCAACACGTGACGTGGTGCCATCAACAAAGAGCCAAACATGCGCTGATTTAATAAATATTATTTATTAATTTTAATTTATTATTTATAATTAATTAAATTTTTAATTTAAATATAATATATGTTAAATATAATATATTAATCCAATTCAAATTTGCGAGATAGTCGAGTGGAGACACTCCAGCTTATTCTTTTAGTTTTTCTTACACTCAATTCCCAATCGAGTACCACCACATCCGTTTACAATCTCTCTTTTTTCTACATTTTTATTTATTTATTTATTTATTATTATTTTTTTTGCTTTCTTTCTTCCCCCTCTCCCCTCCTTACTCTCTCTCTCTCTCTTTAGTTCTTCGACAGACTGGTTAAATGGTTTTGCATTCCAACTCGCCAGTTCATCTTGTCTTGTTCTGTTGTTGATGTGTCGTGGACATAAAAAATTGACTCCGCATTTGAGGAGTGACCATTTCGTTTGATGCAGCAGCCAAAAAAAAGATACAGAACAGAAGCAATGAAGAAACAAGAAGAAAAAAGTTTCTCTCTCTCCAATACATTCATATCCATAGATAGATATACATATACAAAATATAATATAATATATATATATATATATATATATAGAGAGAGAGAGAGAAAGAAATGGACCCCCCGTTGATGTGACGTTGCTCGGGCAGTGAGACAAGATAGATTAGGCGATGTCCGACGGGACCGCAAACGAGAGATTGGACCACCCCGTGCTCGCACTCTCGGACTCAATTTGTTATGCAAATACCCCTGAAGACCTACAAAAAATAAATATATTGAAAAATCCAACCAGAAGCCACATACACGGATACTTATATTAACTTTTTTTTTTTTGTTTTTTGTTTTTTGTTTTTGTTGTTTGTTTTTTTGTTTCGTTTTTCTCTCCCTCTCCCTCTGGCTACATTTATCTCAGTCTTTCTTTTTTTTTTCGATTAAAAAATAAAAAAATAAGAACGAGAATTTCATTTCATTTTTATTTCAATTAATATTCTATTTTTTTTTTAGGTAGAGAAAATTATTTATTAATAATTTTTCAAATCAATTATCTGATTTAAAAAATTAAAAAAAGTACTACTTATTAAATTTATGATAAAATTTACTTTAACAACAAACATATAAACAAAAGTGTATTATAACAAAGCTGGACCTCTCGACTATCTCGCATATTTGAATTGGATTAATTAAAATACATTATATTTAAATTAAAAATTTAATTAATTATAAATAATAAATTAAAATTAATAAATAATATTTATTAAATCAGCGCATGTTTGGCTCTTTGTGTTGGCGCGTGATTTGCAGTGTTAAAAAATTAATTCCGGTACTTTCAGCGATTCAATCAAGCTGAAATTCTATATATAGCAGTTTTATACAATTTTTAATCCTGTGAATAACTATCAAACATATATCTTTATTTTTATGGTTACTTTAGAGGAAAAAATCAAAATATTGTAGGTAATGACCCTCTTCCGGTTGAGCTACATTTCTCAAAAGTTGAGAAAAAAATACGCATTTCGAATAATGCCCATGTACCAAATTTCATGATTCTAGCTCAAACCGTTTTTGCGTAATCTTGTCTACATACACACACCCACTCAAACACAGACATACATTTTTCTCAACATTAGTGAAATTGATTCAGAAATCTTCAAAACGTATAAAAACATCAAAATATTGACATCGAAAATTTTTGTGATCGCAATACTATCTCTGGCGAGATAGTAAAAAATTATAGTTGACCAATAATTCTGTTTTATATTTTTGTTTTTTTATTCATTTTATATTTTTTTTAAAAAAAAGTAATAAGACATTTAATTGAATTAATTAATTTTTTAATACATTTTTATTCTTCTTCAAAGTGAAAAATATTTTTGTATCAATAATTAAATTTAAGACCTTAACTAAGAAGCCAAACCCAATTTTTAAAATTTTTGCTACTAATATAATAATGTAATGTAATGTAATCTGCAACATATGAAGTGAATATTAAACTTGATAATCTTAATATTGCATTGCAATAGACATTTTTATGTAATCAATAACTATAATAATTATATGTGGAATTAATCAATTTAGCTTCTGAGTGGCTATATATTTACAATTTTTTTTTTCAATATGAATTAATCTCATTGGATCTATGTTAAATAAAATTATTTTTATTATCAAGAAGAATTTATAGATTTTATTTTGAGATATTCTGAGAATGTTTGATTGACAAATTTTCAAAATGGCTTTCACTAAAGTTCGTATTTTTTTTTAAATTTATTTTAAATAATTAATGTTTTTACATTAATATTAATATTATAAAATATCATATTTGATAGTAGAATATTTTATAGTGGATATAATTTACAAAATTTTAAATCATAATTTATAATTTTCTATTTTAAGAGAATCACAGAGTATTCAAGAAAAATATAAGTACGAGGGCAATTCACAAAGTAGGTTACGTTTTGGAATTAAGACAAAACTAGTACAGGAAAATGTTTTTTTATTATATACATTTAAAAGAGCATCTAAAATACTATTTCTCTACATAATCGCCAAAAAAGTTGAGACATTGGTTGTGGTGAAACGACGGTGAAAAAAAAAATGAACTGGTGAAAAGGTCAATTTAATGTAAGAAAATCTTTCTCAAAAGTTAGGCTACCATAAGTTTTGTTCCAGGTGGGTACCACACTCAGGCGGCGGATTTCTATGAGGAAGGAATTTCGAAGCTCGTTCATCGCTACGAGAAATGTCTCTACTTTTTTAGCGATTATGTAGAAAAATAGTATTTTAGTTGCTCTTTCAAATGTATATAATAAAAAACATTTTCCTGTACTAGTTTTGTCTTAATTCCAAAACGTAACCTACTTTGTGCATTGGCCTTGTATATAAGTACATATGAAATTTATTTTATCATTAGATATTTAGATATTTATGATTTATTTAATATAGGTAAATAATCTGACATAGTCCATCAAAATTGTCAAACTATTCTAATTATAATCATACAAAGACAATATCTTTCGTTGATAATCCACATAAATAATAATTTTTTTTCATCTATTTTTTTTTATTTCATTCCCTTTCCCTCTCCCCTTAAAATGTTATCATGATCTTTCGAATAAAGTGGGCTTAAAATTAAGGCCATTAGTGAACTATATAATTAAATAAATAAGTGAAACACAAACAATTTAATAAAACAGACACATCCAAAAAAAAAAAATAACAATTCTATAAAAACTTCCACAATGATCATTTATCTATTTAACACTTATCATCGAATATACATCTATAGTATATAAGCTCGCTAAACACTTATATACTACTGTATATTAATGTATAAATATAATTATGTATTTCTTTGCTCATTCACTCCAGTTTTTTGATCAATATTTAACCACAGATTATAAATAGTATTATTTCAGTGAGGCGTTTTATCTTATCAATTCATCTACTATCTAAATAAGCCATTTATATATCTTTATAAATATATATTAAATTTTATTTATTCTGGTGGTAGGAAAAAAAATCTGATATAAATCTAATTTAATAAGATCTATTGATTTGAAATATTTTCAATTGAAACTTCATTATTTAATCAATTCAATTTTATTTTAAAAAGTGTGAGTTAAAAAAAAAAGTTATTTTAGATAATTTTATTAAGGGTGTGTACTGATGTTTACCATCATTCAACAAATCATTTGTATATAGTAGTGATTCCTTAACTGTGAGCCGCGGTTCCCTGAGGAAAATTTCCTAATACTTGAAATTTTTTGGTTCTAAAAAAAAAAAAAGTTGACCTGTGGCCAGGTCCGAACCGACCGACTGTTTGAAATAAATTAATTTCCAGCTACAGAAACAATTTCAAATAATTTTAATATATCTATTAATGTAATAAAAAACAGATAGGCATATAACATAAATAATAAATATAAACATTTTTAATTTTATTTTATTTATAATATATATGCAAGACCAGGCTGTGACGTCATGAATGGCTGGATGACGTCATATAATTTTAAATCAAGAAAAAACTAATAAATATGATTTTTCTCGAGGATAAAACCAATACAAAGTGCATGATTCGTGGTGATATATAAAAAAATCTCCTTTGGTGTGAAAATAACCCTTTCCTTCCTATCGTCGATCGCTAATACTACCACTTCCGGTTTCCTGAATTGCACCAAAAGTTGATCAATTCATCCCACTGATGCATTAAGTAAATATACCAAATTTCATCAAAATCGGTTGAGCCGTTCAGGCTGTACACATCTATACGGACGGACGGACAGACGGACGGACAGACATCATGCTAAAAATACTTTTTTCTGTTTAGAAAATGCATGATTCGTGGAGATATGTAAAAATCTCCACATGTGAAATTTCGTGTGAAAACAATACCTCCCTTACTATCGTCGGTCGGTAAAAATAGGTAGGATGATTTTGTGGGGAAACTTTTGAACATTTTCGATTATTTTTAAAAATTTTTCAATTTGCTTCTAAAAAAAAAAACAGGTAAACCGTTTGTCCCGAATTGGTGTTTTCGAAATATGGTCACCCTAATTAAGGGAGCCGTATTATGGATGTATTATGGGAGCCGTATACCGAAAAAATTTGTGAACCTCTGGTATATAGAATAATTTGTTAATATCAATACACTTTCTTCAATATCTCTTTTTTTTGATTATGAATCAAATATTCTTTATTCTTAAACTGATTATACAATTGATGTTAATAATAATAATAATAATAATAATAATAAGGAGAACATTGGTTATAGAATCAAAAGGAATATGAGGAAAATAAATCACCTTTCATTTATGGATGATATAAAGTTATACGCGGAGAATCGTGAAAAATTACAAAGCTTAATCAATACAGTGAAAAATTTCAGTGATGACATTAGTATGTCATTCGGCTTAGACAAATGTGCCATAATTAACATCAAAAAGGGAAAACAAGATTCCATGGGAGAACCTTTAAACGGCATTCAAGAGTTAAGAGCTGAAGATAGCTATAAATATCTAGGTCTATATCAAAACATCAGATTTGACCACACCCAACTTAAGAAGTCGTTTCAAGAAAAATACAGGAAAAGAGTAACGAAAATTCTAAATACAAAATTATCAGGAAAGAATGTTATAATAGCCATCAACACTTGGGCAATACCTGTACTCACTTATTCGTTTGGAACAGTGAAATGGTCAGATACTAACCTTGATGAACTCGATAGAACCACCCGAAGACTTCTTACAAAATTTCGCTGTCTACATCCAAACTCTTCTACAACAAGATTATATCTATCAAGAAAAGAAGGTGGAAGAGGATTGATCGATATATTCAACCTATGCAGATCAATAGAGGCAAATATGAGGAACAGAATTCGAACATCTGAAGACGAACTTATGAAACTCATAACTCAAGTAGACAAGGGCTATACTCCCCTACACCTGAATGAGAATGACTTCATAATTAATAAGAAGGAAAGGGAACCCTGGAGAGGTAAAATACTTCACGGAAAATTTCCAAACTTACTCCAAAACGAGAACGTGGATAAGGATGCTTCCTTCGAGTGGCTGAGAGATGGAAACCTTTATCCGGAGACTGAAGGTTTTATTATAGCCATCCAAGACCGGGTAATTCGAACTAAAAATTACGAGAAATATATCCTAAAGACCAACGTTGAGGACAAGTGTAGGAAATGTGGCATAGTAGGTGAAAATATTGAGCATATAATGGGAGGATGTTCTGCGTTGGCTGATAATGCCTATCTAAATAGACACAATCAACTTGCGAAATTAGTTCATCAACAACTGGGCATAAAATATGGATTGTTAGACATTACCACGCCACCATACTACAAATACGACCCAGCACCAGTCTTAGAGAAATCCAACATCATCCTTTACTGGGACAGACCTGTATTCACTGACAAGTCAATTGATTACAACAGACCTGATATCCTTCTCATAAACAACAACACATCCACAGCCACAATAGTTGAAATAGGAGTCCCTCTCACACATAATCTCAATAAAATTGAGATAGAGAAAAAACAGAAATATGAGGAACTCGCTTTTCAACTGAAAAACATATGGAAGCTCGACCACGTATCTATTTGTCCATTAGTGATGTCTGCAGAGGGAGTTGTCTCCAAGACCTTCCATTTTAATATTGAGAAACTTCAACTTAATACAAACATTTTTACGAATGGCCAAAGAGCGATTTTATTACAAACTTGCCATATCGTACGAAAGTTTCTCAATTAAAAAGCACACCACCACAGATATGTGAGCCAGGGTGAATTCCCTTTCCACATCAACCGAACCTAATCCAAATAACATCTCAGGGATAGGTCAATATTTCCGGCACCAATGCTGAGAAAGTTATATATATGTAAAAATAATAATAATAATAAATTAACCTAATTATAATGAATGAATGATTTATTCCCTACCATTTTTGTAGACCCATTCATTGAAGGATCCATTTAATGATAGTGTGGGCTTCATATTAGATTAACAATTTGCCTTTATGATCTTATACACATATTTATTATCGTATAATAAGGATAATACTATATTAGTGGAAATATTAACTAAAATTGATATTGAGTAAAATTTAATTATAATAACCCAATGTAAGAAATTAAATGAAAATACTTATTTACCCTTAACATATATTAAATACATTATTATTAGTAAACTCACTTATACTTTTTTTAAACTTTAATTAAAAAAAAATTTATAAAAGAAAAAAATGAAAAAAAAATGATCTCTAATAAAAATGTCCTGGTTTTTTAATTTTTACCGTCCGACGATAGGAAGGGAAGGTATTGTTTTCACACCAAATTTCCCATCTGGAGATTTTTACATATCTCCACGAATAATGCATTTCGTTAACAGAAAAAAGTATTTTTAGCATGGTGTCTGTCCGTCCCTCTGTCCGTCTGTGTCTCCGTATAGACGTGTAAAGCTTCAACGGCTCAACGGATTTTGATAAAATTTGGGATATTTATGTACTTAATGCATCAGGCATCAAATACCAAACCGGGACAAACGGTTTACTTTTTTTTTTAGAACCAAATTTAAAAAATAAGCTAAAGTTTCTCCACTCGACTATCTCGCAAATTTGAATTGGATTAAATAACTTATATTAATTTAAATTAAATTAAATTAATTAAATTATAAATTAAAATTAATAAATAATATTTATTAAAACAGCGCATGTTTGGCTCTTTGTTGATGGCACCGTCACGTGTTGGCGCGTGAGATTTGCAGTGTTAAAAAATTAATTCTAGCACTTTCAGCGATTCAATCAAGCTGAAATTCTATATATAGCAGTTTTATACAATTGTTAATCATGTGAAAATTTATCAAACATATATCTTTATTTTTAGGGTCACTTTTGAGGAAAAAAATCAAAACGTTATAGGTAATAACCCTCTTTCGGTTGAGCTACATTTCTCAAAAGTTGATAGAAAACTATGAATTTTGAATAATGCCCATGTACCAAATTTCATCATTCTAGCTCAAACCGTTTTTGCGTAATCCTGGTTACATGCACACACACACACACACACACACACACACACACACACACACACACACACACACACACACACACACACACATGATGTTACTGGAGGAGTACCACAAGGTTCTGTACTGGGTCCACTTCTCTGGAATATCATGTATGACGGGTTGTTGAGACTGAATCTGCCAAGGAGTGTTAAACTCGTAGCATATGCGGATGATGTAGCCGTGGTAGTGGTCGCCAAACACCTTGATGAGATCAACCACATGTTCGATACCACCTTCGAGCAAGTTAACCGGTGGATGAATACAGCGAACCTTCAACTGGCTAAACAGAAAACGGAGGCTGTACTTATTACAAGCAGGAAAGTGATAGAGACCATCAAACTGAAAGTCGGCCTACAAGAGATCACATCACAACCTTATATCCGATATTTGGGAGTGATGCTTGATGCTCGGCTCAAGTTTAAGCAGCAGGTGGAACACGTGAGTGCTAAAGCATCAGCAGTAGTAGCTAGCCTATCACGACTTATGCCTAACATCGGAGGCCCAAAGCACACGAGGAGGTTATTGCTATCATCAGTGGTTACATCGGTCCTCACGTATGGTATATCCATTTGGGCTGACGCACTTGAGATCCAGGAATCGCGGAGAAGAGCTGGTCCGGTATATCGGTTAAGCGCGTTAAGAGTGGCCAGCGCCTTCCGAACAATATCAGAGGAAGCGGTGTGTGTCATTTCAGGAACTCTGCCACTTAGAGTTCTGGCTGAAGAAAGACGGAACCTCTACCATCGGAAGAGGTCAAACATAATGAGCACCGAAGAACTGAGAGCAGAAGAACGGCGACATAGTATTTCACGATGGCAGTTACAGTGGGATGCCGCGGAAAAGGGTAGATGGACGCACCGTCTAATACCAAGGATTGATGTTTGGCTGAACCGGAGTCACGGCGAGGTCAACTATTACCTAACACAGATGTTGTCAGGGCACGGCTGTTTTCGTGAGTATCTTCACCGTTTCAAGCATGACGATTCTCCAGAGTGTCCGTCCTGTCCAGGAGTTATAGAAAATGCGGAACACGTTTTCTTTGAGTGTATACGTTTTTCTCAACAGCGAGATGATGTAGAGAAATCTATAAACACAGGAATCTATCCAGAGTCTATAGTGGAAGCAATGTTGTCATCAGAGGCTGCCTGGAACGCAATCAGCATATTTGCAACACAAGTTCTTACAGACTTGCGTTACATAGAAAGAAAAAGAGCTAATGATAACAACTAGGAGAAAGGAAAAATAACACCTTAGCTACCTGAAGGAAGAGCATTAGCTATGTCCTCCCCCCACGAAGTAATGCCTAACGGCGGTTCCCGTGAGGGATTGAGGTTGGAGGAAAGCGGAGGTTTTAGTCGGTATTAACATCTTGAGTCCGACATACTAGGCAAACCTTATAAACCTAATGATACGTAAATGTATTTCCTTCGCTATACAAAAAAAAAAAAAAAAAAAAAAAAAAAAAAAAAAAAACACACACACACACACACACACACACACACACAGAGACATTTTTCTCAACCTTAGTGAAAATGATTCAGGAACCTTCAAAACGTATATAAACATCAAAATCTCAACATCGAAAATTACGCAAAAACGGTTTTTGAGAAATGTAGTTCAACCGAGAGAAAGAGGGTCATTACCTACAACGTTTTTTTTTTTCTTCTAAAGTGACCGTAAAAATAAAGATATATGTTTGATAATTTTTTCACATGTATAATAATTGTATAAAACTTCTATATATAGAATTTCAGCTTGATTGAATCGCTGAAAGTACCAGAATTAATTTTTTAACATTGCAAATCTTTCGTGCCAACACGTGACGTGGTGCCATCAACAAAGAGCCAAACATGCGCTGGAAAAATAAATATTATTTATTAATTTTAATTTATAATTTATAATTAATTAAATTTAATTTAAATATAATATATTATGTTATTTAATCCAATTCAAATTTGCGAGATAGTCGAGTAGAGACACTCCAGATTTTTTTTTAAATATGATTATTTACATAATATTATTCTAAGTTTTTGTTTTCATTTAATTTTGTTTATTTGTAATAAAAAGTCTTAAAAATAAATTAAAAGTGTCTAAATCGATTAATCGCGTAATAGAAATGATGATAATGTGGATGATGATGATGATAATGATGATAGATCAAAGCCCTGCAATTGGGCTGCCGCGTCGATAGGCTTGTTAGCAACACACACACACACACACACCAAGCCATCTAGTCTATCTATAAGTAAATCCATGTATGTATGAAGGCAACTGATTTGGTCAGAAGGGTAAGCGGGGGAATATAAAGAAGGGGAGAGGTGGGGGGGGGGGGGAAGAGAGAGATCTGAGAGCCCACGAGCATAGAAAAGGAAAGGCTGCTTGAGAGAGCGCGCGACCCTAACTTATAATTAACTAGTTCGATTATTGGTATAAAGTATGTGAAAATCTTATCTCGAGAAAATTACATAGTAGACGAAGAGGAGGCGCGCGAGTGGTTTTTTTTACATTTATTTTTACGATGATTTTTTTTTTGTTTTTTTTATTATTATATTATAAAAGGCCGCTTGCATTCAACGGACAAATACCCAGGACCGCTATTGCCAGGCATCGAACCCCGGGCTGCAACACAAATATTTTTATTTTAATCAAAAATCGATGTTTTTTTCTTCTTCTTTACAGGGTTAACGAATCCCCGCCGGGTCTCTACTCGTGACAAACCACTCTTGAATATTCTCTCTCTTCTCTCTCGTTTTTTTATGTTTATCGATGAAGTCGCTCGTTCAAATCTCTCAACAAGGTTGAATAAAATGTTAAGAAAAAAAACAAAAATAAAAAAAAAAAATAAATAAATAAAAATTCCGGCTTGTTGCTAAAAACTGATAAGCCTACACTGGCTTCCAACAAACACACACACACACAAACACCATATATATATATATTTAATATATTCTTAAAGAAATTGTTTATCTATTCTTGTTCAATAGAAATATTTCTTTTTCATATAATAATTTTATTTAATTATTATTTTTTAGAGGTTAACTATTATTTATTTTATTTTTTAATAATACTAAATTAATTGATAATAATGATTGATAATATATGGTATAGCTATAAATATATATATATATATATATATACTTATATATATTTTTAAAAAAATATAAAAAAAAAACTTTTTAAAAATACGCTTTTATTTAAATACACTAAAAAGGTGAAAATAATTTCCCCACAAACACACCACGATTTCCTTACAATTAATCATATCTAAAATGAAAGCGTGGATGCCAAACCTTCAAAGAAAAATGCAAATTCTACTTTAAATAGAAATAATTATCAAGTATAGTGGAAAAGGTAAAAATACATAAAGGTTTGTGCATATACAGTGAAATATCTTTCGTATTCTTTTCCTTTCCCTGCATGTTTGTCGCCCACGCTTTCATTTTTTAGATATGATTAATTATAAGGAAATCGTGGTGTGTGTGGAGAAATTATTTTTTCTCCTTTTTAGTGAATTTAAATAAAAGCGTGTTTTTAAAAAGTGTTTTTTATATTCTTTTTATTTCTTAATTTTTAGTCTTGACAAAAATTTCGCACGGTTGATGATTTCAGGTTTTAGTGTTAATAATTAATAATACCTATGGTCGTCTATGATCTGGGATGATTGTCATCGGATTTACATATGTATGAAAAATTTCAGCTCATTCGAGCATTGGGAAGTGGGTCAAATTCAACTTGCAAAATTTGATGACAGGACACGATGTAAAACTAAATCAGCGGCCGGGGAACTTTTTTAATCATTACTCCGAAATAGCTTTCTGTAAGTTGATATTACCCCATGGTGAAGAGCAAAAAAAAAAAACGAAATCGCCTCTTTTTAACATCTTTCTTATTATAGCCCTCATGATAATTTTGAAAAGAAAGCAATAACTAAAAATTTAATTTGTAAAAATACTAACAGGTTTATAAAGCAAATTAAAAATATATACTTTTTACTCACAAAAGTTTCATTTTTACCCCATTTTGGGTAATTTACCCCGGTTCTCCGACCACTGATTTAGTGTAAAAAAGAAAACTTTTTTGTTTTTATTTCTTTAACATTTGAATAAACTTTAACTATTTTATGTCAGATATGAATGAATGTTATATCTTTCAATTAAATTATTATTATTATATTATTATTTTTCTATACAAATTCAAATAATTAATTAATAATACCTCCGAGGTTGCCTATGAACTGGGAAGAACCTGAAAGTTGCATTGTCATCGAAGTTACATATGTATGAAAAATTTCAGCTCATTCGAACATTGGGAAGTGAGTCAAATTCACCTTGCAAAATTTGACGATAGGACACGATGTGAAACTAAATCAGCGGTCACAATTTGATTGATGATTGATGATATTTTATATAAAGAAGTTATTTTTATTTATTTATTTATTATTTTAATTAAAATTTTATAATTAATTAAGAACATGAATATTTTTCTATCTCTCTCTCTCTGAATGTGTGTGTGTGTGTGTGGTAAGAAGTAAAGCGACAAGTGTGTTGTCTTGCAGAATTAGCTTTCGGTGGACATACGGAATTCCGAGTATCGATGGCCAACCCCGATAAGAATCGTCGATGGGTTCCACGGGTGTTATGCAAGTGTCGCAGCATTTAGCCAGGCCTTGTGTGGTCTTGTGCCACACACCACAAGACATGGCTGTTTGGTCTTTTCTCCCCCATCCTCTAAAGCAGACCCCCGCGATTAGCATACAATGCGCCCGAGTTGTATGTGCTCTCCGGGCGCCGTCTAATTGCCCTCCAAGAAAGAAAGAGAGAGAGAGGTTCGTTTTCAATTTCCAGATGAGTCCGAAACCTTGCAAAACACACAGACCACACAGATGTACAATAGAGCATGTCACAGGAGGGCAGATTTACTGTATTACAGCATTCAGAGAGTGAATGTATCAAATCCAATTAATATTCAGACTTGATTTACTAGATTTGTGTTTTTTTTTAACCATTAAATAGGGATTCAAAATGTCAAACTAAACGAGAACAAAACAACTTAAAAAGTAAATCAAAGTCAATATTATTAAAAAAAAAAAGATAACAAACCTATTCAGATTTCAACTATGGTTAGTTACTATAAATGTTTGTACTTATCTACATACGTATTTCTTACTGAATTTTCAATTTCTTCCATTTCTATCAACATATATACATATTAAAACGTAGGTATATACGCAATATATGTATGTAATTCATATAATGATATTTGAACATTTTTAAAAAGATAAACATTTATTATAAATTTATTCTAAATCGAAAAAATTATCTCTGATTCTTTTTTTTTTAAAGTTGGTCAAATTTTTTTTTACAGAGGAAACAATAGTTTAAGTAAAAGAAAAATTCTTTATTATTTACATATTCTAAAAAAACACCAATAAATGATATTTTAATTTTGCAAATATTTATTTTTATGTTTTCAGACTTTCATTCATACTCACTCATATAACTTTACTTATAGATAATAATAATAATAATCAGGGCCGCGACGTGGGTGCAAAGCGCCCGTGTGCAAATTTTTAAAAAGCGCCCCCTTTATCAATAGAACAATAAAAGCTTACCACTTATCTTACTTGCTATTGGCACTAATTTACACTTTTACGCACAATGCTCTAATTCACAGTTTGAATATTTCTAAATAAATTAATAAATTTAAAAATATAGTCAGAATACATAAAATAAAAAAGAATTGTCAGTTTGGCGCCCCCTACACCAGGCGCCCGTGGGCAGCGCCCACCTTGCACACGTGCACGCCGCGGCCCTGGCAATAATAATAATAATATAAAAAATTAATATTAATAAAAATAATATTTTTTGGTAACTGTTTACAAAACGGAAAGCTTCAGGGGTTCGGATGAAACTTTGCCAATGGATTTCTTTTTTAATTCCAAAGAAACTCTATGCAATATTTCTCGGTCTCTTCTAATTTTTGACATACAAATTATTAACATATAAATTCATTAAAATTCAATTTAGCTACCATGTTTTATTATTTGGCTAGCAGAGGGCTTTACTAATTTTTGCTTATTTTTAGTTCGGTTTGGATATATGAAAATTAAAAAAATAATTAATTAAATAATTTTTCTATATTCAAAATGAACCGAAAAAACCAAAAATTAGTGAATTAGTCAATAAAACATTATTAAATCGCTGCTCATTCATAACTAGTTTATCTGTCAAACTTTAATATTTTTTATCTCTTAAAGTAGAAGAGACCGAGAAATATTGCATAGAGTTTCTTTGGAATTAAAAAAGAAATCCATTGGCAAAGTTTCATCCGAACCCCTGAAGCTTTCCGTTTTGTAAACAGTTACCTTCAAAAAATTATTGTATGTCTGTCTGATTGTTTGTTTTTTTATAGTAAATTTTTCTTAAGCGCCTCGTGATAGAGTGATAAAATTACAATACAAATAAAATAAGTATTATTACATTTTTTTCATAAATTATGATTAAAAGCATTAATTTTACTTTTAATGAATTTATGGGTGATCAAAAAAAAAAAAATACAATTTATATTTTTATTTTATTTCATTTAAATATTTGTCATTTAATAAATTTAATTATAGCTATTAAACTTTCAAGATAAGATCTAAAAATATAAGTTAGAACTTAATAAACATCATAAATTCTATACCTATGCAAAAAAATTGTCCACATCTAATAGTGTATGAATATATATTTGTGTGTATGTGTGTGTGTGTATGTGTTTGTCTAGTTTTGCTTTTTTTAAAAGGTTGATAATGTTAAGTGGAGGATTAGCATGGTCATGGGTCATGCTAAAGAGACCCTACTATTAAATATTACTAATGTTATATGCCGATTATTATTATGATTATTATTATTATTATTATTATATTTGTTTGTTTTTTATGTCATATAGGTAATTATCGATGTTTTTATTATAAATGAATTAATCAATACATTAAGTATAGCACAAATCAATTTCAATTTTAACACTTGATAAATACTACAACTACAATAGTATTCTTATATTAAATTTAGGTATATATTCTTTTTGATAAAATCTTTCGAGTGAAATAAATATATATTTTGATATTTTAAAGTATACATTTATTAAATTAAATTAAATAATACATAATCTTTCTCTGTATTATATTAAAGAAAAATTTAAATCATTCTTATAAGGGAATTTTGTAAATAAAACCATATATTGATATTTTATTGTAAATTTATTCAAAAACACTAAAAATACACAACGTTTCGATTACTCCTTCTGCAATCGAAAAAAAACGTTGCGGTTTTATTTATTTAATCTTATAAAAATTCTGAGATGAGAAGGTAAAATTGAAACTATTTTAAAAAAAATATATATAATAATAGGATAAAAAGTTTTTATTACATATACATCATCATCATATTTAATAATATTATCTTCAAATCCCCCCAAATCCACTTCCTCTCTCCAAATAATTTTTTAGATATTTAGGAATTATATAAATGTAGCAATGTGGAAGGGGTTCGATTGGTGACTTTCTCGATAGAGCAACAGGAAGACTTCTTGTTTGGGCTTTTCTATAAAATGGTTTATTTACAAATAATATACCTATACAAATACAAACACTCTCTCATCATCATAGCGAAGAATCAAGAATCTAAGAAGAATCCCTTGCGGGAGTTCGCTTTTCAATTTATATCTTAATCCCGCCCCTACCGACCATCGTGGCGGGAGAAGGAGGTGGGAGACTTTCTCCTGGACGTCATCAAAGGCCCTGTCTCAAGCATGAGCAGGTTTCAATTCCCACATAAATAAATTACAATCTTTTACTGGATAATTTACAAATGTAAATCAAAAGTGATGAAAGTGATGTATATACATATTTATAGGATACTTTGTGATCAATTTAAAATGGAATTATACGAATATTTTTTAAAGTTCATTGGATAGATTATAAAAATAAAATTCACCTTCACCTTTCTAAAAAAAAAATATCGATTTAGTTAAGATTTAAGTTATGGTGGAGTCTTTATAGATTCATCGAGTCATTCTTTAATTACCATGTTTTATTTGCTTTTAAATAGAAAAGCAATGGAATGAATTCATTTACATTGGTTAAGATCATGAATTTGTTAATTGAAATGAAGTTGTTGGTTTAGTTTTCACGATTAAAATTTAAACATTTATTTATTTTATCTTCTTTTAATGTTTCTTTTTTTTTACATTGTCAAATGATACAAACGCTTAACATTGAGGAGGATATTTTAATTAATGTTTTATTAAAGATTTACATAATATTTGGTCCTCCTAATTTAGATAATATAATATTTAAAATTGTATAATATTTAAAATTATGTACAACTACCTATTATATGTAGGTATATAACAAACAAGCACTGGATTAATAAATATTATTTATTAATTTTAATTTATAATTTATAATTTATTAAATTTAATTTAAATATAATATATTATGTTATTTAATCTAATTCAAGCGAGATAGTCGAATGGAGATACTCCAGCTTATTTTATAATTAAATTATTTATTTGAAATCTTTTTTTTTAAATTTACATTCTACTGATTTTAATTTTTTTTTTATATAATTCTTGAATAAAAAAAATATACAAAAAAAAAAAAAAATAATAATAATTAAATAAAATTAAATAGGAAATGCTTAGGTTTAATCTGTATCAAATTAGAAATATTAATAAGTTATATACCTATATTTTTAAGTATTTTTTTTCTTTTTACTTGTTCGGAAGTTCATTTGCATATCCTTCTCACAATCACTTTATATTTATTCTGTGAGCCATTCTTTTTTCACATACCTTGACCGAAAAGTGTTATTGATTAAATTTTAAAATAAATATTAAAGATGTGTAAGTATATATATTTCACATTCATCATCATTCATATATTTCAATTTGATTTTTATAAATTATAAAGAAATATAAAAATATTTTTCGATAATAATTTATTAATAGGTATTATTTTAAATTAAATAGTCACACATACATTTACTTGTACCTACATTCATTTTATATGTATTTTATTCATTTTATTTATTACAATATAAATAATTTTTTGGGATGAAAATGAAATTGTTTTTATATAAATTAATTTAATTTAAATTAAAATCTTAATATATATTAATTTAATTTTACATTAGAATTAAATTTATAATGTTTGGTATATATCTATATTACCTATATAAATAATTTAGTCCAAATATCAGATTTTTTAAATTTCGTTTTGGTAGATGAAAATGAAATGTAAAATTTAAAATTTATTTTTTTTCTTTCTTTTTTATTATCTCGCCAGAGATAGTATTGCGATCACTAAAATTTTCGATGTTGAGATTTTTATGTTTTTATACGTTTTGAAGGTTCCTGAATCATTTTCATTAACGTTGAGAAAAATGTCTGTATGTGTATGCGTGTGTGTATGTATGTAGACAAGATTACGCAAAAACGGTTTGAGCTAGAATAATGAATTTTGGTATAAGGGCATTATTCAAAATTCATAGTTTTCTATCAACTTTTGAGAAATGTAGCTCAACCAGAAGAGGGTCATTACCTACAACGTTTTGATTTTTTTTCCTCTAAAGTGACCGTAAAAATAAAGATCTAGGTTTGATAATTTTTCACATGATTAAAAATTGTATAAAACTGCTATATATAAAATTTTAGCTTGATTGAATCGCTGAAAGTACCGGAATTAATTTTTCAACACTGCAAATCATACGCCAACACGTGACGTGGTGCCATCAACAAAGACCCAAACATGCGCTGATTTAATAAATATTATTTTTTAATTTTAATTTATAATTAATTAAATTTAATTTTAATATATAATATATGTTAATTAATCCAATTCAAATTGCGGGATAGTCGAGTGGAGACACTCCAGCTTTTATTTTTAATTAATATTTAATTTCTTTAATTTAAGTAATATAATATAATTTCAATCACATCTTTTTATGTTGTTTAGTGTATCATGTTTTGGATTATACAATTATTATTATTATTATTTATATATTAGTAATTAATTTAATTTTAAATGAAAATTGATATATTTTCCCAAGTAAATGTATTAATTTCATTAAAGAGTTAATTTTCAAATAAAGCAAAGTAAAAATGACGAATGAATTCATTAGAGGAGGATTTTTATTTTAATTATTTTCAAAAATATTTATAAGATTTCATTTTCATTTCTGTTTATGTTTGTCTAACTCTCCAATGGAATGCCGTAGAACAAGCATACAGGTCGACATTTCGATCCTACTCCGTGTGTGTGTGTGTGTGTGTGTGTGTGTTTAAGGTGGATCAGGTGTACGATCGCAAGATGTCGCCTCCTGAATGAAAACACCGTCCAGTTTCAGGTGACCAAGCATTGCCTTGAGGTGGTATAGGTCGGTCGGTCTCCTAGTGTGTTGTATATCCAGTGCGTTTCGGTGTGTAGGTGCGTGCGTGTTCAGGGCCGGTTAAAGCACCGCCCTAGACTCCTCGTGCTCCTAGAATCAACGGCCAATCCCATTCAAGTTCAACGCCCAATGGGCGGAGTTCCATATCCACTTAAATACTTTTTCTATCATCCATCCTATTAGTAGGTACCTACCATACCTGATTGTTAAGGTATTAACCAAATGATTAATCATTCCATTGAAATCTCCAGGAAATCCCAGACTAAAATGAAGATATATGTTCAACTTACTGAAAAAATACATTATTATTAGAACTCTTCACCATCACCATCACTCCTCTCTCCCGTCATCAGGAAAAAAAAATTATAGTTATAGATTACTACTGAAATATTTGTTATAAAATTCCAAGATTATGGATAAAATTTATTTGAATATTTAAAGTTGCCAACATTTTTTTTTTTTTTTTTTGTTATCATAATAATAATAAAGATTTTTATTTTAAATTTATTTTACATAAAATATAAATCTAAAAAAGAACGTTAAAATTATATGTATTACTAGATTTTCGATCTTATGGAATAGAAATTAAATACATGCGTTCAAATATTATGAATAAAATAAAGAAAAAAAAGAAAATGTTTTCTGGTTATATTAAAAAAATATTCAAACTTTTTTTGAACATCTTTTCTATTGTATTAAATGTATATTTTATAAAAAACATTTTTTCATCTTTTAGTGAAAATATATTTATCTATATCAGTGATTCTCTCAACCACTTTTGTGTGCCGCGAAATTATGAAAATGTGCCGCTAAATTATTCCAAATGTAAAGAGGCTCTTAAACATTTCCGACTTTGTTTTTCTAAATTTTTTCAATATGGTTCTAAAAAAAACAAAAGGTGAACCGTTTTTGGGACCACTTTTTTTCAATACGGTAAACTTTTACTCTTATCTTTTTCTTTGTGTGCCGCCAAATTTTTAAATTGTTAAAAGTGTGCCGCGGTAAAAAAAGAGAAGAATCACTGATCTATAACGTACATATAATATTATACAATATATTATTTTTATTATTATATTATTTTACGTTTTGAAATGTTTTCTTTATACTAGTCATAAAATAGTTTATTTCTATTGTTTTAATTTAGTTATTATTATAATATAAGTAAGTTTATATTAAAGAAGTTTCCAGAGAGATTTTTTATAGTAAAATATAGTTTCTATGTATGGGGTTAGTATTTTTTTTTTTATTTAGATGATTTAATTGTATTTTTCATTGTTAAATACAAATTTAAACTGCTTTGTTGATATTTATTTTGACAAGTGATATATAGCAAGGTAAGAAATGAAGAAAAATTCCCTTGATTCTGAATAATAATTTATTTTTTTAATATTCTTTCCAATTTACAAGTTGAAAGTGGCATTTGATTTAATAAAAGATTAATTTATTTTATACTCAAGCAAGACAAAAGTCATAGAGAAGTTGCAGGTATTGTCGCCAAATAATACTAGTGGAAAAACAGGATTTTAATACTTTGAGAAATTTGGAACGACCTTCTGGGAGGCCTGTTAAAGCTGATTGAGACAAAATAAAGGAATTTATTGATGCAAACGGTTGAATAACAAACAACGAACTAACAGATGGAATCGATGAAAGATTAAATTTATTGAATTTTCCCTTTCATTATCACTTTAAATTAAAAAAAAACTCGACATACAGGTATAATATACTTATATATAGATCAAAAACGAAATTACTTTCTATATAACTCAATATTACTTGTTTTCATTAGTATAAAAGTTTTTCATTTTAACGTTATTTCTAAAAACACACTACACTTGCTAATTAATATAAGAGAATTGATTAAGATTACTAAAAAATTTAAAATTATATGACAATAAATAAATTATGAAATGAATGAAATTGTAATAAATTTAATATTAAAATAATAAGTTTAAAATTTTGGTAATTATTCAGATAGACTCGTTCTGGTTGGACAAGGTTAATTTCTTTACCAATGGGTTCCTTCTGAAATTACTAACTTTTATAAGAAATTTCTCTGGGCATCTTATAATTTTCTATATTTTTCGAAATAAAAAAGATTTAATTTAAAAATAAAATAAACCGAATTAAAAACCGAAAAAGTTAAGAAATGACTTTAGTATGAATTTAAATTATTAAATGAATTTAAATTATTAAATTCATACTAAAGTCATTTCTTAACTTTTTCGGTTTTTAATTCGGTTTATTTTAATGAATTTAAATTATTAAATTCATACTAAAGTCATTTCTTAACTTTTTCGGTTTTTAATTCGGTTTATTTTCTTTTAATAAAAATTTAAAATATTACTTAAGTCATTTCTCAACTTTTTTTTATTTAAATTTAAATAGATTAAATTTAAACATTCACGGTGGTGTAGGTGAAGCGCTCAAGAGACCAAATGCCAGAACCAAACAAATGCTGTCTAAATAATATAATATAATTAAAGGGGAAATATCTGGAAAATTAAATCTTTTTTATCTCGAAAAATATTGAAAAAATTATAAGATGCCCAGATAAATTTCTTATTAAAGTAGTAAAGATTAGTAATTTCAAAAGGAACCTATTGGTAAAGAAATTAACCTTGCCCAACCAGGACGAGTCTATCTAAATAATTACCAAAATTTTTTTAAATAAATATTCATAATTTATACACACACATAATTTCAATATCTAAAATACATATTTACTTTCTTGATATGTTTTTTTTTATTTTTATTTTGTTTTTTCTGCTTATTTATATCAAGTAGCTTGTAAGGATTGAATGAAACCCGTATCTGGTTGCTGTCTCTCTATCTGCTTGTCACTGGCCAAGAATTAATTTACCAATCCAAATCCAATGGAGATGAAATTCGAATCTTGAAAACTTTTTTTTTTATTAGCCTTGGTTATATATCAATTGCCAATTTGGTTATCTGAAATCATTTTATTATCAATATTTTACTTTTTAATTAAAAGCAGGTATAAATTTTATTTTAAAAATATTTATATAAATTAGAACTTGGAGTTAATATTTTTATAAAATATTAATGTAAAATCGTTTAAGTTTTTTTTCAACATTAAATAAATAATAAATTATTATTTATAATTTTTTTTTTTACATTTTTAATAAATTACTTTTGAAAACAAAAATATGTATATTTAATTGGATATTAAAATAAAATAACAAAAAATGAGATTATTTTTCAAAATTAATAAATGTGTTATTGATTAACAAATGGAAATTGGTTGATTATTTATTATATACTAGTATATGTGTGTGGGTAACTTATTAGTTACTTAAATAGAGTATATTAATTACTTTATTGACTAAATTAATTAAATAAATAAAAGAATTGTGATGACTAATACTTATTATATTATAAGTACCTGGAACACCGAGCTATCGCTCGACCCAATTCTTTAATTATTTATTACAATTATTAAATGTTACATCATTGAATCAATCTGATTAAAATGAATGGAACTTGGGGTCCTCAAAAATAATAAATAATAAATATTAAATAATATTTTAGTAAAAAAATATTAAAAATTATAAAACTATAAATTATAAAAATTAATAAAAGAACAATGAATATTATTATATTATATTATTAATTAGTAATTTAATAAAAAATAAACACGAAAATAGATAAAAAAAATAACATAAAATTAATTAATAAAAATTTATAAGAATTAACAAAAAATTTAACGACAAAACATTTCAAAAAATTTGTCTTTTTTTGGAATATACGATATATCTTCATTTTATTATTTTTATTTTTAAATATCGAGTCGTCGGACCAATCGTTTAATCCCGCAGCTAATATATTTTAGAGAATAAAAATAACATTATTTACAATGTTTGCAAGACAATTACCAAGCCATATTTGATTTTTTTTTTTTTGGGAGATTAAAAAATATATTTTATTAAAATAAATATTTTTAATTTTATTTCGAAATCAAATAATAAATTTTAAAATATTTTAAATATAAAAAACATATTAATACAATATCAATTAAAAAAAAAATTGGCAAGAGACAAATTTCAATATGGATGCCATTTTTGACGTCATCCATATATAAATTTAAATTAAGAAAAAACTAATGAAGATGATATTTTTCCAGACTGACACCAATATATTTATAAATAATATCTATGGGTGAATTTTAAAAATATCCTTCGAGCGGTTAATTAATAAATTAATCTAACAATATATATATATAGAAAATTCATAGAAAATTAAAAAAAATATGTGAGATAAATTATTAATTAACAAATAAAAGAAATATAATTATTTTTTATTTTTATATTTAGATAATTTTTGGCATTTAAAATCTCTCTCTCTCTCTCTCTCTATATATATATATATACATACATACTACATACTATAAATACTAACAAAGTATAATCAAAATATAAATTCATATGCTACAAGTTATTAAATATTTTAGATTAATGTGAGTAATTAAGTTTTTTGTGATTAAAAAACTACATAGAATTAAAAGAGCAAATGAACATGAATAATTTTATTATTATGTACATTAAGAGAAAAGGTGCAAACAATGAACTTTTCTTTATCTTTTTCATCCCTCTTTATAATATTTTTTTATTATATCCTTTATTTAAATATTTTATTTATATACTTTTTTATTTAATAATAAAAATATTAAACATAAACAATTTTCTTATTAAACACATAAAATGTAAATTATCATTTTATTCATTTTTAAATATATTATTATTATTATTACTAGTGGTTGTTTTTAGTTTTAAAGTAATATAATTATAATACACGAATAAATTAAAAATATTATATAGGTATTGTATAATATATATATATGTACATACTATTAAAATAAAGTTAAAATCGTTAGAAATTAAACATTTTTTATAAAATTAAATTTATGAATTTTTATAAAAATATAATTTTTATCAATTGAGAATATTTATTTATTTTATTAAGTATTTAAAATCAGGGCAGGGTTGCAGGGGGTGCGGTGCATCCGGGCGGCAAGCCTAGAGGGGCGGCTTGAGCCGCCTTAAAAGTACTTATTCATTTTATGTTTTTTTTAAATTTTTTTCAATATGGTTCTAAAAAAGTCAAATGATTTTGCGATCAGCATCTTAAATACTTTCGATTTTCTTAAAAACTAAATTAACTTAAATTTGCTTTATCTTTTTTTTATTTGTAAATTTTTATCAACTTTGGGGGAAGGAGCGGCAAAATTATTCTCGCACCCGGGCGGCATATACTCTAGGAACGGCCCTGTTTAAAATAATTTCAGTTCACTTTTAAAACGGTTATTATATTACTTTCAATAGACGGGTCCGGCCTTAATTTAATAAAAAAACTTTAATTTCATTAATTTCATACTCGCGTTTCAATAACTGATAGTGGGTTGTTATTTATATTTTATTTAGTCTTTTTTTTACAAAAAATTTTGTAAAATTGTGTATATGTAGCATAATATTGGAGAAAATAATAATAGTTTTTTAGAAAATATTTGATTTATATAATTTTAATAAAATAATATAAAATATATATATATATATATAAATTGTTTATATACTTATAATTAAAAACATAAATAAATTCAATAAAGTTATTATACGATTATTATATTTTAAATTACTTATATTATAAGTAATAATTTTGATAGGAATTGCATTGGTTTTTCATTTTATTTATTACAAAATTTCTTACATTTTTTCTTCTTTCTTTCTTTTTTTTTATTATTATTATTTTTTAAAATTAGATTAATAAATTAAACTGAAATTTTTTTCTTAAATTATTAAGAAGAAAAATATATATTTAGAAAAATTAAATTAGAGATCCATATCCATAACCAAATGGTTTAAGGCAGTAGTAGTGGATAGGGAATGCCAAGGGGAAGGGAGATAAATTATGCTAATAGATTATGAATCATTTTAAAAGAATCTCAAAAATGTATTAATATTTATAAAGGAAAGAGAAGGAAATAAATTCGTATATATTTTGTGAATTTCAAATCTACTATTATAGCATATTATATTATATAATATTTTTTTTTTCATCAAATCAGTTTTTTGCCAAATTTAGTCAATTTTTCATTTACATTTTAGGTTTTAACCAATTTCATATTTTTTTTTCTTTCAAAAAAAAGTACATAAACAATTTTTATTTTTTACATTTTATCTTATTTATTATCTGTAATATACTTGGCTTTTATTTAATATTTTTGAATTTTAATTCGATGTTGGTAAAAAGTTTTTTTCTCAATAATTTAATAATTATATTATTTTCTCCAATATTAAAAATAAGATTTATATTAATTTACGGATCTGTAACTTAAAAGTAAAAACCTCTTTAAACATTCTACAATTACAATAAATTTGTACTATTTTATTATATTATAAAAATCACACTTTTTCTTGAATATATATATATATTAAACAATATTTTGAAAATAATTTTAAATACATTAAATATAAATTTTTCTATGTTTTATAAATTATTATTTTATTTTATAATTTTTGTTTTAAAATTGATATAGTTTATTTTTTTATTCATAAGAAAATACGCTCAAAAAAGAAAGATTAATTTTCCATCAAAGTTATCATAGTTTATTTTTCATTTTCACCAACCGACGATAAGATAGGAAGCAGTGTCGCATTTACCACTAGGCACATGAGCCTCGCTTCCTAAGGGGCCTTTAATCCCAGTTTTAATATTTATTTTTAAAATATTTTTTAAAAATCTTTAGGTTATAAGAACTCTTATATAATTTATATTTGTTTTTGTTATGTATTAAATAATATATTTTCCCTTGAATTATTTTCTGAAAATTATTTTTATTATACAACCCTCCTCCCCCCCCTCCGAGTGGGGCCACAGGTTGACATTGTGCCTAGGGCCTCCGAAAAGCTAAATGTGACACTGAAAGGAAGGTATTGTTTTCTCACTAAATTTCACATATGAAGATTTTTACATATCTCCACGAATCATGCATTTTGTTCAGATAAAAGTATTTTTAGCATGATGTCTGTACGTCTGTCCGTCCATCTGTCCATTGTGAGTCTCTCTAGATGTCTATAGCTTGAACGGCTCA
Source organism: Labia minor (assembly GCA_963082975.1). Taxonomy (NCBI): domain Eukaryota; kingdom Metazoa; phylum Arthropoda; class Insecta; order Dermaptera; family Spongiphoridae; genus Labia; species Labia minor. Next base: position 11,905,109 of record OY720347.1, on the reverse strand, counting down.
ATGGATTTTGATAAAATTTGGTATATTTACTTAATGCATCAGTAGCATGAATTCATCAACTTTTGGTGAATATTCTGAAACCAGAAGTGGTAGTTTACAAAGTATTAATTTTATATTCATTGTCGGAAATTTTTTTATTTCATTAAATGGTGAAATAAAAAATACATACATACATATAATGTTATTATTAATTATTTTTAAATCTTCGGTCAGTTCTGTGCCTGACCACAGCTCATTTTTTCTTTAATATTAAAAAAAAAATTAATTTTTATTAAATAAATAATTTCTCTAAATTTTATTAATTCATTGCTCCTTTTTTTCTAATTAATGGTTCATATAGATAAAATAGGATTAATTAATGATTAATTTAAACAAAAGAAATGATAATATTATATAATAATAATAATAGTAATTGAATTAGTAATAAAATATTCATCTTCACTTGTTTCTTCTTTTTTTTCTCCCTTCATATCTGGTTTATTATTGTCTCTTTTATTCTGTTTCTATTCAATCGAAGGGAGTTCTTTATTTTTATTTATCTAATAAATTATTCACCCGTTGAAATACTATAGACATTTACCTTCTATCAACATTTTTGTCGGAACAATTTGACATGTTCAGAAACCGGTTTGTCTTTTTATTTTATTTTCACCTTGTATATACACACATATATGAAAAAAAAAACGAAATTTATTCTTTCGTATATATTTATATACGGTAATATATAATCCTTAAACATATTTAAACAATTTACTATATAACCACAAAGAACAAAGCAAGAAAACTAAAAAAACAAAACAAAAGAAGAAGAAAATATTTATTATCTATTAAAGGTATAAACACTGATTGTGAGTGACATCTATAAACATATTGTATTTTTTTTTTGAACAACCCCTCCCTCAAACTACCCCTTAATATTAAACTATATGTATTATATTACTTATTTCTATTTATACATTTGGCATTCTATTATTCTAATTAATCAGTAGTATATTCTTACAAAAAATTAATTTTATTTCATTTAAACCTGAATAAAAATAATTTATCTAAAAATCATAAAATTAATCAATCATTTTCTTTAAGAGTATGTATAATCCTTTTTTTAAAAAAGCTATATATTCCTTTATTTTTACTATTTTCTTTTTATTTTTGTTTCTTTTTTCACTATGATTATACTAAATGATCTTTTACTATTCATTGAAATTATAGATATTTCCTTGTGTATATTAAGGGATAGGATCTTTTCCATTTCCAACCACCTGTTGAGAGAAACTAAAATTGATAACATCATAATCATTTCTTATATACCTATATATTATATATATATATAACACTAACTTCATATTATTTTTTTTCTTTTAACAAAATAGTTTGTTATATTTTCTGGTTATTAGCAATAGAAAGGAATTTATTTTATTTTGTTATTTGTTAAATTGTACATATAACCTACATATATAATGCCATTTTAATGATACATCTAATTATTATGTGTTTTCTATTTTTTATTTATTTAAACTAGTAGCTTTTTACTGTAAAATAATTTTCTAGAACAGAGGTTCTTAAACTGTGGTCCGCGGACCCCTAGGGGTCCGCGAAGCCTTTACTGGGGGTCCGCAAAGCCATCGTACAGGTGCACGAGAAAATGATGAGTCGGTTAAAACTTTATTTAATATAAAAGAAGCGATGGCATGGCTTTGTGAGGAAACAGAGATCAAATACCCAAATTCAACGAAATGTGCAAGAAAACTATTGCTACCGTTTCCATCTTCATATTTAGCAGAATTTTCTTTCTTCAATATTATAATTTCTAATAAAATGTGTTCTACAATATGCAAAAAAATCGTTATTCACCAATCACTGTTAGAAATATTCATCATATATCCTTGTTCTTATGAGATCGTAAGCTAACTAATAAAATGACCTAAAGTACCTAAAGTTGGAATGGGGTCCGTCAAAAAAAATTTTTTCAAGTGGGGGTCCGCAGAGTACATAAGATTAAGAACCTCTGTTCTAGAATGTTAGAGATAACATAGTAATGTGTAAAGATGAAAGTATGGTAATTGGTTCATTTCTTTGAAAAATTAAAAATGATTTTTAATTTTTTTTTTTTCATTATAAACATTAAAAAATTTAACATTTTTACCGACCGACGATAGTAAGGGAGGTATTGTTTTCACACCAAATTTCACATGTAGAGATTTTTATATATCTCAAGGAATCATGCATTTTATTAACAGAAAAAGTATTTTTAGCATGATGTCTGTCCGTCCGTCCGTCCGTAGAGATGTGTACAGCTTGAACAGCTCAACGGATTTTGATAAAAATTTGGTATATTTACTTAATGAATTGATCAACTTTTGGTGTATATCCGGAAATCGGAAGTGGATAGGAAAGGAAGGGTTATTTTCACACAAAATTTCACGTGAGGACATATCTCCAGGAATCATGCACTTTGTTTTGGTTTTATTCCCGGGAAAAATCATCTTCATTAGTTTTTTCTTAATTTAAAATTATATGACGTCACAGCCAGCGCCTCCTTATATATTATAAATAAAATAAAATTAAAAATATTTATGTTATATCCATATCTGTGTTTTATTACATTAATAGATATATTAAAATTATTTGAAATTGTTTCTGTAGCTGGAAATTAATTTATTTCAAACCGTCGGTCGGTTCTGTGCCTGGCCACAGGTCAACTTATTTAAAATTCTTAAAACTATTGAAATTTTTTTTTTAATCAAAATCTCCAAATATAAAATAATTATAAAAATATTAAATTACCTTTTAATATTCTTCAGTTGTTCCTCTTTGTTAATAACATCACCTAAAATTGATTTTATTAATTATTAATTATTTCATTTTTGGTTCTTGTTTAAAAAACAAACAAACTAGTATATAAAAAATACTTTCTTTAATCTATCATTGATATCGATGTTAAAGATTTTAGTTGGATAAATCTCATGTTGGTATTTTTTCTCAACCGGATGACATCAGTAAAGAAAACAAGAAGCTAGTTGATCTTCTTTCGTCAGACAGGGCCATCAAATTGATTGGTTCTTGTCCGGTGTTGGAAAATGTTCACTACAAAATTAACAGTGTTCCAAACATTAATAAAATGGTCACTTAAATCTATCATCTCATCAAAAATTGGACCTGGAATGAAACAAAAAAAAACAGTGAATAAATAATTGTAACGAATCAATAATAAATTCTTTCAAATGAGATCGTTCTTTTGATAATATTCGTTAATCTTCTAATACTTTAATATTTATGATATTCTTTTAAAAGTATAATATAATTAAAAAAAAATATTAACATCAATTAAACAAATTCAGTGATGATGTTTGATTAGAATATTCACTTTTACTTTTAGTATCATATTATTATGAAAAAAATGAAAAAAAAAAAAAAATTAGAAAACATACCTTTATGATTCATCGTATTCAAATTAACTTATTATCTTTTTAATAATCATATTATATTTCTAATGGCTTAATTGCCTTCTTAACTTAAATAACACGTTTAAAAATACGAATAATTATTAATTTATTAATAGAATAATTTATACTTTTAAAATTAGTAAATATAATATGTAGGTAGGTGTCTAATCCTGTTTATTTTCATTTTTTTCTAGAAGAGCTTAAATTAGTGATTCTCAACCTGTACGATCGACATCTTAAAGAGGGCGATTATTTGACTATACTCTTTTGGGGTGCGATACGTATTTTCTGGGGGCGAAATCATTTTCAACTCTAAAAAACGGTAAGATGATTTTGCGATCAGGCTTTTAAACATTTCCGATTTTTTTCAATTTTTTTTTCAATATAGTTCTAAAAAAAAGGTAAGATGATCAGGTTCTGAAACTCGATTTTTCAGTATGGCTCTAAGTATCACCCAGTGTACCTACCTTATATTAGGGATTATCATGCAATTTTTATCTGTTAAAATTTATAGGGGGGGCGAATTATGGAGCCGGCCTTACGAAGTGGGCGATTGGTCCAAGGTTAAGAAAGGCTAGCTTAAATAAACAAACTAAGCATAAATATTTGAGATAAATTCTTTTTTCTTATAATAAATCTTTATTGAAAGATAAATATTAGATTAGCACAAATAGGAATTATCAAATTATTATTAACTAAAATTATTTTCTAATTTTAATGTTTTCATCTTTTTACCGACCGACGATAGTAAGGGAGGTATTGTTTTCACACCAAATTTCACATGTGGAGATTTTTACATATCTCCACGAATCATGCATTTTCTTAACAGAAAAAAGCATTTTTAGCATGATGTCTGTCCGTCCGTCCGTCCGTCTGTCCGTATAGATGTGTACAGCCTAAACGGCTAAACGGATTTCGATGAAATTTGGTATATTTACTTAATCCATCAGTGGGATGAATTGATCAACTTTTGGTGCAAATCCGGAAACCGGAAGTGGTAGTATTAGCGATCGACGATAGGAAGGGAAGGGTTATTTTCACACCAAATTTCACATGAGAAGATTTTTTTATATATCACCACGAATCATGCACTTTGTATTGGTTTTATCCTCAGGAAAATCATATTTATTAGTTTTTTCTTAATTTAAAATTATATGACGTTATCCAGCCATTCATGACGTCACAGCCTGGTCTTGCATATATATTATAAATAAAATAAAATCAAAAATGTTTATATTTATTATTTATGTATCCATATCTGTTTTTTATTACATTAATAGATATATTAAAATTATTTGAAATTGTTTCTGTAGCTGGAAATTAATTTACTTCAAACCGTCGGTCTGTTCGGACCTGTCCACAGGTCAACTTATTTTTTTGACTTTGTTCTTGACTTAAAAATATACTTATAGTACTACTACTAAATTTTTATCTTTCTCCATTATCTCTCATCTAATTAAGTTATATTTTAATTTGAATCATTTATCTTAGAAAGACATTTTCGATAGATTTTTTATATAATAATGTGCAACACTAAAAATAAAATTTTAATTTTAATTTTTATTTTATAAAATATCATTTGTGATAATAAAAAAGTGTTTGAGTATTCGAAAATATTCAACGAAGTGATTTATTCAAAAAATGGACTATATTTATTCTATAAATGGGCAACGATGATGGTTATTATGGAAACGGATGGGGAGGCGGTGATGAAGAAAAATAAAATAAGAAATAAAGAATTACTATTGAAATTGATTGGTATTTCTTCAATTTTATTCTTATCATTATAAATTTATTGTAATTTTTTTTTATTTAATTATACCATCTGAAATACAAATTATTCGAGAATGGAAACTGATAATATTCGTATAATTATTATATAATATTATATTATTAAGAGAATTTGTACAAGATAGGAAGGTTTTTCAGTAAATGTATGTACGAAATATAACTTGAAATGAGTTTTTTACTACCCTCATGATTTATTATTAATTAAAATTAGTAATAACTCTATGTCAGTGATTCTCAACCTTTTTTTAGCGCGACACACTTTTAACGGTTTAAAAATTTGGCGACACACAAAGAAAAATATAAGTGTAAAAATTTACCATATTGAAAAAAGTAGGTCCCAAAAACGGTTTACTTTTTTTTTTTTTTTTTTTTTTTAGAATCATATTGAAAAAATTTAGAAAAAAAATCGGAAATGTTTAAGAGCCTCTTTACATTTGTAATAATTTGATAGTCTCGCGGCACACAAAAGTGCCGCGGCACAGTGGTTGAGAATCACTGCTCTATATGAACATAATATTGTAAAAACTCATTTCAATTGTCTGCAGAATGAATAAATTTTTACCCCAAAATATAATATACTTAAAAATATATGTAGATTAATATGTATAAAAAAAAATTTGGTAGTGACTCTTAGAATTAATAACAAATATTTAATGGATTTTTGTTTGTTTATTAAATTATTATATACATATTTTATATATTTTATTTATTTTTTAAATTGATAGACTGTGTTGAGTAGAGAATTATTTTTATAGCTAACGTAGATAGAGAAATCTTAAATACAATGAATGTCTAAAGGAATTAAAACGCTCGCCCTTATGGTTGAAATATAAATTTTATAATTAAATTTTAGGTAGAATTTGTCATTCTATGTTAGTTTTCATTAGAGACCTTTGTCTGTCGGATTTTATGTGAAAGTTTAATTAATAGATAGATAAAGAGAAATGTTGTGTTTCTCAGAACGGAGGTATTTTTATTTTATGTCTTTTGAGAGAGGGTAGGGTTGAGTAGTGAGTGGGAAAATGATGATGAAGAGGAGGATCGAAAGGGGCAACCACACATTCTCATTTGATGTTGATGAAGGGTGGATACCTTAGTATATAGTGGGGGGAGGGATGGATGGATGGATGGATGGGTGAGGAAGTTGTAGGTGAGTGAGAGCAGCTGTACGAGTATGTTGCCTCTGTTGCTGCTGGATTCCAGGATGATGGTGATCTCTCTCCTCTAAGGACCTTCATGAACAAGAGAGAGAGAGAGAGAAAGAGAAAGAGAAGGAAAAAGAGGAGGTACCTTAATCTATGGATTTCGTTTTGAGCTTTGACAAATGTGTCGTTTGTATTCGGCCGGGCGCTGGGCCGCGCCTGTCGTTACAACAGGCTTACTACCTTTATGGCCACTCACCAACATACACACATACACACACACAACTGTCATATTGAAAAATACAAACAAAAAGTTGTCTTTGAGACAAAAAGCCAAAAAACGACTTTTATATATATATATATATATATTTGGAGACTTCAACGAGCGGCGGCTGGTCGTGCGCACGCCCCGCGGATTCATAATAAATATAATTCAAGACAAATTGTTAGGAATGTCTGTCTGTCCTTTCAATCCTGCGCCGTGTAATAATTCACTGTTTCCAACTTGAACGGCAATTAAATATATTAATATATAATCAGAGAGAGAGAGAGAGGCCCCCTCTTGTCTTGCGGTCTCCTTTCAACAAACACAAAACGTTGACATCAAGATTCACGCATTTTTATGATTTCTACTTATATTACAACTTGAACTATGATGCTTGTTTTCATCCCCCCCCTCCTCCTTTTTATCTACTTTATCCATATATACACACATACACTCACATACATCTCTTGAACTTTTCAACTTCTTTTGAAAAAATAATATCCAATTTAATTATACTTATTTACAATAAATCATCACTCATTAAACATGCAACCATAAAATTTGATGATTACAATTAAATTTTAATTTTTTTCTATTTACTTAACACAATTTATAATCCATATAGATAAATAACATTATTTGCAGAAACAGTTATACTTTTGTAATATTATATATTATATCTTATAAAATCTCTTCAATTTACATTAGACACTATTTCGATAAAAATAGTAATAAATATTTTCATATATTTTTTTTATTATCTCGCCAGATCACGAAATTTTCAATGTCGAGATTTTGATGTTTATATACGTTTTGTAGGTCCCTGAGTTATTTTCACTAAGGTTCAGAAAATGTCTGTCTCTCTCTCACTATATATATATATATATATATATATATATATATATATGTGTGTGTGCTATATTATATTTAGTTTTATAGAATCGCTGAAAGTACCAGAATTAATTTTCTATATTTTTTACACGTTGATTGCCAATCACGCGCCTGCACGTGGCTTGGTGCCAAACACGCGCTGGTTTATTAAATGTTATTTTTTAATTTATAATTTAAATAATTAATTAAATTTAATTTAAATATAATATATGTTAATTAATCCAATTCAAATTTGAGAGATAGTCAAGTGGAGACACTCCATATTTTTTATTCTTTATATTTATATAACAAATATAATATTATTAAAATCTTTAAACCTCCTTTCATGTCACATATATATATATATATATTTATATATATTTATGAGTATAATAATATTTTTGCCATTAATTAAAAGGAAAATTTAAAAAAAAATACTTTATAATTATAATAAAAGTTTAACTTGGAATAAAAGCAATAAATAAATCTTTGCAATATATTTTTAAACCATCATTTGTAAAATCAGTAAATTTTCAAAAAACAATCCAGAAATTAATTAAATTAATATAAACACTTTATGATTTTATATAAGATTTCTAAATATCCATGGAATCCTGAATTTATTTTATTTTAAAATCAGTTCATTGTACTTACCTAATATTTTATAGTACTAAATTGGAATCGTGTGAATTTCTCAGCACTTCTTAGTGGGGGGCTTTTGTTGTTGTTTTTTTTATATATTAATTTCTTTAAAGGCCTTGCGCGTCCAGCATAAAAATTGTCCAAATAGAAAAAGCGATTAGATCAATTTTCGCTTCTTGAATTAAATAACTAGTCGGGCTCATTGAAGAGGGGACGGTATCATAGTTGAAAACTATTTGATGTCGCCTCAAGGCTAATCTTCAATCATTCTAATCATCATTCAGGAAACATAACATCAGGAATGAGAATCATACGAGAGGGAGAGGAATGGCGGTGGGGGGGGGGGGACAATGACAGACAAGAGGGTGTGGAATGTTACAGAGAGTGGGAACTAAATTTAAGGTGGGTGGATGGATTGGAAAATAAAAGAATATGTTGCAGATTCATTTTGATATTCACATTTTTTAACTATAGAAAGAAATTTTGATTTTGATCTTGATCTTGAATTTTTTTATCGATAATGGTTAACTACTTTCTCTTGTATATTAATTATAATAAGATTATAAATGAAGATGTCATTCTACAAAATAAAAAAAAAATAACAAAATAAAAGGAGGACTCTGTGAAAAATATGCTAAAAACAATATGGAATTTATATTCCAATAATTTATAATAATAATTATCAATAAATAATTTTTTTGTCTTTTTTTTATCTGTGCCTGTAAATTTCTGAAAAAATGTATATTTTTATTATATAAATATATAAATCTACAATAAACTGGAATTCCATCACAAATCATCATCCTCAACCCTTTCTTATGTTATATAGATAGGCGTGTAAAACTGATATTAAAAAATACCACTTTCTTACTAAATTGGGTAAAGGCACCAGTGTATTGGTTAAATATCCCTCCAATATAAGGCACTATAATATATTTTTTTGTGTTTTGTGTTGTGTGCCATAAAATCAAGTAAGAAACATCAGTTATTTAAGGCTTTTAAAAATAAGAAAATAAAAACTGAAAACTGGTAAGTTTATAAGCAGTTATTATTAATATTCTTAAGGTGATTTAGATTTTGATCAGTTTACATACTTACTTACTTATTTTTCACTTGATTAATTTGAAATTTGCACGTATGTATTGGTTATTCTTTTAATTATGCTGCAGTATTTTCTTTATCTCTCTCATTTTGAGAAGAAAAATAATTTATTCTCATGGTCATTTACTGGAATTCAAAAACTGAAAAACTCCAGTGTTTGACTGTTTCATTTATTTCTTAAATAAAACTGTTATAGAATTTGTAGGTAATATAACAACACATTGCCCGGAGAGTAAGTAACATGCTAATTCTCTTAGTTGATCCTTGAGAGAGGGGGAGGGGTAGATAAAGGGTTATAAACTAGTAACCAATGTTAGAAAATTTATTTCTGTACGATTGTTTTCATAAAGTGAAGAATTCATAATTTCTAACCATCAAAAAAAAGTATCGGTATCTTCTGTGGACTGTAGAAATGGCCTGAACCCGAAGATTTGCTATTCTTTTCTGGGCATGACACTGTAGCACAAATATCCCCTCTTTGTCAGACAAGAAAGAGACAACAACTTTTTAGTGTTAAAAAGTAAAACTTTCTACTCTGAACATATTTTGAGATACATAGTCAAAGACTTGAACTTTAAGTGTCCATATCTGGGAAAAACTGTTAATAAGTGAGTAATTGCTCATTTTTTTATTTTTTGTTAATAATTTTTTTTTTGTGTAATAAAAAAGATTTATAAACTCTACCTCAAATTCATTGAACTTAAAACTATTTTTAGCAGTTTTAAATGTGCAATCGGTTAGAGATTAAATTTCAAACTAATAAAAAGTTATGAGTGTCATACACTGTTGCCTTTACCTTACCAGTAATATAGATAAATTATGTTTTCTATAGTCAGTAAGAAGTAAGTCATTTTGAATCATTGCAATCTTTTAAATTTTAATATTTTTGTTGAATATTTATTGACACATATTGATTAATAATAATATTTTTATCTCCAACAGATTGATTTGACAAATCAATGCTACAATCTACAATACAAACTTATTAAATTAGAATTTTTTGCAATTCAATATAAATAGGGTGACTATATTTTGAAAAGACCAAACCGGGACATATTTTTAATTTTTTTAGAACCAAATTGAAAAAATTTTGAAAAAAGTACGAAATGTCCTAAATGTTTAAAAAACGGGACAATAGGCAGTCCCTAAGACATTTTTCTGGAAGCCGGGACAGAGCACCTAAAAACGGGACGTTTGGTCACCCTAAATATAAAATAAGATTAGAGATAGATTATGGATACTTAATAAGTTTGTAAATTGTTTGTCGTACTCTTAGAAAAATGAAAAAAGAAAAAATATACTTAAATAGCAAATAATTGAGATTTGTTAAACAGAATAATTTAGAATAAAAATAAATATTACTTATATTTTCAACTTTGCTTTAATTTTTTTACGTTTTTGATCATTTATTATATTTTAGATTTAAATTACCTTATTTTAACTTCCAGAAAGGAAATTAAACAAAAAAAAAATAAATAAATAAAATTTCCTGCATTTTAAAAATATAATGATAAACTAAATGAGTTGAAATGCTTTTTTAAAGTATATTGTTTTTTTATATATTATTCTCATTGATTTATATATATATGCATAAAGGGAGAAAGAAAGATGTATGTATATATATATGTATGTATTATATATTCTAATCTCTTCCAGATCATCGACTCAAGTCAGTCCAATTTTAAAGAAAGAGATAGAAAACAAAAAAGAAGAGGAATAGAGAACGAGATCTACTTTTCAATTTGAATCCATCCTATCTATTATTGGTTTGTTGTTTGTTTCAATGGAAGTGCATGGCATTGTTCGATTCAAATCATGCTAATAGTTTCCCCAAGTTGTGTCTTGTCTGTGTGTCGATGTGCATCGGCCCTTCAATCCAAAAAAGAAATAACTAACTTAGAAGGGAGAAAGGGAGGGAGGGAGGGAGGAAGGGAGGAATTTAGGAGACCATTCATCATCTGGATTTCAAAATGCAAATCATCCTAGCCGGGAAATTAAAAATAAATAAATAAATAAATACTCTCAAATGGACTATTATAAATGGTAATGACTATTTCAGGTTTGCCAGACGCTACTCATTTGGATCAATTATTTATTTATTAATTATAACATAACTGAATTTATTTTTATTGTATATATATATATAGAATTATTCAATTGTATTTATATTTATTTATTTATTTATTTTTAGCCTTTATTATGGTTCATTTATACATATTTTTACCATATTTACATTTATAATTTTTTAAAATTGTGTAACCAGGCCCCTTAGGGCATAGGTCTCTTAATAATTAATGAATTTAATTAAAATTAAATTAACAAAATATTAATAAAAGATAATACTGACCAACTCTAATAAAAGTTGATTTAAAGAAAAAATAAATTAAAATTAAAAGTTGAAGTATTGGATTATGAGAAATTTGCACTTTTTTTTCTAAATTAGTTCTTCTTTTTAGGATTAATTTGTTGTTTTGTTTGTTTTTTTGTTTTATATTAATAAATAAATTAAAAAGGTAAAAAAAATAATAATATTTCAATTATTCATTTTCTACTGAATTGCTTTTCTAATTATTATTAAAAATTTTATTTTGAATGTGTACTATTTTTTCAAAAATTTATCAAAATAAGGTGTTGATTATTATTTAACAAAAATATTTCTTCTTACATTTAACGTATAATATATGTAAATCTTCTTACCAATTTATATATATTTTTTTATATATATACTTTTTTACTATCTCGTCAGAGATAGTATTGCGATCACTAAAATTTTCGATGTTGAGATTTTGATGTTTTTATACGTTTTAAAGGTTCCTGAATCATTTTCACTAAGGTTGAGAAAAATGTCTGTCTGTGTGTGTGTGTATGCATGTATGTAGACAAGATTACGCAAAACCGGTTTGAGCTAGAATCATGAAATTTGGTATACGGGCATTATTCAAAGTTCGCGTTTTCTATCAACTTTTGAGAAATGTAGCTCAACCGGAAGAGGGTCATTACTTACAACGTTTGATTTTTTTTCCTCTAAAATGATCGTGAAAATAAAGATATATGTTTGATAGTTTTTCACATGATTAACAATTGTATAAAACTGCTATATATAAAATTTAAACTTGATTGAATCGCTGAAAGTACCAGAATTAATTTTTTAACACTGCAAATCTCACGCACCAAACATGCACTCGTTTAATAATTATTATTTATTAATTTAATTTAATTTAAATATAATATATTATGTTATTTAATCCAATTCAAATTGCGAGATAGTCGAGTGGAGACACTCCAGCTAATTTATAATTAAATATAATTTTTATTTCTATATGATTTTTTGAATTTAAATTTTACAAAGGTAATTTGGAAAAAAAGCAAACAAAATTTGTTATCAAAAATGTCTTTTAATATCTCATTGGAAAATCAAAAAAAGCACCTGTAGATATATACTATAATCATGTATTTGTGTGTGTGTGTATGTGTGTGTTACTATCCACTTCCTGTTCCGGCCCACTGAATATCTGATAAGATCATTAGGTTTAACGGCTTTCTCAATCGTAAAGAAAATTATTTCTTAATCACTAAGTATTTTTTTTTGTCTTAGATTTAAAATTAAGAATATGATTGGAATTAATTTCTAATTCACACTTTGTCTTCTAATAATCATAATATTTGATACTAATTTATATTCAATTTCTTACATTATCTCTATCAATAAGAAATGAAAAAAAAATCTATTTAAATCACGTCCTTACTTAGCAAACTTCAACTTTTTTGAATAATTTATATACTCGAACCTACTATAGTGATAGGCATCAAACATTACTTTATGATTTAATAAATATATTTATTTTTTAAATTTATATTTTATAAAATGACATAATCATTAATAATCTTTAGAAGAAATTTCATTTTAAGAGATTTTTAAGAGAATTAAAGATGATGGTGTAACAACCGAAATGCACATAAATTAAATAATAAATCAATCAATTAATTTGAAATTTCATCTCGTATTTTTAATTAAAAATTATTTTTATTAAGTTTTGTATTTTTGTATGTTTAATTGAAAATTACATTATTTTGTAAAATATTCAAATTACAATATGTGCGTGCCTATGTAGGTACAATATATAATATTTATAAAATAAATTAGATAATAAAAATCATTTATTATAGCCAAATAATAATTAATTCAAAAGAAAAGAAAATTTATTTTATTTATATTATATAATATTATATATATGTTATTTATATTTTATTATTTTTACTTTTAAGTTTCACAAGAATATATTTTATATTATTGTACATTTATTTTGTATATTTTGGCATGATCTTTTGAAGGCCATCTAATTATTATATTTTAAATTAGACACATTGTTTGACAACCTTGTAGGTAGGGGGGGGCATTGTGCAAAGGGAGAAAAATTCACGTTTTTAATTTCTCTTATTAAACTATTCAAATGTTGATTATCTTTGTTCTACGGGCTAAGATTGTCAAGATAATATAACCTGTTTTAATTTTTTTTAATTTTATTTATTATTATTATTATTAGTATTATTATTATTTTATATTATAATGAAGAATTTATAACAGCTGAGTATGGAGAATGTGAGAGAGGAATGGGGTAAGGAGAGGGAACACCCAGAAATTACTGACCCGGGTGATGATTTCGCAAGCAATTGAATTCCACTTCGACTGGAAATAATTAATTTTTTCATTTCTTTTTTTTTATTAATTACTCTTAACTTAAATTTATTTTTATTTTATTTTTTTACTTACCTTTAAATTGTTAACATTAAAAATTTTACTATTTTTTCAGATTTCATTTTTTTTAATTAAAAAAAGTCAAAATAATTATTTCCATTGCAAGAACGAAAAGAATAATTTCCAATAATTATTTATTATTAATACTTATTATATTTATTATTAATCCATATTATAAAATACTATCTATCTCTCTGTGACTCTACGGAACTCGAAAGTTCTTGGCAGTAGCAACCACATTTCTTCAACTGTCCCTATCCTGAGCCACAACCATCCAACTCCTACCGTCTCCCATCTCTCTCACGTCCCTTCCTAAATTGTCTACCCATCGCGTCCTTGGTCTTCCAAGCGGAAGTTTCCTAATCGGTTTCTCCCACCAATATATTTTTCGCCATTCTTTCCTCTCCCATTCTAACCACGTGCCTTGCCTGCAGTCTTCTCGATTTTATAATTCTAACTATATCTGGAGATGCATAGAGGTCATGCAATTTCTCGTTATGAAGTTTTCACCATTGTGACCTCATCTTTCTTTGGCCCATAAACGCTGAAAAGAATCATATTCTCAAATACTCTTCATCTGCTCTCGTCTTCCATGGTCATAGACCATACCTCACACCCTTATAATACAACCGGTAAAATAATTGTTTTATATAATTTAATTTTGATCCCCTTTGATAATAATTTTGACGAGATAAGTCCCTTTACTGCATGATAACAGGCGTTACCCAATTGAAACTTCGATTTAGATTCTTCTTGAATATTATTACCTTTCGTTATTACAGAAGATAAGTATTTCAATTTTTCTACATTTAAAATTCTACGTTTTGTGTGTTAATTCTTGTCTTCTCTGATACTAAATATTTTCTATAATCACTATTAATTTCAAAACCCACCTCTTTTCCTGCTTCGATTCATTTTTTTTAAGCTATCTTTAATTGCAATTGTTGATTCTCCTATTATATTTAAGTCGTATGCGTAACCTAATACTTGAATTTTTTGTTTAATTGGATTCCGTTTGATTTTTTCCCAATTTATCTAATCAGATATTCCAGAACTAAATTAAATAAAATTGGAAATAGTGCGTCACCTTTTTTTAACGCAATCCGAAATTCGAAAATATCTGACAATTGATTTCCGCATATTACTTATCCTTTATTACCTTCAAGACAAATTTGAATCATACTTACTAGTTTTTTTGTAAAAGTTTATCCCAATATTTTGAGTCATATGCTTTAATATAATTTTGCATACAATTATAAAATACAAGGATTATTAATTATAGTAAAATTTGTTAATTAGTACGAGAGCAGGTCAATAAGTTCGTGACTTTTTGAATGAAACAGTTTTTTTGTATAAAAATTTATTTTATTTTTCAAAGTAGACTCCTTTGAGCTTATACACTTCATCCAACGTTTCTCCAATTTTTTATCCCTTTCAAAAAATAAGACTTGTCGAGGACATCTTTGATGCCGTTTCACCCAGTGAAACCCACTGTTTTGACTTATTTCCATTTTTCCATTTTTTTTCTCATCATGGGGTAGTTTCCCTTTAATGGATGTCAAAAAAATTTAAAGACCCAGATGGTTCAAATTTCGACAGGAGTCAGGTGATAGTTGCCTGCTGATAGGATAAGTGTTACCATTCCATTTAAGAGACAGGAAATTCAAAATGTCACGGACTTATTGGATTGCTCTCGTATATATAATAAAAAGTTAAGTTAATTTATTAAATATTAATTAAAGTTATTTAAAAAAAAAATAATTTTTATATAAACTAATAAACTTAAAAATTCATCACTCGAAATATAAGTATATTTCAAAAATCATATTCCTACCTAACTCTATTACTGAAAAATTTATTTTTCTTTAATTAGTCAACATACACTAAATATTTGACAAGTAGCTTGAATTAAATCCAAAATCTTACAATTAATCATTTTTTGTATAGAATATAATATTTTATTAACGTCCACACTTTTTTTTTCTTTTTTGTTCAATTATCTTTGCCAACTCGATAGATAAATTCTATCGATTAATATTTAATTTTCTAAGATAAAAGGAATTTTAATATAAAAACTATTATTAATATCAATTTCAAAAAAATATTATGTTAGGATGAAAATTAATGAAAAACAACACTTAAAAAAAAATAAAAAATAACTTCTCAGGTCCAGTTGTATCAACAGTATGAACTTACTTAACATCCTATTTTATTAATTCTAAGGAACAAACTTTCAATCATAAAATATATGTATATTTACTAAATATTATTACTTTTTTCTTGCGAAAATATAATTGTGATACTTAGCTGTTATTTTCTATTGTATTTTTTTATTTTTTATTTTTCTCTTATTTCGATTATGTTAGTAAAATTTAAATAATTTTTTCGTTTTGCGTCAAATAAATATTAATTAATATGAATGTACTTATAACGATGTTGTCTTTCATCTTAACATCATCATATTTCAGATCGTCATAAATATATATATATATATATATAACTAAATATATATGTCTTATTTAATTCAAGCTTCTAGATCTAGATGGATGCCATTAGTGTGGGGTAGTAGTAGATGGTCACCTTGGCACCCTGTCTGGGTCAGGTGCCCGGGCAGCTGCCTGTTATTTGGCCTCCTCTCCATTTCCTTCCGTTAGGCACGAGCCACAAGTGCTAATGTGTGTGTTCGTGTGTAGACCGACCTATTCACCTAACAACAAGAAAATAAATACATTCATGATTAGAGCACACTCAGATACACCTGCCGAGGATCAAAATAAAAGAAAGAAGAAGAAAAAAAATAAGATCTCGAATTTAATTAAATAATAATTTAAGGCTGACCTTTTTGCTATTAGATAGTTAATTTCATCTCGTATATAATAATATGAATCCACTAAAGATTAAAAACCTTTTTTCCTTACCACATTTAGCTAATGAAATTTCTATCAATAAACGTTTTTAATAAATAAATTCTTATTAAAAAATAAATTTGTATTTGTATAATATTTTTCTGTGTGTGTGTGTGGGGGGGGGGGTTAATTATATTAATATTTAAGAATTAAAAATTTCAAAAAACAAAAACAAAACAAAAATATGTCACATCTTATATTATTATAGTAGCAAAAAATGTATATATATATATATGTATATATGTAGATTTGTATATTTTTGAGATATTTATCCGCTCTAAGGACTTTTTTGAAATTCACACCATAGATAATATTTATAAAGATAAATCGATCTGTATTTTCAGCCTCGAGAAAAATCAACTTTATTAGTATTTTCTTATTTTAAAATAGTAGATTTAAAGGAACTCACAAATGACGTCATCCGTATTGAAATTGGCCTCTTCACATTCTTTTTAATTGATATTCTATTAATATTATTTTATATTTAAAATATTTTAAAATTTTTTATTTAATTTCGAAATAAAATTAAAAATATTTATTTTAATAATATTTTAGAATCAAATTACGAAATATATTTACCATTCCCCAACACAAAAAAAATATTCATGAAGTTAGCAACATATAAAGGAAGAAAGTTCAAATAAATTGTTGAATAAATTTGATCTAATAATATTAAATAATTATATTATATTAATTAAAATGTTTTTAGATTAAATTATAAATAATATAAATGATATTTGATTATTATAAATCAAAAGAAAAAAATATAACCTCCTTTCTTAATTAAAATATAGACAAGTACAGGTATCACACACACAATATCATTTCAGAATTTTTATTATTATCAGAAGTAATCTTTGGTCGAAACAGTCTATAAGTTATTGTTATTTTGAAAAATAAAAAGCTGAAGCCACATCTAATTATAACAACATATTTATATATATATAATATATGATCAAATATTTTATCAAATAAATTTGAATATATTTTTCATCTTGAAATGAAAATCAAGTTATTTTAATTAATTTGTAATATTTTATTTTAGGAAACAAATTGTTGATGTGTCATTTTTATAAAACCCATTTAACAATTGTAATAAATAATTAAAAAATTGTAAAATTTTTAAAGTTTATAATAATAAATTGCATAAATTTGTTAAAGGGTCGAGCGATAGTTCGGTGTACCAGGTTCTCATTTTAAAAAGAATAATGCAAGTAAAAAAAAAAAAACATTCAACCGAGTCAGACATGACAAAAGGACCACTGTGTTCAATTAATTAACGTAGTTGTTCTCTGTTGTCATGAGGATGTTGGTAAATAAATATGCAACGCACTCATTTCGGTTTGTTCTAAAGAATCCAAGTCATAGATGTGTACCGCTTGTTGAGATTCATTTAAAATGTAACTCATCCATTACACATGAACACATTCCACTTCTTTTTATCCATTTATATATATATATATATATATATATATATATATATGGTATAGGTATATGCCACATAAACCGGGATTTTTCTTAACGATGAAGAATATATACAAAAAAAAAAAAAAAAAAAAACAAGTGTAGAATGAAGAAAACTACACGAATTTTGAATCAAATCAGATGATCCATAAAATGAACACAATCAGCACTGGCATCTCGATGTAGTTGTTGATAAAGTGTCCAAAGCACTCCAACTCTTCTCTCTCTCTCTCTTCCTATTTATCAACCGAAATACTGACCTTATCTTAGACACGTTTTTTCCCTCCCTTTAACAATTCTCCTTTTCTTTTTCTCCAGTTATCTTTACTCTCTATTTTACTTGCAATACACAACCATTCTTAAAACATAACTACTATATTAACCATTAATTTTTTATATAAAAAAAAATTATTTTTATATTTTTCATATTGGTTAACTTTCTTTAACGTTTAACATTTATTACAGTAACAGATCATAGTAAAGTTTTAGTATCACTTGTTCTTATATGAATTCATAATTTCTAATATTCATTCATCTTGTCATCTTAAAGAAAAATCAATCCATTGGCATATTTCAACTGATTGACTGTACTAGAAATTACAGTGGTGTTTTTGGGAGGAGAACGCGGAGGACAACGTTCTCTTACCTTTTGGAACGCGTTCCAGTACTTTTTCATTTCCTGATAACTCCCACTTAAATCTACTGTTATAATTTCTTTTTTTTTGTATTCGTTAATATTTTGTTTAGTAAGAATAAGAAAAAATAAAAACTCTTTTGCTCCCACTATGAGTTCCCCTACTTCTTATTTTACCAACACATCACTGATCCATATATAACCAATATCCAATTAAAATGATAAGTGATTTGATATT
Source organism: Labia minor (assembly GCA_963082975.1). NCBI lineage: Eukaryota > Metazoa > Arthropoda > Insecta > Dermaptera > Spongiphoridae > Labia > Labia minor. Next base: position 11,885,857 of record OY720347.1, on the reverse strand, counting down.
TTATTATTATTATTATTATTATTTCAAATTACATTGGATTTATCAAAAAGCAAAATAATTTCTTATTGTTAATAAAGAAGTCTAATAAGAATGAGAGCATGTGTGTGGATAATCATGTGATAATATCAACATACACACACATGAGCACATACGAATATTTCACACACTCAGCGCTACATAAGCATTCCGATCAAATTCTGATTAAATTTTATCGGATATTTTATCAGGCTTCGAAATGTATGGCTGTTATCCTTTTGTGTTTCAATCTAAAAAAAAAACCTATAAAAGACAGTTAAATAATGAGACAAGTCCTTTTTCATACAACTTTTAACTTTAGAGTAAATAGAAAATTAATAAATAAATAGAAAACATATTTTCTGTTTTAATTGTTTATTCAATTATATGGTTAATAGATCAATTCATTCTTTATTAACTGGGAATATTGTCAGTTGATATAATTGATGTGGCCGATTATTATGAATTTCTTCCAAAAGTTTAATTAATTAAATTTCTATATCATATTTAATGAATACTTAAATTGACTATATATATTATATATACTTAAATATAACTTTTATTACTATATTTAGATTAGGTTAAAATTAAATGAATAACTATAATTGTTGAAAAATAACGTTTAGAAAATAAAAATTAAATTTCTAATGTTATAAAGAAACTCTGAATTTTTAACATACTATAAAGTCGATTGTCAGCTAAGCGGGTAGAGGTGTTGTACAATCAGTACAATAGATCCTCTCAACCTTTATCTTGATTTTCTTGATCAAGAGTCGCTACTTATTATTCCAAGTAGCTTTCCAATTTTGATCACGTATGCTGCGAGTGAAAAAATTCTTTGCTAGCCCCGATACTTTTGAATCCGGGTCCACAAACTTGAAAGATAAACATACTGCCCTGAGATTTTATTAAAACTTTTGGTATTCCATGTATACTTATTAAAGTTCTTTCTTCTTTTTTTAAATTTTCCGATAAATATGATAAATAATAATAGTGGGTAATGATCTGGATACTGGTTAAAAATGCAAGAGCATTGGAAATTTAATTGTGATTAAGAAAATTATTGATATTGCAAAAAAAAAATTCTTAGGCTTTAGCAACAGATTCTTCCAATCTCACGATAACATCATCCAATCGCGACCCTCATCTAATTCGATTATCCAAGTCTTGTGGGTGTATATTATGATACCTTAGGCCCCTACGTCTTCTCTATCTGTTCTTAAGGATAATTAGTATTCTATCCAAGCGATTTTTTTTATTTTATACATAATTTCAAATTATATTCAAAGAGGCAAAGATAAGACAATTAATCAATTCCTCATTATTTACTTTCGACTAAATGACTAAATAACCTACCAATCTAATTAAAATATTTTTTTAAATTATGAATCGTTTCTCTTTTTTACGATCACGAAAATTTTTGATGTCGAGATTTTGATGTTTTTATACGTTTTGAAGGTTCCTGAATCATTTTCACTAAGGTTGAGAAAAATGTCTGTGTGTGTGTGTATGTATGTAGCCAAGATGACGCAAAAACGGTTTGAGCTAGAATCATGAAATTTAGTATACAGGCATTATTCAAAATTCGTAGTTTTCTATCAACTTTTGAGAAATGTAGCTCAACCGGTCATTACCTACAACGTTTTGATTTTTTTTCCTCTAAAGTGACCGTAAAAATAAAAATATATGTTTGATAATTTTTCACATGATTAAAAATTGTATAAAACTGCTATATATATAATTTCAGCTTGATTGAATCGCTGAAGGTACTAGAATTAATTTTTTAACACTGTAAAACCAACGTGACGTGATGCCATCAACAAAGAGCCAAACATGCACTGGTTTAATAAATATTATTTATTAATTTTAATTTATAATTTATAATTAATTAAATTTAATTTAAATATAATTCAATTCAAATTTGCGAGATAGTCGAGTGGAGACACTCCAGCTTATTTAATATTATGAGATGAGACAGAGCTTATGTATAATAATAACAATAAATTAATTCGTGTTATTTAATATAAATTTTATTTTCTTATTTATTTTTAACAATATCAAATTTTAAAATTATTTTTTAAAGTACTAATTTTTTAATTTACTTATATTTTCATTTTTATTTTAGATTCTATATAGGAACATTTATTTAATTAAAATTTTCAAATTATCAAATCACTTGATTCAATGAATGGAGAATGAATGGATTGAATTTAAAGTATTTAAGATCGGGTAGGTCAATTTATTCTATTTATTAACACACAAAGTTCTAAGATACAAAACGTAGAATTTGCAAATGTAGAAAAATTTAAATATTTAGGTACCTTAACAAATAACTAAATTTAATTTTATAAATTAAGGTTGCAATTGTTATTATGCAGTAAAGAGGTTTATCTCTTCAAAATTTTTATTAAAAGGAATCAAAATTAAAATTTATAAACCAATTATTTTTCCCGTTGTATTATATGATTGTGAGGCATAGTATATTAGGAAAATATTTTAAAGTTTTTTTTAAATCCAAATGATAATTTTCTTTTATAATTTATTAATATTTATGTTTATTATGTTTAAAAATGTCTCTTTTATAATGTGATATTAAAATAAAAAATAATATATTAAATTGAATATAATTTTAAAAATTAGAATATTTGAATTTATTTAAATTTTAACAGATATAATTAATCAAAATATAAAATTATTAAATTCAGAAATACTACTCTAAAATTTGAATATTAAAATATAAGTTTTATTTGATTATTATTATTTCTCATGCAACTTGGATGGGGTAAATGAATTAACAGACTGGGGTAGAACTCAAAGTTTTTTCTAATCTTAGGAGAATATCAATGCGGATTAAGGCCAAATTGGACAACATTAGATCTTGCTAAGAACATTCAATATTTATGTACACGAATAATTATGACTCGCAAGTTTAAATTAAATGATTTCAAGTAAAATGTATTTAAACTAAGAGAGTAGAGTCCTCTGTGCGAAGAGCGTCTGTGCAACTATTACTATAAACTAAATAATTCTCGTTAATTTTTATTCAGTCAGTTATTATTATACAATTAGTTTTTTTTTAATTTGTCTGCCACGAAACTCGGTAGATACAGTGGTTAATTTAAGGCATAGCTTAGTAATCCACCCTCAACCAGCCATCCTCAGTTTACGACAAGTAAATTTAAATTGAGAATATGACATATACGGGCAATAGATCGAACTTTAAAATATTGCATGCATAAATTCAATCCCTATGCTGGAACTTTTCGTTCATTAACACTAATAAATTACAAAAAAGAGTGGTTAAAATCTTACTTTCAATCCGAGAGATTCTTTCTGCTTACTTGAGACAATATAAAACTAAAATAGCTGCAAGTCTTTGATAATTTAGGGTACTCTTATGGACGATTAGAATACGTTTAATGTTTACATCTATACTGAGAAATTAAACAAGATCCTTTTAGTAGCCACCCCTTTCTCTGAAATTTCTCTGAAATTTATATACATACAAAAAATAAAAATACAAATAAATGTACATTTAAATATGTGTATCGTATACTCACACTGTCTGAAAATATGGTATATATTTTTAAAAAAACTTGGGATTAAGGAATGTAATTAATATTTCCAGTTTTTTTCTCTTTTATAGATATATAAGTACTAATAGAACTTCTGAAACAACAACCTATGGCACTGCAATAGCTCATCTGTGACACAATTAATTGACAGATAAAAAACAACGAATTGTATTAAAATTTTAATGGCACTCGCTGTGATTGCAAAATGGCAAATGTCAATGAAAATTGTGAACAATTGTGTAGAAGAAGTTCGAAATCGAAACAATTGACACTTGATGAGCGTAATGGTATTCTGCAAAAAATGTTACAGTATAAGAAACGCGATAAATTGAAACGCGGTGCGATTAATAGCGTTGCCGCCAATTTTGAGGTTAGCCGTTTAACTGTTTCCAAAATTTACCATATAGATAGCCAATTATCTGCAGATGTTTCATCAAAAAAAAGAAGAAAATGGGGAAGAAAGCGTATTAAGGATTATTCAGAAAAATTGTCAAAAATAAAAAAAAATGTTCTTTTAAATCGTCGTGGAACAATTTGTAGTTTGTCTGTTGCTGTTGGCATCCAAAAGTCAACACTTTTTGATGATTAAAAGCGAGGTTACTAAGTTTCAACGCATATCTTCGGCTGTTAATATATCTAACAGACTAAAATAAGGTTGCTAGATTTAGCGTTTTGCTGTAAAAGCAAATGTTTCCTACACAATTTTTTGATGGAACAGAACAATTGGTCTATAGCCTTTTGTTTACCAAGATCCAGACAAAAGAAGTTCCAAGAAATGACCTGTTATGACGGATGGAATGATGAGGAAGGAATAAAGATATTTTTTGGTAAAACTAATTTTATTTGACATTTATCTTACATATATACAATTCATAAAATATGTTATTATCACTTGATTCGCTGCGCGTTGACGCGGCGCCATCTCGCGTTAACCTGGGGTACTAGGCACCACAGACCCAAGGGAACAATGATAATGAAAAATTTCAATTACAGTAAAGGAATGCAAAAAAATGATCCTGGAAAAGTTAATAGTATTTAGTATTAATTTTTATTTTATTATAATAAATTATATTTTAAAAATAAAAAATAATATAGCGATAATATAGTAGACGTATCACTTACGTTCACATAGGCCTTTAAATAATAATAAAAATATTTATGTATATCATATTTTAGGACATGTAAAAAATTCAAATGTATAACATATTTTCGGAGAGAGGGATTACTATAATTGTATTAGCACATTGTATAAATAGAAAATATTTTAATATTTATAAAGAAATCATTTTTTTTATTATTATTGTTATTAGAGAATATCTTAAAAATTTAATCTTTCTCTAATAGTTTTATTATATTCCATTTCTACTCTCCATTATTATTATTATTATATTTAATATTCAATTTGATTTATGTGACTTTTTAAAGTTCACTTGGTTCTTTATTATTATTATTATTATTATTATTATTATTATTTCTTTTACATTGAATAACTTAAAAAATAAGATGCGATTAGATCAACTAAAAAAAAACAGCATAATTTTCGCTTATAATTTATAATTTCCGTTTTACTCTCTTATTATTCTATTAATATCAAGAATAATAATATAATTATGTGCTTTTAAGATTGTTTTTGATTTTTATTATTAATATTAGTAGATATTCGTTCTTTAAATGAAGAAATAAAATGAACTATAATGATTATATCAAATATAAGTATATATTATGTGAATGTCATATAAATATAATATTTTAATAAAAATTTTATTATAAATTATACTTGAATATATTCTAATCCTAAACTATCTAGTTCTCTCTTGTTAATCAATTTCTTGTTTTTTATGAAATATTGGTAAACATTGGTAGAGTTTACTCGATATAATTTTATATTTATTCTATATACATATATATTCCACTAAATATAGTAATGGTATTTATATAGTATGAAAAGTTATAATAGTGTTTCAAAATTTAATAAGTAAGTATACTTGAATAAATATTAAATTCTATGGCAGTGATTCTCAACCGCTGTGCCGCGGCACTTTTGTGTGCAGCGAGATTTTCAAAATGTGGCGCCAAATTTTACAAATGTAAAGTTCAAATTAATAAAAAGTACTTATTTATTTTATATGTATTTAAAAAAAAAAAATAAAGATAAAATGTTTTTGTGATCAGGCTCTTTTCGGTATGCCCACCACTATTATATTATTTCAGAAATGTGCCCGACTATTGAAAAAGGTTGCCGACCCCTGATTATTAGTAAACTATATTGCACAGTCTATTATAGGTAAGCTTTTACACTTATCATTTTCTTTGTGTGCAGCCAAATTGTTCATTATTAGTATATATGCCCAAAACTCAAATTAATATCTGATAAAAAAATAGAAAATATCAATTTTTTCTCATAAATTTGGCTTTATAGCGTCAACTACTGGTACATTCATCTTATATATATTTTGATTCAAAAATGTATTATTCCAAAATTATGACCAAATCATAAAATATGAAAAATTATTTATTCTTGCACACACATTTTAAATTTTATAGATTAAACTTACAATTTTTCATATTATCTACTCTTACTTATTTATTTTGTTTAATTTTGAAAATTTTATAAACTATTATAAATAATTATAATGATAATTTAAAAAAAAGCTTCTTGTATCAATTATTTATTATTAGTTTATTTATTTGTATTTATTTTCTATCGTTTTTACTATCTCGCCAGAGATAGTATTGAGATCACGAAAATTTTCGAAGTTGAGATTTTGATGTTTTTATACGTTTTGAAGGTTTCTAAATCATTTTCATGTGTGTATATGTGTGAATGTATGTATACAAGATTACACAAAAACGGTTTCAGTAGAATCATGAAATTTGGTATACGGGCATTATTCAAAATTTGTAGTTTTCTATCAACTTTTGAGAAATGTAGCCCATTACCTATCACGTTTTCATTGTTTTTTCCTCTAAAGTGACCGTAAAAATAAAGATATATGTTTGATCATTTTTGACATGATTAAAAATTGTATAAAACTGCTATATATAGAATTTCAACTTGATTGAATTGCTGAAACTACCAGAATTAATTTTTAAACACTATAAATCTCACGCGCCAACACGTGACGTGGTGCCATCAACCAAGAGCCAAACATGCGCTCGTTTAATAAATATTATTTATTAATTTTAATTTATAATTTATAATTAATTAAATTTAATTTAAATATAATATATTATGTTATTTAATCCAATTCAAATTGCGAGATAGTCGAGTGGAGACACTCCAGCTTATTCAAAAATAATTTAGTATAAACTCTATTTGAAAACTAATATATATATATATATAGATATAGATATATACAAGTTAAACAAAAGGTCTATGTTTTTATTTAAGATTTGAGGATGTCATAAATTAGGAATGTTTATTTTTCTCTTCGCCTCCTACGGAGTGATTATTGCTTATTAGATTAATGTCGTCAGGTAGGGCTGTAGCTGCTGTTGGATTCTGGGAAAAAACAAAGCCAAGAGGAAATTGTGCACAGCATCGGTTACGACTTTAGCCATGAACTGGGGGGAGGGGGGAGGACGAAGAGGAGAAGGAAAAATATTGTCTCCAAAAGACAAAAAAAAAAAAAAAAAAAAAGACAGACACGAGTGTGTGTCGGTTTTTCGAGTCGGGGCTATAACTTGTCGCACGTATTTTGGCAGGCGTGCAGGCAGCCTAACTGGTTGAGGTATGCGGACCCGGGATCCATTCCGCCCTCCGTTCTCACGACCCTCTCTGTTGGGCCCTTAATGAGGCGCCACCCACACCTGGTTAACCTAAAATCCAGTTTTCATTGCCAATCCGATTGGCAGAGACGTCCAGTTATTCATAATTTATTCTTCATATTTAAGTAGAGAGATCATAATCTATAATATACAATTCAAAGAAGAAATTAAAATCATTTCAGTTTTTATTTTCACTTTTATTCTACCTAAAAAATAGAATAATAATAAAAAATTTTATTATACTAGCAAAAATTATGTAGGAAACCTGTATAAATAGTTTTTTCACTATTTTTATTTTAATCTTCATATTAATATATTAAAATTTTAATTTTCTTTTTCTTTCTTCTTTATTTTATTTATTATTTTTTTTTTTGTTTTAATTTAATCCCTAAAATATTAATTATCTACTAAATTTTATATGTGATAATGGGATATAATACTTTTTCAAATTCATTTTTTTATATAATTTGATGAATAATAGTGTATAATAAAAATAAGAAAATCTTAAAAAGGAACATATATTGAGTATAATATATATAAATAACTTTTTGAAACTATAACTTACGGTAATTATTTACAAAACGGGAATCTCCAGGGATTTAGATGAAACTTTACATATGGATTCCTTGTTTAATTCCAAAGAAACATAAAATTTTTACCCGTCTTTTTTAGATTACCTGATAAAATTTTTTTAATTTTGACGGATTAGCTGGTTATGAACGCCGAAATGTGCAGTCATTTAGTAATATTTTATTGACTAATTCACTAATTATTCACTTATTCACTAATTTTCGGTTTTTTTTCGGTTCGGTTTGGACTTAGAAAAAAATTATTTTATTTTTTTTTAAAATTTTTCTATATCCAAACCCAACTGAAAAAAACTAAAATTAGTGAACCCCTCTGCTGCCAAAATAATAAAATTGGTAGCGCTAAATAGAATATTAATGAATGGATGGACGCAAATTTTAATAATGTTTATTTTGTAAACTAGAAGAGGCCGGGAAAAATGTTATAAGAAAAGTTTCGTTGGAATTAAATAAGGAATCCATAGGTAAAGTTTCATCCAAATCTTTGGCCATTCCCATTTTATAAATAATTATCAAACTTACTTTTACTACGTTTTATAAAATTATAGGTAAAGTAAAAATGTTGTTCAATAGCCATTATGGTTTTTATTAATATTTAAAAGGCCATAGCAGTTATCCTCTTCTCTTAGATGAAACTTATCTACTTATCTGTAGTATGGTGCTTTGGAATTCTAAACTTCTTAGGCGTACCTCCACTACAAACTACAATCATTTGGGTCAGCCCAAAGTGAATTTCAAACCAACTCTTAATTGATCTCATCATGCACACAAGGTTCTCGCACAAATTATACAAATAATCCTATTTTCTTTTTTGAAGATGAGGATCTAGTTATCTCAGTTGATAGTTTCATTGATCTTATTTTTGTTCATCACAGAACATTTTATGAAAAAAAAAAATCTTATGTTTTTTTCGCAATCTTTTATGAAAAACAAAGAATTCAACATCAATTTTAGCAATATTGTGTCTATAACATTATAATATTTTCTACACACATAAAGACATGTTGACATAACAAAATTAACAAGTCATTTTAATTCTCCAAACACAATTATACATATCTAATTTTATATATATATTAATTTCGGGATTTTAACATGAATCGACATTTTATCATATAATCTACGTAATATCCATATAATATATTTAATAGTTGAGTATATATCTATCAATAATTATTTAATATTTATATCTCCTAATATAGATACCAATAATAATAATAACTCAACTTACCCAGTTTGTATTGAAATCCTTTTAAATACAATTCAGATAAGTAATTATAATTAATAAATAAATAAAATTCCATTTAATGCAAGTATAAATCTATTTATATTTCCCCCTTAAATTTTTCTTTAAAAAAATAAATAAAATTTATAAATAAATGATCAACAAATCAATGAAATAGACAACTTACCAAATTTATCTGATAAAAACATCTAGTTGTAAAATTAACATAAAATAGTATTTCTCATAAATAATTCATTAGCATATATATATATATATATATATATATATATATATATATAAAGAGAGTGAGAGAGACAGAGAAAAAAAAATCATGTCATTCATTGATTTTTATATAATAAACTACATAAGTAGGTATTTGTTTCTTCCATTTCCTTTCATTCTTGTTCATTTTCAGAAGGAGGAATTCCTCATTGTCAAAAGGACCGCCAACCCAACGTTTATCCAATGATAACACCGTTTCTTCTCCCATCACACTGATTATTATTCATATAGAAAGGATAAGCATCTACAAATGAAAAACAAAACTGGACATATATTCTTAAGTTTGGTAGCAAATTATCGTATTTAAAATTAATTGACTCCTCTTTCTCTCCCTCTCTCTGTCTTTTATTGTTGTTTATCTATACATATAAGGAAATTATTGAAAATCATGAAAGAATTCTGGTGAAAACTGGTGAAAAAAAAACTAATAACTCCTTCAGTTTCACTTTAAATATTTCTGATATAAAGGCAAATTTATTGTTAAACTTCCGTTTTAACATTCAAACTTCAGTGTTGATGTTACTAATATATATATATAATACACTTTACCTTGCCTTAAAGTATTATAATTAAAAAATAAATAAATAAATAAATAAATAATGTATTTTAAAAATTCAAATTCAAATTTTATAAGAATAAATAAGTTTTTATTAAAAATTATTTTTAAAAATTACATTAATTTATCATTTAATAATATTTGAATTACCGAAAATATTCATATTTTAATAAATGATACTCATTTCTCTTTAATATTTTTAGTATCTCGCCAGAGATAGTATTGCGATCACGAAAATTTTCGATGTCGAGATTTTGATGTTTATATACGTTTTGAAGGTCCCTGAATCATTTTCACTAAAGTTGAGAAAAATGCCTGTGTGTGTATGTATGTATGTGGGTGTGTAGACATGATTACGCAAATGTTGCCCATTCAATACTTACGACGTTTTGATTTTTTTCCTCTAAAGTGACCGTAAAAATAAAGATATATGTTTGATAGTTTTTCACATGATTAAAAATTGTATAAAACTGCTATATAAAGAATTTCAGTTTGATTGAATCGCTGAATTAATTTTTTAACACTGCAAATCACGCGCGAACATGTGACGTGGTGCCATCAACAAAGAGCCTAACACGCACTGATTTAATAAATATTATTTATTAATTTATAATTTATAATTAATTAAATTTAATTTAAATATAATATATTTTAATTAAACCAATTCAAATTTGCGAGATAGTGGAGATACTCCAGCTTTTTAATATGTTAGCTAAAATCTCAAAATCTATGATTATTGAAATTTCTTCTTGTTTTTATTCCAACAAATTTAAATGTATCAAATTGATTAATAAAATATAACTATAATCAATTATATATATATATTTATTCCTATTATTATTGTTATTACCTCCATGTTAGAAACACAAGCTTTTTTTCGAATCGAAATGCGCATAAATCAAATAATCCAATTTATAACTTTAATGAGTGTTATTTTTTAATAAAAACAATTATGAATTATACTGTAATTATCTATTTTAAAATTTTTTTTTGGTTATTTTATTTAATGAATTTGAAATAAATCAAAATATATATAAAGTTGAAATATAATAATACATAGGATACATTTTTCTTAGAGAAATGAGACGAATTAAGGAACTACTAATTTAGCTCATCATTTTTCTATTTGTGATTTAAATTTACAATTTATATTATATATTCAAGTAATATATATATATCAATATTTGATATCAATGGGATGTCATATTTAAATTTAAATATTTAAAAATATATATATAAAACTTTAATTTTATTTAAATTTATAATTATTTTATATTATTCATGAGAATAATAGAATGACAGTGAATAAAATTTGTATACCTAATCAAGGGGACTATAATAAGGGCTTATTAAATGAAAAAATGCAATAAAGAAAAAAAATCACATAAATTAAAAAAAAAGCAAATCAAAACAGAAAATTCAAATCATATTCAGCATTAATAAAAAAGTATAAAAGAAAAAAAATTTAAATTTCATATACTCACCAATATACAAGTTGTATAATGTAGTAGTTAAATTTTTACCTACTTACTTAATAATATGTCCATGAATAAATAATATTGTATTCTTAACATTATTAATATTTTTTTTTTTATTTTTTAATTTATTTATTCATTTTAGTATTTACGATAATCTCACCTTATTTATATTTCTTCCTTGTATTTTAGTATGTATTATCCATGTTACTGTTTTAAGCTTAATAGCCACTATATATCAACTGTGACTATGCTGATATATTGTATGTATATATATATATATTAAAGATTTTCATTAATAAAAATAATAATAATAATAATAAAAAAATTAAACTAAAAGAAAGATATAGATCCAGTTGTGATAAATGATGGATTAGTACTAATGTTAATGTATTTTTTAAATTTACCTTCACACGAACAACTTTTAGAGAAAATAAAAATAATAAAAAAAAACAACTGATAAAATTGAAAATATTGTAAAATTAGCTGGAGTGTCTCCACTCGACTATCTCGCAATTTGAATTGGATTAAATAACATAATATATTATAATTAAATTAAATTTAATTAATTATAAATTATAAATAATAAATATTAAATCAGCGCATGTTTGGCTTTTTATTGATGGCACCATGGCACGTGTTGGCGCGTGAGATTTGCAGTGTTAAAAAATTAATTCTGGTACTTTCAGCAATTCAATCAAGCTGAAATTCTATATATAGCAGTTTTATACAATTATTAATCATGTGAAAAATTATCAAACATATATTTTTATTTTTACGGTTACTTTAGAGGAAAAAAAATCAAAACGTTGTAGGTAATGACCCTCTTCCGGTTGAGCTACATTTCTCAAAAGTTGATAGAAAACTATGAATTTTGAATAATGTCCATGTACCAAATTTCATCATTCTAGCTCAAACCGTTTTTGCGTAATCCTGTCTACATACATACACACACACATACACACACACACAGACATTTTTCTCAACCTTAGTGAAAATGATTCAGGAACCTTCAAAACGTATAAAAACATCAAAATCTCAACATCGAAAATTTTCATGATCGCAATACTATCTCTGGCGAGATAGTAAAAAGGTATTCTAAATTTATATATCCTATTCATTATTTTAAATTTTTATAAAGGAAAAAAAAAATCAATAAATAATTATACTAAGAAATATTTTTTGAATGTAAACATTATAACTTTATATATTTTCCAAAGTGATAGAAAAGTAAAATTTGTTATGAGCATAACACAAAATTTGAAAATTATCATTAAACAATTTTGTTAAAGTACTTTTAATGTATTTAAAAACTCTGATATTCAAGATAATTTTATTGATTGCATTGATGGAGAGGGTTTAAGCAAAATTTTTAGAAACGTTCATGTAATTATTAAGTAGAAAAAAAGAAAATGAAAAACAATAAATTTTTCATTAAATATGATATTCTTTATTATTTTCAGACGAGGATCTAATTCAGTGATTCTCAACCTTTTTTTTTTTACCGCGGCACACTTTTACGGGTTAAAAATTTGACGGCACACAAAGAAAAGGATAAGTGTAAAAGTTTACCATATTGAAAAAAAGTGGTCTTTTTTAGAACCATATTGCGAAAATTTGGAAAATAAATCGGAAATGTTTAAGAGCCTCATAATCTCGCGGTACACTAAAGTGCCACGACACAGTGGTTCAGAATCACTGATCTAATTAGATCTTTTTACAACTCTATTATCAATATTTAAATACAATTTCAAATTCAATAGGAATAAATCAAATGTCATATGGATAAGTAAAATTAATAACCTAATAAATCTAATTTATCAATGCAAAATAAAACTTTATAGGTATATTTTTAATTAAGTTTGAATATAGTTTATAATTTATCCTTTATCGTCAAAAATAATTTGTTTTAACTTTTGAAAAATAACTTTTTGTTAATTTTGGTGGTGATTTTTAAAATTTTAAATTCTTTCTTTAAAATTTTGAACTATTTTTTATGAATTTTTTCAATCATATACCAATATATTTTTATATCTCTGTATGTTTTTTTATGTATAAACTTATTTTTATCTAGAATCAATTCAAATAAAAAAGAAATTTTAGAATTTTATGCACATACCTATATATGAGTAAATTAAATATAATATATAATAATATAAAAAAAAACCTCTGACTTTTGTTCGTCCTACGCAAGGATAACGCCTATCAAGTCGGTTATATCAATGAGGTGTCCTATGATCAGTAGAACGGGTCCTCTCAAACTTTACCTTGATTTTCTTGATTGGAGGCGCTACTTTTTATCAAGTAGCTATTCCGCAATGTTGATCCCGGAGGCTGGGTTGACTCCGTCCCATAGACCCCAGCTAGAGATATTCCCTTGCCAGGCCCGGGACTTGAACCCGGGACCATGTGAATGTGAGACAGCGAGGCTAGCCTCTCACTCAATGGCGTCTTATGTGTAAAATATAAGGGAATATATTGTGGTATAAATAGTTTAAGTGTTGAAAGTCATAAGATAAGAGACTAAGGTGATAGTAGTAGGTGAGGAAGTAAATCAAAGATAAAAACTAAATGAACGAAGAAAAGATATTGAGTGTGAATGGAAGGGAGAGGGTGAGAGTGTCATGGTTCGACTAATACAAGGGGAGGGAAATGAATACATTAAGATTGAGATGGAATGATAATTAAACGGAAATGTATAGAATTGTGGTAATCATATAGTATAATAGTTTGTAATGCTTAACTTGAACTACTAAAAGTGGAAATTTCAATCAAAGAGACAAAACTACACCAATTCTTAGAATGATAAATAAATGATATATATATATATATATATATATATAAAAAAAATAAAAAAATATTATCTTATTCTTATTTTGGAATAATAATATTATTTCATTTATAAATTAATATTGATATACATTAAAATTTAAAAATTTCACTTTAAAAAAAAAATGTTTTTTATTTTATTTTTGTTATTTTTAGAAAGGGAAGGTATTGTTTTCACATCAAATTTCACATGTAAAATATTAATAAAATTTTTTTTTTTTTTGTTACTTTTTACACAAAAATGATTTTTACTAAAAGATCGATATATATGTAATATTTCTAATTACACTCATGGAATAATAGCACTCAGCGTTAAATCAATTCAATGAAAAAAAAAAAATAAAGAATTTAAAAATTTTAAACTCGCGCAAAATACCTATTTGTGCGAGCTGCGACTATGTACCTGGCGCTCACTTTTCATGCGTCCGGACGGGGTTTAAATATATTAATAATTATATATGTATAGGTCGAATTAAAAATAATATAAAATTTAATTTTTCCCCAATCCATTATTATTACATTAAACTAACTGATGAAATAAATTATATATATAATGTTGTTTTCAATTATTTTTAAATCGGCGTTTAGTTCTATGCCTGGCCACAGCTCATTTTTTTATTTGATTGAAAATGATTAATTTAATGTTAATGAAAGAAAACTTGCAACGTATCATTTGAACTAATTAAAAAGTGAGAAGATTTCAGGTTCAGCTTCAGCTTCATATTCATTCATACGTTCATTTTCACCGGTTGATTAGTTGAATAAGTAATAAGTAGACAGGCTTCTTCATCAGAGGCCGAGTGACTGCCCCCCCCCCCTCTTTTCTCAACCCCCTCTTGTTCACCATGGCCCCTTGTCGTGTCCCCCTGGCTTGGAATGCCTGAGTGACTCCGCCCCTTGTCTTCTGGACCAATGGGCGTTGATACACGCCTCCATTCGGGGTGGGAGGGGGTGGGGTAGGGGGGTCCCCCACGCGCGTCAACACCGTCGATGCCAATTCATATTTCACCTACTTAAGTAGTAGTAGTAGGTGAACGTGGTGAACGGGGAAAGTGGGAGAAAAGAGGGTTAAGAAGCTGAAGCTGAAGCTGAAGGGAGATCGTGTACTGTGCATTCTCTCCTAATGAATCTCCTTCCCAGTTGTGTTGACAGACAGATGGAATCCCCTGAGAAAAAAAAAATAAAAAAATAAAAAAATAAAAAAAAGTCCAACCCGATCTCATCGACTGTCTCACTGCATTATTTTAATTTGAAGAAATTCCAAACTTCTTAATGACTGAAAACCCACTTAGGTTGTTTCTTGTCCATGTCTTTCAGGTTGTCGTTGTTGTTGTTGTTGTTTTTTTTTGTGCTTTTAGAAAAGACACCCTCAAATAATTTCAAGAATACATTTTAAAAATGTCTAGGTATATTCTGAACAGACATATTTTGAAAAATAAATGTCTGTCTCACTAAAAATTGACATTCATTTGAAAATTTTTAATGATTAGAAATTTAAGGGAGTATTATAGGAGAGCTAACAAAAAAAAAAAAAAAAAAAAAATTTGAAAAATTTCTAATCTCATTCTACTTCCATGTACTATAAGATTGTGATCATCAGGTACATTAACAAGGACCTTAAAAAAAAACAAAAAACAAACTTCTCCCTCTTAGAATCGTTCAATTAACAAAGTTATTAGATAAAATGAACAAAGCAACAAAAACAGAACAGAAATTTTATCAGAATTATCTTGTATTTATCATAATATTCACCCAATTCTAAATTGTTTATTTTTTTTTTCTTTTTTGTTTCCAAATAGAAAAAAATCGCTTAATTTTTAATTAATCATTAAATTTTCATTTAGTTTTTAGTTAGTTTAATTATTTCAATGACTAATATATCCCATTGGCCTTTCCCAGGTATAAAATTTTAATAAATTGAATAGAAATAATTTATTAAACCTATTCATTTTTTTCTATCTTTTGCGAATTAATTAATAAATTAAATAAATAAATACATAAACAATATTATAATAAAAAGAAACTTTTAAAAAATAAATAATTATAGGTATTCTTATATAAATTTTATTTAAGTAATAATTATTTTATAATTATTTTTTTTTATAGTTAATAAAAAAAAATTAAATTATATTTATAAGCTTAAAAATATAAATATTCTTAATTAATTATTTTATTTTTTAGATTTGATTAATTATAAACTTAATTGTCTTTTTTATAAAAAAAAATAACAGGAGATTAAATGTATGTTCATTTTAAGTATGCTTTATTTTTTAATATTTTTTATTATTCATTTATTTTTAAATTTCTAAATTTTTAAATTTTTTTAAGTTAAAATTATCTTTCTAAAATTCTATGTTATTCGTGTCTTTATCATTTGATTTACTATTCGATTAAATTGGTTTTAATTGGTTACATTTAAGTATAAAAATTAAAAAATGAGCTGTGCCTGACGATTTAAAAATAATTAAAAACAACAGTATATAAATATATATGTATTTTTTATTTCACCAGTTAGTTTAATATAATAAAAAATTTCCGACAATGAATATGAAATTAATAATTTGTAAACTCCTATTTCCGGTTTCCAGATATACACCAAAAGCTGATGCTTTAAGTAAATATATCAAATTTTATCAAAATCCGTTAAACCGTTCAATCTATACTCGTTTATACGGACACACAATAGACAGATGGACGGACAAACATCATTCTAAAAATACATTTTTTCTGTTAATAAAATGAATGATTCGTGGAGATATGTAAAAATTTCCACATGTGAAACAATACTTTCCCTTCCAATCGCCGGTCAGTAAAAATTAAAAATTAAATTCTTTTTGTTAATTTGAGATTAAAACAAATTGGTTATTTTATTTTTCTTATAGATAATCTCTAAACTATTAGTATATATTTTCTATTTTTATAATATCAGTAAAAACTGTTCAATTTACGTTTTTTCATATTTATAACTGACATTTCGAGGAAAAAGTTGAATGTTTGTGACTTGATCCCACCTGAAGATGTTTAATATGCATCAGACGACACTCGGAACAAACACCACAACTCTTTTCTATAGTCATAGTCGACTAATGTCTAGGATTTCATGTTGTAAAATAGTATTATTCCAAGGGCATTTACAAAGGTTTAAGGTCTAGAATAAATCATATGTCCCAAGGAATTTGCTAAGATCTTAGAACAAATATGCGACCATCATCATTGCTATTCAAATACATTTGCAAAAATTCTATTCCATAAAAGATAAGAAAAGATCAAAGTAAAAATATAAAATATGTTTTTTAACAAAATTACACTAAGAAGAAAATAAGAGTTTCTGTAAAAAAAAAAAAAATATTTTAATATTTATGGGGATCTCACAAAATTTTCGTAAATATTATAAGGTCTCCACATTTAAAAATGGAAGACAATTAATTTTCAATAGAACCTAAATTTTTTATAATATAAACCAAAAACACAAATACACACACACAAAGATAAACACAGGGTTGTTGATAATATTTTAGAATAAAATTGAATAATTAATAAAATATTCCCTTTATAAATATTTATCACTTTTAAAATTACACCCGTATTCAATTATATAATTATCTAGATAAGGAAAAAATTAATAGAAAAAAAAAGAAAAAAATTAATAAAACATAAAATTAGGGAGGGCAAAAGAAACAAATGATTCAAGTATTTTAATAATCATTGAATTTTATTGGAATATATTTTCGGGATTTGCTTATATATAAAAAAAATATGAAATAAAATCTTTTAAGTCCCGCGAGATTTTCAAAATCTGCCGCAAAGTACTTATTTATTTTACATGTAAGTAAAAAAAAGGTAAAAATTTTTTAATACGGTTCTGAAAAAAAGTAAAATGTTTTTTAAATCAGGCTCTTAAACATTTTCGACTTTTTTCAATTTTTTTCTTTGTGTGCCGCCAAATTTTTAAACCGTTAAAAGTGTGCCGTGGTAAAAAAAAAGGTTGAGAATCACTGGTCTAATTAATTATATGATATACGTACAGAATGTTGAATAAGGTATATTTTAATATGATAAAAAAAATACTCCAACTTTGTAATATAGGTCCTACGCAAGTACAGCGCCTATCAAGTCGGTTATCGTATCAATTAGGTATCCTATGATCAATAGAATGTGTCCTCTCAACCTTTTCCTTGATTTTCTTGATCGGAGGCGCTATCAAGTAGCTTTCCCAATTTTGATCCCGGATGCTGGGTTGACTCCGTCCCATAGACTCCAGCTAGAGAAATTCCCTTGCAGGCCCGGGACTTAAACCCGATACCACGAGAATGTAAGGCAGCTTAGCGAACCTCTCACCCTGAGGCGCCTCATTAATTTAATATCAATATCAAATCTCAATGAAAAATAATTGTTTTTTTTTTATTATTTCAAAAAAAATTTATATTCTTCTTGATGTAACAACAAAATATTTTATATTTTATTTTATATTATTATAGATAATAGAATACATGAGAGAAATGCGTTTATTAGGTCAATATGGATTTATTTATATATTTAAAAGTTTATTGATCAAGAAAAAATAAATAAATATATAAATATATATATATATATATATATATTTAATGGAAAGAGGGAGGATGATGTTTGGGGTGGAAGGTGATCAGGGATGAGTATGGGAGAGGAATGATTCGATGCGTGGCATTCAGGGAGGGAGGGTTTATTTTATAGCACCCTCGACTTAGCCTGTTTCCTATAAACCATAAAATTTATAGTCAAGTTGAGTTATTTGTTATTAACTTATATATATATATATATATATATATATAAATTCTCCAGATATAATATCCTATCGGGTGGAGATGATCGCGGATTAAAAACAATGATTAATTTATTTCAGTGGACGTTTCGTGTCTGAATAGCCAAGAGTTTTAATGCTTTAGCAATTAAAAAAAAAGGTGGTTTGAGTTGGTTGGGGTTGTTTCGAGGTGGCCTCGAGGGGTTGTTGTCACGAGCCGTCTGATATACGGCCCAGAGTAGCCACCCTCCTCCTTTCAGGTAAAAGGAAGGGGCACTGAATTATGGTGGCGTAACTTTCTTGCTACGTGTGTGCTATAAAACAACAACTAGGGTTGTTTTCCGATGCAAACACCAAACCTTCAAGGGTTGTCACCTTGACGACGACACAGATATATTTTTAATAAGATATTGTTCCGTCAAAATGTCCAAGAGTTGTTTTTTTTTGTTTTTTTTAAAGGCAGTTGGGATAAATTGTCGTCAACGAATATGAATGGAATGTCTTCAGGAGGCTTGGAAAGAAAGAAGAAGAAACTACAGCAGCAGTATCTCAAGAGTAAAAGGTGATAGACTGAAGGAAGAAAAGGGGAAGGGGAGAAAGGTGGGGTGGAGAAGATGAAACTAACAACAAATAACAAAAAAAGACAAGAAGGAATCCAAAATTGTCGCTATGTCGAAAGTTATTTTAATTAAAGATAAGAGAAGAAAAGAATTATAATGAAATCATCAGTCAATTTATCATTATGATTAACATTTTAAGATAAGAATATTTCTTTTTTGTTTTTGTTTTTTTTTATCATTTGAAAGAAAATATTAGGAGAGAGTTAATAAAATAATAATTTATTAATAAATGATAGGTATATGTTTAATTTTAATGTTTAGAAAGAAAAAGAAATTTAAATTTAAAGTTTTATGGTTTGAAAATATCAACTTGCAATTTTAAATTAATAAAAATTAATATACAACTTGATAAGAATCATTTCTAATTAAAAAATTACCTGGAGTATCTCCACTCGACTATCTTGCAATTTGAATTGGATTAAATAACAAATATTATATTTAAATTAAATTTAATTAATTATAAATTAAATTTATGAATTAAAGAAACATTAATTCAAGTTATCTATCATGTTAGATATGAAACAGACGAAATGATGCACATAAAGAAAATATAGGTATCAATAAACTTGAAAACTTCACTCACAAAGATAGTTTATAAATTAAAATTAATAAATAATATTTATTAAACCAACGGATGTTTGGCTCTTTGTTGATGGCACCACGTCACGTGTAGGCGGGTGTGATTTGCAGTGTTTAAAAATTAATTCCGGTACTTTCCGGCAATCCAATCATGCTGAAATTCTATATATAGCAGTTTTATACAATTTTTAATCATGTGAAAATCTATCAAATATATATATTTATTTTTACGGTCAGTTTAGTAGAAAAAAAATCAAAACGTCGTTGGAATTGAATAACCCTCTTCCGGTTGAGCTACATTTCTCAAAAGTTGATAGAAAACTACGAATTTTGAATAATGCCCCTATACTAAATTTCATTATTCTAGCTCATACCGTTTTTGCGTAATCTTGTCTACACACACACACACACATACATACACAGACTTTTTTCTCAACCTTAGTGAAAATGGTTCAGGAACCTTCAAAACGTATAAAAACATCAAAATCTCGACATCAAAAATTTTCGTGATCACAATACTATCTCTAGCGAGATAGTAAAAACTATGTTGAAGTTTTCAAGTTTATTGATATACCTGTATTTACTTTATGCGCATCATTTCGGCTGTTTTATATCTAACATGATAACTTCCATTAATGTTTCTTTAATTGATAAATTTAATGGTTTCGATTAATAAGAGATGATGAAATGTTTTTCATTGACTTTATTCGTTTGTTAATAAGTTTTTGTTTTATTTTTCAAGTCGCTCTGTAGAACAGTGATTGCCAAAGTGGGCGCTACCGCCCCCTCGTGGGCGCTGGAGCGATCCAGGGGGGCGGTGATGGCCACAGGTGCAATTTAGGGAAAATTACTTGTAATTTAATTTTCTATTCTGAGATCAATAAATAGATACATAAATTTAATCTTTCTAATTTACTCCTTTATTTATAATATTTTGCAAATAGGTACATTTATCTTCTGTTTAATTGTTATTAAAATTAAAAAAGTTAATCCAAAGGGGAGCTGAGTAAATTTTTTTCTCGAAAGGGGGGGCTTGTCCAAATAAGTTTGGGAACCACTGCTGTAGAATATCAAAAATTAAATATTTAATAATTTATTGTTTTTGTTTTTATTTGTCGATGTTAGAGATAGAGTTAAGAGATTGAAATTAATAAACAAAAAATAAATAAATAAATGAATAATAAAAGAAAAAGACATGTAAAAAAAAATATTATTTATGAAGTAAACCGGTTGAAGAGAGTTGTCATATGCAACAGTGCGAATAATATTTCCGGTTGGAGATGTTGTTCCGGCGTTGCTTCGACAACATCCTTTCTCAGAATGAATGCAAACAAATGGACGGGCCTCTGATAAAATATATAGGTTAATTAAATATGCATTCCATAAGCAGAGTAGAACAAAACGTCATATAAACATTTAATTACAAATGTACATACATGTACATACTTATGGTAAATATTACTACAACACATTATTCAATTGTAAGAATATACAATAGTTATCTTTTTGGATATAAGTAAGAAAAGAAAAGGAGATTAATTGATTAATTACTACCAGTTAAGAATATATGTATATATTAATAAGATCATATACTCAAATTTCATATTTAATTAATATATTTCACACGCTTATTATATTTCTTGGCAACTGGAATTATATTGAAATATTTCAAGTGAACTTATTATTTCGTTAGGATCGCTTTTAAATTAAAACAAGAAGTCTTTGGCTTAATACTAAATTTTTGTGAGTTGCGAAAATTTATGAAATTTGTATTTGTGTTTTCAACTGCTTTTGGCTGCATTTAACTTTTATCATAGTTTTGATAAAAATTAAATACTTTTTGTTTGGATCTTTGTTATTAACACAACCTCATTTTCTGAAGTGTGATTGGCAGTCTTAACGTGTTAAAAAATTCTATTAAGCTGTAATTTTATATATAGCAGTTTTATATAATTTTTAATCATGTGAATAACTATCAAACATATATCTTTATTTTGATGGTCAGTTTAGAGGAAAAAAAATGAAAACGTTGTAAGTAATGGTCCTCCTCTTCCGGATGAGCTGCATTTGTCAAAAGTTGAAAGAAAACTACAAATTTTTAGTAATACCCGTGGACTAAATTCGAAAATTTTCGTGATCGCAATACTATCTATGGCGAGATAGTAAAAAATGAAAACGTTGAAGGTAATGGTCCTCTTCCGAATGAGCTACTATCTTTTAAAATTCTTAAAACTATTGAAATATTTTAATATTCTTCAGTTGTTCCTCTCTGATAATAACATCATCTAAAATGTATTTTATTAATTATTAATTATTTCACATTATTAAACAACCTTAGTGAAAATGATTCAGGAACCTTCAAATCGTATAAAAACATCAAAACCTCGACATCTAAAATTTTCGTGATCGCAATACTATCTATGGCCAGATAGTAAAAAATGAAAACGTTGTAGGTAATGGTCCTCTTCCGAATGAGCTATATTTCTAAAAATTTTAGAGAAAACCACGATTTTTGAATAATGCCCGTGTACCAAATTTCATTATTCTAGCTCAAACCGTTTTTGCGTAATCTTCTCTACATAAACACAGAGAGACAGACATTTTTCTCAATCTTAGTGAAAATGTCTCAGGGACCTTCAAAACGTATAAAAACATCAAAATCTCAGCATCGAAAATTTTTGTGATCTCAATACTATCTCTGGCGAGATAGTAAAAATACTTACTATATATAAATTTTTAAACATTTTATACAATAAAAAAATAAACTTAAAATATAAAATAAGTATATGTGTGTATAAGAACCATAATAAATAATTAATTATTTAATAGAAAGAAAGATAAATATTTTTTGATAGAAAATCTTTAAATAGCTTCTTCTTATTTTTGTCTTGTTTGTTTGTTTTTTTCGTGCAAAAGTGTCATTGAGCATATTGTTTGTTGCTTGGTGGTTGTGTTGGATAGGTAGTTTTTAACATTGTGATAGCTTAAGTCAGGTTTGGCAGCCGTCATTCTATGTTCGCTCGTTATTTAGACATTGAGGTTTGACTGTGGGGGGCCACAAAACCCCTTTTATGACCAACCACGAACGCAATCGTAAAGTTTATTTCTCGTTCGAAGGAAGCAGCAACGTTGGATGATGATCATGGTGGGAGATGGTGATGGTGGTTCTATACGACAACAAAGAGCAAGGGTGAGTGGGAGTGGGTGGGTAGGGGGGAGGGGGAGAGAGGAAGAAGGGGGAAAAGCTAGCTAGTTGGTGGAAAACAGTAAAACCAACTTTGATAGGGATGGGAATACATTTCATTAGCACACGCTAATATAATGTTTGTCCTTCGACATTGAATCTGTTGAAACTTTGTCGTTGTATATTCTATCTCTCTCGGTCCCTCTTCTATCGCCCATTCGACCCATTCTCTTCTCTCTTATCTTTATAGTACTTAAACATAACAAAAAGTAAATTTAGTAAATTAATACTAAAATTCTTTTTTTTTCTGTATTTAAATTTTTATTCATTTAAAAACTTAATATATATTCAATTTAATCCAAACAGAAAAATGATGAAATGATGAAACCAGAAATCATATGTGAATTTAATTTTAATTTAATATTATTATTAAATGATAATATAATATACGAGATAAATAGAAAGGAAAATAAGAATTATTATATAATATTATTATAATTGGTTATAATTCTTTTGCTAATGTCAATCTATCTAATGTATTTATTAAATCTTTTGTGGTTATTTTGATAATTATTAAGGGGATTTTTTTTTTAAAAGACCACATTGTATTTAGCCAAAAATTGACGCCAATATCACTGCCTATATAATAGAATTCCCTTAATAATCTATCTATCTATCTCTGTGGCTCTACGCAACTCGAAAGTTTTTGGCTGCAGCAACCACATTTCTCCAAGTGTCTCGATCCTAAGCCACAACCATCCAACTCCAAACCTCTTCCATCTCTCTTCCTAAATTGTCCGCCGATCGCGTCCTTGGCCTTCCAAGCGGACGTTTCCCAATCGGTCTCCCCACCAATATATTTATTTCGCCATTCTTTCTTCTCCCATTCTAGCCACATTTATTTATTTAAGTATTTTTTTCTATGTGATTACATAATCATTAATTTAAAATGTCGAAAGATACTTAAATAAATAATTAAATATTATAAAATAAGCTTCAAAATTAAAAATTCCTACATTTTATAAATGAAAAATAATTAAATAAGTTGACCTGTGGCCAGGTCCGAACCGACCGACGGTTTGAAAAATTAATTTTCAGCTACACAAACAATTTCAAATAATTTTAATATATCTATTAATGTAATAAAAAACAGATATGAATATAACATAAATATTTTTAATTTTATTTTATTTATAATATATATGTAAGACCAGGCTGTGACGTCATGAATGGCTGGCTGACGTCATATAATTTTAAATCAAGAAAAAACTAATAAATATGATTTTTCTCGAGGATTAAAACCAATACAAAGTGCATGATTCGTGGTGATATATAAAAAAATCTCCTCATGTGAAATTTGGTGTGAAAATAACCCTTCCCTTCTTATCGTCGATCGCTAATACTACCACTTCCGGTTTCCGGAATTGCACCAAAAGTTGATCAATTCATCCCACTGATGCATTAAGTAAATATACCAAATTTCATCAAAATCGGTTGAGCCGTTCAGGCTGTACACATCTATACGGACGGACAGACGGACGGACAGACGGACAGACATCATGCTAAAAATACTTTTTTCTGTTAAGAAAATGCATGATTCGTGGAGATATGTAAAAATCTCCACATGTGAAATTTGGTGTGAAAACAATACCTCCCTTACTATCGTCGGTCGGTAAAAAGACATCTCTTTAACTTATAATCTATCTATCTCTGTTGATCTACGGAACTCGAAAGTTCTTGGCCGCACCAACCACATTCTCCAAGTATCCTTATTCTGAGCCACAATTATCCATTCCCTACCCTCTCCCATCTTTCTCACGTTGATTCCCTTTTATAATAATTTTGACGAGATAAGTCCCTTTACTGCATGATAACAGGTGTTTCCCGATTGCAACCTTAATTTAGATACTTCTCGAATATTATTATCCTTCATGATTATATAACTTAAGTATTTAAAATTTTCAACATCTTGTATGTTAAGACTTTGTGTATTAATACAATTCCTCTCTGTTACTAAATATTTTGTATTAGCACTATTAATTGCTTTTCCTGCTTCGATTAATTTTTCTACGCTATCTTTAATTGCAATTGCCGAATCTCCTATTATATTTAAGTCGTCTGCGTAACCTAATACTTCAATTTTTTTGTTTAATTGAATTCGATTTGATTATATTTTGCTAAAGTAATATTAAATTAATAATAATATAGAAAAGTCCTAATGATAGTAAATTTTTATTTGAAATTAATTGAACATTTGTATCAAACGCAAATAGAAATGTGAAACATTGAGAATTATCTAAAGATTCATATAAAAATAAAACAACAACATACAAAAAATAATAATTATCATTACCGCAATCAATAATGAAAAAATAATAATCAAATAATTTGATTATAATGATTTGTTTATGAATAAAAAGAATAAATGAGAATGTATTAATCAAATATGTTGTGGGTATATTATATATAAACCTATCAAGAAAGAATTAGTACTAGCTAGTACATTAGATGCACATTAGGATACGATGCGGTTTATTGGATTATTCTATATACGCGTAGTAACATACATAGACACTCATTAACTGGCTAATCTTGTGTCCTGATCGAATTTAGTGATTCTCAATCATAGAAACATACTATCATACAACACTATTTTATTATTATTATATGATGATTTTATTAATGTAAATGAAATGGTATAAAATATCTATATATTTAAAAGAAAGTTCTATCACATACTCCTCCTATACGACTTATGTGATTTGGCCCATTCCAATGCCATTTGATAGCCCTCGGGCTAATCTATTAATAGCATGAAATTCATTGGAAAACACTAAATACTTTTTGAGAAAAGTGAGAAAATAATTTTTTTCTTAATTTTTATTATTTTTTATATGTGACGTCACAGTCACCGCTTCTTATATTTTATATATTATAAATAAAATAAAATTAAAAATATTTATGTTATATCCAAATCTGTTTTTATTGCATTAATAGATACATTTAAATTAAGAAAAAACTAATGAGGATGATTTTTCCCAGAGATGTGATCAATAAAACTCGATTTTTCTTTATAATTACTATCTCTGGTGTGAATTTCAAAAAAATGTATCACTCGGAGGCGCTCTGAGCAGCTAGTTATATATTATACGATAGAGAAGAGATACAGATGTAGGTTAATTTAATCATGAATAGTGGAGAACATTTATATAGTACAGTGGTTCTTAAACTGTGGTCCGCGGACCCCTGGGGGTCCGCGAAGCCTTTACTGGGGGTCCGCGGTCCTCGGAAAAAAATCATCGTAAAAATATATACATATATAAATATTTAAAGTTCATTGTGTAACTATATCCTCCTAGAGAATTACGGCTATAATTTAATACTATTAATAATACTATTTTATTTTATTAAATTGATAATTATGTCAATTAATTTTTTGTGAATAAATAAACATATATAAAAAACTATATATAAAATTTGAATTTTCATCCATTCATTCATTTAAAATCATTTTTCGATTGTTCCTTTAAAATAACCCCTCTTAGGGGCTCGGAAGGGGAGGCATATAAGGGAATTTTCTTTCACTTTGTTATTGGGGAAAACCAGGGGAGGGGACAGTCTTACCCGGAAAAACCCAAATTGTCAGCGTCCACTCTGGGGTTTTAAACAGTTTTAAAGCAAATGTTAATTATAAGTTCATTTCTCAACGAGTTGTATCTTTAAATTATTTTTATTAATGTTAATTATAAGTTCATTTCTCAACGAGTTGTATCTTTAAATTATTTTTATTAATTTAATTAATTATAATTAAATTATAGCTAATAATAGTTTATTATAGCTAATAATTTTTTTTAATTTTTAGTGTAATTTGCATGATCATTATTTTATAAAAACACTAAACACATTTTGCAATTTCCCAGAAAGGCTGTTTTTGAGAGTAAGTATAAGTTAGTTTTATGAATA
The DNA here is from genome assembly GCA_963082975.1 of Labia minor. Lineage (NCBI taxonomy): Eukaryota > Metazoa > Arthropoda > Insecta > Dermaptera > Spongiphoridae > Labia > Labia minor. Next base: position 11,858,422 of record OY720347.1, on the reverse strand, counting down.
AAAAATATTTATTTTAATAATATTTTAGAATCAAATTACGAAATTAATAATATTTTAGAATCAAATTACGAAATTAATAATATTTTAGAATCAAATTACGAAATATATTTATTATATAAATTAATATTCATTTAAAATGATATTAAATCATTTATTTAAAATGATTTAAAACATTTATTAAAATGATAATTATTAAGAGAATTTTTATTAAAAGACCACATTATTTGTATAAAATTATTTATTAAATTAAAATAATTGTACAACGTTTCAACTGCTTATTCTGCAGTCGTTTTCAAGTAACCGTACGCTTGCTCCGATTCAAGCGGACTGATGCATGTCGGGACACGTCACCTCTTATATAGGCAGTGATATTGGCGCCAATTTTTGGCTCCAATTTTTACCGCCAATTCTTAATCTCAACATGAAGTCAGCAGCAATTGTCAAAGCAAGCGTTTACAATCAAGAAGTATGATAGTGCATTATGTCTCTAAAATGAAGATACTAAATTATTTCCATAATCAAGATATATACATAAATACACATTAGATTAATTATATTTAATTTAATCTGACAAATTTTACTCATCCAACACTATGTTCCACATCTTATTAAGTCTATATCCATCCTCTTTGTTAATATTATTGGGATGATTATCAATTTCTATAGATTCTTTTATTTTTCTTTTCCACCAATTATTTTCAATATGAAGTGTTTCTACATTATCTAAATTTATTTTATGTCCTGTTGTTAAGGCATGTTCTGCAATTGCTGATTGATTTGGATGTTTCAATCTAATGGCTCTCTCATGTTCAGACAGTCTTGTAGAAATCTTTCTACTTGTTTCACCAATGTATACTTTTTTGCATTCACAAGTTACCTTATAAACTCCATTATTTTCGTTTTTAATTTTGTCTTTTATATTTGAGGTGAGAGAAGACATTTGTTTATGAGGTTTATATGTTACTCTGATGTTGTGTTTCCTCAATTTTGACGCTATTTTTTCTGTTGTTCCTTTTATATAAGGTAATGTTATTTGTGATCTGTATATTGGTTTTTCATTTTCATTTTTGATTTCTGTCTTTTTTGTTTTACTGAATTTCCTAATTTCATATTCCGAGAAGCCATTGTTTATGAAAGCTTCCTTCAATCGTTGTTTTTCTTTTTTAATGTTTTCATTTGAGCATATCTCTTCGGCTCTTTTGTGCAGTGTTTTTATCACTCCATATTTTTGTGATGGATGGTGGTGGGAATCTGCGTGGATATATCTGTTGGTGTGAGTTGTTTTCCTGAAAATATCAAACCTTAATCTATTCTGTTTCTTTTTAATTAATACATCAAGAAACGGTAACTCTTCATTTATTTCCCATTCAACGCTTAGTTTTATATTTTTATGTAAATTATTTGCTGCTTCTACAAATTTAACTAAAGAATCCTTACCATGAGGCCAAATCATCAAAATATCATCCACATATCTAAGAAACAGTTTTGGTTTCTTTATTGCATTATTGACCAATTTTGATTCAAATTCTTCCATGAATATGTTAGCGAATACTGGGCTTAGTGGACTACCCATAGCACATCCTTCTTTTTGCTTATAAATCTTTTTATCATAAATAAAGTATGTAGATTTTTGGCAAAATTCTATTAATTCGAGAGTATTTTTATCTAATGTAATGTTTGATTTTATAATCTCAATGGTCTCGTCAATAGGAACATTTGTGTACAAGGAGTCCACATCCAGACTCACCAATATATCATTTTTTGTAATTTCTACTTTTGATAACATTTCTACTAAGTGGGTGGAATTTTTAACGTATGAAAAATTAGTACCTGTAAATGGTTTTAACAAATGTGCTAGATATTTTGATGAGTTGTAAGTCACTGAATTGATTTGACTAACTATTGGTCTTAAAGGTTTGTTGGTTTTATGGATTTTGGGATTACCGTATATTTTTGGTATTTGTGGATCTTTCGGTTTTAATTTATCTTTATCTTTTTCCTCAATAGGTAGATTCTTTATTATTGATTTTAGTTTTCTACAGAATTTATCCGTTGGATCTTTTTTCTGTATTTCGTAGGTAGAAGAATTCAAAATATTTTCCATTTTTTGTTTATAATCCACTGTATTCATTACAACAGTGGCGTTACCTTTGTCGGCAGGGATAATCTTTAGAGAGTCATCGTTTCTAATTTCCTTCAGAGCACGCATCTCAGATTTTGTCAAATTTGGTTTGGGTGGTTTAGCATTTTTCAGTATGTTAATCGTATCAAATCTAATTTCCTCTGCAATGTTGTTTGGTAAGTTATATAAGGATGATTCAATTGAACTAACTATCTCAATTTTTGGAATTTTATTCGGTGCTATGGAGAACTTTGGTCCTTTTGCTAACACTGAGATGGTATTTTTGTCAAGACTTTTATTTGATAGATTGACTACTAATTTGTTATTATCAAAATTCTGAATAGATGTTTTAGTCTTATTGAATGAAAGTTTATCAAATTTTGATTTTTGAATATCGGTTTGTTTTTTATGTGTAAATTTAAAGTGTGTCTGGGATACGTGCTGCAAATAAGAAATTTCTTCCTGGGTTAAAACAGATTTTAGATTATTATATATATTGAATAAATCAGTGTCTAATGTAAATAAAACTTGCCTGATATTTGTGATGCGTTCTCGTAACAGAGCCAAACTAGCATTATTATATATGCTAGTCGCTCTTTTTGTGTATACAACTCGCTTAATATAAAAGCCTTTTGGTATAATATCTTGATCACGACATCTTTTTAAGAAATTCAAAGAACTTAATAATTTTGCTTTTTTAACAATTAATCCATCATAACTCCTTACCTGCTTTTGAATTTTTAGGTTATATTTCTCATAAATGTATTTATTAAAGCTTTTGTGGTTATTTTGATAATTATTAAGAGAATTTTTATTAAAAGACCACATTATTTGTATAAAATTATTTATTAAATTAAAATAATTGTACAACGTTTCAACTGCTTATTCTGCAGTCGTTTTCAAGTAACCGTACGCTTGCTCCGATTCAAGCGGACTGATGCATGTCGGGACACGTCACCTCTTATATAGGCAGTGATATTGGCGCCAATTTTTGGCTCCAATTTTTACCGCCAATTCTTAATCTCAACATGAAGTCAGCAGCAATTGTCAAAGCAAGCGTTTACAATCAAGAAGTATGATAGTGCATTATGTCTCTAAAATGAAGATACTAAATTATTTCCATAATCAAGATATATACATAAATACACATTAGATTAATTATATTTAATTTAATCTGACAAATTTTACTCATCCAACACTATGTTCCACATCTTATTAAGTCTATATCCATCCTCTTTGTTAATATTATTGGGATGATTATCAATTTCTATAGATTCTTTTATTTTTCTTTTCCACCAATTATTTTCAATATGAAGTGTTTCTACATTATCTAAATTTATTTTATGTCCTGTTGTTAAGGCATGTTCTGCAATTGCTGATTGATTTGGATGTTTCAATCTAATGGCTCTCTCATGTTCAGACAGTCTTGTAGAAATCTTTCTACTTGTTTCACCAATGTATACTTTTTTGCATTCACAAGTTACCTTATAAACTCCATTATTTTCGTTTTTAATTTTGTCTTTTATATTTGAGGTGAGAGAAGACATTTGTTTATGAGGTTTATATGTTACTCTGATGTTGTGTTTCCTCAATTTTGACGCTATTTTTTCTGTTGTTCCTTTTATATAAGGTAATGTTATTTGTGATCTGTATATTGGTTTTTCATTTTCATTTTTGATTTCTGTCTTTTTTGTTTTACTGAATTTCCTAATTTCATATTCCGAGAAGCCATTGTTTATGAAAGCTTCCTTCAATCGTTGTTTTTCTTTTTTAATGTTTTCATTTGAGCATATCTCTTCGGCTCTTTTGTGCAGTGTTTTTATCACTCCATATTTTTGTGATGGATGGTGGTGGGAATCTGCGTGGATATATCTGTTGGTGTGAGTTGTTTTCCTGAAAATATCAAACCTTAATCTATTCTGTTTCTTTTTAATTAATACATCAAGAAACGGTAACTCTTCATTTATTTCCCATTCAACGCTTAGTTTTATATTTTTATGTAAATTATTTGCTGCTTCTACAAATTTAACTAAAGAATCCTTACCATGAGGCCAAATCATCAAAATATCATCCACATATCTAAGAAACAGTTTTGGTTTCTTTATTGCATTATTGACCAATTTTGATTCAAATTCTTCCATGAATATGTTAGCGAATACTGGGCTTAGTGGACTACCCATAGCACATCCTTCTTTTTGCTTATAAATCTTTTTATCATAAATAAAGTATGTAGATTTTTGGCAAAATTCTATTAATTCGAGAGTATTTTTATCTAATGTAATGTTTGATTTTATAATCTCAATGGTCTCGTCAATAGGAACATTTGTGTACAAGGAGTCCACATCCAGACTCACCAATATATCATTTTTTGTAATTTCTACTTTTGATAACATTTCTACTAAGTGGGTGGAATTTTTAACGTATGAAAAATTAGTACCTGTAAATGGTTTTAACAAATGTGCTAGATATTTTGATGAGTTGTAAGTCACTGAATTGATTTGACTAACTATTGGTCTTAAAGGTTTGTTGGTTTTATGGATTTTGGGATTACCGTATATTTTTGGTATTTGTGGATCTTTCGGTTTTAATTTATCTTTATCTTTTTCCTCAATAGGTAGATTCTTTATTATTGATTTTAGTTTTCTACAGAATTTATCCGTTGGATCTTTTTTCTGTATTTCGTAGGTAGAAGAATTCAAAATATTTTCCATTTTTTGTTTATAATCCACTGTATTCATTACAACAGTGGCGTTACCTTTGTCGGCAGGGATAATCTTTAGAGAGTCATCGTTTCTAATTTCCTTCAGAGCACGCATCTCAGATTTTGTCAAATTTGGTTTGGGTGGTTTAGCATTTTTCAGTATGTTAATCGTATCAAATCTAATTTCCTCTGCAATGTTGTTTGGTAAGTTATATAAGGATGATTCAATTGAACTAACTATCTCAATTTTTGGAATTTTATTCGGTGCTATGGAGAACTTTGGTCCTTTTGCTAACACTGAGATGGTATTTTTGTCAAGACTTTTATTTGATAGATTGACTACTAATTTGTTATTATCAAAATTCTGAATAGATGTTTTAGTCTTATTGAATGAAAGTTTATCAAATTTTGATTTTTGAATATCGGTTTGTTTTTTATGTGTAAATTTAAAGTGTGTCTGGGATACGTGCTGCAAATAAGAAATTTCTTCCTGGGTTAAAACAGATTTTAGATTATTATATATATTGAATAAATCAGTGTCTAATGTAAATAAAACTTGCCTGATATTTGTGATGCGTTCTCGTAACAGAGCCAAACTAGCATTATTATATATGCTAGTCGCTCTTTTTGTGTATACAACTCGCTTAATATAAAAGCCTTTTGGTATAATATCTTGATCACGACATCTTTTTAAGAAATTCAAAGAACTTAATAATTTTGCTTTTTTAACAATTAATCCATCATAACTCCTTACCTGCTTTTGAATTTTTAGGTTATATTTCTCATAAATGTATTTATTAAAGCTTTTGTGGTTATTTTGATAATTATTAAGAGAATTTTTATTAAAAGACCACATTATTTGTATAAAATTATTTATTAAATTAAAATAATTGTACAACGTTTCAACTGCTTATTCTGCAGTCGTTTTCAAGTAACCGTACGCTTGCTCCGATTCAAGCGGACTGATGCATGTCGGGACACGTCACCTCTTATATAGGCAGTGATATTGGCGCCAATTTTTGGCTCCAATTTTTGAATGCAAAAAAGTATACATTGGTGAAACAAGTAGAAAGATTTCTACAAGACTGTCTGAACATGAGAGAGCCATTAGATTGAAACATCCAAATCAATCAGCAATTGAAAAATGATATATTGGTGAGTCTGGATGTGGACTCCTTGTACACAAATGTTCCTATTGACGAGACCATTGAGATTATAAAATCAAACATTACATTAGATAAAAATACTCTCGAATTAATAGAATTTTGCCAAAAATCTACATACTTTATTTATGATAAAAAGATTTATAAGCAAAAAGAAGGATGTGCTATGGGTAGTCCACTAAGCCCAGTATTCGCTAACATATTCATGGAAGAATTTGAATCAAAATTGGTCAATAATGCAATAAAGAAACCAAAACTGTTTCTTAGATATGTGGATGATATTTTGATGATTTGGCCTCATGGTAAGGATTCTTTAGTTAAATTTGTAGAAGCAGCAAATAATTTACATAAAAATATAAAACTAAGCGTTGAATGGGAAATAAATGAAGAGTTACCGTTTCTTGATGTATTAATTAAAAAGAAACAGAATAGATTAAGGTTTGATATTTTCAGGAAAACAACTCACACCAACAGATATATCCACGCAGATTCCCACCACCATCCATCACAAAAATATGGAGTGATAAAAACACTGCACAAAAGAGCCGAAGAGATATGCTCAAATGAAAACATTAAAAAAGAAAAACAACGATTGAAGGAAGCTTTCATAAACAATGGCTTCTCGGAATATGAAATTAGGAAATTCAGTAAAACAAAAAAGACAGAAATCAAAAATGAAAATGAAAAACCAATATACAGATCACAAATAACATTACCTTATATAAAAGGAACAACAGAAAAAATAGCGTCAAAATTGAGGAAACACAACATCAGAGTAACATATAAACCTCATAAACAAATGTCTTCTCTCACCTCAAATATAAAAGACAAAATTAAAAACGAAAATAATGGAGTTTATAAGGTAACTTGTGAATGCAAAAAAGTATACATTGGTGAAACAAGTAGAAAGATTTCTACAAGACTGTCTGAACATGAGAGAGCCATTAGATTGAAACATCCAAATCAATCAGCAATTGCAGAACATGCCTTAACAACAGGACATAAAATAAATTTAGATAATGTAGAAACACTTCATATTGAAAATAATTGGTGGAAAAGAAAAATAAAAGAATCTATAGAAATTGATAATCATCCCAATAATATTAACAAAGAGGATGGATATAGACTTAATAAGATGTGGAACATAGTGTTGGATGAGTAAAATTTGTCAGATTAAATTAAATATAATTAATCTAATGTGTATTTATGTATATATCTTGATTATGGAAATAATTTAGTATCTTCATTTTAGAGACATAATGCACTATCATACTTCTTGATTGTAAACGCTTGCTTTGACAATTGCTGCTGACTTCATGTTGAGATTAAGAATTGGCGGTAAAAATTGGAGCCAAAAATTGGCGCCAATATCACTGCCTATATAAGAGGTGACGTGTCCCGACATGCATCAGTCCGCTTGAATCGGAGCAAGCGTACGGTTACTTGAAAACGACTGCAGAATAAGCAGTTGAAACGTTGTACAATTATTTTAATTTAATAAATAATTTTATACAAATAATGTGGTCTTTTAATAAAAATTCTCTTAATAATTATCAAAATAACCACAAAAGCTTTAATAAATACATTTATGAGAAATATAACCTAAAAATTCAAAAGCAGGTAAGGAGTTATGATGGATTAATTGTTAAAAAAGCAAAATTATTAAGTTCTTTGAATTTCTTAAAAAGATGTCGTGATCAAGATATTATACCAAAAGGCTTTTATATTAAGCGAGTTGTATACACAAAAAGAGCGACTAGCATATATAATAATGCTAGTTTGGCTCTGTTACGAGAACGCATCACAAATATCAGGCAAGTTTTATTTACATTAGACACTGATTTATTCAATATATATAATAATCTAAAATCTGTTTTAACCCAGGAAGAAATTTCTTATTTGCAGCACGTATCCCAGACACACTTTAAATTTACACATAAAAAACAAACCGATATTCAAAAATCAAAATTTGATAAACTTTCATTCAATAAGACTAAAACATCTATTCAGAATTTTGATAATAACAAATTAGTAGTCAATCTATCAAATAAAAGTCTTGACAAAAATACCATCTCAGTGTTAGCAAAAGGACCAAAGTTCTCCATAGCACCGAATAAAATTCCAAAAATTGAGATAGTTAGTTCAATTGAATCATCCTTATATAACTTACCAAACAACATTGCAGAGGAAATTAGATTTGATACGATTAACATACTGAAAAATGCTAAACCACCCAAACCAAATTTGACAAAATCTGAGATGCGTGCTCTGAAGGAAATTAGAAACGATGACTCTCTAAAGATTATCCCTGCCGACAAAGGTAACGCCACTGTTGTAATGAATACAGTGGATTATAAACAAAAAATGGAAAATATTTTGAATTCTTCTACCTACGAAATACAGAAAAAAGATCCAACGGATAAATTCTGTAGAAAACTAAAATCAATAATAAAGAATCTACCTATTGAGGAAAAAGATAAAGATAAATTAAAACCGAAAGATCCACAAATACCAAAAATATACGGTAATCCCAAAATCCATAAAACCAACAAACCTTTAAGACCAATAGTTAGTCAAATCAATTCAGTGACTTACAACTCATCAAAATATCTAGCACATTTGTTAAAACCATTTACAGGTACTAATTTTTCATACGTTAAAAATTCCACCCACTTAGTAGAAATGTTATCAAAAGTAGAAATTACAAAAAATGATATATTGGTGAGTCTGGATGTGGACTCCTTGTACACAAATGTTCCTATTGACGAGACCATTGAGATTATAAAATCAAACATTACATTAGATAAAAATACTCTCGAATTAATAGAATTTTGCCAAAAATCTACATACTTTATTTATGATAAAAAGATTTATAAGCAAAAAGAAGGATGTGCTATGGGTAGTCCACTAAGCCCAGTATTCGCTAACATATTCATGGAAGAATTTGAATCAAAATTGGTCAATAATGCAATAAAGAAACCAAAACTGTTTCTTAGATATGTGGATGATATTTTGATGATTTGGCCTCATGGTAAGGATTCTTTAGTTAAATTTGTAGAAGCAGCAAATAATTTACATAAAAATATAAAACTAAGCGTTGAATGGGAAATAAATGAAGAGTTACCGTTTCTTGATGTATTAATTAAAAAGAAACAGAATAGATTAAGGTTTGATATTTTCAGGAAAACAACTCACACCAACAGATATATCCACGCAGATTCCCACCACCATCCATCACAAAAATATGGAGTGATAAAAACACTGCACAAAAGAGCCGAAGAGATATGCTCAAATGAAAACATTAAAAAAGAAAAACAACGATTGAAGGAAGCTTTCATAAACAATGGCTTCTCGGAATATGAAATTAGGAAATTCAGTAAAACAAAAAAGACAGAAATCAAAAATGAAAATGAAAAACCAATATACAGATCACAAATAACATTACCTTATATAAAAGGAACAACAGAAAAAATAGCGTCAAAATTGAGGAAACACAACATCAGAGTAACATATAAACCTCATAAACAAATGTCTTCTCTCACCTCAAATATAAAAGACAAAATTAAAAACGAAAATAATGGAGTTTATAAGGTAACATGTGAATGCAAAAAAGTATACATTGGTGAAACAAGTAGAAAGATTTCTACAAGACTGTCTGAACATGAGAGAGCCATTAGATTGAAACATCCAAATCAATCAGCAATTGCAGAACATGCCTTAACAACAGGACATAAAATAAATTTAGATAATGTAGAAACACTTCATATTGAAAATAATTGGTGGAAAAGAAAAATAAAAGAATCTATAGAAATTGATAATCATCCCAATAATATTAACAAAGAGGATGGATATAGACTTAATAAGATGTGGAACATAGTGTTGGATGAGTAAAATTTGTCAGATTAAATTAAATATAATTAATCTAATGTGTATTTATGTATATATCTTGATTATGGAAATAATTTAGTATCTTCATTTTAGAGACATAATGCACTATCATACTTCTTGATTGTAAACGCTTGCTTTGACAATTGCTGCTGACTTCATGTTGAGATTAAGAATTGGCGGTAAAAATTGGAGCCAAAAATTGGCGCCAATATCACTGCCTATATAAGAGGTGACGTGTCCCGACATGCATCAGTCCGCTTGAATCGGAGCAAGCGTACGGTTACTTGAAAACGACTGCAGAATAAGCAGTTGAAACGTTGTACAATTATTTTAATTTAATAAATAATTTTATACAAATAATGTGGTCTTTTAATAAAAATTCTCTTAATAATTATCAAAATAACCACAAAAGCTTTAATAAATACATTTATGAGAAATATAACCTAAAAATTCAAAAGCAGGTAAGGAGTTATGATGGATTAATTGTTAAAAAAGCAAAATTATTAAGTTCTTTGAATTTCTTAAAAAGATGTCGTGATCAAGATATTATACCAAAAGGCTTTTATATTAAGCGAGTTGTATACACAAAAAGAGCGACTAGCATATATAATAATGCTAGTTTGGCTCTGTTACGAGAACGCATCACAAATATCAGGCAAGTTTTATTTACATTAGACACTGATTTATTCAATATATATAATAATCTAAAATCTGTTTTAACCCAGGAAGAAATTTCTTATTTGCAGCACGTATCCCAGACACACTTTAAATTTACACATAAAAAACAAACCGATATTCAAAAATCAAAATTTGATAAACTTTCATTCAATAAGACTAAAACATCTATTCAGAATTTTGATAATAACAAATTAGTAGTCAATCTATCAAATAAAAGTCTTGACAAAAATACCATCTCAGTGTTAGCAAAAGGACCAAAGTTCTCCATAGCACCGAATAAAATTCCAAAAATTGAGATAGTTAGTTCAATTGAATCATCCTTATATAACTTACCAAACAACATTGCAGAGGAAATTAGATTTGATACGATTAACATACTGAAAAATGCTAAACCACCCAAACCAAATTTGACAAAATCTGAGATGCGTGCTCTGAAGGAAATTAGAAACGATGACTCTCTAAAGATTATCCCTGCCGACAAAGGTAACGCCACTGTTGTAATGAATACAGTGGATTATAAACAAAAAATGGAAAATATTTTGAATTCTTCTACCTACGAAATACAGAAAAAAGATCCAACGGATAAATTCTGTAGAAAACTAAAATCAATAATAAAGAATCTACCTATTGAGGAAAAAGATAAAGATAAATTAAAACCGAAAGATCCACAAATACCAAAAATATACGGTAATCCCAAAATCCATAAAACCAACAAACCTTTAAGACCAATAGTTAGTCAAATCAATTCAGTGACTTACAACTCATCAAAATATCTAGCACATTTGTTAAAACCATTTACAGGTACTAATTTTTCATACGTTAAAAATTCCACCCACTTAGTAGAAATGTTATCAAAAGTAGAAATTACAAAAAATGATATATTGGTGAGTCTGGATGTGGACTCCTTGTACACAAATGTTCCTATTGACGAGACCATTGAGATTATAAAATCAAACATTACATTAGATAAAAATACTCTCGAATTAATAGAATTTTGCCAAAAATCTACATACTTTATTTATGATAAAAAGATTTATAAGCAAAAAGAAGGATGTGCTATGGGTAGTCCACTAAGCCCAGTATTCGCTAACATATTCATGGAAGAATTTGAATCAAAATTGGTCAATAATGCAATAAAGAAACCAAAACTGTTTCTTAGATATGTGGATGATATTTTGATGATTTGGCCTCATGGTAAGGATTCTTTAGTTAAATTTGTAGAAGCAGCAAATAATTTACATAAAAATATAAAACTAAGCGTTGAATGGGAAATAAATGAAGAGTTACCGTTTCTTGATGTATTAATTAAAAAGAAACAGAATAGATTAAGGTTTGATATTTTCAGGAAAACAACTCACACCAACAGATATATCCACGCAGATTCCCACCACCATCCATCACAAAAATATGGAGTGATAAAAACACTGCACAAAAGAGCCGAAGAGATATGCTCAAATGAAAACATTAAAAAAGAAAAACAACGATTGAAGGAAGCTTTCATAAACAATGGCTTCTCGGAATATGAAATTAGGAAATTCAGTAAAACAAAAAAGACAGAAATCAAAAATGAAAATGAAAAACCAATATACAGATCACAAATAACATTACCTTATATAAAAGGAACAACAGAAAAAATAGCGTCAAAATTGAGGAAACACAACATCAGAGTAACATATAAACCTCATAAACAAATGTCTTCTCTCACCTCAAATATAAAAGACAAAATTAAAAACGAAAATAATGGAGTTTATAAGGTAACTTGTGAATGCAAAAAAGTATACATTGGTGAAACAAGTAGAAAGATTTCTACAAGACTGTCTGAACATGAGAGAGCCATTAGATTGAAACATCCAAATCAATCAGCAATTGCAGAACATGCCTTAACAACAGGACATAAAATAAATTTAGATAATGTAGAAACACTTCATATTGAAAATAATTGGTGGAAAAGAAAAATAAAAGAATCTATAGAAATTGATAATCATCCCAATAATATTAACAAAGAGGATGGATATAGACTTAATAAGATGTGGAACATAGTGTTGGATGAGTAAAATTTGTCAGATTAAATTAAATATAATTAATCTAATGTGTATTTATGTATATATCTTGATTATGGAAATAATTTAGTATCTTCATTTTAGAGACATAATGCACTATCATACTTCTTGATTGTAAACGCTTGCTTTGACAATTGCTGCTGACTTCATGTTGAGATTAAGAATTGGCGGTAAAAATTGGAGCCAAAAATTGGCGCCAATATCACTGCCTATATAAGAGGTGACGTGTCCCGACATGCATCAGTCCGCTTGAATCGGAGCAAGCGTACGGTTACTTGAAAACGACTGCAGAATAAGCAGTTGAAACGTTGTACAATTATTTTAATTTAATAAATAATTTTATACAAATAATGTGGTCTTTTAATAAAAATTCTCTTAATAATTATCAAAATAACCACAAAAGCTTTAATAAATACATTTATGAGAAATATAACCTAAAAATTCAAAAGCAGGTAAGGAGTTATGATGGATTAATTGTTAAAAAAGCAAAATTATTAAGTTCTTTGAATTTCTTAAAAAGATGTCGTGATCAAGATATTATACCAAAAGGCTTTTATATTAAGCGAGTTGTATACACAAAAAGAGCGACTAGCATATATAATAATGCTAGTTTGGCTCTGTTACGAGAACGCATCACAAATATCAGGCAAGTTTTATTTACATTAGACACTGATTTATTCAATATATATAATAATCTAAAATCTGTTTTAACCCAGGAAGAAATTTCTTATTTGCAGCACGTATCCCAGACACACTTTAAATTTACACATAAAAAACAAACCGATATTCAAAAATCAAAATTTGATAAACTTTCATTCAATAAGACTAAAACATCTATTCAGAATTTTGATAATAACAAATTAGTAGTCAATCTATCAAATAAAAGTCTTGACAAAAATACCATCTCAGTGTTAGCAAAAGGACCAAAGTTCTCCATAGCACCGAATAAAATTCCAAAAATTGAGATAGTTAGTTCAATTGAATCATCCTTATATAACTTACCAAACAACATTGCAGAGGAAATTAGATTTGATACGATTAACATACTGAAAAATGCTAAACCACCCAAACCAAATTTGACAAAATCTGAGATGCGTGCTCTGAAGGAAATTAGAAACGATGACTCTCTAAAGATTATCCCTGCCGACAAAGGTAACGCCACTGTTGTAATGAATACAGTGGATTATAAACAAAAAATGGAAAATATTTTGAATTCTTCTACCTACGAAATACAGAAAAAAGATCCAACGGATAAATTCTGTAGAAAACTAAAATCAATAATAAAGAATCTACCTATTGAGGAAAAAGATAAAGATAAATTAAAACCGAAAGATCCACAAATACCAAAAATATACGGTAATCCCAAAATCCATAAAACCAACAAACCTTTAAGACCAATAGTTAGTCAAATCAATTCAGTGACTTACAACTCATCAAAATATCTAGCACATTTGTTAAAACCATTTACAGGTACTAATTTTTCATACGTTAAAAATTCCACCCACTTAGTAGAAATGTTATCAAAAGTAGAAATTACAAAAAATGATATATTGGTGAGTCTGGATGTGGACTCCTTGTACACAAATGTTCCTATTGACGAGACCATTGAGATTATAAAATCAAACATTACATTAGATAAAAATACTCTCGAATTAATAGAATTTTGCCAAAAATCTACATACTTTATTTATGATAAAAAGATTTATAAGCAAAAAGAAGGATGTGCTATGGGTAGTCCACTAAGCCCAGTATTCGCTAACATATTCATGGAAGAATTTGAATCAAAATTGGTCAATAATGCAATAAAGAAACCAAAACTGTTTCTTAGATATGTGGATGATATTTTGATGATTTGGCCTCATGGTAAGGATTCTTTAGTTAAATTTGTAGAAGCAGCAAATAATTTACATAAAAATATAAAACTAAGCGTTGAATGGGAAATAAATGAAGAGTTACCGTTTCTTGATGTATTAATTAAAAAGAAACAGAATAGATTAAGGTTTGATATTTTCAGGAAAACAACTCACACCAACAGATATATCCACGCAGATTCCCACCACCATCCATCACAAAAATATGGAGTGATAAAAACACTGCACAAAAGAGCCGAAGAGATATGCTCAAATGAAAACATTAAAAAAGAAAAACAACGATTGAAGGAAGCTTTCATAAACAATGGCTTCTCGGAATATGAAATTAGGAAATTCAGTAAAACAAAAAAGACAGAAATCAAAAATGAAAATGAAAAACCAATATACAGATCACAAATAACATTACCTTATATAAAAGGAACAACAGAAAAAATAGCGTCAAAATTGAGGAAACACAACATCAGAGTAACATATAAACCTCATAAACAAATGTCTTCTCTCACCTCAAATATAAAAGACAAAATTAAAAACGAAAATAATGGAGTTTATAAGGTAACTTGTGAATGCAAAAAAGTATACATTGGTGAAACAAGTAGAAAGATTTCTACAAGACTGTCTGAACATGAGAGAGCCATTAGATTGAAACATCCAAATCAATCAGCAATTGCAGAACATGCCTTAACAACAGGACATAAAATAAATTTAGATAATGTAGAAACACTTCATATTGAAAATAATTGGTGGAAAAGAAAAATAAAAGAATCTATAGAAATTGATAATCATCCCAATAATATTAACAAAGAGGATGGATATAGACTTAATAAGATGTGGAACATAGTGTTGGATGAGTAAAATTTGTCAGATTAAATTAAATATAATTAATCTAATGTGTATTTATGTATATATCTTGATTATGGAAATAATTTAGTATCTTCATTTTAGAGACATAATGCACTATCATACTTCTTGATTGTAAACGCTTGCTTTGACAATTGCTGCTGACTTCATGTTGAGATTAAGAATTGGCGGTAAAAATTGGAGCCAAAAATTGGCGCCAATATCACTGCCTATATAAGAGGTGACGTGTCCCGACATGCATCAGTCCGCTTGAATCGGAGCAAGCGTACGGTTACTTGAAAACGACTGCAGAATAAGCAGTTGAAACGTTGTACAATTATTTTAATTTAATAAATAATTTTATACAAATAATGTGGTCTTTTAATAAAAATTCTCTTAATAATTATCAAAATAACCACAAAAGCTTTAATAAATACATTTATTAAAATGATTTAAAACATTCATTTAAAATGATATTAAAACATTCATTTAAAATCATATTAAAACATAGCTAGTAAATAATAATTCGTTATATTTATATTATATTTATATTATATTTATATTATTGTAGTTCAATGTTAATAAATTACTCCATAAAATGGATCGTTGGCTACAAACTGGTTCAACACAGAAACGGAAAGAATCAGATGATGAGGCATCAACAGCAAACTCTACCAAGAAACGCAAAACTAGAAAATATTCGGATGATTATTTATCATTTGGATTTACTTATATTTGCAACAATGATGTGGAAAGACCAGTCTGCGTTCTATGTCAGGAAAGTTTATCCAATGAAAGTATGAAACCTGCTAATCTCAGACGTCATTTACAAACAAAGCACAGCGAGCATGTTAGTAAGTCTATCGAATTTTTTAAAATGAAAAAAGAAGAACTTAATTCAAGTCAGAAATTGATGGTAAAGACGGGATCTGGTGGTATGAGTAAGAAAGCAGTAATGGCATCATATGAAGTAGCTCTACTTATTGCTAAAGCAGGAAAGCCGCATAATATAGCAGAGCAATTAATTCTTCCTGCTACAAAAGTAATTACAAATATAATGTTAGGAACTAAAGCAGCAAACGATATAAATTTGATTTCATTATCAAATGATACGGTTAAGAATAGGATTGAAGACATGTCATGTAATATAAAAGAAGAATTAATATCGAGAGTGCGCAAAAGTCACTATTACTCATTACAATTGGATGAAAGTACTGATGTCACTAATAATGCCAATTTGTTAGCTTTCATTAGATATGAGTTTGAAAATCAAATACAAGAAGATGTATTGTTTTGTGATTCACTACCTTCACGAACGACAGCTAATGACATATTTAACAGTTTGAATAATTTTATAACCGAAAATGAAATAGAGTGGCCAAAATGTGTTGGAATTTGCACTGATGGTGCTCGTGCAATGTCAGGTACAAGAACTGGATTGATTGCTCTTATTAAAAATGTTGCGCCTCAGGTTGTTTGGAATCATTGCTGCATTCACAGAGAATCATTAGCAGCCAAAAATATGTCACCAGATTTGAAAAGAACATTAGACGAAGTAGTTAAAATTGTCAATTTCATTAAGGCTCGTCCACTTAATTCCAGAGTTTTTAAAATTTTGTGTGAGGAAATGGGTAGTCAACATACACATTTATTATTACATACAGATGTACGTTGGTTGTCCCGCGGGAAAGTACTCATTCGCCTTTTTGAGCTTCGAGATGAAATACGATTGTTTTTAATAGATGCGCATTTTGAACTGACCGAATGTTTCAATGATTTTATCTGGTTAGCTAAGGTGGCTTACTTGACTGATATTTTTACAAAATTGAACGAACTTAATTTGAGCCTGCAAGGTACTGTTGTAAATATATTTAAAGTTGAAGATAAAATAGAAGCAATGATTAAAAAAATCGACTTGTGGTCGAAACGCATCCAGAACGGTGTATATGAGTCTTTTCCAACTCTCAATGATTTCATAGAAAGCTCCAGTGAAAAATTGCTTAATCAAACGCGTCAATTATTTGTTGAACATTTAATTACTTTGAAAAGCAACTTCAGGAAGTATTTTTCTACTCCTGATCCTTGCAATAACTGGATCAGAGATCCATTTAATATGGAAATTACAAATACTAAACATTTATCTGCACCTGAACAAGATATTCTCGTGGAATTATCATGTGATACAACTTATAAACTAAAATTTAACAAAACTGAATTGAGCAACTTTTGGTTACTTCTCAGGTCAGATTATCCTGCGCTTGCAAATAAAGCACTTCAACACTTGATTCCATTCTGCACAACATATTTATGCGAACAAGCTTTTTCGGTACTATTTTATATTAAGTCTAAATATAGAAACAAATTAAATGTAGAGCCGGATCTTAGATTAAAAGTTTCCAATATTAAGCCAGATATTGAGATTCTTGTTTCAAGAAAACAACTGCATACATCTCATTAAATATGTAAGTTATATTTAATGAGATAGATGCAGTTATTTTTTAAAATATTTCTTATTTAATATTTTCTGAAAAAATTATAAAATATTTATATGAATTTAATGTAAGTACCCATTATAATTTGTGAGATTTGTTGCTATGACAATGTTTGTATTTTCTTTCTTCAATATTATAATTTCTAATAAAATGTGTTCTACAATATGCAAAAAAATCGTTATTCACCAATCACTGTTAGAAATATTCATCATATATCCTTGTCCTTATGAGATCGTAAGCCAGAAATTAATTAATAAAATGACGTAAAGTACCTAAAGTTGTGATGGGGGTCCGTCAAAAAAAATTTTTTCAAGTGGGGGTCCGTGGAGTACATAAGTTTAAGAACCTATGATATAGTATTTAAAGAAATATAATATATAATACCGTCTCAGAATAGGCCACTGCTTTTTTTCTCTTGGACATCTGATTCTGAAAGAAAATGCCCCTTGGTGCACAATATGCGAGATGAGAATCACAGTGGATCATGTTCTTGTCGAATGCCCGTCGTAAGCATCGACAAGAAGGTCATGTAAAATTGAAAATTTGAATATCAGAGATTTATTAGGAAAGATTGAAAATTTTGAGAATTTGTTTTGGTTTCTACATAGAATTAGATTGCTTAACAAAATATAATATTTATTATTTATTTATTATCTATTATTTATTTATTTATTATTTATTACTATTTATTTATTTTTTATTTATTTGCAAATATAAATTGTTGTATTGTGGTTATTATTTTCTCCATAGTTTATTGTTGTTATTCTTATTATTATATTCTAGTCATGTTCAATGGGGACCCCTTTACAGTCCCTTTTTGAGCGGTGATTTTTTTTTTTTATTATTTATTTATTTATTTATTGTATGTTGTATTTATTGATTGGCTAATTATTTAATAGATTGTTTTGGTTTGGAAGGAAAAATCATTCTTTCCAAGTGATCTACCCGGGGACCATTGAGTCTGACACAATGGAATCGGTTAGGATTCAGTAATTTACTGTTTGCCTGGCTGTGCGAAGAACTTATTTTTTATTCATATAATGTCATATTTAGTCATGAGTGTTTTCATTCAGGAAATTGCTATTATAATTCCCACTTATAACATTTAAGTCATTCAGAAACAAACAAAAAGTGCTAAAATGGTATTTGAAACTGTAAATATATATTACCTATATGTTTGAGACGAGTGTATAATACTTATATATATAAAAAAAAACAAAAATTGACTATAAGCATATAAATAAATTCAAAAGTAAATTTAATTTTTAAATCACACCTAGTATGTGAATTTACAAAATTATGAATTATCTAATATTATTGAATATTTTATTTCTAGAGAATTATTATATTTTATAAAAGTGTATATTTAATTATTTATTATAATATATGGCTATTTAGAAGAATGAATTTATATATATAATTATATTTATGTATATATAGCAAGGAATATTATTATAATATAAATTTTTAGATTAACATAGATAAAGGGATTATAAAATTGATTTTTTTTTCAAATTAAACTCTGACCTGAATAAAGACGTAATCAATATTTCATTTAATGTGTTTACCTATTAATCAAATATTCTAGACGTGTTATTAGTGAATAAACCATGTTAAAAGAACAATTATCATTATTTTATCATTTTTTTTTAATTTTATAGAAATATTTTATATTTTCTTTTTTTTATTTTTCAAAAATTTGTTTTTACTACTATAAATGACTGTCTGGTTGTGTGTGCGTGTGGGTATGTATGTGTGTATGTATGTAGACAAGATTACGCAAAAATGGTTTGAGCTAGAATTATGAAATTTGGTACATGGACATAATTCAAAATTCGTAGATTTCTATCAACTTTTGAGAAATGTAGCTCAACTGGAAGAGGGTCATTACCTACAACATATTGATTTTTTTTTCCTTTAAAGTAACAGTAAAAATAAAGATATATGTTTGATAATTTTTCGCATGATTAAACATTGTATAAAACTGCTATATATAGAATTTCAGCTTGATTGAATAACTGAAAGTACCAGAATTAATTTTTTAACACTGCAAATCTCACGCGTCAACACATGACGTGGTACCATCAACAAAGAGCCAAACATGGTCTGGTTTAATAACTATTATTTATTAATTTTAATTTATAATTTATAATTAATTAAATTTAATTTAAATATAATATATTATGCGTTATTTAATCCAATTCAAATTGCGAGATAGTCGAGTGGAGACACTCCAGCTAATTTCTATTTCAGTTTATTTATATTCGAGTATTAAAGGAATATATTTATATAAATAATAGTATAATATGGATATATTTTTATTTTTCTAAAAGTATTGTAAATTATAATAAATTAATATATTGATTGATATTGTTAGCAGAAGGATGAAAGCAAGAATTGTGACAGATGAGCTCCTCAAAGTAACAAAGGAAATCCTTTTTAAGGTACACGCAAGATTCCATCCAACAAACATATGCTCATATAGTTACACCAGTTTGCAAACGGGATAGTGAAACAAATAAAAGAAATATATATATCAGAAAATCAAAGTTAATTTTAATGTGAGGTTTTAGAAAAAAATTGCAAGAAACATGCGATGTTGATCTGAATTGGGGTGCATTTTGAATGATTTTCAAATTAGATTGAAGTCAAAAAAATGATTAATTAAATCGAATAAGTAGGGGGAGTGATCCAAATTTGAAAAAAATTGGATCTTTATTAATAAATTGTAAATTTCTTAATATCTGTCTATTTAATGTTATCTTGATGGTAGGTACATATTGTACATATAGTACATATACAGTTTTTGTTTTTGTTTTGTTGTTGATAATAAATATAAAAACATTAAATTAAATTAAATTAAAAAAGAAATAAATAATCTACATAGATAAATAAGGAAATAAATATTTATTAAAAGACTAATAAATAATTTAACATTTTTTAATGAAATCAAATTAAATTCATATTATAGATCAATGATTCTCAACCACTGCCGCCAAATTTTACAAATGTAAAGTTAAAATTAAGAAAAAGTACTTGAACTTATTTATTTTCTATGTATGAAATAAAAAAGGTAAAATGTTTTTGCGATCAGGCGTAATAACTTTTACACTATCTTTTTCTTTGTGTGTCGCTAAATTTTTCACCCGTTAAAAGTGTGCCGCTGTAAAAAAAAAGGTTGAGAATCACTGTTATAGATAAATAACAATTATATTATGATTTATTTATTTATTTATAATTTTAATAGTATAATTAGGTATATAAGTATATCTATAAATAATGAAGTACTGTTTTATATTATTATTATTATTAAATTAAATTGATTAAATTGAATAAAGATGAAAGATGAATATTTGAATTGATTTCTTCTATAAATCTCTTTTTGATGTAATCTTGGATCTGTCTAATAAAATTTTTTTTATAATTCATTAAATTTCAATATGAAATTATAAAATATGTCAACAGAGTTGATCGTTATCATTGGGAATTCCTAAATCTTTCTCATTATAAAGTCATCTTGATGGTTCATAAAACGTGTCTCCTCATCAAATTATTTTCAACTTAACTGAATTAAATTGTTTTAATTTTTCAACCCCCTTCCCCCATACTAAATACACACTCCCCATCTACTCTTGGACATTTGGTTGTTGTTCTTTTTAGTTCGATTGAGTTGGTTGCACACACACATGTTGTTGGTGTAGTAGTTGTTGTGTTGTTGTTGTTGTTGTCGTGGTTGTTTTCTGAATGTCCAAGCGGGCCCTGAGAGTTGTCAGTTTGACAAGATCTAGATAGATCCAACGCAGCCGACCAACGCATTGTTTCGAAAATGTCGTAAATTGAATTTATTGAGATCGTAAGCCGTTATTAGCGTTAATTATTTCACCCGGTTTGTGAATGCTAATGGATAGCTGTTTGTGTGAGAGAGTATAAGTTAAAACTCACCTAGATATGTTCTAAAGCACATTACTATTATAAATTTATTGTCCTTGGCGAGGTTAGACATTGTTCATTGGTCGTTATTCATTCATTGATTTTTACTCTCACTTACACACCTATATATAAAATCTTATTATAAAAACTACAATAGGAAATGCTATATTAATATATTTCTGATATAAATTTCAAATTTATTGTAATAAAAAAAATAAATAAACAAAAATAAAATATTAAATTACATGATTCAACTCAATTTAAATTATAATATACATATATATATATATATTATCTTATTATACTAGTAAAAATTGTATATATTTGTATTTTTGAAATATTAAACCTCTCAAAGGATTTTTTTGAAATTCACACCATAGATAATTTTTATAAAGAAAAATCGATCTGTATTGCCTCGGGAAAAATCATCTTTATTAGTTTTATCTTAATGTAAAATAGGAAATTTAATTTAATGACGTCAGCAACTACGTCAAACAATACTTCCTTAAATACAAAATATTATATATTAATAAAATAAAATTAAAAATATTTATGTTATATCTTTATCTATCTTTCAGTGCATAAATACGTACATTTAAGGGCTGTATATTTTATAACTATTTTTTTTTAATTTTTATTCTTTTAAATTATTTGAACAGTGGCTCGGTGAACCAGGTACTATGATTTTATTAGCAAAAAAGTAAAAATTATTAAATTATATTTTAATAAGATAAAATATTAATACAATAAATCAGTGATTCTCGACCACTTTTGTTTGCCGCGAGATTATCAAAATGTGCCGCCAAATTATTACAAATGTAAAGAGGCTCTCAAACATTTCCGACTTTTTTTTTATAAATCTTTTCAATTTGGTTCTAAAAAAACCGTTTTTGGGACCAATTTTTTTCAATATGGTAAACTTTTACATTTATCTTTTTCTTTGTGTGCCGCGGTAAAAAAAGGTTGAGAATCACTGCAATAAATTAAAACAAATGATAAGTTTGTCATATCCATCCATTTTTACATTCTTATCCAATTCTAATATATATATTTTTCTTCTAAAACATCAATTAATCACATTCACTGATTAATTTACGTCTAAATATATAATTTTTATAAGTTTTAAATTAATTAAAAATTTTTCTTTAATAAATAATATTGATCATTTTATTTTTAATATTGTTTGCAATCTAAATTATTCTTTTGTGCCGAAATTTAATTCAATAAATACTAAAGTTTATTTTATTTATTTATTAATTTCTTTATTATGATTATTTCTTTTTTTTAGTATAGGTAACATATATCAAAAATTTTTGTCAAATTTTTATAATATATTTCAAATTTAAAAAAACAAACAATACCCATAGTAGAATATATCTTATATGTAAAATAACAATTATAAATAAAAATAAATAAAATTATATCAAAATAATTTATTTTTATTTTTCTTCATTATAATTTCATAAAATTAATTATAAAAATAAAAAGTAATAAATATATTATTATAAGTACAAAACATTCAAAATTTTTATATCGATATAAAATGAATAGATCAGAGTGGGGAGCGGAGGAGAGGGTGTGGAGGGATTAGTGGGGGTGAGACTTTGTGGTTGATAATATAATTGAATAGAAAAGTCAGCATGCAAACGACAGCAGCCAAATCGCGTGTTTAAAGGTCTCTTTAATGAAATTATCTGATACGGCTTGAATGTGCCGTATTAGTTAATAGGCATCGTTTCTTTTTTTTATCCCCATTTTTTTTTTATTTTAATTTTATTTTATTTATTTTGATTTTTCTATTCTAGATATATAATGTCTATGTCGTGAATTTAAATAATAAATAAAATAATTCTAGAAAATAACATTATTTATATTTTATTAAATTTTTATTAAATCAAAAAAGAAAAAAAAAGGAATAAATCTACCAATTTAATGAAATTCAATTAAATCACTATTAAAATAATTGGATGAATTAAAAAAATTCATACTCTCCTTTGTTTTCTTCATTAATCAAATGTATTTAATTTTTTTATTTTAAATTCTAAAGATTGAATATAATTACTTATAGTGTTTTTATATAAATAACGAAAGCATCAAAGAAATAAAAAAGTATGGCGAGAATGCCAAAAAAACATATAATTTGATGTGACAATATTTGTTCTTGTCACGTTGCTCATCTTGTTAGAAAATCAATCTATAAATCAATTCAAAGATTCTTTAGAACAGGTAGGAATTTAAAATATGAAATTTACTTCGTTATTTAAATATGCGATGAATTTAGATGGCAAACAACATATTTTTCATATTATTAGTTGAAACTATTTAGGATATTTGGATGAATAAAATTTTTTTGTTGTTATTAGAATCATCTGAATATTAATTACTAAAAGAATTATAAAAAAAAAGTTAAAATCATTTTTTTTTTTTAAAAAAATAAATTATTACATTTATAAATCAAAATCGTTAAAATACCAAGATCTTTAATATTTTTCTTTAAAATTTAATATAACCAGAATATTAGAATATTTTTGTATATTTATAAAATATAATAAAATAATAAGTTGACCTGTGGCCAGGCACAGAACCGACCGACGGTTTGAACATAAATTAATTTCCAGCTTCAGATACAATTTCAAATAATTTAAATGTATATATTAATGCAATAAAAAATAGATATGGATATAACATAAATATTATTAATTTTATTTTATTTATAATATATAAAGAGGCGCTGGCTCATATAATTTTAAATTAAGAAAAAACTAATGAAGATGATTTTTCCCGAGGATGAAACCAATACAAAGTGCATAATTCGTGTAGTTATGTAAAAAATCTCTTCAAGTGAAATTTGGTGTGACAATAACCCTTCCCTTCCTATTGTCGATCGCAAATACTACTTCTTCCGGTTTCCGGATATGCACTAAAAGTTGATCAATTCATCATACTGATGCATTAAATAAATATACCAAATTTTATCTAAATCCGTTGAGCCGTTCAAGCTGTGCACATCTATACAGACACACAGACGGACAGATAGACGGACAGATATCATACTAAAAATACTTTTTTCTGTTAAGAAAATGCATGATTCGTGAGATATTTAAAAATCTCCACATGTGAAATTTGGTGTGAAAACTATACCTCCCTTACTATCGTCGGTCGGTAAAAAAAACAAGCAATGAATTTAAATTATATTAATAAATATAATACTTAGATTTTGAATTATATATTTAAAATGAAAAAATAAATGAGATGAATTTTATATTGACCATTTAAAAATGAATTTAAATTTTAAGAGTAATTTTACAAAAAAAATCTATACTTATATTTTTGTTTTTATTCAAATTTGTATATTTTTAATGATAATTTGGATACTATATGAAACAGCAGAGTAAAAAACAAGAAGAGGTGAAGAGGGAGAGAAGAGAGGATGGCAGAGATGGTTCCGGTTGTTATTCTTTCTTCTTTTTTTTTATTTTATTTTTTTTTGTTGTTCTTTCGCATTCATTAACAACTCCACTGGAATTCATTAATTAACGTTTAAAGGCGAATGCTCATGTCAGAAATAATAATCTAATTATTAATGTAGCAGCCAACAGCTTAGGAATGCATTATGGAGTTGTCGGAACTCAAATTTACATATACTTACATGTATATATAGTATAAAGATACTGGATTTTTTTTTTATAAATATAATTATTAATTATTTTTTTCTCTTATTTAAAAAAAAATAATAATAATTTAGTATGGGAACGACCAATTAGATAATTTAATTATTATTATAATTATTTAATTAGTTTAAGTAATATAAAAAAATAAATTTAATAATTTATATATTTCAATATTTTCTTAATGGCTAGTCAATTATAAATTTAGATTTATTATGGTGATTTTATTTTTATTTTGTTTGATATTATAATATTATTTGAATAGTGAATTTTTTTTTTCTAACTCTAATTATAATATATTTTTGAAAATGCAAATTGACCTCGATTCTTATTCTTCTTTAAAAAAAGAAAAAAAAATATATATATTAATCGTGAATTATCAATAATTATATAGAATTACAATTTTTAATGAAATAAAAAATAAGTTGACCTGTGGCCAGGTCCGAACCGACCGACTGTTTGAAATAAATTAATTTCCAGCTACAGAAACAATTTCAAATAATTTTAATATATCTATTAATGTAATAAAAAACAGATATGGATATAACATAAATATTTTTAACTTTATTTTATTTATAATATATATGTAAGACTAGACTGTGACGTCATGAATGGCTGGATGACGTCATATAATTTTAAATCAAGAAAAAACTAATAAATATGATTTTTCTCGAGGATAAAACCAATACAAAGTGCATGATTCGTGGTGATATATAAAAAAATCTCCTTTGGTGTGAAAATAACCCTTTTCTTCCTATCGTCGATCGCTAATACTACCACTTCCGGTTTCCGGAATTGCACCAAAAGTTGATCAATTCATCCCACTGATGCATTAAGTAAATATACCAAATTTCATCAAAATCGGTTGAGCCGTTCAGGCTGTACACATCTATACGGACGGACGGACGGACAGACGGACGGACAGACATCATGCTAAAAATACTTTTTTCTGTTTAGAAAATGCATGATTCGTGGAGATATGTAAAAATCTCCACATGTGAAATTTGGTGTGAAAACAATACCTCCCTTACTGTCGTCGGTCGGTAACAAATAAGTATGGATATAATATAAATATTTTTAATTTTATTATAAGAATAGATATATCTTACAGTAGTAGAAGAATAGATATATCTTCAAAAGTTTCTCGGGCACTTGATATGCTCGAGCCCCCCCCCCCCCTCAGTGAGGCTGCATTAAAACAAGCAATTAGATAAAAAAGTTGAACAAATTTTTAATATAGAACCCAACACGTGCTTTTTTTATGCATATCTATTGAAAGTTTAATAATTTTACATTGAAGTAATCAATGCATTTCTAAGATAGAGGTAGAAGAGACCTATTATCTATATATACTATTAATATATTATATTATATTGCATTAATCCAGAGGTTTCCAATCTTTTCTGGTTTGGGGCTCCCTAAATAATCGGATTTTTTCCGAGGCTCCCTTAATATATCCGATTTTTATGAAAAATTGGAAAACTTTTCTTTCTTCCATCGGAAATGTTTCAGAGCATCACAAATAAATCTGACTTTTTAGAACCAAAAATTTCAAGTATTAGAAAATTTTTTCGCGGCTCACAGTTTGTGAATAATTGCTATAATCTATAATATATATACTTTTACATCCTCTGTTTGGACTTTGTAAAGTGAAATTGATTTTATCATATATAATCTTAATTATTATCAACATCAAATTAGAAATTTATGAATTTATGAATTAAGAAATTTTTTTAAGGTCAAAAATTATTTTATTTAATTTAAGTTAAATTTAAATAAAATTAAAATAAAAAATTAAATTTTTCAGTATCTTAAATATCTATCATGATACATGTTCACATATTATATATATATATATATATATATATATATTTTTTGACAAAACAATATGTATTTCTAATCTCAATTGTCTGGTTATTAGAACAAATAACTATTTATTTATTTATTCATAAAATTTACCAATTGTTCATTTAATAATTTCATAAATTACAATGTTACTTGAGATGGCTATAAGAATAATCTCCAATACATTTTTTGTATAATTTAAAACTTTTTTTTAAAAATTATGGCCTGGTTAATGGAGCAATTTAAAATACTTAACGTGAAAATGATAGACTGTCATTAGACAGCCAGTTAGTTATTAGAGATCCCTTTTTTATTTTTATTTTTTTGTTGAGTGTAACACAATCGGAAGGAAGCTGAAAGTTCTGCGTGCAGGTAATGAAACATTCAGGGATATATTTTTTTTTAGCAACCAATGCCCTTGAGGCATTAGTTAGTGTCGCACTCTCCTCTTTCAATTCTACCCTTTAAGGGAGAAGAAGTGAATGAATGATCGGCCTCCGGGGTTTTTCGGCCTCTTAAAAAAAGGTCAATTATTCCCCATTTGGTGGACTTTCTATTTATTTGCTTTTCTCTACAGGCGCCAAAAATCACCATCATCATCATCATCATCATCCAATTAAAGACTATTTGAGTCAGGCTAAGAAGAGATGGCGTTTAAGGTGAATGATGATCATCATCATTAGCTCGACCAGATGTGGATCT
Source organism: Labia minor (assembly GCA_963082975.1). Lineage (NCBI taxonomy): Eukaryota > Metazoa > Arthropoda > Insecta > Dermaptera > Spongiphoridae > Labia > Labia minor. The sequence goes on along the minus strand of OY720347.1, from coordinate 11,830,465 downwards.
GATTAATCAATCGATTGGAAAACAGACGAACACACGAAATAGGAATTCCACAGATGTTCACCGAATCCGTCCGATTGGCTAAATTGTAATTCTATATAATTATTGATAATTCACGATTAATATAATTTTTTTTAAAGAAGAATAAGAATCGAGGTCAATTTGCATATTCAAAAATCTATCTAATCTTATTATGCTAGCTAAAATTGTTTGTTTGTATATATGTAAATAGGTTATCAGAAACCGCTCTAACGATTTTTTTGAAATTCACACCAGAGATAGTATTTATAAAGAAAAATTGAGTTTTATTGATCACATCTCTGGGAAAAAATCATCAGTCGATTTCTCTGTTCCTATAAACGCTTTATTTTTAAACTATTAACGGATTTTGATTGTTTTTTTTAATAGATAAGTGATTGAGTGATTGAAAAGGAAGGTTTAGATGTATAATAACAGAATTTATCCACTATTTAATTATGCATAATGTTTTCATTTAAAGATAGCTCTGTGTCCCAGGTATATATTTTATATCAACAGGTCTACTTTTCTGTTTGTATGTTTTTATTTGAATGGCGATTCGGTGAATCAGGTATTAATATTATCAGCCAAACCTAAGAATAATCAATCATTTTTTTTAACTTAATTACCGAGCCGAGGCTCGGGGTCCCGGTACTATATATTACGACGTAAAACAATTTTTCGGTAGCGCAACTTCGAAGCGACGCAAAACGAGTACTGATTTTTATTTACAACAATTTATAAATCCTTATTTTAATTGTTTTTCATATTATGTTAATTTGAGAATATCCATAACCATTTTATTATTTTTATTTTCATAACAAAAACAATCATATATCATCATATTTGTGTTTTAAGTAAATATATATATATATAACTTTATTTTTCCAATATATACAAAAATTTTAGAATTGAATGGATTTATAAATATCTTTTAATTGGCCGAATTAAGAAGTTATTATCTAAACAGGAATCTAAAAAAATGAAAAAAAAATTCTTAAAATCAAAAAAAAAAACTTATTTTTCAATTTAATAAAGTTTTTATTGCATTTCGAGTGGATTGAAAAAAAACAATCCCTTTGCGATGTTCCCAAACGGTTTGACTAGCAGGTGAACTTGCAGCTGGAAATTAAAAAAAAAATTTTTTTAAATATTTAGGGATATTCTCTTTCACGCTCACAGGATTTTTGTCAGTTATCTCTTAAATTTTGATCAGATTTTCAGCAACAAAATGGATTATTATTACTATTATTATTATACTTTAAATATATTAAGTTACTTCTTAATTTATTAGTATACAAATAATTTTATATATATATATATATACTACATCATAAATTAATCTTGATTATATATAATTTATGAATATTTATTGTGTATTATTTGTTCGAAGTAGATATTTTTATATTTTTTCTTTTTATGTTTTTTTTTTTAATGTACAATTACTATTATTATTATTATTATTATACTTTAGTCGTCTGCGTAGCCTAATACTTCAATTTTTTTTTGAATTCCGTTTGATTTTCCCCCAATTTGTCTAATTACATATTCCAATAATACTTTAACTTTTAATATTTATTATAAATAATATAATATCATAGAACTCCATTTTTATTTTTAATTTATCTTTAAAAGTTATTTTTATTTTATTTATTTATTTAAGTTTTTTTTCTCTGTAATTATATAATCCTTAATTTAAAATGTCCAAAGATACTTAAATAAATAATTAAATATTAAAAATAAACTTCAGAATTTAAAATCCCTACATTTTATAAATAAAAAATAATAAAAAAAGATATATCTCTTTAGTCGTCTGCGTAGCCTAATACTTCAATTTTTTTTTTTTTTTGAATTCCGTTTGATTTTGCCCCAATTTGTCTAATTACATATTCCAGTAATACTTTAACTTTTAATATTTATTATAAATAATATAATATCATACAATATATTAAATAATCTAATTTTATATTAGTAAATCAGTAATAAGTAAATAAATACAAGTGTTTAAATTTCAAAATCTATTTATATTTACAAATTGCTATTTTTATTCATCTTATTTTATTAAAAATTGTTATAATTTAATAAAAATATTTTATTATATTTTTTGTTATAAATAATATAATATATATATATATATATATCAGTCATCTTTTATAATAAAATATTTAATTAAAAAAACAAAGGTGTTAGTCGAGTGATACAGTCTGATTTCTTTAATTGTGTGTGCACATTTATTGGATACAAATAAATCTCAAATGGAAAAATAAAGAAAGAATAAAAAAGACATCCCATTTAGTTATTTAATGCCCGCTTCGATTATTTATTTAGTGATTTTATTTTTGTTCTTTTCGTTTTCTTTTTTCTAATCATCGATGGACGAATCTTTTTTTTTTCTTCTTCGTGAATTAGTGAAAATAAATATTCCCTTTCGAACTTGATCCATTTAATTGGCCATTTTCTGTGTTTGAAAATCAGATAGAGATAGATCGTATTCGTCCTCGTCGTCTTCGAGACTCTCTCTCTCTCTCTTTATCTTCTCTTGTGGTCAGTCCTTGTTCATCGTTTCACTTTCCTTTAATCCTCCCTGAGCGTGTTTCATTAACGTTAGACAAACCTGCTTTCAAATAAAAACAAAACTAAAATGTCATCTACCTAAAACACAAAAAACAAAAAAAAAATACTGACAAGTATTCAATATTCAAATTTAGAACAAGCATAATTTTCAAATTTACAAATCTATTAACAATTATTTGATAGGAATCTTTTTGATGGTGATCTGTTTTTTTTTGAACATGAAAGAGATAGAAGAGAAGAAAAAGGGAAGGGGAATTATTTTTTTTTTTTCTTTAAAAGAAGAATTTCAATCTGATAGGGATATGAAAATATAATTCATTCTATATATCTTAAGAACAAGCACTATTAACTCTGCTTTAACGAAACTTACTACAGAAATCGTTGATCTTGTCTATCCATCCATCTATCCACCATCTATCCTCCATCTATCTGGCTGACTAAACTCTACAAAATATATTTCTCCCAATTTTTAAATTATGAACAAGTTCATCCAATCTTGATGAAATTCTATTTTTTTTTTATCTTTTGGAATGCATATTAGACGGCCCATTAAAAGTCATTTGACTTTTGCACGCTATAAATTCGTCAACACGAATGACGACTGAAGGAATTGAAAAATATAAAAATAAATAAGCTGGAGTGTCTCCACTTGACTATCTCGCAAATTTGAATTGGATTAATTAACATATATTATATTTAAATTAAATTTAATTAATTATAAATTAAAATTAATAAATAATATTTATTAAATCAGCGCATGTTTGGCTCTTTGTTGATGGCACCACGTCACGTGTTGGCGCATGAGATTTGCAGTGTTAAAAAAATTAATTCCGGTACAATCAAGTTGAAATTCTATATATAGCAGTTTTATACAATTTTTAATCATGTGGAAAACTATCAAACCTATATCTTTATTTTTACGGTCACTTTAGAGGAAAAAAATCAAAACGTTGTAAGTAATGACCCTCTTCCGGTTGAGCTACATTTATCAAAAGTTGATAGAATTTTGAATAATGCCCGTATACCAAATTTCATGATTCTAGCTCAAACCGTTTTTGCGTAATCTTGTCTACATACACACACACATACACACACACACAGACATACATTTTTCTCCACCTTAGTGAAAATGATTCAGGAACCTTCAAAACATATAAAGACATCAAAATCTCGACATCGAAAATTTTCGTGATCGCAATACTATCTCTGGCGAGATAATAAAAACTATTTTTATTTAATAATTATTATTATATTTACGGGATATTTTAATTTATTTTAGGCATTCTTTATAATATTATTAAATTATAAATTAAATGAATTAAATAGTGGATCAAAATTATTATTAGAATTGTAAATTGTTTTCTAAAGAGAAAAGAGAATAGCGTAGATTAAATCACTTTTAATATTTTATAAATTCAAAAACCTGTTGCTTGATTATTTATCTATCGAGTTCTAAGAATTGATTCTAACTTTCAAGATTAATTATTTTAGGGATTAATTGATATATTCATAAAGTAAATCAATGAAATAGGTTCCTATTAATTAAAACGATGATTTAGTACAAGAATACAGGGAGATGAGAGGATTCTGGTGACGTATAGACTTTCTCCATTTATAATATTAAAATAATAATCATAATTTGAGAAAACGACTTATTTGTAATGAATGATCAATGATTGTATTTTGTGGGGTAAATTATAAATTAATTTTTATGTGAATGTCAAAAATTACATCTTTAATTTAAATATAATTAATCATTTTTATGAGATATGAAATATTTATTTATTATTGAATTTAATTATATAATATTTTTTTTTAAATAATCTATATAAATAGGGTGACCATATTTCGAAAACACTAAACCGGGACAAACGGTTTACCTTTTTTTTTTAAAAAAAGTCGGAAATGCTTAAGAGCTTAGTCGAGAAAATGTTTTACTTTTTATTTATATAGAATCAAATTGAAAAAAATTTTGTAAAAAAAGTACGAAATGTCCTAAATATTTTAAAAAACGGGACAATAGGCTGTCCCGAAGACATTTTTCGGGACGCCAGGACAGAGCACCTAAAAACGGGACTATCCTGGAAAAACGGGACGTTTGGTCACCCTAATATAAATAACTAAATCAAAAATTAATTTACTTGGTTAATTTTGTTTTCTAATGTCAAAAATATTATAACATTTTAATTCTATTTATTTAAAATAGTAATAATGATATAATATAAAGAATGATTTGAATTTTTTTTTTCAATGATGTTTCAACTATAGTAGAACCTCGATAAGTTAAAGTCCATGGGAAACAGAAAATATTTTAAGTTATCAAGGGTCTATGTTAGGGATAGGCGGATAGGTTAATAACATGGCTGGTTTTAAAATTTTAGATTTTCAGCGGATTAGCGAACTCTTCAGAGCTTTTTCTTTCAGTATGGGTCCACTATACTATCACTGATGTTTTTGTTTCGACACTGTTTGAACATTGTTCTAAATTACGGAATTCGGCAATTTTTCGACTTTTAACTATAATAAATACCCTCTTTAAGAAGATAATATCTGTTGAAGAAAGACACTTACTTAAATTGTATAAACAAATACATACATAAATATTTACTACTTTTTTGTTGCCAATAACAAATCCCAGTCTATATATGGTTTTGTTGATAAAAAAGTAAAAATAAAAAAAAACAATATTTTTAGTATATGTTTTTTTTTAGTATTGAATAATTATCTTAAAATGTACAAAGAATATAATTTAGACTTTGTTTGATTTTAATCGTCTCTTTGACTGTATAAATAAATGTAGACTTGTAGACTAATTGTAAGTATATATAAGTAAATGGTAATTGTTTATAAAATGGGAAGCTTCAGGAATTTGGATGAAACTTTGCCAGTGTTTTTAACTCCAAACACACTTTCCTTATTCAATATTTCTCGGTCTCTTCTAGTTTACGAAATTAAATTTTTTTACTATTGACAGATTAGCTCAGTGTTTTCCAACCTGTGGGGCGCCCCCTCCCCTGGGGCGCAAATGTATTAGGACTAATTTTTTTTCTAAAATCTATAATAATCAATAATATGTTTTTGCTTAGTTGAGTGTGTGTGAGTGTGTAATGTTTATGAGTTATTTTGTATAAATAAATTACTATATTATGTGAGAATTTATGAAATTAGATTATTACAAAAATTAAGGGGGCGCAAGAATTTTTTTTAAAAAAGGGGGGCGCCGGTATAGAAAGGTTGGAAACCACTGGATTATCTGGTTATGAATGACGGAATGTGCAGCCAATATGTAATGTTTTATTGACAAATTCATTAATTATTCACTTATTCACTAATTTGCAAAAAAAATTTAAAAAATTAATTAATTAATTTCCCTATATCAAAACCGAACTGAAAAATATTAGTGATGCCCTCTGCTGGCCAAATGAATAAAACATGGTAGCTAAATAGAATATCAATGGATTTATATGCAAATTTTAATAATTTTAATTTTAATCGTAAACTAGAAGATACTGAGAAATATTGCATGAATAAAGATTCTTTGAAATTAAAAAAGGAATCCACTTGCAAAGTTTCATCCAAATCCTTGAATCTTCCCGTTTTGTATACAATTACCAACTAAATATATGTATTTACATCTATTATATTATAATTAAATAATAATTTGTTTGTAATTGTCCGAAATAGAAAGAAGATGAATACTCATTACACTATACAACTATACAATGTTAAATTGTTAGACAAACCGTATGAGTCATAATATTTTTCCATAATAGATAAAGTCAAAATTTCTACACACGCGAAATATGATATTTTATTCTCTAAAGTAATTAAGTAACTAAATTAAATTAAAACAAAACAAAACATTCGACTAGTACAATATAAATTAAATTTTAAAAAAAATACACTTCTAACTTAAGAATAGTTATTTTAAAGCTGGTATTTGATTATTTATTTCCCAAGATCTCTTTTACTGTTTTTATTGTGAATTTAATTTCAGGTTACATGTATGTATGTATGTTTATATGTATGTATGTGTACTTCACATAAAGAAGAAAAATGAAAAACATTATCGAAATAAGAAAAAAATAACATTCTAATTAAGATAAATAATAAATTAATTAATTATAATTAATAAGTATATTTTTATTATATTAATTAATTATAAATATATATATATATATATATATATATATATATAATTATTTAATTATAGCTAAGATCACATCATTTAAATTTTTTTAAATAAAGATGTTCATTCACATCTATTTAATATTAGATCTAAATATAATGTGGAAATAATACAATTGTGACAGTTGGCAATTTATCTTCTTTTGTTCTTAAACTTGTGATTAATTTCTTTATTTACACCTTTTATTCAATTTTTTTTCCATGTAACATTTTTCTTTCACAGATCAACTGTTTTTAAATGATTCATTTAATTATTATTATTATTATTATTATTATTATTATTAATGTGATATATAAGTATTTTTGACCAGTGCCACAAATATTTCATTTAATTTTTACTAATCATTATTATGATTATGTATAAGGTTACCAAACGTCCCGTTTTTAAGTGGTCTGTCCCGGCGTCCCTCAGGACAGCTTAATATCCCGTTTTTTTAAATATTTAGGACATTTCGTACTTTTCCAAAAATTTTTCAATTTTCTTCTAAAAAAAAGCTCAAACGTTTTCTGGACTAAGCTTTTGAACATTTCGTACTTTTTTCAATTCAATTTTTTCAATTTGGTTCTATATATATATATATATATATATATATATATATATATATATATTATAATAATTATAAGTAAATCAACGATTAGAGTTAAAGCTGCAAGTTTATAATTAAGTTAATATTAAAATATTTAACCCCATTAATATTAGAAGATATTTAAGAATATCACTGACAGTTGACATTGAAAAAAAATTAACTACTTTGATTTTGATCCAAATAAGACGCGAGCTTGGTTTAAAATATACAGAGACATTATTTTAAGAAATTCCATTTGCTTTTTGTTACACACATATACATGTTTACATTACATACGATAAACCCGAGAGATATGGGGCACAATTCGGTGCTTAATGGTACCTAGGAATATTAGATATTCATAGTAAAAATTACAGCAATATTCATAAAATAAAAAAACTACTAAAATTTACAAAAATAAAACATTCAGCTTTTTCGCAAAATCCCTGACAGACGTGTGTAAGTTTTAAGAATTAGCAAAAGTACATAACTTAAATAATATATTTATACAAGTCTTTGAAAATTTACCTTGAATTATTAAATTGATTTGGGGGATTTAATTTGTCAATATTACTCTAAAATAGTGATTCTCAACCTTTTTTTACCGCTGCACACTTTTAATGGTTCAAAAATTTGGCGACACAGAACGAAAAATATAATTGTAAAAGTTATTTACTTATTTACCATATTGAAAAAATTGAAAAAAGTCGAAAATGTTTAAGAACCTAATTTCAAAAACATTTTACTTTTTTTTTACATACATATAAAATAAATAAGTACTTTTTCTTAATTTGAACTCTTTACATTTGTAAAATTTGAAAATCTCGCGACATACAAAACAGTGGTTGAGAATCACTGCTCTGAAGTAAAACACATGCCATATCCCTCGCACATACATTGTGTCTCATATCTCTTCTTTGACACAATTTTAGATAAACTTTTGCAAATATATAGTATCAATGAGGATATATGTGAATAAAAAAGTATTTATATTAATTTTAATGAATGTGCAAAAAAAGTAGATTACAATATACTTGTAAAAATTCTAAAAGAAAACAAATTACGAGCCCTTGAAATAAATATGAAGAAATTACGCTTGTGTTAATTTTCAAGAGAGATGGCGGACAAAACAAATTATTCTTGCACGACGGTTGGCTATATATATTTATATAATAAGGTGTACCCACCTCATCTGGTCATGTATGAGGCTGGTATTGTCAAGAAATAGAAAATACAATATATTCCTCGGTTTTACCTTATATATTTAATTAACTTACTGTGAATCTAATATTATTATTATTATTATTATTCATTATTATATGAAATAAATATAATTTATTATCCTTCGTCTGTTTTATTTTATATATAAAACCACCAATAATATTATAATGAAATGATTTTGATTAATTTGTTATTCTTCTTTTTAAATTTAAAATTCTTTAAACAATTTTCTTTAATTTTTCTATTAATTATTTTATTAAATATGATGGTATCTATTATTATTTTAAATTTTAATTAAATATTCAAATTTGACTCACATATTATTTAATTTATTATTCTAAATATGTAATATTTAAATTTTCTGAATAAGATTTTTCAAAATAAATATTAAAAAACGAATTATTATTTTTCAATAAATATTTTCAATATTTTTAATAAAGGAAGTGGTTGAGTGTTAACCCTTTGGGGGAGCATTTTTTTTTAATTATCAAAAATAAATATTTAAATAATTTATATTGATTAGAATTCATTGAAAAGTGTTGAAAAAAAAATTTCAAATTATTATTATTATTATTTTTATTATACTATTTATTTTTATTATTTGATGTTATACTTCTGGGGGGGGGGGATCATTTGCCTAATATTAATTCACATGTATATTTATTTTATAATGAACGTCAATTTCAAATATGAATAATTGTAATAATAATAATAAGATTAATAATAATAATTATCATTCATAGACTATAATTAACCACTTATTTTCATAAAGGAAATCCCTGGCTTAATGCACACCCCTCCACATATCAACGGAATGTATTCCATACACTTGTTTTAATTCTAAGATAAAACATCTACATCTTATAAACATAATATTAATTACTTTAATAAATATAGTACTTGTAACTCTTTTCCTAGATATGAAAATATATATATTTTTTTTCTCTTATTCTTCACTATAATTATTTTAGGTGAAAAATTTCTACTTAAGCTTTTCTTGCGCTCTACTATTAAATGTATCGTCTTTCTTTCTGATTATAGGACAATTAAAAAAAAATGTGTGAACAGTAATTTTATTATTATTCATAGGGTTTTTAAGAAGATAGTTATCATTGTAATATATTTGAAATTATTCAACTTTTTAATCTACTTCCTCTAAGAAGAGCTCAAAAAAAAATAAATAAATAAAACAAAAACAGAATGTTTAAAATAAATCAATGATTTTCTTTGAAATATCATTTGGAGAGGAAGTAAATGCAGGGTTGAGAAGGAAATACTATTCTCCTTTAGGCTATAATCCAATTAAACACCACTTCTTAATCATGTTCTTATAATTAGTGTTAAGCTTGAATGTAAAATGAATATCAATTTTGAATAAATTTAAAATATGTATATATAAATATATATCACATACAATTATTTTAAATTAATAATTAAAAAGACATAAAGTAAATGCTCTATATAAGCAACTCATTTGAACCAATTTCAATAAAAAAGGTTTCTTATTGGGAAAAGTTGCTTATAGGAAAAAATTGAATTTAAAGTACACAAATATTAATTAATTAACAGAAACTAACAGAAATTGTAATAACTATTCTAATTAACAGAAATTAACTTCAATACTGGCATCACAAAACACAAACATATTCCAATAACATAATTTTTTACAATTTGAGGTTATGTTGTTGTGAACAGCTGTCAACTCAAATATTTAGCTTTAAAAAAAATAAGTTACTTATACAGAACAGTTAAACTAAAAAATATTTCTTGTATCGAGGTTGCTTATAAAGAATGTTGCTCTCTTTTTAGAGAGGTTGCTTATATAGAGCGTTCACTGTATTAGATTTAAAGAATTTAGATAAATACTAAATAATAATTATATCATATTTTTTATTTTAGTGAAATGTTCATATTTAAAAAAGATGCCTTATACGATGTTGATTAACTGTGTTAACCCACATTCACGTGATCCCGGGTTCAAGGGATGGTGTCAACCCAGCCGGGATCAAAATTGGGAAACTACTTGATAAAAAGAAGCTCTACCGACTAAGAAAATCAAGGTAGTGGTTGATAGGACCCGTTCTACTGATCATAGGATACTTAATTAATATTACCAACTTGATAGGCGTTGCCCTTGCGTAGGATGTACAAAAGTCAGAGGTTCATAATTAATGATAATAAAAAAAGTATATAAATTAAACATACAAAGTTTCTAAGTTTAATTTTTTAAATCTTCGAATATGTTATAATTTAATATGAGAATCATAATTTAAATATATATATTTATTTATTTTACTATTTTGAAGAGAAGTGGCATAGATAAATTGCTTTCCTGCGTCCTAGAAGGAAGATTTTTATATAAATTTAAAAAAATCAATATTTTATATTAAAATTGAATATATTTTGGTTAAAGAAAAAAAAATTAATCTTTCAGGATTCATATATAAATTTTGCTTCTCTCTCCATCCAGAATCACAAAAAAATATGTAATAATAAAAAGATTTTCTTTAAATTATTTAAATAAATGATAGCCAGTAACAAATTTGAAAAAAGTTAATATAACATTTAAGGAGAGGAGTGTTCACAAGTGTGCAAAAGTGCAAAATTCTGAAGAAAGAGGCATTGATATATTGGTAAAATAAGAAATAAGCGGGAGTGTCCTCCCCTAGACTTTCCCGCATATAAATAGGTATAAAGAGTTGTGAATTAATATTTAGAATGTGTAAACTTGGTAATGATAAAGAGCCAGTTCGTATTAGTTTATTGGTGTCAAATTTGATATTTGGTAACATTTATATATATATATATATATATATATAGAATAAAGTGCTACTTCCGGTTAACTGATATTTTAAATGTAAAAAAAACAGATATGGATATAATATAAATATTTTTAATTTTATTTTATTTATAATATATAAGGGCTGGCTGTGACGTCATGAAGTGCTGGGTGACGTCATATAATTTTAAATTAAGAAAAAACTGATTTTTCTCGAGGATAAAACCAATACAAAGTGCATAACACGTAGAGATATGTCCTCACGTGAAATTTGATATGAAAATAACCCTACACTTCCTCTCTTCCATCGGCAATACTAGCACTTCCGGTTTCCGGATTTGCACCAAAAGTTGATCAATTCATCCTCCTGATGTATTAAGTAAATATACCAAATTTCATCAAAATCCGTTGAGCCGTTCAGGCTGTACACATCTATACGAACGGACGGACAGACGGACAGACATCATGCTAAAAATACTTTTTTCTGTTAAGAAAATGCATGATTCGTGGAGATATGTACCTAAAAATATCCATAGGTGAAATTTGGTGTGAAAACAATACCTCCCTTACTATCGTCGGTCGGTAAAAAAGAAACGCTACTTGTATAGGTAAAATGTCACTTCCGGTAGTCAGATCATGATGAAATTTGGTATCTCAATTTTTTTCATATTTTTAAATCTATATACAAAATATGAAGCAAATATCTCGAAGCAAACTGGTACTTTACTTGAAAGGTAAACGCAACCAGTGTAGGTAAAGTACCACTTCCGGTTAACCGATTTTGACGAAATTTTGATAGAAATCTACAAACTGTGAATAATATCGGTGTACCAAATTTCGAAGTCCTAGCTTGATTAGTTTTTGAGTAAATTTGCTTACAGACATTACATACATACATACATACATACATACATACATACATACATACATACACACACACAGACATAATTCGAAAAATGGTATTTTCCGACTCAGGGAGGTCTAAAACGTCAAGATCTATCGAAATCTCGAAGTCGAAATTTTTGACGATTCCAATACTTCCCTTATACGAAGTATGCGGGAAAGTAATTATACGAAGTATGCGGGAAAGTAAAAAGGGAACGCATAGTGGGAGCAAAAAAAAAGTCCTATTTTCAGCAAACTATTTTTTTCCATATAAGTTTTTATTTTTTCTTATATACAAAGTATTAACGAACACACAAAAAGAAATTCTAACATTAGATTTAAGTGGGAGTTGTCGGGACATGAAAAAGTACTGGTACTCGTTCCGGGTCTGAAAAAAGGTAAGGGAACGTCGTTCCCCTACGTTCCCCTCCCAATACACCACTGGAAAGAGGGTCTGGGCAAACACCAAGCAATGGCTCTTCTCACAGCTCAATCTTCCTAAGGATAAGAAAAGAACCATATATATATATAATTTTCTATAACAATTTATTTTATTTTTACTCTCAATTTTTTATTTAAAAATATTATTATTATTATTATTTTATTTATTAATATCGAAGATTTTAATTGACTTGTGACTATAGTAAAGTAACAAACTGATTATAAGAGAGAGAGAGAGAGATAGAGGAGAGGTGGGGTTAATCTAATCAATTTCTTTACTATATGTACACTATACAATTCACCCTCTTCTTTTCATGATCGTTCACGTTTTCCACTTCTTTTTTTTTTAAAGAGTCCAAACTCCTATATACTTAATAACCACCTCCTGCTTATCTTTAAATAGAATCTAATTTAACACTCTTACTTATATATATATATATTGGGATAAGGAGGTGTTGATATTTTCACACGGTTAAAAAATACAACTCATTCGGAAATAATTAATAAAAAGAAAAAAAAAGAACGATTCGTGAGTCTGTCTCTTTCTTCTTGCCTCTTCTTGGTTCGATCGATGAGTTGAATTCATCTCATCTGCTGAGTGTTGCTATCCAGTTCTATTGCCAATAAGCATCGACAAACCTGCTTGTATTATAAACATTGTTAAGAGATCGATGGTGACCACTGATAAAATTCACGAGCTTCTCATTTTATTTTCTATTCATAGTTTTATTGTTATACACAAATTTCTTTCATTTTACTATTAACTAAATAAATACTTTATAGTTTTCATATATGGAATCTAAATAAATATCTATTGTATACCTAATCTTATTTTACTGGGGAAAAAATTATCTCTGTATATACCAGGAGTCGGCAGACTTAACAATTCAGAGAGCCGCAACTTATAAACTTAAATGTTTCAGAGCATCGCAAAATCATCTGACCTTTTTTTAGAACCATATTCAAAAAAAATTGAAAAGTAATCAAAATGTTCAAAAGTTTTCAGGCATTGAGTGAATTGTAAGAAGAGCCAGATAATCCTGTGTCAAGAGCCGTGGTCTGCCGACCCCTGGTATATACCAATATAAGTATATATATATAATCTTGCAAATTGTGTACAAGACTAAGGTGGAGAAAAATTTCTGTATGTGAGTGTGTATGTAGACAAGATTACGCAAAAACGGTTTTAGCTAAAATCATCAAATTTCGTACGTGGGCATTATTCAAAATTAATTTATAATTTAATTAATTAAATTTAATTTAAATATAATATATGTTTTTTATCCAATTCAAATTGCGAGATAGTCGAGTAGAGACACTCCAGATTTTTTTTAAGTAAAAAATTCAAAATTCACCTTTTCTTTTGAGCATACCTCGTAGATAGTATTATGAAAGTTAAATAAAATAACCAAAATTTATTTTTGAATATATAGACTGATTGATTCTTTTATTTAACAAAAAAAAAAAGGATAAATAACTACCGATAAGCTAATTGATGAATACGTCACTTATTTTTATACATAGACGAATCCATCTAATTATAAATTTATAATTAAAAAGAATACAATTTTTTTTTATTTAATGATTATCTATTCCACTGAATATTATATCTCATATAGAAAAAAAAATGTTTTCTATACTTTGGTAAAAATTAAATTTATTATAGACAAAATAGAAGTATTATTGTTTGTTCTAAAGAAGATTATTTTCTCATTGATTATTATATTCTTTTTTTCATTCGATATTAAATTAATGTTAATATTTAATATCAATCTTATCGAATAGAATAATCAATTCAAAGGATGTTTCTTAATTTTTATGACATCCTGTTATTCTTCTTCCCATTCAATATAAATAATCAATCAATATCCAAAATATCCAAAATTAATAAATAAATAAAACATATATATATATGTATATATAGAATAAAAGAAGAAGTATAGATTAACAATAACAAAAATTTTGTTAGAACAAATACGCTACCAGCTGCAAACTTACAATATAAAGCAGTGATTATCAACCAGTGTGCCGCGAGATTTTCAAAGTGTGCCCGAAATTATGACTTCAGACTTTTTTTCTGAATTTTTTCAACTTGATTCTAAAAAGAAAAGGTCAAACGTTTTTTGGGACTAGGCTCTTAAACATTTCCGACTTTTTCTAAATTTTTTTAATATGGTTCTAAAAAAAAAGTAAACCGTTTTTGGGACCACTTTTATCGAATATGGTAAACTTTTACACTTATCTTTTTCTTTGTGTGCCGCCAAATTTTTAAACCATTAATGTGTGTCGCGGTAAAAAAAAAAGGTTGAGAACCACTGATATAATGATATAAATAGTTTGTGGAATAGAGGAAAAAATACTTTTCTATGGGGGTCATTGCGCAATAGCCAATGTCCGTTTATGTCTTTAAATCCTTCACCTAAGGGGGTGTGTTGATGTTATTGTTGTTATATTTGTGTATCAATGTCGCCGTGTCAGATTGAGCCTGTGTGCACTTATATTGATAATTAGTATTTTTACTATCTCGCCAGATAGTATTGCGATCACTAAAATTTTCGATGTTGAGATTTTGATGTTTTTATCCGTTTTGAAGGTTCCTTTATCATTTTCACTAAGGTTGAGAAAAATGTCCGTGTGTGTGTGTGTGTAGACAAGATTACTCAAAAACGGTTTGAGCTAGATTCATGAAATTTGGTATTCGGAAATTATTCAAAATTCGTACTTTTCTATCAACTTTTGAGAAATGTAGCTCAATCGGAAGAGGGTCATTACCTACAACGTTTTGAATTTTTTTCCTCTAAAGTGACCGTAAAAATAAAGATATATGTTTGATAGTTATTCACATTATTAAAAATGGTATAAAACTGATATATATATAATTTAAGCTTGATTGAATGGCTGAAAAAAGCAGAATTAATTTTTTAACAATGCAAATCCCATCCGCCAACACGTGAGTGGTGTCATCAACAAAGAGCCAAACATGCGCTGGTTTAATAAATATTATTTATTAATTTGAAATTATAATTAATTAAATTTAATTTAAATATAATATATTATGTTATTTAATCCAATTCAAATTGCGAGATAGTCGAGTGGAGACACTCCAGATTTATATATATATACCTATATATATATTTATTTATATATATTTAGGTATATTTATATGCCTGTGTATGAATTGATCGTTGTGTGGGTGTTGCAAGTGCATTTGACGGGTGACAATATGTCTGAATTTAGATAATAAAAGACAATACCTCAGGCAAGTGAATTTTGCCAATTTAATTTCAACTCTCTCTCTCCCTCTATATATATGTATATATATGTATATATATATATATATACATATATATATTTATATCATATATATATATATATCCCTTTGTCCCGAACAACTCTCCCTCCCTCTCTCTCCCTTCATTCAATTAATAAAAGGAAAATGCGAGAATAACAAAGGGAAGAGAGTCTATTTAGAAAAATCATAAACCCAGAAAAAGATAAAAAATCTTTTTTTTTTTTTAATATTATTAAAAAAAATCAATTTAGTGAAAAAAAGAATGGATTCAAAAACGAGATGTTTTTAACACCACCACAATTTTAAATTATTAAATAGAAAAATAGTAATTAACATTTAGAAATAAGGAATCGGGTATAATACATGTTATTATTAGCATTTGTGTTGTGTATATGGTATATATATGGTACTAATTTGCTATATTTTTTAATCTACAATTTACAAAATTTGTAAACTTTAAACTATATATATATATATATATATATATATATATAGAGAGAGAGAGAGAGAGAGAGAGAGAGAGGAGGCAGCTTAGCCGAGAGTGTAGCCAGGCAATTTTCTACACAGGAAGTCGGCGTTCGATTCCAACTAAAAACAAATTTTTCTAATAAATTCAATTTAACATCAGCTGTCTCCGGCTCCAGGAACTGTCAGTTTCTGGTTCTATGCATGCGAAAGGCAACGGGAAACCACCGCATTAACATTCCCAAGAAAAATCATCATGGCTGAGCAGCTTCTAAAGCTACCCTAGTCATGATGATGGACAAACTCCGAAGGGAAACGGCACCTTAAGAAGAAGAATATCTATCTATCTATCTATCTATCTATATATATATATATATATAATTTATATATTATAATTAATTATTTATAAGAATATTAAAATTTATTGATTTTTTTTATTAAAATTTATAAACTCTAAACGGAATGAGGTGTTGTATTATCATTTCAACAATAGGTCCTCTTAACCTTTTTTACCTTGATTCTCTGGATCGTAGGCCGCTACTTTTTATTATAACTATTTAAATTTAAATTATTTTGATTTTTTGCAATATTGAATATTCAAAATATATTTGTATAATTCAATATTAATTAAATTAATTAATTTTATATTAAGTTATTTACATTTACACAGGGCTCTAAAGTAGGTTTTTGAGCGCCCCGGCAAAACAAAATTTGGCTCCCTTTCATATAAGAATATACAAATTTGATAAAAATAGTGAAAAGGCAAAAAATAAAAATTACATAAAAATAATGAATATAAAAAAATATTATATATTTCTGTATATCGCGATGTCTCTCAAAATTTGGCTCCCAGGTAATCGTATGTCCTGTCCACTCCTTTATGCGGCGCTGCATTTACATAAAGAATATACAAAATCATATTGTTTGAAAGTTAAATTATTAATAAATACTTATAAATAAATACTCATTTAAACGATTCCAATTATTATAATTGTAATATTGTAAAATATAATATATTTAATTTACCCATTAACGCCCAATTTATTTTTTGTTTAAATTTTACGTGAAATTCATAAATCTCGTAAATTTATGAAATAATATGTACTTAAAATTATTTTTTGTACTAATTTGGAATTATGGACTGTCCTCGTTTGAGGACGCTAAATAAATATTTTGATTTTATTTTGAAAAAAAAACTATTTTTTCATTAAAATAAATTTTTCATTATTAATTTTTACTATTTACTATAATATTAAGTAGAAAATAGAATAAATAGTGTTGGATTGTAGTTTTTAAAATATTTCATAGATTTTCCTTTGAAGATTACATAATGACATCGGCATTGTTTATACTATATTATATAAATAAAATAAATATAAATACATCACATAGAAATGATTCATTCTATAAAAGAATTAAAGTACTCGTTGTAGTATAAAATACAATAAATAGATACAAAATATATATTAATAGACAATTTTAAACACTTTATGTAGTTAAAACTTCAGTTCAAAATCCATCTTTTTCTATTATTATCTAATAATAATTATAATAATAATAATAAAGCCCTTTATTCGGACAACAGATACAATTCGTTTGCTTTACAAGTTTACATACTACTGCATTGTTTTTTTTTTTGTTTTTTATTTTCTACATGATATACATATTAATATTTTTTTTGTTTTATTTATATATTTGGTGCTTCTTACATTTTAATAAATATTTTTTTTATCACATTTGAAAAATATCAATTTTATAATATAGTCTTAGTATTTAAACAATTTTATCATTATAATTTTGAATTTGATTTTTTTTTTTAAATTAACAAACATGATAGAACAATGTAGAAAAATCTTAAAATAATAATATAAAATAATATAATTAATAGTAAATAAAAAATTTATATATATATATAGATAATAATTTCTGTAAGTCCGTTTGCCAATTGGCAAAGGCCTCCTCCAACCTTTTAGGGCTGCAATATATATTTTTGATTTTATTTGACTGTTTTCACAATTGTTGCCCTGTGTTGTTAGAGGGTTGTGGTCTTTATCCCCCACGAGGGCCAGTCGGCTTGGGGGAGATTATTATCTATTCAGTACTATTTAAGATATGTAACAAATTTATCTACAATTCTTTTAATTACATGAAATATTTTTATTATAATAATATGAAGTCAAATGTATTTTATATTTTTATATTTCTTGATATCTGAATACTTACATATATTCAAAATTCATGTGTTTCATATTATTGTAATCATATCAATTAATATATAAATGTATTTAATTTAATTTAATTTAATTAAATCTTTCTTTATAAATAGTAATTAATACAATTCTACGAGGGTGGGGTGAAAAGTTTCCAGCCTGACGAAGAAAAACGATGTTTTTAAATTTTTTTTTCTTTATTTTTCAACATTCAAGATAGCTGAGACCTGTACGATGTCAGCTGAACTTGTGCGAAATATTTTGCACAACTATTTGAATATGGAAAGCTGTGTGCAACGTGGGTGCCGCGTTTGCTAACGTTAGACCAAAAACTGCTTCGAAAAACCATTTCTACCCACAATTTGGCGCTTTAGGCGTAATCCAAACGAATTTTTGCGTCGATACATAACTGTTGATGAGACTTAAATTAAATTAAATTAAATAATTAATTAATTAATTTAATTAATTAACTAAATCAGAACACCATTATGAGAAATGTATCAGTGTTGATGGAGATTATGTTGAAAAAAATAGCAAAAACAAAATTTAAAAACATCGTTTTTCTTGGTCAGGCCGGAAACTTTTCACCCCACCCTCGTAGATATAAAACAAATAAATTCATAGAATTAAGAGTATAAAAGACAAATCAAACAAAAACAAAAATCAGTATTTGAATTTTGAAAATCGGAATGTTATAAATCTGATGTTTATTTCTTTATTATTCTGAAATGAAACCGTAAACATTGAAGAGTTATCAAAACATTCGATCAATTTATTACACTAATCTAATAAATAAAATAAATATAATCCTTAAAATATCGATATGTAAACTCAGTAAATATTAAATTTTATTATATGAATATCAATTTGGTAGAATAAAAAAAATGTGATAGCTATTGATTTGGAATGAAATCGAAAACCCAATTCAATGGAGTTGAATCTTTGGTCTACCTACAGACTACCTACCTACACAAGCAACGGTTACACCTTTAAATCATATCAGAGAATTAAGGATTAAATGCTTTAGGATACATAAACATATATTTTACGATTTTCTATTTATAATTTTGTAAAATTTACTTTCACTTAATTATAGTATTAAATAAGAGATTATATTCAATTCAATCGTTATTGGCATTTGAATTTCAGTTTCAGTTCAAAATTTGTAATAGCAAAGTACCTACCGCTCTTTAAATAACTCTTAAATAACTTAACTGATTATTATGTTTTTATCAAAAATTTCTAAAAAAATAAAAATAAATCGTAAATTTATTGAGCATTTAATCAGATAATAAAAATAAAGAAGGTACGGTAGTTTTATTTTAAAATTTTAAGTTACAGAAAAATACATACGAATATTATGTTAATTATGAAAATATTTATTTTGATTATATGAGTTTCATTTACTTTTAATTATTTATTTAATTATTATCTTGGTTT
Organism: Labia minor; assembly: GCA_963082975.1. NCBI lineage: Eukaryota > Metazoa > Arthropoda > Insecta > Dermaptera > Spongiphoridae > Labia > Labia minor. Next base: position 11,810,389 of record OY720347.1, on the reverse strand, counting down.
TTATTATTAGATTAATTACTCAATTATTAATTACTACTATATTTTGAAAAATTTCCGACAATGAATATAAAATTATTACTTTGTAAACTACCACAACCGGTTTCCGGATGTACACCAAAAGATGATGAATTCATGCCACTGATGCATTAAGTAAATATATCAAATTTTATCAGCCGTTCAAGGTCTACTCGTCTATACGGACACACAATGGATAGACGGACGGACGGACAGACATATCATGCTAAATATACTTATTTCTGTTAATAAAATGCATGATTCGTGGAGATATGTAAAAATTTCCAAATATGTAATTTGGCGTGAAAACAATACCTTCCCTTCCTATCGTGGGTCTGTAAAAAATTTCAATTTCTCTAAACTGCTTTGAAATAATATTAAAATGAAGAATTTTAATAGTTTATGTGTCTATTCTATATTTTTAAAATAATGCTAATTAGAAAATATAAATAAATTAACAAAAATATAATATGAAATAAAAATAAGATTTAATATTTCTCCTTAAATTAATGCTGTTCTGTTAATGGATGAATGTAAATATATATTGAAATAAAAACAATCATTTTAATTATGTAATCTACCCCTAAAAGGGGGAGGAATCTAATACAAAATTGTATTTAAATTTCTTGAAATAAATCTAATCTAATCCTTAAATTTGGTCTAATTTATTTTTTCTTATTGAATAAATATGATTTTTTTCTAATTTAAATCTCACTATATATCAGTGATTCTCAACCTTTTTTTTACCACGGCACACTTTTAACGGTTTAAAAATTTGGCGACACACAAAGAAAATGATAAGTGTAATAATCATACCAATTTTTACCTTTTTTTTAGAACCATATTAAAAAAATTGAAAAAAAGTCGGAAATGCCTGATCTCAAAAACATTTTACCTTTTTTTTACAAAAATATAGAATAAATAAGTACTTTTTCTTAATTTGAACTTTACATTTGTAAAATTTGGCGGCACACAAAAATGCCGCCACACTGTGGTTGAGAATCTTTGTTATATATACCTATAGACTATTAGCCAAATAACTAATAAGATTGGCATGTTTGTTTTTTATTTTATTGATGTAATTAATATTTTATCGTATGTATTTCCTTTGGATATATTAGATCAGTAGTCGGGGAACCGGGGTAAATTACCCCAAATGGGGTAAAATGAAATTTTCGGGGGTAAAAATGAAACGTATATATTTTTAATTTGCTATTTTATAAACCTGTTAGTATTTTTAAAAATTAAATTTTTAGTTCTTGTTTTCTTTTCAAAATTATTATGGGGGGCTATAGTAGGAAAGACGCTAAAAAGAGGCGATTTCGTATTTTTTTTTTTTGCTTTTCACCTTGGGGTAATATCAACTTACACCAAAATATTTTGGGGTAATGATTAAAAAAGTTCCCTGACCGCTGTATTCGATCCAAGAGATATTACAATGTTATTATTTATTATAAATAAATGCAATAAGCAGAATTTTCATAATTTTTTTTTTGTTTTAACAAATTAGTGAATAATTAATACAATTTGAAAATATATAAAAAAAAAAAAATCAAAAAAAATACCAAAAGATACTGTGCCAGCTGTGATTGTTGAAACGATATATTGTCTTACTTTGTCTATAGGCTAAACAACAACAACAACAACAACAAGAATCTGCTTTGACTTTGGTTAAATTAATTAATTTAATTCCAGGAACTGCCCTGGGCGTTGCACTATCGGAGTTGTCGTATTTTTTTTTTTTTTTTGTTCTTTAGTTAATCCCTCACCAAATAATAAAAAAAAGGCAACGGCAGAGTGTTTCTTTTTTCCTCCCCTTTATGCAAACGACGAACGCCGTTTGCTGCTGGCTGCAGGTGTCGGCCCGGAGAGCGACGGCCTGAGAACTCGCTCGCCTCGGTCGCCGCAGGACGAAAAACCTCCCCAACAGACAGACACTCCACTAACTCTACATACATACTCTCTTCTCTCTCTCTCTCACTCTCTCTTTCTCTTTCTCTTTTTAACTTTAAAAGAGAGAGAAAGACCTAGTTGCGTAGGCTTAGATCGATACAGAACCGATTCGATACAAACGTAATTTATGCCCAGAATATTATAGGCTTTATAACGTAGAGAAATTCCCGCGGATGGGCCACATTTTGCGCCCGGGGGGCATCGCGGGTGGGCGGAGTCCAGTAAAAAAAAAAAAAAAATCTTCAAGTTATTATTTAATTATATGTTTTAAAAACTCCCTTTAGCTAAATCTATCAATATATAGAGTAAGGTACACCTGCAACGAAGGGTTAAATTATAAAAAATATTAGAAGTATGCTTATGTGAAAACTAAATCAAAACATTTCACCAAATCTTGCATATTTATTTAAATAATTAAGTAATTAATTTAAGTAAATTTTCTATTGAGATATTTAAACTAAATATAATAGGTATATGTATTTACAAAGTTGTTCAAAAGAAAAGTCTTTATTTATTCATCAATATCCATTTTATCCCCTTCAAAGTAATTCCCCTCAGATATCTTATAATGCAGTTATACCAGTGCTTCTTCGAAGCACTTCTGTAATTTGCCTTTCCCTATGTCCATCAGCTCGTTCTTCAATTCTCATCAATTATCAATTATCTCATCAATTGCATCAAAATGCTTTCCTTTCATTGGTCTTTTCAGTTTTGGGAATAGGAGAAAACCGCAGGGAGCAAAATCTGGCGAATACGGTAGTTGAGGCATAATTACGGTTTTTTTTTTGTTAAAAAATCACGAACCAGCAATGATGTGTCAGCTGGTGAATTATCGCGATGTAGAATCCATGATTTGATTTTCTACAATTCAAACGTTGCATAACTTTCTTGTAGTATTCCTTTTTTGTTTTTTAAGTAAAAAATCGAAGAACACACAAAAACGTGACTAACTCTTTCAGTTGTCAAAAACAAACTACTAATCCAAAATGGCTGATAATATCGACATATGAGAAATATGTGTATTAACATAACAAAAAAAAAAAAATTTTTGTATATTTTATATATTAATTCTAAAAGATAAATAATAGAAAAACTTCCCTTCCTATCAACGGCCGGTAAAAAAAAATATGAATTAATCATAATGTATCTGGTTCACCGAGCCACGGCTAGAAATTTTAAAAAAATATTCCTTATGAACTATGAATATTTAAAATAAAGAATATTATTTAAAATAAATAAACGACAAAATATATTAAACACAATTTAAAATAAAAGAACATACATTTTAAAAAATATTCATAAAACATGTAGCTCTTAAACTTACGTATTAATGCACCGAAAGAGAGAAAAGTATGGCCTGTGGATATAACATAATATATATTTCGTAATTTGTTTAAAAATTATTATTAAAATAAATATTTTTAAATTTATTTTATTTATAATATTTTCTATTTAAGGAAGTGATGTCCGGCGTTTTATTATTTATTATTAAAATTCTTTTTTTCAATTAAGAAAAAACTAACAAATATGATTTTTCCCGAGGCTGAAACCTATACAGTTCGATTTTTCTTTATAAATATTATCTATGGTGTGAATTTCAAAAATACAAATATATATTTATATATTGCAATTTTTGCTAGTATAATAAGATAATATATATATATATCTAGTAACTAACTACTTACTAATTAAATTATGTATGACAATTCTATTTTTAAAATCATTTGAAGTAAATAGTTACATCTCATATCTCCAACTCAACCTCAACTCCTCCCGTTTAAACCACCACTTTTCCATTTTACTAAAGACTAATGAATTTGTTCAAGAATCGGGAGTCGTAATATTTTTATGACACCTGACCTTATTTAAAAGTGTTTTATCGACATTCACCATGGAACATCTTCTAGAGATAAGAAAAATGGATCGTTTATTTCTTTCTTTTTTTTTATATTCTTCCGCTTGAAGACAAAAGAGACACGCTCTAGTTGAAGGCTATAAAAACATTTTATTGCAAATTTTACTATTAACAAATGAAATGAGGATTTTTGCAAAAGATAAAAATGGCAAAAATATAAGAGATTTTTATAGCATTATTTTAAAATCAAATATAGTTTTAGTTTTTTATTGATTGGTCTTAAATTATATGTATACTTATACAATATTTTTTTATCTTGAGAAAATTATCATAAATGTAAAGATAATATCTGATTTATAATACCAAATAAGTAAAAAATTTTAAAATTTTAAACAAAAACAAAATTAAAACAATTCATAATTAAATTTTAAAGAATGGTAAAAACTATTCCCAAAGAATATTTTATTCCTTTATTTATTTATTAATATTATAGATAGATACAAATTTTATATTTTAATAATCTGTTTCTTTGCCTTTCTTGTAATAAGTAATTTTAGAGTAAAAGATAATAAATTACCATTGTGTAAATAATTTATAGAATTCCATATACCAAATGTCTTTTTAAAATGATTTTTTTTTTTGTAATTGTTTACAAAATGGGAAGCTTCAGGAATTTGGATGAAACTTTGCCAATGGATTCCTTTTTTAATCCCAAAGAAACTTTCTTTATGCATTATATCTCTTCTATAATACGAAGCTTCCTGTTTTGTAAACATTTACGATATTTTTATTTAATATCTAATAATAATATTACAAGTAATTGTCAACTCCAAATATCTACATACATATTTTTTTTCTTACCAGGGATTCATGTGAAACAGATTAAATTTAAATGAAAATATTTTATTTAATTTGTATTGAATAGTATAAATAGGTATATGTTAATTATAACTTACTAGTGTTTCAAAGTAATTATCAATTTTTTAATCAATAATATTAATTAATAAGAGTTACTTGTCATTATACTATACTTTCCACTTTCCATATACATATAAATAATTATTTACTATCTACTCAGACTGCCTTTGGCTTTTTTTTAAATTGTGCAGACACAAACCTTTATATTAAATTAATTTAAAATTGAAATGATTTTAATAAATTTTATTATTATTAATAATAATCATATCATCAATGTTGTGTCATTAATTTTATTTTATTAATATTAATGTATATAATCATCGATATATAATATTTTTATTAAATATTTCTTTGCAATATTCTTATTTCTTAAATTTTTATTTAAAATAATTTTTTCAATTAAATATATTGAAAATTATATTTATTTGCTGACATTTTAAATTAGCAAAAGAAAGAATTATTTAATGTATTTATTTTTGAAGTAACCAATCCTCTTTTTTTATTGTATTCTGTTTACATTTAAATATAATCGGTGAGTGAATGTTATTGTTTTATTTTCTTTCTACTTTTTATTATTAAATGAAAATTCCACTTGAGATTGAAGGGGATATTGAAATCCCTTCTTGATAGTCTGGCTTGTGTCTGGCACCTGCCCTTTAGGACTCTTTAGGGCACTTGACCGATTATTATGGGTAGACTCTTGAAAGAGAGGCGCGTGCCATATTCGACAGATTGTCCAACAAAATACCTCTTTCATATTTATTCTATACATATATAATATATAAGTACCTGGAACATCGAGCTATTGCTCGACTCTTTAACACAATTTTAAAAAATTTGCAATTTTTAATTATTTATTACAATTGTTAAATGAGTTTTCTAAAAATGACACTTCAAAAATTTGTTTTCTAAAATGGTACAAATTAATTAAAATAACTTGATTTTCATTTCAAGATGAAAAATATATTCAAATTTACTTGATAAAATATTTAATCCTATATTATATAATATATATATATATATATATATATATGTTATAATTAGATGGCTTGAGTTTTATATTTTTCAAAGAAGCAATAGCTTATAGACTGTTTCGACAAAGGATTACTACTGATAATAATATAAATTCTGACATTATATTGACACCTGTACTTGTCTATATTTTAATTAAGAAAGGAGGTTATATCTTTTTCTTTATATTTATAATAATCAAATATCATTTATATTATTTAGATTTTAATCTAAAAAAACATTTAAATTAATATAATATAATTTATTTATTTAATATTATTAGATAATATTTATTCAACAATTTTTTGAAATTCCTTCCTTTATAATTAATTAATTAAATTAATTAAATTATAATAATTGTTCATATGTATTATATCTTGCTAAATTCATGAATATTTTTTTTTTTTGGGTGGGAGAATAGTAAATATACTTCGTCATTTGATTCTAAAGTATTATTAAAATACATATTTTTAATTTTATTTCAATTTCAATATCAATCAAAAATGTATATGACAAAAGGCAAATTTCAATATGGATGATGTAGTTAGTGATATCATCTAAATTTACTATTTTAAGTTAAGGTAATACTAATAAAGTTGATTTTTCTGAGTCTGAAAGCAATACAGATACAGATTTTACTTTATAAATATGATCTATGGGGTGAATTTCAAAAAATCCTAAAATACACAAATATATATATATACAATTTTTCCTAGTATAATAAGATAAGATAATAAAAAAAAAAACAAAAAATTCAATGACACTGTATAAACCAAACGAAATGATTTTAAGTAATAATTAAATGTATGAATTAAAGGAAAAACTGTTTAAATTAAAAATTCATATTTTTCTCAATTTCTTATATCTATACCTACATTTCTAATGTCAGTTAATAAATCGGTCATTTCCCATTTCGTTTTTCAAAAAAACGATCGTCTCCCCAAACTCCATTCAGTCAAAGGTCTCTCCTAGATTTTATGATTCTATATTTGTGGATGCATAGAGTTTATGTAATTCAATATAATACAATTTCCAAAAATTTCCCCGTTATTATGTTTTTTCAGTTCATAAATCTCAAGAAAATTTCATAAAAACCTTAGCTAATCCACCCAAAATATATGCAACTTCAGTTATTAGTTAATTAATTATTCATTTTGTCTATATTATGAGAAAAAAGAATATTAAATGTACGTTTTTTATTTATTCTAGGATGAATTAATTATGTAATGGATTTAGAATGGAATCACCTACAAAATACATATATTTTTTTTCTATATATATATGTATATACACATATATAATATATATTTTTTTTTCATTAAATAATTTTTTAAACCAAATTGATTAATATTAAAATCCATGAATCTGGTATCTATTCTTCTATCTGACAAAAAAAAATCAACCAACCATTTCCGACATATCAAAAAAAAAAAAAAAAAAAATAAAAAAAATAAAAAAAATTAAATTCACTTCTGATTGAAAACCGGGATGGTAGATGACGGCTGAAGAGATGAAAGTATCGCATAGAGGGGAGGGGGATAGGATGAGACGGGGTGAGGATGGAAGTGGGGCGTCCAAGTATTATATCAAACACACAAACGATTGGAGTTTTGATAAGAGAGTCCCATGGAATGCACCCACTATCTACATCCCACTCGTCAAAAGCACCCCATCCTCTCTCCCACTCTGAAAAAAAACTCCACCCCCTCGCACTCAGATCCTTTGAAAAAAAAAAAAATCGCTCGAGTATTTTTATCAGCGTCGTTCTGGCTGAACGAACGTCCACCACCCTCCCCCAACTCCTACTATCCAACCCTGCCCCCTCTCTTTTTTAACCTTCACTTCACTAACAGAGCTACATAATACACAGCTCCCCAAAGTATTAATAATATTACTGATATTATTGATTGTATTCTATTATTTGTATATTTAGGTGTATATTATATATATATATATATATATAAAAATCATTACATGTTGTCTTGATTTTGCAACTGGCGGAGATTCCCCCACACAATCCCGTCTAATTGAATAGAACCTATGCAACAACAACAACAACAACGACAATAATAATGGGGGTGTTGTTGTTTTTGAAATCAATGACAATACCTTTGCGGCTCGAATAGACAATGCATATACAAGTATGAATAGATGAATGAATATCTCTGCACCCAATTCTCCTCATTCGGGATTGGATTCAATGAAAAAAAATCTATCAAGTGTTTTTGTTATAACAATAGCAGCAACAACAATATCTAAGTGTAATTTTATATTTTATTGAGAGCCACTAGACTGAGGACTGTCTATTCATTTGATGTGGGGCTCAATAACAAAACAAAGGAAAAAAAAAAAAATTAAAATACAAAAAATATCCAGTGTATGTGTATATTCGATACAATATTTATATTTAACCACTCAAAGTTTATTTCATGTTAAAATTAAGAATAATTAATATAAATAATTTAAAATATTATTTATTTAATAGTGTTTACTTAATATAATTTTTAAAAAATATAAGTCAATTAAAGATTCAAATTGTTATTTCATACTAGTTGCTCAGACAGGGAACTCTGCCTCCTATACCCCCAAAATAATACGTATTATTAACGACCGATGATAGGAAGAGAGGGAAGGTATTGTTTTTTACAAATCTCCACGAATTATGCATTTTGTTAACAGAAAAAAATAGGAGGCAGCTAGCCGAGAGTGTAGCATAGCAATTTTCTACACAAGAAGTCGGCATTCGATTCCAACTAAGAACAAATTTTTCTAAAAAAATTCAATTTAACATCAGCTGCCTCCGGCTCCAGGAACTGTCAGTACCTGGTTCTATACATGCGGAAGGCAACGGGAAATCACCGCATTAACACTCCCAAGAAAAATTATCATAGCTAGGCATCTTCTATGATAACCAAACTCCGAAAGGGAGACGTCACCTTAAGAAGAAGAAGTTAACAGAAAAAAGTATTTTTAGCATGTGTCTGTATAGACTAGTATAGCTTGAACGGTTTAACAGATTTTGATAAAATTTGGTATAGTTATTTAATGCATCAGTAGTATGAATTCATTAACTTTTGGGGTATATCCGAAAACCGGAAGTGGAGTTTACAAAGTATTAATTTTATATTCATTGTCGGAAAATATTTCGTAAGTGAGTAGTTAAACTAAAAATAAAAACCAAGATAATATAATTTAGTCATTTTAATTCAAGTTTAAAAAATATTTTTTTTGATACTTTTATATATAAAATATAGTACCGGGACCCCGAGCCTCGGCTCGGTACTTAAGTTAAAAAAAATGATTCATTATTATTGGGTTTGGCTGGTAATATTAATACCTGGGATACCGAGCTGTCGCTCGAAAAAATGTTTAGACATTATTATAGACATTTTCATTCTGTAAATTAAATAATTTTATTTCATTTAAATAAATATCTATTTTTAAATAATTTTTCTCTCTACATTATTTATCTAATTCTGACAATATATTAAGATCACACCGGGACCCCGAGCCTCGGCTAGGTAATTAAGTTAAAAAAAAATAATTCATTATTATATTGGGTTTGGCTGGTAATACTTGGGACACCGAGCTGATATACAATTCTTTAATTATTTATTACAATTATTAAATGTTGCATCATTGCATGGAACTTGGGGTCCTCAATAATACATAAATATGTATACCGGGAACCGAGCCTCGGCTCGGTACTTAAGTTAAAAAAAATGATTCATTATTATTGGATTTGGCTGGTAATATTAATACCTGGGACACCGAGCTCGCTCTACCCTTTAAAAAATATTGATATACAATTCTTTAATTATTTATTACAATTATTAAATGTATTAAATAATATTTTATTGAAAAAATATTAAAAATTATAAAACTATCTAAAACTTAATTAATAAAAGAACAATGAATAAATAAATCACGAAAATAGATAAAAAAAAAATGCACGCGGCGAGTTTCGATCCTTCGAACTCGGGGAGTAAAAACAATTGTTCTTACCGCTGGTCTATGATATTTTGATAATTACAAAGATATTTTTACCATCTTTCAAAGACATTTATTTGTTTTGTTGTTTTTTTTTGAGAGAGATTAATAAATATATATATATTTTATTAAAAATAAATATTTTTAATTTTATTTCGAAATTAAATAATGAATTTTAAAATATTTTAAATATAAAAAAATGTTAATACAATATCATTTAAAAAAAAAGCGGGAGTAAAATTTCAATATGAATGTCATATGTCATCGATAAATAATAAATAATATTAATAAATACTAGCTGCTCCGAGCGCCTTCGGCGCTCTTCACACCTAGACGAGGGCTCCGCCCCCTGTACCCCCGAGTGATACATAGTATTTGGTTGAAAGTCTGTATGTAAAAGATTTTCATCCATTTTGTTTCAATCAGTATAAGTTGATAAGACATGTATTTGTTTTCTTGTAAAATATATTTTAATTTAATCAGTAAATTAATTATATATTATTATTGTATATGTTATATTTATCTAACTCTGTGTCTCTACAGTTTTCGAAAGTTCTTAGCCGCAAAATCCACATTTCTCTAAGCGTCCCTATCCTGAGCTACAACCAAATCCTACCCTGTCCCATCTCTCCCATGTCCCTTCCTTCATTGTCCACCCACCTTGGTCCTTGGTCTTCCACCGGATGTTTCCCAATCGGTTTCTCCCAATTTCTAGTTTCTCCAATTCCAACCACGTCCCCTTCCCATCCCAGCCTTCTTGATTTTATAACCTTAACTATATCTGGAAATTATTTCTCGTTATGCCATTTCCGCCATCCCCCTGTGACCTCATCTTCTTTTGGCCTATAAATGCTGCGAACAATATTAATCTCACAAATACTCCAAATCTACTCTCGTCTCCCAGAGTCATCGATAGGGTGACCAAACGTCCCGTCTTTAGGTGCACTGTCCCAAAAATGTCTTCGGGACAGCCTACTGTCCCGTTTTTTCAATATTTAGGACATTTCTTAATTTTTTTTTCAAAATTTTTTCAATTTAGTTCTAAAAAATACCGTTTGTCCCGGTTTGGTGTTCTCGAAATATGGTCACCCTATCATCGATCAACATGAAAAATAATTGTTTTATATATTTTAATTTTGATGGTCCTTGATGAGATAGGCCCCTTTACTGCATAATAACAGGCGTTACTCAATTACAACGTCGATTTAAATTCTTCTCGAATATTATTATCTTTCGTGATTAGAGATCTTAAGTATTTAAATATTTATACTTTTTCAAATTCTACATTTTGTATGTTAATTGTATGTAAGTCGTATCCGTATCATAATTCTTGAATTTTTTTGTTTAATTACATTTCGGATGATTTTTCATCAATTTCTCTAATCATATGTCTCCTCTTCCAGTCCAATTCATTTACCTATCAATGTTGCATAAGGCATTTAAATTTCTTAATTTGGCTAGAACACTCCATTTTTTAAAATTTTAAATAGAGGGAGAGAGAGAAAGGTTCTAATTAAATATATATATATATATATATATATATATCTGTTTTTATGACAGCAAAAAAGTAAACAAATTACATACATACACGCTCTCCTTTATATATATTTCTGGAAAATGGAACACCCGCAGCTCAGCTCAGGAGTTACCTAAGATTCTAATTTCTTTTTTATTTTTCATCATTTGAGGTACCCTTCACCTCAGAAAAATTTGGTTACCTTACTCCTTGTAGTTTAGGCTCTGGAGTTTTTTGCGTACAGACGGACACTAGCGTATTAAATATATAGATTAAATTTAATAAAAGAACAATGAATAAATAAATATAAAATAGTAATTTATTAAAAAATAATAGATTAAAAAAAAAAAAAAATTATTTCAAAACCATTTTTTATTTTGTTGTTATTTTTTTTTTGAGAGAGATTAATAAATATATATATATATTTTATTAAAAATAAATATTTTTAATTTTATTTCGAAATTAAATAATAAATTTTAAAATATTTTAAATATAAATAAAAAAAATATTAATACAAAATTAAAAAAAGGCGGGAGTAAAATTTCAAAATGGATGCCATTTACGTCACCCATATATAATTTTCAATTAAGAAATTAATAATGAAGCTGTAAGTTTCAAGAGATGTGATCAATAAAACTCAATTTTTCTTTATAAATACTATATCTAGTGTGAATTTGAAAAAAATCGTTAGAGCGGTTTTTGAGAACCAATGGTTATAGATAAATAGATATATAGATATATAGATATATAGATATATAGATATATACAATTTTAGCTAGCATAATAAGATAAGATAGGTATAATGTTGTTTGGAAATTAATCTATTTCAAATCTTCGGAAAACTAACTTTTTTAACATATTTGGTTTCCCCACAACCATATAAAATTTAAATAAATGCAAATGTTTATTTTTTTAAATATGATTTAATTTAAACTGATTGTAATTCATAATAATTGGTGTACAGAAATATTTAATGTTCTTAGTGAGATTAAATTTGATCTAATATTTGGTCTTAATCCGCACTGATATTCTCTTAAGATTAGCAAAAACTTGAGCAAAAAAGTTGATTCCTACCCCAGTCCAATTAATTTATCATACACCTAGATTTCAAAATTTGTATAGAAAAATTTAAAATAAAGGCTAAAATTATATACGAATATACGAATAATTGAAATAAATTTATCAATAAAATTTATTATTTTCTGATATATACATTTTAGAGTATTATAATTGAACACATTTTTCTGATTTTAATAGCAAAAGTTGGTTTTTAAAATTTTATATTTAATTTATATTTGATTGATTATTAATATTATAAGAAAAATTAAAGATATTTAAATATTCATTTCTTTAAATGTATAATTGTGTGTGTGATGTAATATTATATTTAATCAATATAAAATCAAAAAAAGTAAAATGTTTCTTTTTTATTTATTATGTTTAAAAATTAATATTCACTATTATATATTTTGTTTTGCTTATAAATATATTTTTTTGATTTCTCGTTTTAGAATCTACTATACTAGGTTTATAGAATCAAATCATTTGAATTTAAAAGAAATATAAAAAAATCTAACCAACTTTAAAAAAAGAAAAATTTATCACAATTTTCAATTCAAATAAAATAAATATTATTTAAGAAAAATATGATCAAAATATTTTATTAATTTAATTAGAATAAATTAAAAATTTGAATTGATATTTGAATATTACATGAGTATAAATTAAAACAAAAATTTAAATGTTATCATTCTTTGTATGGGAATTGCTAGAATTATTAATTTTATATTCATTGTGTAAAAATAATCCAAACATTCAATGAGACGACACTCCCTGTATGAATAAAATGGTGCATTATATATATTTTTAAAAATTAATTTCTGTAGATATTGATTAGATATTAATAAAATTTATAGCCTATGTTCAAATAGAAGTAAAATATAAGAATATTGTGATGTAATTTCTTAGTAATCGGTTCAGTCAATTTTGATTCTATAAAAGGGTGACCATATTTCAAAAAACACACCAAACCGGAACAAACAGTTTACCTTTTTTTTTCTTTTAGAACCAAATTGAAAAAATTTTGAATAAAGTACGAAATGTCCTAAATATTTAAAAAACGGGACAATAGGCTATCCCGAAGATATTTTTGGGGACGCCGGTACAGAGCACCTAAAAACGGGAAAATTCCGGAAAAACGGGACGTTTGGTCACCCTATTCTAAAACATTTCAATTTTCCGGGCAGAAAGACAGACATGGAAAAGTTACTTTTGAGAGGTCATGAAACGTGAAGAAAAATTTTAAATTCTGAAAAATGATTTGTCTCTTCTCATAAATAAAACCTATTAAGTAAGTATGATCCGAAATATGTACCTAGTAGGTATATACCTACCTATATATCTAGTTTTAGTATATAGGTATATATAATCAGATTAGATAGATAGTTAAAAGTGATATTTAAGAAATTTTATTTTACCTATAAATAGAGTAATAGTATTATTCACATCTATTAATTTATTAGTTAATACTTAAAAAAACAAACCAAAAATTTACCTATGTCAAATGAAATATAATTAATTAATTCATCTTGGATAATTAACAGAATCACTCTCACCAATCCCCTCATTTCTTCCGCTGTTGGCCAATGGTATATACTCGTAACACGCTCGAGTTACTTTTATTTCTAATCCGTCTTGGATCGGTACTTTTCAAATAATAATAAAAAAAAAAAAATTATAAAATAAATTAAGCCTTGGAAACAAGTTCGAAATATTATATCTCTCACATTCTTATATCTCATACATTTAAAACTCATTTACATATGAAAAAAAATAAGGACCTATTCTCATTTAATTAGTATATTCAATTTAGAATTAATATTTAAAATTAATATCAAAATCACGAGACCACACAACTAACTGAGAAAATTAAAATAAATAACTTTGATCATAATTATTTATATAATAATAGATAGTAAATATTAATGTTCAGTGATTCATTTAAAAGTTTTCTATTAAAAATACATAATACATAGAATTTACATAGGTGTACAAGTATGAAACCGAAATTTTTTTGAAAATTATAAGAAAATGTTTTATTCAAAATAGTCTTCATTGGAATGTATACATTTTTCCCACCTCTTCGGCTGGTTAAGAATGCCACGCCAAAAAAACAATTCTTCTTTTGAAGCGAACCAGTTGTCGAGTCATTTTCGTTCGAATCGAAGTGTTGTTCGGCGAGTGCATGTCCTAATGATGCGAATAAATGGTAATCAGACGGAACCAAGTCTGGAGAATAAACCGCATGCGCTTGTACTCCCCAATGAAACGCCTCGATCGTATCCGTGACCCGTTTTGCTGTGTGTGAAGGAGAATTATCATAATGCAAAATGACTATATATTGCCTTTTTGCATATTCCGGTCGTTTTTCACGTATTCAAATCGATCATTTGTTGTTAGTAGCGATCAGTATTAACGGTTTCTCCCGGTTTTCGTAGCTCATAATATATTATACCCTTTTTCGGTGGTTTCCACGCCCCCCGTTTCTCACGTCAAAATAACCACTTTTAAATTTTTTATAAACCACTTCAAGCATTGAGTTTTGCCAAGAGCATGTTCACCGTATGCTTCAACAAGCATGCGATTCTTGAGCAGTTTTCTTCAAATGATAACAGAAAACCAATGCTGTCCGCAAAACTCGACATGTTTGAGGTTATAGAAAAATATGCCGGTATATGAAACTTAGGTTATTGTGAGTTGACAAACTTCGTCAGCTGTTAGAGGGAGAAGATGGCACTATAGAAGCGGTCATCCGGTTTCATACTTCTGCACCTGGTATTATCTATGTCAAAATTATAATAAAAAATATTTAAAAAAAGAAATAATTTAATTTCTTAATTCATAAAATTTGTCATTTCTTGTTCTTCATCTTTATTTAGAATATAAAAAAAATTATAATTATATAATTGATTATAACAAGTGTAATGTTTACTTCTACTTGTAATACTTTTGTATCTTGTATCTTGAAACACTTAAATTCTGTAGATTTTATTAAATATTTAATTCATATAAACAAATGATTATACTACACTGAGAAAATAATTTTTAATAAAAATATAAATTTTAATCTTTTTCATTGTTCTCATGCCATCCTATTCACCTTTCAAACAAATACTTATAATTAAATTTTAATAACTGTTGTTTTATTTGGAATTTTAAAAAAACTTATAATCAAAAAATGATATTATATACCTATATAGGTACATTATAAGAGTAATCAATTTTTAATAGAGATTATCAACAGGTTATAAAACCACTATACTCTTTCACTTTCACTTTCTCTCTCTCTACTAGATAAAATGAAAAAAGTCCATTTCCTTCTTGTTTTTTACTATCTCGCCAGAGATAGTATTGCGATCACGAAAATTTTCGATGTCGAGATTTTGATGTTTTTATATGTTTTGAAGGTTCCTGAATCATTTTCACTAAGGTTGAGAAAAATGTATGTGTGTGTATGTGTGTGTGTGTGTGTGTGTGTAGACAAGATTACGCAAAAACGGTTTGAGCTAGAATCATGAAATTTGTTATACGAGCATTATTCAAAATTCGTAGTTTTCTATCAACTTTTGAGAAATGTAGCTCAACCGGAAGAGAACCATTACCTACCACGTTTTGATTTTTTTTCCTCTAAAGTGACCGTAAAAATAAAGACATATGTTTGATAGTTAAGAGTCAAACATGCGCTGGTTTAATAAATATTATTTATTAATTTTAATTCATAATTTATAATTAATTTAATTTAATTTAAATATCATATATGTGTTAATACAATTCAAATTGCGAGATAGTCGAGTGGAGACACTCCAGCTTATTTTTTTTCTTCTCTTTCTCTGTTTTCTTAGCTATTTAGGGCTGAATATGATTTTTTTGTCTTCATTCTCTCTTTATAGCAATTTAATTTTAATATCTCTTCATCCTCCCTCCACCATTTCCATATTGATTAATTTTACATTTCCGTTTCTTGTTTACAGTAGAATATCATATCATTGAATATTATTCCTATTTTAATAAGATTTATAAATTATATAAAAATGTAGATATAAGTATATAGCTTTTGCAAATTAGTTGGAAAACAACAGATGATAGGGTTAACTCGATCTTTGAATCTACCGAAAAAAAACATAGATCATGAACAACGATATGATAATTTTTATTTTTATTCAAGTAAATGAGAAAGATTTTCTTGTTGTGTTTTAAATTGTTTTAACAAAATTTACACCTATCTTGATAATGATGATTATCTATCTAAAGAATGTTAATGATTACTTACAGATTTAAATAAACGCATATTAGCTATATATTAATTAATATGTTGAGAGTATATTATAAGAATATAATAAAACAATTAAATTGATATTTAATTGGCATTTATACATATACCTACATTATATATATATATATACGTATATTACAAGTTAAATTTATAATTATTTATATAGGATATTATCAGATAAAAATAATTTAATATGTATTTAATAAATATAATAGTTAAATTTTATTTTATTATTTTCTTTTATAAACTAAAATAATAATTAATTTAATTATATATTGTAAATTGTATTATTCTTAAGAATTACATCCAAGTATATATATATATATATATATATTATATTTAATATAATAAATTAAAATTAAATATGAAAAATAATAAATATACAATATAATATAATAAAAAAATATAATTAAGCTTGATTTTAATCTTAAACAAATTAATAATTTATTTAAAATATTTAAATTCAATTGGCAATAAATGTTTTGATTTTTAAAAAATATAAATATGAAAATATATTATAGGTTTAGGTAGGTAATTTTTTTTTTTTTTTTTTAAATATAAATTAATTAAAAAACATCAAAAATATATGAATATCTATTTTTGAAATTGAAATTGAAATTGAAATTGAAATTGAAATATAAGATATTTTTAAATTAATATTATGATTATGATTTTTCTATAAATGAAAATGAAAATATTCAAAATAAATCAGTACAACGACCGTGACAGGATTCGAACCTGCAATCTTCGGATCCGAAGTCCGACGCCTTATCCATTAGGCCACACGGTCTCGATATTTCTATTCTATTTGAAATTTTATTTTATTTTATTTTTTTTTAATTTTATTATTATTATTATTTATATTTTTATATAATAAATTAGAATTAAAAAAAAAAAATGAATTTGGATAAACATAATGATAATAAACTTACATATTTAAATAATAGGATATTTGTTTTTGTTTTTTCTTTTTTTTGTATTCTTTCTGCTTCTATTTTTAGATATATGGATTTTTAAAAATAATTTAATTCCTGTTATGTTAAATTTTTCTTTGTTTTAGTTTTTGTTTTTTTTTTTTATTTTTTCTGTTGTTTTCTTTTTTTGTAAATCCTCTACAATAGGGGGAGGATAGAGATATACCGGGTTGTATATAATCTCTTTAATTAAATAAATAATATAAATTAGAATTATTAATAAATAATTTTTTTTTTTAAATCTATTAATAAACTTTTTTTTTACTAATATATTTTATGCTCTTTTAAATATTCTTTAATATTTAAAATAATAATAATAATAATAATAATCATTATTATAATGATAATAATAATAATTTCTTTCTTTCAGATGTTTGAAATATTTTAATAAAAATTCCCCCCATTGCATTGAAATGTGTTCCGTTCTGATGTCAATCTTAATCCCTATGCAAATGTACTTGGCAATATTTCCGTGATGCCAAGATAACACCTCAAATAGATTCCATTAAGCTTTTCAGAAGAAAAAAAAATATTCTGAATAATATCATAATTTCTTCTGCAATGCATGGTGAATAATTTAAATATTCATTATTCACACCTACAAATGAATATATAATTAATATAACAAACCTTCTGTGAAATTGTATCACCTTTATATTTATATATATATATATATTATGCATATTATATAATTTTAAATTATCTCTCTTGAAATTCAAAAAAAAAATACACAAAATAAAACCAAAACTCTCCTTGTTCATATCAAAATTAATGAAAAATTTGAAAAAAAAAATTTTTATTGGAATTTTCCTTTTATAAATTTAGTAATTTTATTTAATAATAATAATAATATTATAAATAATGATAATAATGATATTTGGAAAAATAAACATGGACCACCCCATCACAATAAAATAAGGACGCATTTTGAATAAAAGCATGAGAAAATCATCTCTCCTTTTTAGAACCTATGAAAGATTTTGTGATTACTTAAAGTAAATGTTATACATGCCATAAAAACAAGCCCTGACTGAACATGGCCTGTCCCTGATTAACTTCACAATTTTTGGTTAAAATAACTTAAGACGACCACCTGAATGAACACCTCGCCGATCCGAAAACTACCGACCGATTACCTGCCTATCTGTTATTTATAAACTCTTTACATCCTTAATAAACAATAAGATCAGAGAATACTGTCGAGGAAGAACAAAAAGAATGCAACCGCGGTAGAATGGATTACAAACGCCAGCTCACCATCGATGGAATTATACTAAACTACTACATGCAAAAGTAAAAATAAGAAATATATATGGTACATGGAATATATAGATTACACCAAAGCTTTCGACTCTGCATCTTATGTGTGGTTCATTAAAGTTCTCCAGATATATAAGATTGCCCCAATAATTATCAAATGTTTAGAAGAAATGATAAAATGATGGGCATCTAATATACACATGTCTAATTATAGCATAGGTTTGGTTGATATATATTGAGAGGCATTTTCCAGGGAGATTCCCTCTCACCTATCTGATTCTGCATGACACTCAATCCGCATTCAACTCTACTTTGAAATTAGACAAATATTCCAAACTTTATTAGCCTAAGTCATATCTTTTGGATAGAATTAGATTAGAATCCCAAAATATAACTATGACATTTAGATATTGTAAATACGCAATAACCAGAATCATAAGAGAAAAACTTAAAGACCCCAACCATCCATTTCTAGGGATTAGAGAATTAAAAACTCGAAGATACATATAAATATTTGGGAATATCAAAATTATCAGTATAGATAATACTATTCTAAAAAATATTTTTTTGTTAATTATAAAATTATACCTTAGAAAAAAAATTACAAAGATAATCACGAACTTATCAAGAAAAAATATTGTTACTACCATTGACAATTGGTCAGTACCTACATTAACGTATTCCTTTGGTATTGTGAAATGGTCGGACACCGATTTTGATAATTTGGACAGATTGACAAGAAAAATACTAATGAAATTTTATTGTCTATATCCTAATTCATAAATGCCTTATCTTCCTTGAAAATATATGAGAATTCTGTAGAAATCAAGAAAAGAAAATAAGAGACCAAATACTAAACTAAAATGGCAGGATTGTACAGGCTATTATGGAAATAGACTATAATTATACCTCGTTAAACCTAAAAAGACAAGACTACTAAACAACAACAAGAAAAGTAGAACCTCTGATTAATAAAATCTTGCATGGAAAATAATCAAGATTATTATGATGGAGGATCATATTGACAAGATGGCATCCTACCAATGGATAAATGAGGGTTACCTGGAGACTGAGGAACTTATGATGGCTATTCAGGAATGTGTAGTTAATACAAAAATTTAGGAAAATTCAAATCCTCAAATCAGAAAAAAGAAGATGTGGGGAGACACATAATGTGTGACTGGATGCCCAAATCTTTCCAAAACAGCCTATCTGGGTAGACACAATCATTTTGTCATGATAGTCTATTAACATCTACGACTAAACTAGATCCAACAAAGACTACACTCTCTACAACTATTATGAATATTCCCCAGTACCAGTTGTAGAAGATGAGGACAGCACCTTGTACTGGTTCAGTCCAGTACTTACAGATTGAATTATCGATTTCAACAGTTAAGATATAATACTCATAAACAAAAATATAAAAATCGGATCAATAATTGATATTGCGTTTCCTCTAACATATAAAATTAAAAAAACGAAACTCACGTATCAACAAAAAAATGTTTGAAAACTGGATAGGATTACCATTCATTCTTTAGTAATCTCGACCGACGGGGTTATCTCAAAGAACATAAAAAAAACTATCAAGGAATTTGATATTCCAACAAAGATAATGAAGATTGAACAAAAGGTATTACAGACATATCTCATCATTCGCAAGTTCCTTGGATCAAATATATAAAAAAAAATATTTAATTAAAAATGTTTAAAACTGTATGTGTAGATCATATTTAATTAAGTTTAAATATAAAAAATGTATGAGAAGGGTCTTGAATTTTTCTGTTAACAACTTATTTGATGGAATATTTGAGTTTATATCTTTGTTTAATAAATCTTGCAAAAAGGGGAGATTCAATTTAAAATCCATTTCTTCTATTTATTACCCATCATAAATAAATATAATATATATAACCCCTGTATATAGAAGAACCTCTTTCCCCATTTCTACATCAATGCTACCTGTATTTTATTTATTTATTTATTTATTCTTTTTTTTAAATGTAAGAATGCATTCTGTTACCATTATTATTATCCTTCTAACTCTCCCATGTCATATCAGGTTGTTTTTCATTTGGTTTATTTTTTTATTGATAAAAAATAAACAAACAAAAAAAAAACAGGAGAATGGATGGAATATTGGCAAAGCGCAAAGCGGTTGACTCGTTTCGTTGTTATAATATATTTTATTTTGTTTATATCATTTCGTGTCTTGTTGAATACTTCAAGCGTTGTTAATTAGTTAACAATTTTTTATTTTTTTATTTATTTATTTATTTATTTTTATTACATACGGATATCCCGTAAAGTAGACAGTGGAATTGTGCGACAATTTTGTTGAGATTATTTAATCTTCTGCTGTGTTTCTATTTTAATAAAAACTTTTATGATTTTTGTTTAATGATAATAATAATAGTAGAATATATCATGGTTTAAATTTTTAAATTCTTGAATTCCCTCAGAAATTAGAATCTCAAGACTTGAGACGATGTAATTTTGTATTTCTATTTGTCATTTCAATAATTTTTAAAAAAAATCTAATTTTAGTATATGTTGTTATAAATATCAAATTCAATAAATATTTTTTATTTAAATTATGAAATTTCATTTCAAAGAAATACTATAATAACATATATCTTGAATTAATTTAGTATGAGATAATAATAATAATAATATAATAATAATAATAATAACAGACCCGATATTATACTAATAGATAATCTTGAGAAAAGGGCTATTATTATTGACATTGCGATCCCATTGACCCATAACCTGGCAAAGAGGGAGCGGGAGAAGGTCTCAAAATATCAAAACCTTTCTTTCGAGCTGAAGCGATTGTGGAAGTTGGACGAGGTCAAAATTGTTCCGATTGTAATGTCTGTGGAGGAACTAACCAGCAACAACCTTAAAAAGAACATATTATCGCCCGTGTTACCTAATACTCGAATGTTTTTTCCTAATTGGATTTCGTTCGATATCCCCTCAATTTGTCTAATGATGTATTCTAATGCTAAGTTAAATAAAATTGGCGTCTCCTTGTTTTAACCCATTCCAAATTTCGAAAGATTCTGATAATTGATTCCCGCATCTTACTCTTCTTTTGCTGCATTAAAGACAAATTTGAATCATATGTACTAATTTTTTCAGAATTCCCAATAAAATTTAAATTTGAAAGAGTTTTCCTCGATCTAAAGAGTCATAAGCTTTACTAAAGTCTACAAATAATTCATGATCTTAATCTAATATTTGACTTAATGAAAATATATGATCTAATTTTGATCGATTTGACCTCATTTGCATTGATATTCTCCTAATATTTCCTCTGCATATGGTCGTAATTTTAATAAGATAATATTTGAGAGAATTTTATACGATGTCGTCAAAAGAGAAATTTCCCTGTATTTATTGCAGACCGTACTATTTCCTTTTTAAGTGCGATGATGATTGCCTCTTCTAGTTTAATTTCTGCTGAGTCTACCGCTAGTGTTTCTGTTCTATTATTTACAATCGAATTTAATAATTTTTCAAATTAGTTCCTTCATCTGTTTATAAATTATTATTAATTAAGTCTATCCCTTTTTGATATTTTAAATTCGTCACTTTCTTCTATGTCTAATATTATATTTTTTCTTGATTTTGAAGGATTTCGTTACTCAATTCTTGATATTAATATATTCTAACTTATCCACTTCGTGTTTTCAATTAGCCCATTTAAATTTTGCTTTTTTTTCTGTTCTCTACTAGTTTTGATTTTGTAATTAAATTCAATAAATTAATAAACCAAAAAAATAAATATTATATAAATATAATAATAATAATTATATATTATTATTGGAACAATGTCGTTGTATATTTTCACATTGTAAGTTATTTTGATATTATTCCTATTAAACTGTTTTATTAAATCGAAATTTATAATATTTATGACTTATTCCTAAATTAGTATTAATTAAAGCGTGTTTTGTTTTGTTTTTTTGGTCCTTTAGGCTAATAATAAAATTCATTATTCTCATTTGTTTTTGTTTGTTTCTGAAAATTATTAGCTCAATTTAATTGTCTGCTAAATAGAGAATGAATGAATGAATCATTATTGCTTATCGTTTGTTTTGTTTATTTTATTTTTTTTTTCATATCGTCTTTTGATAATTAGTCTCACATTACGGATGGAATGCCGTCTGTTGCCAGGGTTGAAGAGGATGTTCAGGGTAGGTTGGTCGGGGAAAGGAGTGAGGTTCATTATTACTCAATCAACTAATAAATTCTCCATCGTTAGACACGTGAGATGGATAATTAGGCCCTGAAATACTGTAGTATGGTGCCTGTCTGTCTCTGTGGATGTGATTGGCCTGTGGCGGTTTTTAAAGCCACGAATCGGTGCGTTTTCTGGCCGGAAGCTGCCGCCTCGTCGATCACTCGACTGCACTTCCTGTGCCCTTAGGGGCTAACCAACTCACCTATACACACAAACTTTGCACAATCTCTATTTGGGCGGCTCGTGTCTATGACTTTGTTTTAATTTAATAAAATTATTACTCTTCTAATGGTTTTCCTACACAGGATATTTTCTATGCACAGTTGACAACTGAATTCTTCACATCGATTTATATACTCTTAGTGCTGTTTGCTTTGCTTGATAGCAGTGCTTTCGACCGGGGGGAATGGGGGGTAGGTAAGGGAGGAAGGGGGGAAAAGAGAAAAAGAGCCAATTAAGTTGTGGCCGTTCGGTTACCCAACAAGCGGCCATCTTGGATTGCACTGCTCGCCCGTTGACAAAGACCAATTAACCTATCGGGAGACTTTTGAAAGTATATCAATAAACACGAACAAGACGATATATCAACATGTCAAAGATCGTTGGGATATGGGCACAGAGAGGGAAAGAGAGAGAGAGAGAGAGAGAAAGATAGCTGAAGAGAATCAAGAGAGGACATTTCAAATGACAAAGTGAATAGGGAAGAAGAGAGAGAGAGAGTCAAGACAGCCACCCAAACAGTGAACCAACACCCAAAAACCCTTCGGAGACATACGGACGGTTACGTTCTTAAAAAAAAAAAAAAACAATCTAAAATAAAATTTAAATCTTTCATCTCCCACCAAACATTGCTTGGCTACCTTTAACCAAACTCTAACATCGACAACAACAACATGAAATTTTTCAAATAATTAACATTCCATTTAATGTTGATGATTCATTCTTAAAAGATTTTTGGTTATATATATATATAAATTCAAATTGGAATTTACCCGAAATAAATACACGTTTAGGGTTGAAAGGGTTATAGTTTAGTCCCCAAATATCTGAATATCTTAAATTAAAATAAGCTGGAGTGTCTCCACTCGACTATCTCGCAATTTGAATTGGATTAAATAACATAATATATTATATTTAAATTAAATTTAATAAATTAAAATTAATAAATAATAATTATTAAACAGCACATGTTGATGGCACCACGTCACATATTGGCGCTTGAGATTTGCAGTGTTAAAAAATTAATTCTGGTACTTTCAGCAATTCAATCAAGCTGAAATTCTATATATAGCAGTTTTATACAATTTTTAATCATATGAAAAATTATCAAACATATATCTTTATTTTTACGGTCACTTTAGAGGAAAAAATATCAAAACGTGGTAGGTAATGACCCTCTTCCGTTTGAGCTAGATTTCTCTAAAGTTGATAGAAAACTACGAATTTTGAATAATGCCCAGGTACCAAATTTCATCATTCTAGCTCAAACCGTTTTTACGTAATTTTGACTACACACAATCATACATACATACATACACACACACACACACATTTTTCTCAACCTTAGTGAAAATGATTCAGGAACCTTCAAAACGTATAAAAACATCAAAATCTCAATCTCTGTAGAGATAGTAAAAAAATTAAAAAAAAAAATTATTTTCCTTATTTGTTTTTGATAAACTTGAATTTTTGTTTGTTGAATTACAATAAATCATAACTACTATAAATATGTATATTAAAATTAAGTTATGTAAATAATTTGAATAAAGAGTAAATTCATTTCATGGTTTAGTACTCTTCCATGTTTTTTTTTTAATTAAAAAAAAATCATGTTTAATCATCTCTTTCTTAATTCTGAATACTCTTCATATAAAATAGAAATTGTAAATTCTGCGATATTTATCATTATTTTTTATCTTATTTTTTTTTTAATTAAAAGTTTGCATTTGTAAAATGTTCTATAAAATGATAAATTATTTTATTATTTCTATCTATAGTATAGTAGTGATTCTCAACCTGGGCGATCGACATCTTAAAGGGGGCGATTATTTGATTATACGCTTTTGGGGGGCGATAGTTATTTTTGGGGGCGAAATCATTTTCAACTCTAAAAAAAAGGTAAGAAGATTTTGCGATCAGACATTTCCGCTTTTTTTCAATATGTTTCTAAAAAAAAAACGTAAGATGATTTTGCGATCAGGTTTTGAAACTCGATTTTTCAATATACCCTTATATTGGGGATTATCATGCAATTTTTATCTGTTAAAATTTATAGGGGGCGAATTATGAAGCCGGCCTTATGAAGTGGGCGTCTGGTCCAAAAAGGTTAAGAAACACTAATCTATAGTATTGCTAGGGTTAATTTAAACCAGAAATTATTTAAAAAAATATTATCTAATCTCATTACATTTATGCTAATCATGAATTGTGAACAAAATATAATGGTGTCCCACATTCTTTTTTTCCTTTCATTTCTCCACATCATTAACTCTAACGGCTCAAATATCATGAATCGATCATCTTTCGGATAAAATGTAATAATTACTTAGCGAGAAATGATGATAGAGAGGATTATTAAACGTGAAATTATATCATTATTTAAATTCCAAATGATAAATGGAATCTCTTTCTCATTTTCCTCTAATAAATAAATCCCACTAAAATCATTCGTAATAAAATTTTTAAAAATAATATGTTAAACAAATTAAAGGATCAAATTTATATATGTATCTATCTATTGCAGTGATTCTCAACCTTTTTTTTTACCACGGCACATTTTTAACAGTTTAAAAATTTGGCGGCCCACAAAAAAAAGTTAAGTGTATAAGTTTACCATAATGAAAAAAAGTGTTCCCAAAAATGGTTTACCTTTTTTTTACCGACCGACGATAGTAAGGGAGGTATTGTTTTTTTTAAAACCATATTGAAAAAATTTAGAACGTCGGAAATGTTTAAGAGTCTAGTCTCAAAAACGTTTTACCTGTTTTTTAAATTTAGAAAAAAAATCGGAAATGTTTAAGAGCCTCATAAACTCGCGGAACAGTGGTTGATAATCACTGATCTATTGTATTATAAATTAAGCTATTTTGAATAGTCTAAGTTATTTTCATTGATTTTATTGATTTATTTAATATAGATAAAATACATACCTATACACACACGTACATGTCAAAAAACAAAATTAATATACTTATTTTTACTTATTTTTTCATTTTTGTTTTTTTAATGATTTTTAACAAGGAATCTATCTCTTAATGGAGATGGTATATATTTAGTGACTATAAATACGAGGGATATTTTCATTCGACTATGAGAAGATAAGTGAATAAGAATAAAAATTTACATTGATCTGATATGAATAGCCTTCCTTTAATTTTGTTTCACAAATCATTGCTATCTATCATATTTATTAATCATTGCACTTTCATAAAAATCCTTTCATTGGTTCGTGAGTGAGAGGCGTTACGTTTAAGTTAAAAAAAAACACCTGAGTAAATCTCCTACAGAACCATTAATATCTGACGATGGATAATTACACGGATACATTACAAAAAACCTTGACATTTTTTTTTGCGGAAACAAAATTCAATCTAATCTAAAAAATTTTAATTTTTAAAAAAATCGTTATTTTATTCTACATAATATTTTTACTAATACTTTAACTTCTTGTTTTTAAGGTGCCGTCTTCCTTCGGAGTTTGGCCATCATCATGACTAGGACTGCTCAGCCATGATGATTTTTCTTGACTATATTTATGCGGTGGTTTCACGTTGCCTTCCGCATGTATAGAACCAGGAACTGAAAGTTGCTGGAGCCGGAGGCAGCTGATGTTAAATTGAGTTTATTAGAAAAATTTGTTCTTATGTGGAATCAAACGCCAACTTCTTATGTAGAAAATTGCCAAGCCGCCTACTAATTCTTCAACTAATTCCTATAAGTTACTACTGTATGAACTCTAAGGAAAACTACTATGTTATTTTTTCATTTAAAGATAAAAACTATTAATTATAAATCAAAAAACACATTTCTTGTATAATAATATTAATAAAATTTATTATTTCTTTAATATCAATAACATTTTGGAAATTTTTAATTTTTATTTATTAAAAAACATTTACCAAATTAACTAGAACCAACTGATCTAATATCTAATATCAAAAGAAATGTATCTTTTTTTTTATATATTTAACTTTGTAACTTGTTCATTCAAAATATTTATAATTACGCTACTGAATTTTTATTATTATTATTATTTAAAAAAACATCATATAATATACATTATACTTTTCGAAAATTGTAATAGAAACAAAAAAAAAATAATAAAACCAGATTATGAAGTCATCAAGTCTCAAGTGAGGTTAATTATTTCTAAATGAGACATCATTTCAGTAAAAATAAACCAAATTATTTTACAATACAATAGGTGATTATTTTCTTTTTCTTTTTTTATACAGTTTAGAAAATAAATTATCATTAGGATTATTAGTATTGAGGTAACCATCTTATCATGTAAACCATCTTTATCATGAATCAATTTGACTAAAGAGATTTATAAAAACATTTTAAGAAACATTCATATAAGTATACGAGTATATACGTACCTTCATATTTATATGTACATACGAGGGTGGGGTGAAAAGTTTCCGGCCTGAAACCTGTACGATGTCAGCTGAACATGTGCGAATATTTTGCACAACCATTTGAATATGGAAAGCTGTGTGCCACGTGGGTGCCGCGTTTGCCAACATCAAACCAAAAACTGCTTCGAAAAAACATTTCTAGCGACAATTTGGCGCTGTAGACGTAATCCAAACGAATTTTTGTTTAGATTCATAACTGTTGATGAGACTTAAATTTAAAATTTAAATTTAATTTAATCAATTATTTAATTAATTAATTAATTAAATTAATTAGAACACCGTAATGAGAAATGTATCAGTGTTGATGGAGATTATGTTCAAAAATATAGCAAAAACTAAATTTAAAAACATCGTTTTTCTTGGTCAGGCCGGAAACTTTTCACCCCACCTTCGTACATAACAATTATAATTCTTGTTAATTTAATAAATGATACATTTTATCTTAATTTATTTTATATTAAAAAAAAAATGGAAAACGACACTTTTTTCTTGATACAAGTATATTATTATTATTATTATTATTATTAATTTATTTTTTTTTAAATATATTCTCAATTTGATATGCATGGTTTGAAACCTATAAAACCAACCCCACTTCGTACCCGATAAAAGTATAAATATATTAAAGCTATATACACACAGTTAAACTTATTATAAGTTGAAGGTAGAGGTCTTAAGATAACAACCATTTTTTTTTTTTAATAATAAATAAATATAATAAAGCATAATTTTATAGCGCTATTAAATTTTTTTTTCGTTGATATTGGGCCAAGAGAATGAGGGTGGAAATAACATTGTGGGAGGTGAGTGTTTAAGCGGGTTTTCGTGGTCGAAACCACGCGCGTGCTTTTCCCATTAAAAAAGCTGTGCAATTTTCATCCACCCCAGACAAAACTGACTTAAAAACGAAAAAAAAAAAAAAAAAAAAAAAAAATAAAATAAAATAAAAATAAACAAGAAAGAGGTTCTTAAAGGCGTCAGGTGTGACTGCGAATTTAAAA
The DNA here is from genome assembly GCA_963082975.1 of Labia minor. Classification (NCBI taxonomy): domain Eukaryota; kingdom Metazoa; phylum Arthropoda; class Insecta; order Dermaptera; family Spongiphoridae; genus Labia; species Labia minor. The sequence goes on along the minus strand of OY720347.1, from coordinate 11,781,669 downwards.
AAGTTGATATCCCGTTTTGTCATAAAATAAAGAGGAGAGAGAGAGAAAAATATGAATCTATAAGCGAGCGTCTCATGCTCATGAATTAATTCTCACCCTTCTATTTAGAAATTGAAAAGATGATAAAGATATCGTTTTTATTCCATCCTGAGGTTCAATTGCCTCGTAAAGCTTGTCATTGACACAAGAATAATGCTTAAAAATAGATTTCACAACCTGTTTAAAATTTAACTACCTCTAATTCGATTATTCATATTAAGTAACTTTACTATGTTTATATTTCTAAACCATCAAATAATAATATATATATGTATCCTATATTAAAGCAATATCTATATCAACCCTACAACCCTATAAATTTTTTTAATAATATTCATCAAATATACGTAATAAAATATTTTATCACTTCACTAGAAACAAACATTTTGAATTTAAATTTTCAAATTTCGATTTATTTATTTATTATCCCTCTTAATTTCAGATTTTATATATAAATAATGAATGATTGGATTAATTATTCTAATAGTATTAACAAGATATATAATTATTTATTAATCCATCAAATCAATCATTTTAATTTAATTTTTTTAATTTTTTTTTTACTATCTTGCCACCACGTTTCTATTTTTTACTATCTCACCAGAGATAATATTGCGATCACGAAAATTTTCGATGTTGAGATTTTGATGTTTTTATACGTTTTGAAGGTTCCTGAATCATTTTCATTAAGGTTGAGAAAAATGTGTGTGCGTGTGTGAGTGTGTAGATAAGATTACGCAAAAACGGTTTGAGCTAGAATCATGAAATTTGGTACATGGGCATTATTCAAAATTTTTAGTTTGTATCACCTTTTGAGAAATGTAGCTCATCCGGAAAAGGGTCATTACTTACTACGTTTTGATTTTTTTTCCTCTAAAGTGACCATAAAAATAAAGGTAATGTTTGATAATTTTTCAAATAATTAAAAAGTGTATAAAACTGATATATATCGAATTTCAGCTTGATTGAATAGCTGAAAGTAGCGGAATTAATTTTTTAACATTGCAAATCACGCGCCAACACGTGACGTGGTCAACAGAGCCAAACATGCGTTGGTTTAATAAATATTATTTATTAATTTTAATTTATAATTTATAATTAATTAAATTTAATTTAAATATAATGTATTATGTTATTTAATCCAATTCAAATTGCGAGACACTCCAGATTTTTTATTTATATCTTTTAAATATTTTAACCATGTATTTTTTTTTAAATAATATAAATTTTTAAATACACTGTTAATTTTAATGTTATATAAAGAATAATTTTATATAATGATATTGTAATTATAATTTACAATATCATTAAAAATTTTCTTACACGATTATATAAATATATATGATTTAAAAAAAAATCTCAATTTTTCATTTCTTATTAGAAAATAAATAAATAGTACAGTAATGGTAATAGATTTCGTGATTAAAGATTGTTGCAATTATTTAATAAATATTTCCATCTAAGATTTATTAAAAATTAATTTTTTAATTTACAAGTCAACATTTTTTTTTTTAAAATTAATCCATATACGTAAAATGATGAATATAGTGAATTGATTCATTAATTTTTATTTTATGATTGGGGGATGGTGGGAGAAGGAAATATAAATGGCATTAATTAAATGAAAGCCATGTATTGAATCGTATTTTAATATCAAATTCATTTGCCTGCCAAAATATGATTAGTTCTCTGTCTCTTTCGTGACCGCAACGTTCTTCATTTCTCCATTCATTCCAACATAATAGCTTTTAATAATTATTATAGTAATGCATTTAGATGAGTGAAATTTTCGCCTATGGATCCTGCAAGGGAAGATAGCATCTCACCTCAGTTCTTCGTGTCTTGTGGCATGGTGGAGTGGATGTGGAGTGGTAGTATAGACATTGCCCTACGATGATAGGATCTTGCTGCTGCTGTTGTTGTTGTTGTTGTTGTTATTATCTGAGAAATAATGGGGCATGGAGGCCCCCAAGGTCGCCAACCCAGGACCCCCAATCCCGTTATCATTGGGCCAACTGAAGGACCAAGCTTGATTAATTGGCCATAATTAATAACTGTGATAATGCTAATTAAAAGCATCAGCGTAGATGGATTACTTATGAAATCAATGATTGCCATCGCGCTCCTTGAAATTTCCATCCAATTTATATAGAAAGGTGTATATATATATATATAATATATATATATGAACAAAAAAAAATTAGGCCATTATACATTACATTAAGTATAATTGAAAAAAATCGATATACTCCCTCTCATCTTTAAACTCTTTTCTTTTAACTTTCTCTACTACACCCTCTCATTCTTTCAAACCAATCTTCTTTCTAATTATCTATTATATTAAAATATATGTGAATAAAATTATACCTTTAACAAGAACTCTATATTAATTAAAATCAACTTACTTTTGATTAATAGATTCTCCAATGAAATTGTCAAGAATTTAAGGGAGTTTACTTTTCTTTGAATTAACTATTTACATGTCACTTTTACATAATTTTATTTAATTCACAAATATACGTACCTTTTAATAAAGAGAAGTAAGAATTTCTCTTTATTAAAAGAAATTGAATAATTTATTCTTTTCATTTTTTTTTACAATATGAATATTAATTAAATACTAAGAAAAAAGTAAAAAATTCATAAACATATATTATATTTAAATTAAATTTAATTAATTAAATTATAAATAATATTTATTAAACCAGCGCGTATTTGGCTCTTTGTTGATGGCACGTGATTTCCAATGTTAAAAAATTAATTCCGCTACTTTCAGCTATTCAATCAAGCTGAAATTCGATATATATCAGTTTTATACACTTTTTAATTATTTGAAAAATTATCAAACATTACCTTTATTTTTATGGTCACTTTAGAGGAAAAAAAATCAAAACGTAGTAAGTAATGACCCTTTTCCGGATGAGCTACATTTCTCAAAAGGTGATACAAACTAAAAATTTTGAATAATGCCCATGTACCAAATTTCATGATTCTAGCTCAAACCGTTTTTGCGTAATCTTATCTACACACACAGAGAGAGACATTTTTCTCAACCTTAGTGAAAATGACTCATGGACCTTCAAAACATATAAAAACATCAAAATCTCAACATCGAAAATTTTCGTGATCGCAATTCTATGACTGGCGAGATAGTAAACATATTAAAAAATTCACTTCTCTTCTTTATAACCTTTACCTTTATATATAATAGTTATATATTATATTGAGATAACCATATATATACCTACATTGATAACATAAAAATAAATAAATAAATAGCATTTATAGTAATTTTCTTATTTTTTATTTTCTTCTTTGATGATTAAATAATCATTTAATTATTTTATTTATTCATTCATTTAATTTTCCTTCAATTATAGCTATTATTTGTTTCTCTCTTTCTCCTTCTCTTTTATTTCTATTTCTCTCTGTTTCTCTCTCTCTCTGATTTTAATCTCGTTAGAAATTTAAATTAAATAAAATGGTTGTGGTGTTATAGATCTCAAGATAGAACAAAAGTTGAATTATTTCCCTATCTATTCACCACTCGAGCGGAACTTGGCAGGGATTTTCAATTGTAACTACCCCCCACCTTTCTTCACCCCACCCCCGCCATACACTCACACATATCCTCCTCAACAAGCTCTTGTTTTAATTACTTTATTATTATTTAGGTTTACATACATTTGATTGAATGTTCTTAATCATTTACTAAATGACTATTTAATCACAATTTTTTTTTTTTAATTTTTTAATAAAATTAATTTTTATTTGTTTGAATATACATTTTTAAACAATCTCTTTTGTACAATAAATTATAATTAAATATCTAATATATAAAAAATATAAGTATATTAAAAATTAACATCTCTTAAGAATATTTAAAAAAATATATTTAAAAACTATACTTTATATTTGGTACCTGTATATATGCTCGTAGGTATATACCAACCTCAAGGGCTACTGTTCGGGCGCCAAATTTTGAGGGACGCCGATATAAAAATAATTAATTTTTTTAACATTCATTTTTTTTAGATTTTATTAATTAAAATTGATCATTTTTCATTTTAACAAGCAATAAATTGTTTTCTATTTATTAATACCAAATAAAGGTCACAACGCTAATTATTTTATTATTGTCAACAGATTGAATATTATTTATAAGAAAATATTTGTATAGTCAGAATTCATAATAACTTAAAAAAATGATTAATATACAAAAACAAAAATTTACTAATAAAAATATGTCCCCAAGTGAAAAAAAACAAAGCATTGACCTTTTTTTGAAGACAATATGAGCATAATATATATATATATATATATATAAATTCTATATACATTTATAAAGTCTTATATTAATAAAAATTATTTATTTATAAATATAATATAATAAGTATTATTCAATAATAACATTTACTTAACATAAATGCATAAAATCAATTTTGGAAGATTAATATATTTTTTTGTTTTATTCAATTTGTAAATTTTCGTTTAACTTCACTTTTTCTATTTCTCTTGTTATATTAAATAAATTTATCATATTAAAATTGCACTAAAAAGAATAAAATAATATAAATATAAAATTTTTTTATAAAATAACGTTTTGCAAAAGAATAAAATAATTTTTCTATAAGCCTGACAAAGTTTATGGATGAATTTACGTTGGGCGCTTTTAGTTTTCATTTGATTTCTATACAATTAACTTCTTTTATAGAGCTATAAATCATATATATTCAGACATTCCACACTAAAACACTTCATTAACAAGTAACACTATTTCTTCTAATATAATCAACCATTTTGGATTTGATTGATAATATGTAAATTTAATAATACATACTTTGATATAAGTATATTACATTGAAAAATAATAAAAGATTACTTTCTTAGCTCTTAAACTATATCAATTTTATTGCATGATAAAAAAATTTGTCAGTTTATGTGTTTAATAAAATTTTTATTATTACAAAAATTTGACTTGATTGTTCATATAAATAAATAAAACTAAATGCGCCCAACGTTTTTCGTTGAATATGAAGCAATTCATCCATAAACTTTTTCAAGCTTATAGAAAACTTATTTTTTTCTTTTTAGTCCATTGGAAAAACGTTATTTTATAAAATATTTTTATATTTTTATTATTATCAAGTAGCTTCCTAATGTTTATCCCGGAGTCTGGGTTGACTCCGTCCCATAGACCCCAGCTAGAGAAATTCCCTTGCCAGGCCCGGGACTTGAAATATATATACATATATATTATATTATAATTATATTTAAAATGTATTTATTATCAGAGTTTATACTTTATTTTGTCGGAATTTATTTCTAGAATGAAGATAAACTGAAAAGATTCCTTTGAATATATCATATCTACAATTATAGAACTGTTGTTTATATGAATAAATAAATTACGTTTGAATCATATCTTCGAATACAGATCTACGAGTATGATCTACTTTTTAAAAGAGAGCCAAAATTTTAAGATTAAATATAAAATAGTAGTTAGGTATATTCATTTCATTATAAAGATTATTTTCATTTCAAGTAAGAATAGGTACCTCTTTTTCTTTTTAAAGTTTCTTAAGGCATAAATAATTATCATCTCATGTCCAAAGACAATAAATATAAGAATTAGATTAGAGATAATATAATAAGTGTCATACTCGTCTAAAATATTTCAATATTTTTTTTTTTTAAATATATTCTCATAATTACAGGTTTGGTAAAGGGAATAAAACTAATTAGTACTGTAATAGAATGTCATTGACGAGGGAGAGTTACTACAGATAATCAGATAACACTAGCAAGTAAATATTCAAGATGGAGAGACAGACAGCTCAAAGAGGAGGAGGAGGGGGAGAGGAGATAGGAAACGGGGTCCACTCCACTCTCTCAGTTCAACTGTCACGAAACTAACTCTATAATGAGACAAGAAAATCAATTATCTCCCAGCGAGATGTCGTTTTTCATATTATTATTAATATTATTATTATTATTATTGAATATAATGAGAATAAAATAAAAAAATATGGGACGAGAAGAAGAAGAAGAAAAAGAAGTGAGAGAAAAGAAGTTAAAATGAGAAGAAAGAAAAGAAATGAGAGAATATGGAAGAGGAGGAAGGGGAAGAAGAAAAAAAAGAGTGAGTGAGGGATAATTTAATAATTATCTCTTATAGAGTTAACACTCAGCTAACGAGCACGCGATCTTTCTACTACTTTAAGTTTTCTCATTTTAAAATATTTAATAATTAAGTCCAATTCATTTTTACTCAGTTGAAAAATTTTTAAAAAAATTGGCAGATTTCGTTTCAAACTGACAATCTCAGTCCTCTAATATAGATTAAAGTTATAATTTAAAATTCTTCCTTATATTAATTATCTTATTATAATCTAGATTCTAGATTCTAATCCAGAGGTTCCCAAACATTTGCGGTATAGGGCTCCCATAATGCATCGGATTTTTTCTGCAGCTCCCTTAGAAGAAAATTGAAAAAATTTTTGAAAAAAGTACGAAATATTCAAAAGCTTGGTCCAAAAAACGGTTGAGTCTTTTTTTTAAGAGACAAATTGGATAAATTTTGAAAATAATCGAAAATGTTCAAAAGCTTGGTCCAAAAATCAATCGGTGGAGCTTTTTTTAGAGACAAATTGTAAAATTTTTGAAAATAATCGAAAAATCAAAAAATAAAAAAAAAACACAAAATCATCACACATTTCAGGAAATATTTTCGCGGCTCACCTACGACGGCGTCGCGGCTCCCCAGGGATTATTATTTGTTATTTTTTGTTTCAATTAGATTTTAAATCAATTATCTTTTAAATAGGTTGAATTTTTTTTGTTTTTTTGTCCACATTGAAAAAGACCGGATATCCATGCAGGTTGGAAGTTGAAAAATAATCTGAAATGCAAATTTATACAATTAATTTACCATATTATATCTATATATGAACATATATACTTAGAATAAAAAACAAAATTTGAAAATTAATTAAAAAAAAAAATCAATAAAATAATAAACTACATACTCTACTTCAGTGATTCTCAACCTTTTTTTTTTACCGCGGCACACTTTTAACGGTTTACAAAGAAAAAGATATGTGTAAAAGTTATTTACTTACCTGAGACTGTGTAATATAGTTTATGATAATAATCAGGGGTCGGCAACCTTTTTCAATAGGCGGGCAGATTTCTGAAATAATATAACAGGGGTGGGCACACTTCGTGATATTTAGAGCCATATTGAAAAATCGAAAATGTTTAATAGTCTGATCGCAAAAACATTTTACCTTTTTTATTACATACATATAAAATAAATAAGTACTTTTTCTTAATTTGAACTTTACATTTGTAAAGTTTGGCGGCACATTTTGAAAAACTCACGGGACACAAAAGTGCCGCGGCACACTGGTTGAGAATCACTGCTCTACTTACTTATATGTATACAATAAATAAACTATTTATTGAAAATGTGATTTTACTTTAAATTCTAATAAAAATTAATAATATACCATATATATATAAATATATTCGAGTATATATTGTGTTTATCTGTTCATCTATTGATTGATATCAACTTACTTATACAAGAAGGTATAAAAAATGTAGAAAGACTTAAATGTTTTAATTTATACTACATTATGTATCAATTATAGTAATTTTTATTTAATTTAAATATTTATTTTTTTTATCTTTATCTAAATATAATACATAGGTATATTAATAATTATATTAATAAAGTTTCAAAATAAGTTGACCTGTGGCCAGGTCCGAACCGACCGACGGTTTGAAATAAATTAATTTCCAGCTACAGAAACAATTTCAAATAATTTTAATATATCTATTAATTCAATAAAAAACAGATATGGGTATAACATAAATATTTTTAATTTTATTTTATTTATAATATATATGCAAGACCATGCTGTGACGTCATGCATGGCTGGATGACGTCATATAATTTTAAATCAAGAAAAAACTAATAAATATGATTTTTTTCGAGGATAAAACCAATACAAAATGCATGATTCGTGGTGATATATAAAAAAATCTCCTTTGGTGTGAAAATAACCCTTTCCTTCCTATCGTCGATCGCTAATACTACCACTTCCGGTTTCCGGAATTGCACCAAAAGTTGATCAATTCATCCCACTGATGCATTAAGTAAATATACCAAATTTCATCAAAAACGGTTGAGCCGTTCAGGCTGTACACATCTATACGGACGGACAGACGGACAGACGGACAGACATCAGGCTAAAAATACTTTTTTCTGTTTAGAAAATGCATGATTCGTGGAGATATGTAAAAATCTCCACATGTGAAATTTGGTGTGAAAACAATACCTCCCTTACTATCGTCGGTCGGTAAAAATGTTAAGGCAAACGACGTATTGACGCTAATACTTTAATTAATAAACTACAAAAATAAATTTACTAATTAATTAAAAAATAAAAAAAAATCCTCTTACAGTCATAAATTTAAATAATGTTTTTACAACATTAATATAATCCATATTGAATGGGTGTGCACACCCTTTTTTCCTCCCTCTTTTCAACTAGGAGTGAACAATCTATCCTAAAAGTGCGGAGGCTATTAGCCATTAGTCATTAGTCCCAACCTATTATTAGGGATAATAAATTATCATGTTAATATATTAAAATAATTACTAAATATTTACAAATAATGAAATTTTAATAAAAATTGCAATATATAGTACATATAGTAAAATATAAAAAGGAATTTGATGAAATTTTGATGTTTTTTTTTTTTTTATTTTATAAATTTATTTCTTAATACGTTTTTTTTTTGTTAAAAAACAATAGCAAAGTTGATTTCCCATTTACATATTTATACAATAAATTATCATTATTATTATTATTATAATATTTATAAGTATTTTTTTTTGTATTGTTTTTATTATAATTCATTATAAATTTAATTAAAATTTAAAAAGAAACAAAAAAAAAAATTAAATGCTAAATATGGAATTTTATTTATAACAAGAATCATTTATTTTTTTAGGTATTGTATAATATTATAATTTTAATAATACAAATAACTCACCTCTTCATTATAATGAGAAATTATAAAAGTTTGTCTGTTTATTATTTATTTAATGATAAATAACGATTAGAGTTATAATAGAGTTATATTTTGGTACATTTAGTGTTATGGAATACAGTGGTCATATTTATGGATTGTTAACAGGTATAGGTATCTACTATGTTGATGTTCATGTTGTCAAGTTAATTAAACCACCTTTTGAATCTGGTAGTCTACAAAACTTATGTCGTATTCTCTAGAAGCAGAAGCATTATTTATATTATAAAATTTATGAACCAATACAAATTTATTTGAGCATAGTCAACCTATCGTGGAAGAATACCGTCACAACTCAAAAATTATAATAATTGAGATTTTTATACAAAACTATTGCTTATTGTCAATATATTATGTGGAAGAAAGGCACAAGTTGTACCTACTGTTAAAAGATAGATTTAAATAGCATTTATAAAAAACAGTCTGTAATTCCCGCATTTTTTTTATACGGCCATTCTGTGTAAGACAGTCACATGTTAGTTGTCTTGATTGTTATTGTAGAATTATATGAAATTGTCACATTTTATAAAGTGCCATGATTTTGATTTCATAGTTTTGGTGAATACAGTCCTATTTTGTGTTGGATTATTGTGCAGTATTTAAAAGGCGAACTATTTTTTGGGCGACTGTTACTTATTTAAATAAGGGGGTGTAAAAGAGTTCGTAAGTGTACATAAATTACAAATTATTAGACGAAATCATAGTTTAAAATGCCTCTCAATTATATGTAGAACCGTTTGTTTCTATTATTTATCCCTGTAAAGATAGAATTGTTTTAATATTTTACAAAAATTTTGAAATGCCTTTCCTGGAAATATATTAATTTTGGGTTGTGACGGTATTCTTCCAAACCGACAATATGTAAAACGATACAGTACAATAAACTTGCTTAATAAATGGAATAGTTGAAAAATTCTGTTGACAATCAATAAATCTGATTATGAGTTACTATACCCACAACAGCAACAGGTGTACCAACTCATAATACACAGTACCATCATCAATTTTGGTTTTGGTTATACTTGTATACCTACTAACAACTCTATCCTTACTCAATCTTTGTACTAAATACAAATAAGACCAATGTTTATTAGAATTTTTATTGCAAATCGCCTTTTCTATCATCTCTTAAAATATAATATTTAGTATTCCTCCTAAAATACTCTCTCTATATGAAAAATAGGTAGAGACATTTCAGCACTTGTAAGAGCAATATAAGAAGACAATTGATAAACATAACGAAGAACTAAAGATGTGGAAAAGACAGATAGTATGGAACAAAGAATGAAAAGCCATTATATAAATAAGGGATGCATTATATAAATAAAAAGTTTAGATCAGCAGTCGGGGAACTTTTTTTATCATTACCCGAAAATATTTTTGTGTCAGTTGTTATTACCCCATGGTGAAAAAAAAACGAAATATCCTCTTTTTAGCATCTTTTCTATTATAGCCCCCATGATAATTTTGAAAAGAAAACAATAACTATAAATTTATAAGGGAATTTTGTAAATAAGACCACATATTGATATTTGTATTTTTTTTTTTTGAATAAATTTACAATAACAAATATCAATATGTGGTTTTATTTACAAAATTCCCTTATAAATAAAAATAGCCACCAAAGCTTTAATAATTTAACTAAAAATTTAATTTGTAAAAATACTAACAGGTTTATAAAATATCAAATTAAAAATATATACTTTTTACTCTCAAAAGTTTCATTTTTACCCAATTTGGGGTAATTTACCCCGGTTCCCCGAAAGCTGGTTTAGATAAACTATAAAAACTTTTGAAAATAGACAGAAAGAGAGATTAATTAAAGGATTCAATCAATTTTAAAAAATAATTAAGATTCTCATAAATAAATTATTACAAAATAAATTTCATTTAAATTTTATATAGATTTCATAATATTTATATAAAATTACATTCATTTTTCATACATAATTATAATCCCTTGTTGTTTTTTTTTAATAATTCTCTAACTTGTGTAAAAATTAAAAAAATTATCAAAAATCATTAAAATACAAAAACAAAACAAAATAGCTTCTTAATTTTTTTCTATTCTATTGATAAATTTAAGGTAGTTGGTTGTTTAACCATCCGAACAAAAACGGAACACTCACACTAATGTCAAAAAATTCACTAAAAATATATTTTTAATTGTGGGTAACTGAAAAATGTTGAGTGTCTTTTTTAATCTTGATTGTAGATCTTAGATAATGAACCAACGTATTAGACATATGTGGTTTTGTTGTGTGAAAATTAAACCGGGTGGTGTGTGTATGTGTATGATGTTGTAGAGAAGGGAGGGGGGTGTTTAGAGGGCAAAGGAACACACCAACACAGTAAAGATACATTGACTATATATATATATATATACAGGAAAAAATATATAATTTATTCAGGTTGTTATCTGGGAATCTTTTTGCTTGGCTTGTGATAGCTCATGCAATTAGTATGTTAATTCCGGGGCCATCCGTTAGAGTGCGACAAGCAAGGCATATGGCTGGCCTTCCTCTTCGATTAAGCCACCTACCTCACCCCCCCCCCCCACTTTCCCAATCCCTAAACTCCCACCAGAGAGCCCTTTTCCGAATTCGATATTGATTTCGCTAATTTTACTGTCAGATTCAATGATAGCCTAAAAGCGATCGTTATCTACCTCTTACAGATCACTTCTTTTCTTTCTCTCTCTCTCTCACACATAAAACATACACACACACTATCATTCAATCAGCTTATAAAAAAATTTAACCAAAAGAGACGATAACTCAATTATAATATATTGTATAAACAATAATTAATTATAAAGAAATGGGAAATATTCAGTTCAGTTATTTTCATTGTATTGTACAAATGCTTATTAATTATTCCATTGAAATCCCTTAATTAAAAATATTTTTATTATAATTCAAAAAAAAAAAATAAATAAATAAAAAATAAAATAATAATAATTACAATTAACTCTAGTATGAATTCATTTATTTTTTACTATCTCGCCAGAGATACTCGTAATAATTGCGATCACGAAAATTTTCGATGTTGAGATTTTGATGTTTTGATACGTTTTGAAGGTTCCTGAATCATTCTCAATAAGGTTGAGAAAAATATCTGTCTGTATGTGTATGTATGTAACCAAGATTACGCAAAAACGGTTTGAGCTAGAATGATGAAATTTGGTACATGGGCATTATTCAAAATTCATAGTTTTCTATCAACTTTTGAGAAATGTAGCTCAACCGGAAGAGGGTCCGTAAAAATAAAGATATATGTTTGATAATTTTTCACATGATTAATAATTGTATAAACCTGCTATATATCGAATTTCAGTTTGATTGAATCGCTGAAAGTACCAGAATTAATTTTTTAACACTGCAAATCTCACGCGCCAACACGTGACGTGGTGCCATCAACAAAGAGCCAAACATGCGCTGATTCAATAAATATTATTTATTAATTTTAATTTATAATTTAATTAATTTAATTTAATTTAAATTAATATATGTTATTTAATCCAATTCAAATTTGCGAGATAGTCGAGTGGAGACACACCAGATTTTTTTATTTTTAATATTAATTTGTTTATTGAATTTTAATAGGAATGGGTTGCCCCAGGCAACTCAAACATTACCTTATAATATTACCTTATATTATGTTGATTTTATCATTCTGAAATCTAACGCTTAATTAATCAATTAATTAGTGAGCGTATTTGCAAATTTACTTAATTATATTATATGATTCTAATAGAGTAATGTATATAAAATTAAAAAAATAAATTTTTTTTTAATTAATTATTATAATTCGATAAGATGATAATTATTGTTTTAAATAAAAATAAAATAAATAGTATATAATATATTATATTTAATGCAAAATTTTTGTTATTTTTATTATTTCTTTTTTTTAGAAAATAAAAATAATCGAAAACTACAAAATTCATTGGATAACAACATACGATTCCATTAAGGTATTCCTTATTAACAGTGTTGGCAAGAACTCATAATGCGTAAAAAAAGTAAAAGATCGAAGAACACACAAAAACGTGACTAACTTTTTCAGTTTTCAAAAACAAACTACTAATCCAAAATAGCTGATAATGTCACCATATGAGAAACATATGTGTACCAACATAAAAAAAAAATAATTTTCAATAATTTACCTTTTCTTTTCTTTGAACAGACTTCGTATTTCATCACATTAAAGTTCCCCCCCCCACCCCAATAGTAGTGATTTTTTTTTAATCATTATGTTTGAACTAACATTATTTAGTCATCTCTGTATATTACAAAACATGTAAAATAATTATTTTAAATAAATGATTCATATCAACTTAAGATTTATATTATATTTATATGTATAATACGTAGATTATTTTAATTATATTTTTATAAAAATAGTAAATAAAAATATTTATTTTTAATTATGTGAAAATAATTGATGCAGAATGATCTAAAGATGATTGAATTATATAAGCAGCATATACTCAAACACACACACACATACACACTTATAGGAATTCCATTTAATATATTTTATAGATATAGATATTAACATGAATTATAATATTTAAATATTTAGATTTGAGATTCAATTATCTAACGATAAATGACAGATAGAGACATAAATTAATGAAATGCAGAATTCTAAATTAGTAATGATGAATATTTATTGAATCAATCATTCAGTTATATTGAAATTTTAAATTTCAATTTAAAATGATTGATTAGGGATTGTATAGAGTGATAAGAAATTAATACTATTGATTAAAAGACGATCATTTATAGGTTTATATCTATCTAATATATCTTTTAATACATTAGGTAATTATTTGAAAATATGTTTAAAAGTTGAAATTGGATTATTAAAATTTTATTAATATACTTATATTTCCTTAACACAGTGATACTTAACCAATATGCCTCGAGATTATGAGGCTCTTAAACATTTCCAACTTTTTTCTAAATTTTTTCAATTTGCTTCTAAAAAAGGTAAAACCTATTTGGGACTAGGCTCTTAAACATTTCCGACTTTCTAAATTTATTCGATATGGTTCTAAAAAAAAAAGGAAAACCGTTTTGGGGACCACTTTTTTCAATATGGTAAACTTTTACACTTATCTTTTTCTTTGTGTGCCGCCAAATTTTTAAACCGTTAAAAGTGTGCCACGGTAAAAAAAATAGGTTGAGAATCACTGCCTTAACAGTTTATATTAATGTTTACATCAGTGTAAGTGTAAGTGAGGGAGTAATCTTTTAAAGATTGGAAAATTCTCAATTTTTAATTTTTTTTTAATTATCTAACTATTAAATGTATTACAATTGGTATTTATTAAGATAAATTTCAATTTATTCAATATTAGAAGTATAAAATTGAATAAAATTCTGGTGTATAGATTTTCGATTTTGGCTGAAAGTTTGTATGGTTTGATACTCATTAAGTAGTAGGGATGGAGAACTCATTAGAGAGTCAACATCATCCTTAATCAGTAAAGTTGATCTTCTCATCCCTCTTCTGAATCATTACACCAACATTCATCTACGTATTTGTTGTTCTCCCACTTTTTTTCACGTAAAATAAAATCTCTCTCTCTCTCTATCGTATTCTATGTGAGTTTCTTCGAATTATTAACTTCTATAAGAGAGAGAGAGAGAGAAGGGGATGATGATCCAATAAATTTAGATGCATTCATGGGGCGGTTTGATCTTGATTAGAAAGAAGCTGGTGTCTGCTTTGCATGCGTCAGGTCCACTTTTCCATCGAATTCGTGGAAAATCAACATTGAACAGCCAATTTAAAAGTTAAATTTTTTTTAGTTTTCATCTTCAGAATCATCCATTTCAGCTGATTTACAAATTTTCCAATTATTTATTTTAAAACAATTGGTTTACAAAAAAAAACTAGTTTAAACTTAATTTATTTTGGTTTGCAGCAATTAATTAAATAGTTTTTTGAAAACACTATTTTTCGTATACCAATGATTATTTTTTAGTAACAACAGTTACTGTCTCAAGCTTTCTTCTCCTACGCATCTACTCGGCACGTTTCAATCTTTTCTCATTTGAATCCATTTTTTATAGAACATATTTAACGTATATTATTCTGTTAAACAAAATAAAATAATAATAATTATTATTTATAGGAAATTTTGTTTCAAATATAATACTTACAAAACAATACACAATGTTTAAATATAAAATTATTAACTTTATTCAAATTGTGGTAATAATTTTTTTATTTTTTTTTATTTGACATATTTAATTTAACAAAACAAAATTTAAAAAAAAAATGAAGTTAGTTACAAATCCATTGACATTGACATTGTAACTAACTTCATAATGTTACAGACATCACATACGGCGGAAATTATATATATATCTATTAGATTCAGTGGTGTATTGGGAGGGGAACGCGGGGGAACGACGTTCCCTTACCTTTTTTCAGAAAAGTAACTCGTTTCAGTTCTTTTTCATGTCCCGACAACTCACACTTAAATCTAATGTTAGAATTTTTGTGTTCGTTAATATTTTGTATATTAAGAATAAGAAAAAATAAAAACTTATTTGGAAAGAAATAGTTTGCTGAAAATAGGACCTTTTTGCTCCCACTATGCGTTCCCTTACTTCTTATTTTACCAATACATCACTGATTAGATTCTATTTAATATTTAATTTTATTTACTATTCGATTGTAACACAATTTTAGTTTGTAGAATAACATTCTTGTCAACTTTTTTATTTTTAACTTGTCAATTATTTTTCCAAGTTTAGTAGGAAGTCCAAAAGTAAAGATCTATTGGTTTGAAAAGGTGGTGAGTAAAGGCGTGAGCGCAGCCTCCAGGGGCAGTCGATTTTACTCCCCCTCCCCCCAATCCTTTGCCTCGAATAGAAACGACAGTAAATCATAAAGAGCGAATGAGATGAGTGAGTGAGAGAGAGAGATATTCATCTCATCTAGGAGTGTAGATTCGTCAATATGAACGTGATTAACTTGTTGTTTCTATTTAGTCATGGGCAGGCTATAGTTTAGTTTCGAATTCGATTGCGTACTCTTCTACGACTTGGTTACCACGAATAATTAGGATCGGGTGGGTTGGACGGTTGGGAAGCTTTTAAAAATTGCCTGTTTCCTTCCCTCTACTCTCCTCTTTATTCTCTGATTGGATTTTTGAATAAATATCGTTCAACGACTCAATAATAATTTATTATGTTTCGTTTTTTTTTCTTTTTACGCCGGAATTGAACTCACGATTTTAGACTTTAATAAAGAAATAGAAGAAGATATAATATATGTTCATGTTAATTCTTAATTGAGTACATCTTCAAGAGAATATCCATATATATATTATTCTCTAAAGAAGAAATATTAATATTGGAATGTCCAGAAATCTTAATTTCGAGTCAATCCTAGACTGGGTTCAATTCTATAATAGTTAATAGCTAAAATAGATATTAGTTAATATCTTGTTACATTCCTGTCTAAATTTAAGCGCATTTTTTAAAAAAAATCAAAAAAAGGTAATTGTTTAGCCTAACCGATGTATCATGGATTTGGATAAAACTTTACCATTGGATTCTTTTTTTCCATAAGCAGTATGTGAAGGTCGCTTCTAGTTGAGGAGATAAACATTATTATTAAAGTTTGCATATAAACTAGTAATGAATGATCAGCCATTTAATAATGTTTTATTGACTAATTCCCTAATTTTCGGTTTTTATAAGTTCGGGTTAGGAAAATTAATTAATTAATTAATTTTTTAATCTTTCTTATATCCAAACAGAAAATTAGTGGAGCACTCTGGCGGTCGAATAATAAAACATGGTAGGTAAATAGAATATATCAAAGAATTTATATGCAAACTTTAATAATAATTTTTATCTCGTAAACTAGAAGAGACCGCCACAAATCGTACTTCTTAAGGAAAGATTGTTTTGAATCAAACAAGGAATCCCCTGGTAAAGTTTTTTATGATACATCGATTAGACTGAACAGATTTTAAAAATTATGGTATTCCCACCTGGCTAGTTGATAAATTTCCTAGTAAAAGTATTAAAAATAACTTTGTAAGTAAAATTGTATATGAATTCATAAAATATTTATAAATAATATTATATATTGTTTATCATGGTAAATTATTATTACTAATAGTGGGGGAAGGAGAGGGTATTTTTTTAGAGTGAGGAAAATTTATAGAGTCTATTAAATGATGAATAGGCCTGCGGGCATAATTTTCCATCGTTATTGAATTGAGTTGATCCCGGAGACAACCAGGTAAACTGACCTTCCCTGTTCTTATTTTTCCCCTTTCCTGTTTCTTCTCCCCCCCCCTCCCCCTTCCCTTCACCCCACCTTCTCATCCTCCACCTCTTCTTCATACTCTGTTCAGATCAGTTAATATTTGTCGAATCTCGTTGTCAAGCTTTAAAACTGGATGCCGTATCATTTATTGCATCGACATACGTTTTGTCTCTATCCAAACAAAAACCAGCCCCCTTCTACTTACCTTCTACATTCAAAAAACATCCACATTTAGTGGAAGGTTGGTCCATCAAACGGACGCTTCAGGCAATGAGCTCCTCTCTCTTTCACTCGGCCTGTAATTTATTAAGTGATATTGGGGCAACGAGCCGATTAGCATAGGGACCCTGGGTGTCATTGGACCCGCCCACACCCAACCATTCGATTGAAATAAGAGACCTAAATAGAGTAAGTAACGATTATAAATTTAATCAACAGTCAAGATACAATGACTGGACATGGCCCTGACAACAGGGCATTAGTTTTAGTATTTATTCTTCACTCGTTACAACTTCATAACATAACTTCACATAGAAAATGACATATTATTCAAGAAAACAAAAAAAAAAAAAAAATATTAGAAAATGACATATTATTCAAGAAAACCAAAAAATAAAATATTAGAATATAGGTATCATGTACATACTACAAAAAGAATTTAAAAACAAAATTCATAATTGTAAATTTTTTTAGTTCATTTATGATATTACTTTTAATTTTCAATTTTTTTAAATGTGAATCATTTAGTAATTGTTAAATTTGAAAATAAAAATCTCTGTAATTATATTGAATACTCATCCAGTCATGGATTTGGATAAAACATTACCAGTGGGTTCCTTTTATAATTCCAAATAAACTTTTTTTATGCAATTTTGTGGGTAGCTTCTAGTTTACTAGATAAAAAGGATACAATTTTGCCAGATTAGCTTATTATGAACCTCAACATATGTCATTAAGTGACGTTTTATTGCCAAATTTACTAATTATTAACTTATTCCTAATTTTCGGTTTTTTCGGTTCGGTTTGAATATAGGGAAATGATTTAATTTTTTAATTTTTCTATATCTCGAAAATTATTGGACCCCTCTGATGGTCAAATTAATGAAACATAGTAGTTAAATAGAATATCAATAAATTTATATGCAAACTTTAATCCTTTTTATTTCGTAAATAGAAGCGACCAGCAAAAATTACACAAGAAAAGTTAATTTGGAATTAAAAAAGGAGCCCACTGGTAAAGTTTTATCCAAATCCATGACTGGATGACCAGTTTATATAATTACCAAAATCTCTATTTATAGGATTTGTTAGTATTATTCGTATTAAGTGCAAAAATGTGGTTTTGTATCAATAAATGTAAGTTTGTCAATTTTTTTTTTAATAAAATGTATTTAAAAAAAAAAATTATTAGTTTGATTAAGTGAAGTTGAATCATAACTTAAAGGTCACGAAATCTATCCTTTTTATAAGAATTAAATTTTATACAAATGGTCTGGTATTTTATTTGTGTGTTTTTTTTTTTACTTTGAGAATTTCATTTTTGTAATATCATATTTTTTTTATAAGAATTTTTGATGAAATAACAAAAATATAAAGAAATATACGTATTTCTAGGACTAACATAAGTGATTTCTTATCAAAACATATGAAAATAATTTACATATATTTCTATTGCAATAATACATTAATAATGCAAATTTTAAATCAAATTTTAATACGTGATTACATATTATATTTATTTCGTATATTTATATATAAAATAATAAAATAGAAAGAAAGACACTTGGTGGTGAAAGAGAGAAAGAGAGGAAAATGTAGTTTTTTTCAAAACAAAGGATTATAATATAATAGGGAGACGAAAAAGATCAAAACAATATTATGAAATTTCTACCTGCAAGGTGAGTGCATTCCCTGGAAATTGATAGTCGACCGATAGCTATCCTATAGCTAAAGCTTTGAACACATTCGCGGCCTCCAACTTATGATGAACGATAAATTTTCAATGGCTCTTTGACTTTTGACCTCAAAAGGAATGTTTTATTTTTTATTATTATTATTATTATTATTATATTCTTTTTTTTTATGTTTTTAAAATTCACATGGAAAATGATAAATTCTTTACTAGAATTTGCATCTGCAAGTGAATAATTTTATTTTATAATAAGGATAATAAAAATATTATTATAATAAATATTTTTTTGCAAATAATAAGAGTAATACATTATATACTTATATGTTAATGAAACATTTTATAGATTAATATAAAAAATAAGAAAATTTATTTTTATCATGTAAAATTAATAATATAATTAAATTAAGTAAATAGAAATTGTTTTAAACGCAAATGAAAAAGGTGAATTTTGAATTATTTCGAAAAGTATTTATTTATTCATCAATATTTATTTTGTCCTCTTCAAAGTAATTCCCCTCAGATATAATGCACTTATGCCAGCGCTTCTTCCAATCGTCAAAGCATTTGAGAAATGAGCTTTTCGGTATGGCCATCAGTTCGTTCTTCGATTCCGAATTTATCACATCAATTGTGGCAAAACGCTTTCCTTTCATTGATCTCTTCAGATTTTAGAATAAGAAAAAGTTGCAGGTTGCCAAATCTGGTGAATACGGTGGCTGAGGTATGATTACGGTGTTGTTTTTGGCCAAAAAATCACGAACAAGCAATCTTGTGTGAGCTGGTGCATTACCGTGATGCAAAATCAATGATTTGTTTTTCCACAATTCCGATCTTTTGAGCCGTTACGCAAACGTTGCATCACTTCCTTGTTGTATTCTTTATTATTCTTTTTAAGTAAAAAATCGAAGAACACACAAAACGTGACTAACTTTTTCAGTTGTCAAAAACAAACTACTAATCCAAAGTGGCTGATAATGTCAACATATGAAAACCACATGTGTACCAACATAACAAATATAAATTTCAATAATCAAATGTACACAGCCCGCGAAAATTGAAAATTCACCTTTTCTTTTGAACAGACTTCGTATATTCTGGTACAATATATATATATATATATATATATATATTAAAAGTAATAATAATAATAATAATTTTGTTTTTTATTGCTCTCAAAAGAGAGTAAGTTCATTTTTTTTCTTTTATCGTTTCTTACACGTGTACTAATAATTTTGAACTCAATATCAAATTATAAAATTAATATCTTTTTTATTTTTTTTTAATTCATTGATTTTTGTATCTGTTTTTAATGATAAACAAAAGTTTAAATTAAAAAAAATTCATTTATTACATAAAAGTATTTTTATTTTTTGTTTCTTTGACAAATTTAATCATAATAATTAATAAAGAAGCATAATTGATTAATTAAATAAATGAATCATCTTAGAAATAATTTCAAGAGTAAAATATAAAACAATTGAGTTGTTATCTACGATAAAATAACGAGTTGGAGTATCGTGAAGAAGGTCCGGGATTGTCGATGAAGGAGGACATTGTCCGTTGTGGTTGCGTCGGGTGATTGCCAGCGGCATCCGGTTGCTCTGCTATGATTTTATGTTTTGGTATTTCATTCGTTCGACATGGCGAAGGCCTCAAGCCACAGAGCCGTTTTTATCCAAAGTCGGCAGCATCAATATGCTAATTGGTCTTATGGATATATAATATAATATTCGATAGAGATAGAAGGGTGGGAGAGAAAGAGGGGGGGATCATTCGTGGCGTGGGAGTCAACATTCCATTCGAAACAACAACCGATCAGGACTTTGGTCAGACATTCATTCCTCTTCCCTAAATTAAAGGAATTTTATTGTACAATTACATGTAATCTAATAAGAGTAATAATTGATATTATATGTATTATGTAAAAAAACCCTCTGACTTTTGTACGTCCTACGCAAGGACAACGCCTATCAATGAGGTGTCCTATGATCAGTAGAACAAGTCCTCTCAACCTTTACCTTGATTTTCTTTATCGGAGGCGCTAACAAGTAGCTTTTCCCCAATGTTGTTCCAGGAGGCTGGGTTGACTCCGTCCCATAGGCCCCAGCTAGGGAAATCCCCTTGCAAGGCCCGGAACTTGAACCCGGGACCATGTGAATGTGAGGCAGGTTCGCTACCCACACAGTCAATGGCGCCTTCATTATATATAGATACCTATCTTTTTCTGATATCTAAAATATATAATGGTATAATATAAAAAAAATTATAATTTTGGAATATTAACATATAAAAAAAATAAAATAGATAGATAGAATAATTATAGATTTAGCCATATTTATTTAAAAAATATATTAAATGAAAATTTTTTTCCGACCGACGATAGAAAGGGAAGGTATTGTTTTCATACCAAATTTTGCATGTGGAGATTTTTACTTATCTCCACGAATCATGCATTTTGTTAACAAAAATAAAGTATATTTTGTATGATGTCTGTCCGTTGTGTGTCCATATAGACGAGTATAGCTTGAACGATTCAACGGATTTTGATAAAATTTGGTATATTTACTTAATGCACCAGTAGCATAAATTCATCAACTTTTAGTGTATATCCGGAAACCAGAAATGGTAGTTTACAAATTAATAATTTTATATTCATTGTCGGAAATTTTTCAATATAGTCGGGCACATTTCTGAAATAATAAAGCCTGATCGCAAAAACATTTTACATTTTTATTTTAGAGCCATATTGAAAACAATTGAAAAAAGTCGGAAATGTTTAAGAGCCTGATCGCCAAAACATTTTTCCTTTTTTTACATACATATAAAATAAATAAGTACTTTTTCTGAATTTGAACTTTACATTTGTAAAATTTGGCGGCACAGTGGTTGAGAATCACTGGTCTAAGGGATGGATAGTGCAATTTAAAAAAACTATTAGCTTGCATATCTAATCTAATAGGAAAAAATAAGAAGAGAATGAAGGAATCTATTTAGTTGTGTCTGTTAGTCGCCGCCGGACCATCAACATTCAAATTATAATTATTATCTTTATTATAGGAAAAGTCCAAGCGATGAAGGATAAAAAAAATGAAGACATTTTTCACAAATGATCATAGGTTTCAAGGCGTTAAACTCAATCACGATTACCTACTAATAATATTTGACATGAATAGAATGAATAGAACAAAGAAAAGATAGGAAAAATAAAAGAACATAAATATTAATTAATACTTAAGGATGATAAAATAATTTTCATAAATTAAACTCACTAATATGTATATAAATTTAATATTAAAAAATAAAAAATTATATTAATTTAAAACAAAATTGATTTTTTTTTTTACTGAAATATGAATCATAAATGGAAGGGAATAAATACTATTAAATTTCAGGAACTGCAAGTCACCTAATGAATGAAAAAAAAAAACTACTAAACTTTAATTTAGTCAATGAATTAAATATTTAAATAAATAAAACAATTTCAATGGAAAAAAAAAATTAAAAAATTAAAGACACAGTAGTAAGAAAGAACAAGATGAAAAATATATAATGAATGGGTTTTCATAAAAGGCATTAAATATGCAAATCTAATTGGCCCCAAATGTCAGAGCTGTTATTAATTGTATGATAAGATAAATTGAAGTTAACGAGGGAGAGTAGTAGAAGCTCACAATTACAATTAAACACGGAAATATATTATTATATAACTTTCTTAATCTCTTTTGGCTATTTCTAATTTTTTTTTCCAACATATATGTAAATACCAGAGGACAGGTATAAATTTATTTGTTAACCCTATTATGTTTGTATTTGTTAGTGTATTTTTTTTTTTGTCTTATGAAGACAAAGTTAAAAAGATTTCGATCTCATTAATGTTATGTCATTTATATATAAATGAACGTTTTATATTTAATTTATTTATCTTAATCATCTCTTTATTTATCAAAAATGAATCAAAAAAAAAAATTATTCGTAGTTATATCATTTAGTGAATTATTTTTAGAAAAATTTATCAAATAATATTTCATTAATTTTATTAAAATTTTCATTTCATATATTGAAATTTATAAAAATTAAAAATAAAAATGAGCTGTGGCCAGGCACAAATAATTAAAAACATCATATATATATATATCACCAGTTAATTTAATGTAATAAAAAATTTCCGACAATGAATATAAAATTAATAATTTGTAAACTACCATTTCTGGTTTCCGGATATACACTAAAAGTTGATGAATTCATGCTACTGATGCATTAAGTAAATATACCAAATTTTATCAAAATCAGTTGATATGTTCAAGCTGTACACATCTATACGAACACACAGACGGACGGACAGCCATCATGCTAAAAATACTTTTTTCTGTTAACAAAATGCATGATTCGTGAAGAAAAGTAAAAAATCTTCACATGTAAAATTATTATCATAAACTATATTACACAGTCTATATTATAGGCAAGTAAATAACTTTTACACTTATCTTCTTTTTGTGCCGCCAAATTTTTAAACCGTTAAAAGTGTGCCGCGGTAAAAAAAAGGTTGAGAATCACTGCCTTAGACACCCTAATAGACATACTTATTGAATTTTTATTTCATTTAAGCAAAACTTACTTTTAAAAATTTTATTAATTTTAAACTTAAAAAATAAATTTATTTAAATTTTGTTATAATTCTATTAATTAATCAATATTAAGAGATTGTATATTATACATACATTATAAAGAAAAAATTATAGTTTTCAACAGACTCCTAAAAAGTATGCAACATTTTAGCATACAATCTGCAAATGTATGAATGAATAAATGAAAAAAAATATTAATACATAATCATATTAACCATTAACCCATTAACGATAATTAAATTTTTTTTTAAATTTTTACCTGAAAATAATAAATCCCGTTTATATCACCTTCAAATAAAATAATTTTTTTGTATAGATTATTGGATGTCTTCGTTTGAAGACACAAAACTAGTAAATAAATATTTTGGGTTTATTTTAAGAAAACATCTATTTTCTCCATTAAAATATTTTTTTTATTATAATATTTAGTATAAAATAGAATAGATAGTGTTGCATTGTACTTTTTAAAATATTTATGTGCTTTTCCTTTGCAGCTTACATAATGACATTGGCTTTGATTTTCATAATTCATGTATTTTCATAATATCGTATAATCTTTTTTTTATTTTTTTTTTATATAGATGGCCCTTTTTACCGACCGACGATAGTAAGGGAGTTATTGTTTTCACACCAAATTTCACATGTGGAGATTTTTACATATTTCCACGAATCATCCATTTTCTTAACAGAAAAAAGTATTTTTAGCATGATGTCTGTCCGTCCGTAAAGATGTGTACAGCCTGAACGGCTCAACGGATTTTGATGAAATTTGGTATATTTACTTAATGCATCAGTGGGATGAATTGATCAACTTTTGGAGCAAATCCGGAAACAGGAAGTGGTAGTATTAGCGATCGACGATAGGAAGGGAAGGGTTATTTTCATACCAAATTTCACATGAGGAGATTTTTTTATATATAACCACGAATCATGCCCTATGTATTGGTTTTATCCTCGAGAAAAATCATATTTATTAGTTTTGTCTTGATTTAAAATTATATGACGTCATCCAGTCATTCATGACGTCACAGCCTGGTCTTGCATATATATTATTAATAAAATAAAATTAAAAATGTTTATATTTATTATTTATGTATCCATATCTGTTTTTTATTACATTAATAGATATATGAAAATTATTTGAAATTGTTTCTGTAGCTGGAAATTAATTTATTTCAAACAGTCGGTCGGTTCGGACCTGGCCACAGGTCAACTTATTTATTTTAAAATATCCATATCCTGGTTTTAAAACTTCTGGATAATGTGATGTTTCTTGTAAAATCCTTTGTGAAATCTTTATTATTAGGATGCATTTTATAATAAATATTGTAGCTGTTAATATAATGGTGCTCATGTCTATAATTCTTACAAATAAAGACTACTACCAGATTTTTTTTCTTCTAATAGGAACCACTGTGTTTCTCTAATAACTAATTATGATAATCCCATCATGTTATCCGGAAAAATTAAAAATCCTAAAAACATCTTTATAACTTTCACAGAAATATTAAAATTTTGTTTATTTTTGATTTCAAGCTAATTTCCATTGTCATTTACATCTTCTTTGTCTGCGAGTTAACCATTTCAACGGGTAATGCTCAAATATCAAGTCTTTATTTCTTTTCAAAAGTTAAAAAACACTTTTGACTCATAATTTGTTAAAATTACAAAAAATAAACAATTTCAATCAAACAAAATAAATTTTTAGATGAAGATGAGAGAGAGAGAGAGATATCAAAAAAATACAGAACTTTGGTGACACAGTACAAAAAACAAACAAACTAAAATTTAAAAAAAAAACTAAAACAACAGCACTACTTGCAATAACAATTAAACAATAGCTTCTTATGCCCTTCAGTTAAAATTTAGAACAATGTAAGTCATTAGTAATTTAATTTTAATTTAATGGGTTTTGATACAAGAACAAAATCAAAGCAAAATATTTAAATTAATTATTATCTTTTGTTTCTAAGTAAGTAACATGAATTTCTGCATTAGTTAGTTAATTTGATCTTTTAACTAAACCATAAATGTATTATTTACTTTTCCTTTCTATTGATTGTTTCTTTTTTCGATTAGTCCTTATCTAATTTGTTATTCTTGTGCGTAGTCCTCCTTCACTTTACTTACTGTCTTGTCGTCGATCATTTATCTTATTTAATTAACATAATCCATTATCTCTGTTCATCAATATCTTATTCTTTTATTTTGTCATCTAGACTCAATAGATTAGAATGAATTAGATATTTACCCTTCGCTCCCTCCCCCAGACACCCTGCTGTTCAGCCCTCCCCCTCCCCCATCCCCTCTACCCCATTCAAAGAGTCAATTTCAGTTTTTTCCCCCTAGATGGTGTACCATTCCAAAAGATCACTCGGATTTATCACCACCCAGCAGCCTCTTCTACAATTTACAATCATATTTATATATTTTAAAATAATAATTATTTTAATTTAATTATTTATTAGATTTGTACTCTGAATTATTGAACTGAATTAATCATAATAATCTTGATTTTCATTTTCTTTTACTTTTATTTTACTAATATAATAATATACATATCGAAGTAACTATAGATATTATATCAAATGACTTTTCATGGACCCCCCACTCTATTCGTATATTTAAATATTATGATAATGTATATACATATGATGGCCATCTACCTTTAACATCAATTATTGTATAAGAATCAATGTTATTATCAATTATTTCTTTTTCATTTTTCGTTTTTCAATTTTTATTTTATTACCGACCGACGATAGTAAGGGAGGTATTGTTTTCACACCAAATTTCACATGTGGAGATTTTTACATATCTCCACGAATCATGCATTTTCTAAACAGAAAAAAGTATTTTTAGCATGATGTCTGTCTGTCCGTCTGTCCGTCCGTATAGATGTGTACAGCCTGAACGGCTCAACCGATTTTGATGAAATTTGGTATATTTACTTAATGCATCAGTGGGATGAATTGATCAACTTTTGGTGCAATTCCGGAAACCGGAAGTGGTAGTATTAGCGATCGACGATAGGAACGAAAGGGTTATTTTCACACCAAAGGAGATTTTTTTATATATCACCACGAATCATGCACTTTGTATTGGTTTTATCCTCGAGAAAAATCATATTTATTAGTTTTTTCTTGATTTAAAATTATATGACGTCATCCAGCCATTCATGACGTCACAGCCTGGTCTTGCATATATATTATAAATAAAATAAAATTAAAAATGTTTATATTTATTATTTATGTATCCATATCTGTTTTTTATTACATTAATAGATATATGAAAATTATTTGAAATTGTTTCTGTAGCTGGAAATTAATTTATTTCAAACAGTCGGTCGGTTCGGACCTGGCCACAGGTCAACTTATTTTTTAATGTAAAAAATTATATATTTATTTATAATATATGGTATGGTATCTTTCACGTATCCCATCATTAAATATAAAATACATTTTCTTATGTCTACACGCTTTGTTACTATCTCGCCAGAGAATTTTCGATGTGAGATTTTGATATTTTATACGTTTTGAAGGTTCCTGAATCATTTTCACTAAGGTTGAGAAAAATGTCTGTGTGTGTGTGTATGTGTGTATGTTTGTAGACAAGATTACGCAAAAACGGTTTGAGCTAGAATCATGAAATTTGGTATACGGGCATTAATCAAAATTCGAAGTTTTCTATCAACTTATGAGAAATGTAGCTCAACCAGAAGAAGGTCATTACCTACAATGTTTTGATTTTTTTTCCTCTAAAGTGACCGTAAAAATAAAGGTATATGTTTGATAATTTTTCACATGATTAAAAATTGTATAAAACTGCTATATATAGAATTTCAGCTTGATTGAATCGCTGAAAGTACCAGAATTAATTTTTTAACACTGGAAATCTCACGCGCCAACACTTGACGTGGTGCCATCAACAAAGAGCCAAACATGCGCTGATTTAATAAATATTATTTATTCATTTTAATTTATAATTTATAATTAATTAAATTTAATTTAAATATAATATATTATGTTATTTAATCCAATTAAATTGCGAGATAGTCGAGTGGAGACACTCCAGCTATATTAAAAAGTAACTGTTAATATTAGAATTTATATGATCTTTATTATTGCACATGGTTTGTTTTGTATTATTATTATTTTCAATGATATCTTTTAACTATTTTTATTCATTTTTAATTTTTACTAATGAATTACTTGAATAAATTATATCTATTTTACCATTTGGTATTTATTTAAAGTTAATCAATCACCCATCCAAACTCTTATTATAGATTTATTATTTGAATTAAACTTTCACACAATTGATATTTTTGATCTCATTTATCACGATAATTACTATTAATTTATATGAAAAATATAAAAATTAAAAATTCGAAGAAAATTTTAAATTTACCACGAACGTTAAATTTATTTTGATATGTATGTACTACCTTATTAAGAAATCAAATAGTGATGAGTGCACGAAATGTATTAAATAATAATAATAATAATAATAATAATAATTCGGAAGTGAGTAGAGGTTGAATGGTGGCTCAGGATAGGGATACTTGCAGAAATGAGGTTGCTGCGGCCAAGAACTTTCGAGTACCGCAGAGCCAAAGAGATAAATAGAATAATAAAATAATAACTTTTTGAGGTTTCGGTGCCAATTTTGTCGCCATTTTCTAAATAACTAAGAAAAGGGAATTTTGAGATTCCCGAACCAAGAGAGTAATAGGTGGATTTTTATCTTGATTGTTAGGTTGAAGTTTTACTTACAGTGGTGTGAGGCACAGAAATATCTTGGATTTTTTTCGCAATCAATATCATAATGAACTCGTATGAGTCTCACTAGCCTAATATATTAATTTTAGTGGTATTTTTTTTATTTAATTTTTAAAAAAACCACTATTTACATCCTGAATAATGAATGCTTGGTGTTCTTTTGCAAAATTTCATCTAAATAGACTTAAAACAAAAAAATATCTTCTTTCAGGTGATTAGGAAATTTGGAAATTTTAAAAATAAAATATATATCGAACGAGAAAGGGTGATCTTGAGAGGTGGAGGACAAAGTGGAGCGGAGGGGGATAAAGAAAATAGAGAGTGGTGTAATGTAGTAAAATCCCTTCGGTCTCGATTTCCGTTTGCTCCAGCAGGTGCAATGTTGGCAGGTGTCGTAGCACCTGACCATTCTTCAGGCTGCAGGTTTGATGTTGGTGTCGTTTTCTAGGCTCCTTGCTTCTTTTAGTTCTCTTAAGATAAACTTCTAATAAAAATACTAAACGAGCTCTCCAATAATGAAATTTATTATCGTAAAATATCCAAATGATAGAAATTCAAAAATTTTAATTTTAATTTATAGAGAACATATAAGATATATTATAGCTACCTAATATTTTATAATAAAATTTGAAAAACCTAAAAAAATCAATAATATTTTAAATTAGACTATGTTATGAAATAATATTAATAAATATTATTTCTTTTGACAGAGTAAATTTATTTACTTTTAAAAAAAATATTTTATAATAATTTATTAATTAATTTTTTTTTAAATAAATTTACTCTGTTAATAAACTTAATATTAAAAAAAAAATAATGAATTTAATTAAATTTACTCTGTCAATAAACTTAATATTTAAAAAAATTAATTAATAAATTATTATAAAATAATTTTTTTTTTAAATATTAAGTTTGTTAACTTGTTGTATAATAAATATATATATATATATATATATATATATATTGTATTGTTATATTTGTTTTGTTATTATATTATAATAAAAATATAATAACATGATTTATCACAATAATAATAAAATCAAAAGAGAAATAAGATGACTTGCACGACATTTGATCTTAATTAACCATGAAGCTTATCCAATTTACTCTTTATTGAAAATTTTTTTTTTTTTTGCTTTTTTTTAATGTTATATATCTTTTACCTATTTCAATCAATTAATCAAAAAATCGATTGGTTCTCCTCTATTCACCTCTTCAAACGATTATAACGATCAATTGTTAGAGAAAAAAGAGACGTGACTTATTTAATTTGTGAAATTCGTTTTACCTGATTATAAAATGATTACAAATCAATCAATATAACGTTGTTGTTGTTTTTTTTATAAATCTAGAATGATTTTGAAAATACTTTATTCTTTTTTAAAAATATACGAAAATGAGATGCAAACATCATTTACTAACTAACACAGCGATTCTCAACCACTGTGACACGGCACTTTTGTGTACCGCGAGATTATCAAAATATGCCGCCAAAATATTACAAATGTAAAGAGGCTCTTAAACATTTATTTCCGACTTTTTTTCTAAATTTTTTGATTTTGGTTCTAAAAAAAAAAACAAAAGGTAAAACGTTTTTGGGACTAGGCTCTTAAACATTTCCGACTTTTTTTCAATATGGATGTAAAAAAAAATGATAAAGGGCCCACTTTTTTCAATATGGTAAACTTTTACACTTATCATTTTCTTTGTGTGCCGCCAAATTTTTAAACCGTTAAAAGTGTGCCATGGTAAAAAAAAGGTTGAGAATCCCTGAACGAACATTTAAAATTAATAATAGGAAAAAAATTAATTAATGATGAACGCCGTTTCTTGTT
This sequence comes from Labia minor, assembly GCA_963082975.1. NCBI lineage: Eukaryota > Metazoa > Arthropoda > Insecta > Dermaptera > Spongiphoridae > Labia > Labia minor. The sequence goes on along the minus strand of OY720347.1, from coordinate 11,751,071 downwards.
TCTTCTTTCTATGTCCAATATTTTCAAAACAACTTTAAACTTTAGAAATTTGATATATGCAATATTTGACTGATGAGTTGATGTGTTATATAATATAAATTAATTTTTTTTTATATTAATATCACATCGAATATAGATTTAACGAAGTTTGGATATTCGTAGATAATATGAACAATTTCTATGATTTTTAACAAAAACAAAAACAAACAAAAAAAAATTCGTAATTTTTTCTCATCCTTTTTCATTTTTCATGTTCGTCCGAAGGAAGAGTAAATTTTTATTACAACATTCATGGATTATAAAAATTATCTTTCATCATTTTAAGCCGTTTCGATTATCTTTGAGTATATAACTACCAATATATATAAATATATAGTAGCTTCTAAGCACCATTTAGGAGAATACTTTTATTAGCTATAAAATTATAACGAAATTAATGAATTATAATATATTCTTTACTTAGACTGAAAATAAACGGATGGTGACGAGAGAAAAAGAAAGAAAGAGAGAAAGAGAGAAATAAAATGAAAAATGATATGAAAATAATTGAATGTAAAATATTATAAAATGTAGATTTCAAACACTTGAATGAATTAAAATAATTTTAAAAATCCAAATAGATTACTTTTCCCTGTGAAATTAACATAAATTAATTAAATTTCATATTATTATACATATTTTGCAAAATTCAAATTTTTTCAATTACTTACTTAATCCATTAAAAATGAATGATTTACTTGTATATTGTCTCAGTGTTCTAATATGAAATTAATTAATTTAATGAATATTAATTTTATTATTTTTTTCATCATAAATCATTTAAAATATTCTTCTTCTTAAGGTGACCTCTCCCTTTCGGAGTTTGGCTATCATCATGACTAGAATAGCCTTAGAAGCTGCCTAGCAATGATAATTTTTCTTGGGAATGTTAATGCGGTGGTTTCCTGTTGCCTTCCGCATGCATAGAACCAGGAACTGACAGTTCCTGGAGCCGAAGGCAGCTGAAGAATTTTATTAGAAAAATTTGTTCTTAGTTGGAATCGAACGCCGACTTCTTGTGTAGAAAATTGCTATACTACACTCTCCGCCAGCTGCCTCCTTTTAAAATATGTAAATGCAAAAGTAAATGTAAATATATACTTTCATGAAAAGCCACCAAGGCCAAAAAAAAAAATACTTAAATGTCCTTTCAATATCATTTCTATTATTTTATATTCAAGATATAAGTACTTTTTTTCTTCCAATTAATTCAATTATCCATTTCATTCTTAATGCCTCAATTAAATATGTATTTTTGTCAATGTAATATAGTATTAAATTAATTTCCTTTTAATATAATTATATGAAATTGATATTTCCTAAGTATATATGTTGTGTTTGGATATTTTTAATCAATATCTAAATTTCGAGTATGTATTTTTTTTTCTGTAAAACATTTATAGTGTCAAAGATAGAAACAAATTTATTTGATTACTTGTTTATAATGTATTTATCAATTTTACCACAGTATAAAAGATTAATATAGCAAATTAATTAAGAAGGTAAATAAATAATGTGAATGTGTGGTCCATAAACCAGATGGTTTAATACTCTTATCAAAATATCATAATCTCTGATAAAAGTTCAGATAAAAAGAATTATTATCAAGTTCTAATATCCTAACATTATTCCTTTTGAATAATTGATAATATGTATAGTAGTTTAAAGAGACGAAAAAATAATTTTAATAATCTCTTTACTTTACTTTACAAAGTATAAAAAATTAATTTTTCGTAATGATCATTAATTGTAGTTTAAAATAAAAAATTAAATAGAACAAAGAAGAAGAAAAGTTTAATAAATAGTTGTTTTATTCATATATTTAAAAAAACTGTAATGATAGTTAACAACCAATAGTTGATATCTATTTTGTAATATTCATCATATCAATAATAAAAAATATAGCTACATAGTGAAACAATTAAGGGACAATGATAATCCAGGGTTGAAATAATAAATGAACCGGTTGATAATGTCTTAACGGAGAATGAATATCAATTGATGATTATAAATATGTATGTATAATACTGTGACATATGTTATCCAAATTAATATTTAATTTGGGCTATTTGGGGGGAAGGGGAGGGGAGGAGAAGTAACGTTTTTAGAAACTTCAATTTTATCATTCAAAAATAATTATAATATTTTAAATTTGTAAAGTATAAATGATTTTAAAATGTTATAACTACATAATATGTACATATGTATAATATAATATACCTACAACCATAATTTATTGTATAAATTCTATATATTTATCAATCATTTTATTTTGATAAATTATTTTTAATTAATTCAAAGTTAGTAGATAAGGATATCTTACTTAGAGAAAAATGTTAGAATAATAGAAATGAGATTGATTTATATTATACGAGGGTGAGGTGGAAAGTTTCTGGTCTGACCAAGAAAAACGATGATTTTAAATTTTTTTTTACTTTATTTTTCGAAGCAGTTTTTGATCTAACGTTAGCAAACGCGGCACCCATGTTGCACACAGCTTTCCATGTTCAAATGGTTGTGCAAAATATTTCGCACACGTTCAGCTGACATCGTACATGTCTCAGTTATCTTGAATGTTGAAAAATAAAGCAAAAAAAAAATCAGGTATTTATGTACAAAATTAATTCAATTAAATTATATTTGATTAGTTATGATATAAAATTAAATTATCTAAATTATATTAACTTTGAACGAATTAATTATTATTGAAAACATTTCCAATTTATTGGTACATACTTACATATGTAATATATATTATATAAAAATAAATTAAAAATAAAAAAGATGTTCAAAAAAAAATTTGGATAAAAATATAATATATATATATATATATATGAGAATAGATGTGTGTGTGTGTATGTATGTGTGTGATAGGAAGAGAGTGGGGTAGGTTCCGCGTGTCTTAGCCTAATTGGTGGCGCGGGTCGCGTGGCGCAGCCTCCGGGGCAATTAGGCCGCAGCTGAACGGACACCTGCTGCCGACGACCACCTGAAACAGCCAGCACCTGAAACACTAAGCACGAGTCACCACATCACTCTCCGCACGTTCCCCAACTTACTTACCTCATAATATTATCAAAAAACACAAACAGACACGTTCTTTGGATAATCATAATAATTTTCAAACGGAAGAAAATAAAATCATATCTCTGCAATATTCCATTGATCAATGAACAAAATTACAAAATTATCATCTCATAAAAGAAAAAAATAAATAGAAATCAACCGATACATGGATACAGGAAACTACAGTATAAAAAGATTAATATTAAATTAATGGTAAATAATCATTATACATCATATCATATAGAAAATATAGAGAACAATTTTCTTTCTCATTTTCTATTTTAAGAATGGACAAGAAACGTTGTACCTTTATGTAGGTTTCAACTATATAGCAAAATAAATCCATATTTAAATAAATGAATATACCTAATTTTTTCACAAGTCTTGAATATTATGTAAGATAATTTTTACCTTTTTATATGAATATAAAATTAAAATTTAGAAAAAAATAAAATAAATTATAATTACCTAAAATATAATTTTTATAATAATGTAGTATAAATATATTAAAAAGAAGAAAGAAAGAAAGAAAAGTTTTAAAATATTATTATTTTTATTATTATTATTATTATTTAATATATGGTATATTTATAGAATATAGGATACTTATATTTGTCAAAAGTTTAATTATCGTATATTCTAGATAATTTACATCTTTTAATTAAAATATAAACACACTATAAATTATATATAATAAAATATATTAGTTACTTTATTTAAAACGAGGTTTAGCAAAAAATAAAATAAAATACTAAAGTAATAATAATAATAATATTAATCTAAATTTCTATTAACTTAGCAGTTTTTATTATTTATTGGTTGGTATAAGTATACATTAATATAATATATCTAATTTTGATATAGAACAAATTATTTTCATATAATAATTGATTAATCAACTATATATGTATATAATAAGACTATATAAACATACAAGTACATATATATATGTCGAAGGCAAATGCCAATGGTTAAATCATTATTGGGCAAATAGTTTTAAGCATAATAATTTCATCACACTTAACATTTTTCCTTTATTCAATAGGAATTTCTTTTATTATATTTAATTGATTGATAAATGGATTGAGTTAGAAATAGAGTGAAAATGAAAGATATTTAATTAATTGATAATATAAACTATATTATCTCTAAGAGCAGGCCTGGCCAACCCGCGGCCCATCGTGAAATATTGTGCGGCCCGCCAGTTAATTTTATATTTCTTTTGTAACTTTCATTTCTCGTCTAAATATTCAAAAACAGAGAAAATAATTAAAATAATTATAATTAATGCATTTTTTTATTTAAAATATGTGCTACAATTTTTAAACTACATATTTAATTCCATAAAAAGGAAGAAAAAAGTTCGAAATAATAGTAATTAATAGAGAATATATATTTTTTATTTTAAATTGTTATTATTATTTTTATTTAAAAAAAAAAGTAGCAGAAAAATAATAAATAAAAACATTAAACATTAAACATTAACCATCAAGAAAGTATTAAAAGTGTATTACATAGTAAAGTTTAAATTCGTTTAAATTTGTTTCCCTAAAATGCGGCCCCTGTAGCATTGCTCCTTCCTAATCAAAGAGGCCCATGGAGTCATTTGGGTTGGCCAGGCCTGTCTAAGAGGATAGATATAATTTTACTCAAATGTTTTACAATATATATATTTTATAGAATTTATAAAAAGTTATAAACTTAATTAATCAAAGGTTTTACTATACATTTATCTAAACTTTGTTATTATCTAAGACTTGCTGCTGAAATTAGATAAATATACAATAAAGAACAAACAATTTTTAATAATAATTTCGTAATTGGCTACTGTAATCGTTAAAGCTATTTGCCCAACAAAGATTTAGCCAAATGGCTTTTGTCTAGGCAAATGTTATTTTCCTAGTCAAATTGAAATGAAATAATAGTTGAGGTCTATTTGGCCAGGCAAATGCTATTTTCCTAAAATTTCCATTTACCTACGACATAGGGTAAAGTATAACAGACATTGGTCCCAGACAGTCATTGGCCCCCTATCTCTAAAACACAAATAATAAGAGATTTTTATTTTAGAAATTGCGCTATTAACTATGGTTATGTAATCGTTTGTTGTATGGTTGTATAATCACTATAGAATACCAAGGCCAATAACTATAACAGGGGGCCGATAACTGTATTTTTTAGGATTTTTGCGTGCTTATTGAAACTGTAATGAGTAAATGATTTTTTTTTATTCATCAAAATGCTCATATGTTCTGCAAACCTAACTAGACAGAGATTGTTCCACAATTTGCTCAGATATGCATTAAAGACTGCTTGGAATTGCCAAAGGGGGCCAACGACTGTATGCTTTTCCCTATATATATATATATATATATATAAGCATAATAATTATAATTGATGAAAGTGAAAGAACTAATAAAATTATAGATAAATTGATCATAATTGATAATTGGTATATAAAAGAATACGATAAACAAAATCAAGGTGGCAGGATATCAAGGTATATATACCAATTGTGAAGAGCGCAATATGTATATAGTAAGTACTAGAATACTTTTTTCTTTAAATAAATTATGCGAAACATGTCCCAAGATCAAAAAGAAGATTATCGAATGAATTGTGAGTGAGTCACATAGAAGAAGTGAGTTTGTGTCCAGGTGGATCAACCAACATTACATCTCCAGTTCCCAAGACTATCTCTCTCGCTCTCCCCCCCCCCTCCTCTCTCTTTCTACAAGAGTGTACGTATCTTATAATACTTACTTAGATGTAAGTACACACCGATGGACAAGGAAGACATTATTTGCTTCAAATGCCAAGTGAAATAGAGTTAACCAATGACGACAATACAATTCATATAATTTTCATAAGAAAAAATTTGTTCCCAGATAAATTTTAAAATTTCATTTACATAGTAGAAATTATCTAATCACAAAGAGAAATGAATTTAAATGTAAAATGTTTTACCTTACATTCATTAAAATAGAATTTCCATTTTCATCAAGAAAATAAAATATCTAAACCTATGAAATAGGATTGAACAAAAAAAAAAAATTAATAAATTTATTATATTTTGAAATTAGAAATGTTCATTTATATCTTTAAATTAAGTAATTTTACTATCTCACCAGAGATAGTATTGCGATCAGAGAAATTATCGATGTCGAGATTTTGATGTTTTTTTTTACGTTTTAAAGGTCCCTGAGACATTTTCACCAAGGTTGAGAAAAATGTGTGTGTGTGTGTGTTTGTGTTTGGGTGTGTGTGTGTGTGTGTGTGTAGACAAGATTACGCAAAAACAGTTTGAGCTAGAATAATGAAATTTGGTACACGGGCATTAATCAAAATTCGTAGTTTTCTATCAACTTTTGAGAAATGTAGCTCATTCGAAAGAAGACCCATTACCTACCACATTTTCATTTTTTTCCTCTAAACTGACTGTAGAAGTAGAGATATATGTTTTTTATTTTTTCACATGATTAAAAATTGGATAAACCTGCTATATATCAAATTTCAGCTTGATTGAATCGCTGAAAGTACCGGAATTAATTTTTTAAATTTTTAACACATTGACTGCCAATCACGAGTCATCAAGTGACTCGGTGCCATCAACACAGAGCCAAACACGCGCTAGCTCGTGTTGAGGTGTTCTGTCTCAGAAGCCAGTTTAAAATTAAATTTCTCGATTTCTTTCTTAAAGTATCGAAGGAAGTTAATATAATATAATAATGGTAATATAAATGTGTATACGATTATAAAATAATATCCCTGTTTAATAGATATTCAAATTGCACTATCCATAGAAATATACGATGTATGTAATTGTATACACATTGAACATCCCATATAAGAGATGTAATGGGTACCTCAATTGCTACATCCCTGTCTAGTACCTGGAATTGTATTTAATTTTTATCAAAACTATGAAAAAAATTAAATTCAGCTAAAAGCAGTAGAAAACAAATGCTATTTCATAATTTTGCACAAATCACAAAAATATAGTATTAAGCCAAGTCTTCTTATTTCAATAAAATGTTATCAGTGAAAATTATGTTGAAAAGCTTAAATCCTATGATCGGGTAGGATAAAATTTTAATTAATTTTCAAATATAGAAAAAAGTTTGATTATCCAATTCGAATTTGCGAGATAGTCGAATGGAGACACTCCAGATTTTTCAAAATGTCATTTATGTTTCAATTTTATTGAATTTGATTATTCTATATACTAAGTACATATATAATCTCTAAGTATACGGTATATACTCTCTCTCTTTCTCTCTTTCATCTAATTTTTTTTTTTCACTTGACCTCTCTTCTTTAAATTATAATACATTCTCATCTCATGATGTGAAAATCGAGATTCGATTCGTTTATTTTTTTTTTTTTCAATCTAAGTGTGTTTATCTTTCATTTAGATATATAACTCAGCACAATTTGCTCTCTCGTCGACTGGACTTGTGGTATTGTTTTGCATTATACGTAATTTACGCCCAGTCCAATGGGTCCTCTCTCTCTCTTTCTCTTTCTCTCTTTCACTCTTTGTTTCGTTTTCTGTCTCGCAATGTGTTTGGGGGGCTGGTCTCTTGTCTTGTGTAGGACCGAGGCCATATTTCTCAGCAGTTAGTGCTGTCCTGCGTCCAGAATACAAGAACATTGTGCGAGAGCAGCATCCGCGGCCCCATAAATCGCCACCGAGCGACGTTTAAGAGTTCTTGGTCTGGCCTACGGGCTTTTAACTTTCAGGGACTCCAACCTTAGCGGAACCGTACCTCACCTTCTCATCTGAAAACACGATGCTTTCTGTTTTATCTCTTTTTTTTCTTCTACCCAACCCAGTACACCTTGAATCTTTCGATTTTATTTAAGCAAAGGACATTTGTCAACACGATCAATTAAATAGGATTAATAATATGAATACCAATATTTAGAGATACTATTATTGTGCTTTAATATTTATTTTTTTTGTGAATAAATTTTTGTCATTTAATATTTCTTTATTTAAGAGATTATTTTTATTCATAGATTTAGATCAGGCCTGGCCAACCCAAATGACTCCATGGGCCTCTTTGATTAGGAAGGAACAATGCTACAAGGGCAGCATTTTAGGGAAATGAATTTAAATTTTACAATCTGTTAAATACTTTCTTGATGCTTAATATTTAATGTTTTTATTTATTATTTTTCGCCTACTTTTTTTAAATAAAAATAATAATAACAATTTAAAATAAAAAAATATATTCTCTATTAATTACAATTATTTCCAACTTTTTTCTTCCTTTTTATGGAATTAAATATGTAGTTTAAAAATTGTATGACATATATTAAATAAAAAAATAAATTAATTATAATCATTTTAATTATTTTCTCTGTTTTTGAATATTTAGACGAGAAATGAAAGTTACAAAAGAAATATAAAATTAACTGGCGGGCCGCACAATTTTTCACGGTGGGCCGCATGCGGCCCGAGGGCCGCGGGTTGGCCAGGCCTGATTTAGATTTAAACTTTTTATTTTGTCATAATAGTTGATTACATTTGAAGATTTTATATAAAACGAAAAACAAACAAAACAACAAAATAATCCTAAAAAGAAGATCTAATTTAGAGAAAATGCAAATTTCTCATAATCCACTACTTCAACTTTTAATTTTAATTTATTTTTTCTTTAAATCAACTTTCATTAGGGTTGGTCATTATTATCTTTTATTAATATTTTGTTAATTTTATTTTAATTAAATTCGTTAATTATTAATTATTATGTATTTTATTTGGAAGAGGCCTATGCTCTAAGGGGCTTGGTTACCCAATTTTAAAATATTATAAATGTAAATATTGTAAAAATATGTATAAATGAACCATAATAAAGGCTATAAATAAATAAATAAATATTTTCTTAAAGCTAACAACCACTTTTCCTATAATAGAATGCGATCTTTTTGCTTGTGCTTGTACTTTTACAAAAGTATTTTTTTTTTTAATTTTTAACTTTAAAAATAGGATTTTTTTAATCATAACTAAAACAGTGTTGTTTAAAACCATTCAATTTCTGTAAATATAATATATTTTTTTCGACGAAAATATCTCCAATTAGTAATTAATATTAATAATTGACTCAATTATATTCGGATCTTATGAAAAAAGAAAAGAAAACTCCAGGAAGAATTAAAAAATGAAGTTGTTTAATTGATGGAAATAATGAGAGGGCGGGTGAGGCTCTCTTTGCCTTCCGAGAGGTTGGCTGGCTGGTTGGTTGCTTGGTTGCTTGGCTGGTGGCAAGGTGTCCGTAAAAAAAGAGCCAACAGCTGACAAGACAGACAGACAAACAACCTTTTGCTCATTAAACTGCAATCCTCTCTCTTTTCTTTTCTTTCTGTTTTTTTTACTCCTTCTTGACTACCTATTTCCCGTTGGGAATTTTACCCTCGAAGCGATTTGACCGCAAATCTCCACACCTCTTGCGGTCACCTTTTCGGATAGGAAAAAAAATCTATTTAACCTCTGACTGAATGAAATTCATCAAACGTCGTCGTCACCCAAGCAAAACCGCATAATCAACCTCTTTGAATGTCTAATTATAAGCATCTACCTATTCAATTGATTATTTGACCACATTGAGTTGCGGTGAAGTTTAAAATAATCAACTAAAACCATTGACAAGTACAAATAGACATAGAATTGAATTTGTTAATATAATTTATTTACATTCATCAATGAAAATTATTGAAAATTATTAAATTTACTTTAATGAAAATATAATTTCATTTTATAAAATTAAATAAAAAAATAAGCTGGAGTGTCTCCACTCGACTATCTAGCAATTTAAATTGGATTAAATAACATATATTATATGTAAATTAAATTTATTTAATTATAAATTAAAATTAATAAATAATATTTATTAAAACAGCGCATGTTTGGCTCTTTGTTGATGGCATCACGTCACGTATTGGCGCGTAATTTGCAGTGTTAAAAAATTAATTCTGGTTCTTTCAGCGATTCAATCAAGCTGAAAATCTATATATAGCAGTTTTATACAATTTTTAATCATATGAAAAACTATCAAACATATATCTTTATTTTTACGGTCACTTTAGACGAAAAAAAATCAAAACGTTGTAAGTAATGGCCCTCTTCCGGTTGAGCTTAATTTCTCAAAAGATGACAAAACTACGAATTTTGAATAATGCCAGTATACCAAATTTCATATTTCTTTCTCAAACCGTATTTGCGTAATCTTGTCTACATACACACACACAGACAGACATTTTTCTCAACCTTACTGAAATTGATTCAGGAACCTTTAAAACGTATAAAAATATCAAAATCTCGAAATCGAAAATTTTTGTGATCTCAATACTACAAGTATAATATACTAAAAAATGTAATTTTTAAGAAATAAATTATATATATATTTTTAAATTTTATAAAATTTATTATTATTATAATTCAAACGATTAATTTTAATTAATTAATTATTTATATATATCCGTATAGGTATCTATAAAACTAATCTATGACTGTGTATTTATTTTGTTGGAATTGTTGTTGGTGTTTATTTTGTGGTTGACTGCATTTCATAAACAATCCAATCATTGATTGAATGGCGCAAGTAAATTTGACAAATCCTTGTCCATCCGTCGCTTAATTATCAATATTGTTGCTTTGATCAAATCGGCCAAGCGGCTTGACTAATGAGGTCGTGACCCGCGACCCACCGCAGCGTTAGACAGTCCGTCAGATCAACAGACACACGGCGAGGGTGTTTGCTGCTCAATGCTGAGTCGATGGGTGTCAAAAATGAAGACAACGAACGGGAGGGGGGGGGAGGGGTCAACAAAACAAATGATCCGTAAGGCTATAAGAAGAATCCATGCCAAAAACAAATGCAACGTCGGCATTGAAAGAACAACCCCCCCCCCCCACACACTCGTTTATTCGCCCTTCTGCCAACACAACAAAATTTAACTTACAATACCATATTAACAAAATAAAATGATAATTTAAATGAAAAAAACAAAATGAATAAAAAAACAAAAACAAAAAGAACTCAATTTTTATTAAAAATTGTATTTATGATTCTATTTTAATTAATTATCAAATTATTTTAATACAATTTGTGTAAATAAAAATTTTTTTTTTTAATTTCATTAATTAAAAAATTTATTTTGAGTGTAAATTCTATAAAAGAAAGTTTGAATCGTTCTAAATCTAAACATTTCAACGATATCCAAAATTTGACTAATCTGATGATAATAAATTAGTTGTTTTTAGGGGAGGATGGTGAGAGTTTATTTATATAACTTCTCAGACCACCTTCAGACCTCTTTTCGCACCTCTGCCCACTGTACCCGGAAGTAATATATAGAATTTGATTGAAAGTCTGTACGTAAAAGGTTTTATTTCATTTAATTTCAATCAGTATATTTGAATATTCATATCTTTTTGTGTTCTTATTTAATACGTATATAGAAAACGACGGGGTTCAGTGTAAATAATTAAAATTCTTCTTTGTAGATCACTAAAATTAAATAAAATGGCCACTACCTTATAAATATTATCAATAAAATAATAAGTTGACCTGTGGCCAGGTCCGAACCGACCGACGGTTTGAAATAAATTAATTTCCAGCTACAGAAACAATTTCAAATAATTTTAATATATCTATTAATGTAATAAAAAACAGATATGGATAGAACATAAATATTTTTAATTTTATTTTATTTATAATATATGTATATATTTATATGTAAGACCAGGCTGTGACATCATGAATGGCTGGATGACGTCATATAATTTTAAATCAAGAAAAAACTAATAAATATGATTTTTCTCGAGGATAAAACCAATACAAAGTGCATGATTCGTGGTGATATATAAAAAAATCTCCTTTGGTGTGAAAATAACCCTTTCCTTCCTATCGTCGATCGCTAATACTACCACTTCCGGTTTCCGGAATTGCACCAAAAGTTGATCAATTCATCCCACTGATGCATTAAGTAAATATACCAAATTTCATCAAAATCGGTTGAGCCGTTCAGGCTGTACACATCTATACGGACGGACGGACAGACGGATGGACAGACATCATGCTAAAAATACTTTTTTCTGTTTAGAAAATGCATGATTCGTGGAGATATGTAAAAATCTCCACATGTGAAATTTGGTGTGAAAACAATACCTCCCTTACTATCGTCGGTCGGTAAAAAACTACCTTTTAGTGATATTTACAACAAATATAAATTAACAAAATATGTCAAGAAATAAATAATTCTATAAAATATGTGTATAAAGAAAATTGCAATTCAATATTTTCAACAAAAATTTACAGACTTATTTTAGTTGCGAACCTATACTTCAGTTTAACTTATACAATATCTTAACTTTGCCGAACTAACCATCATGCCCCCTTCTTTCTTTAGCCAATCGATAATTTCTCTCATATGGATCTTCGTTTTCATTTATATATTTGCAAACTCCACAATTTTTCAAAATATAAATTTAAATATAAAAAATATTATGTTTTAAATAAGAATATATTAATTAATTAATATTTAATTTAATTGAAATTAATTTAAAGGTAACAATAACAATATTAACAAAAAAAAAAAATTTAAAAGATTCAATACAATTTGAAATTAATTTGATGTTTTGATTTGATTTGATTCAATACAATTTGAAATCATTTGTGTTTTTTTTATTTTTAATCTGTCATGGTGGCATTGACAAATAAACACATTATTTAACACTTGTTTAACCTATAAAAATTTAAAATTTTTTATTATTAAAAATTTAAATATAAAAAATATAAACTTACTTTATTAATCTATTAGGAGTAAATTTAATTTAATTTAATTTAAATTGATTTTAATTTTAATATCATTCAATATTAGAAATTAAAATGAAATTTTATATATTATAAACATTCATCTTAACTGAACCACCAGAGGCGCCACATGGAGCGTTTATTATACATAGTATACCTAGGCTGTTATATATACGAGTATATATTAACAAAAGTGAGTGAATATCATAAATTCTCTATATTTTGTTATTAGTTATAATTGGTCATTTGTGAATAAATTGAAGACAAAGAAGATTAGCAACTGTGTTGTGTGTTTGTTTCTCTTCCATGCTACGAAAAAGAATTCAACTCATTCAATTAACATTTGCCCTATTTTATTATTAATTCATTTCAGTAAATTTATATAATATAATGAAAATTGAAAAAATTTTTCTGTCTCCCCATTAATCAATTATATCATAATTAGAGAAATACGTTTAATAATTTTGATCTTATTATTTAAATCATTTTCATTTTTTCGAATAAAATTAATTAATATATATAAATATTCATATTAATTAATCAATCATCAAATTATCTTTATTTTTCATTTATCTATTCATTATCTATTATTATTTCTTATTAAAATTGTAAATATTATTATTTATATTTTTTTTTCTTCATATTTTACAATAAATTGAATGAATGAATGAATGATATGGTATAAAATTAATTGGCATCATGCGCATTCTTAAGTAATCCAAAAGATAAACCTTCAAACTTTAAATATCTTTTGTCTGTGCATGATTACCTTGATAGTATTTAAACGTGCGCGCATTGAAAGATAGTATTATTATAATCCATTTAAATGTGCGAGAGTGGCTGGTTGGTGAGGAGGAGGAGGAGGAGGAGGAGAAATGAGTGGTCAAACCCATTTGGTTTTAGACCTGTTGATAGAAATAGACCAAGCGAATGAACGAAACCAAGGAGGCCGTTTCGTGCCCAGGTGAAGTTAGATCTGCTAGTAGACGACGGTGATAGGGGGTGGGGGAAGGGGGGTGCTAAATCACTCTCACCCTTCTACTCTTCGAATTTGATTTCTATCTCTGACAGCAGCTAGAAAATATTAAATACATACATATTATAAATATATAGATACATATATAGTTTAACATTGTAGAAGGGTGGTAATAAAAACTAGCCATGGTCTTTCGTCCTACAAGTATTAATTTATGCAAATCAACCGTCCATGGGCTGACCGCTGAAAAAAAAGAAAAATAGTAATGACGTCACTTTCTTATCATGAACTTTTTTGATTAAAATATTGATGAAAAAAAAATAATTCAAATATAAGGAATACAGTACAAAATTTTTTTTATATAAATAAGCTGTAATGTCTCCACTCGACTATCTCGCAATTTGAATTGGATTAATTAACATATATTATATTTAAATTAAATTTAATTAATTATAAATTCAAATTAATAAATGATATTTATTAAATCAGCGCATGTTTGGCTCTTTGTTGATGTCACCACGTCACGTGTTGGCGCGTGAGATTTCCAGTGTTAAAAAATTAATTCTGGTAATTTCAGCTAATCAATCAAGCTGAAATTCTATATATAGCAGTTTTATAGAATTATTAATAATTTGAAAAATTATCAAACATATATCTTTATTTTTACCGTCACTTTAGAGGAAAAAAAAATCAAAACGTTGTAGGTAATGACCCTCTTCCGGTTGAGCTACATTTCTCAAAAGTTGATAGAAAACTATGAATTTTGGATAATGTCCATGTACCAAATTTCATGATTCTAGTTCAAACCGTTTATGCGTAATCTTGTAATACATACACACACACACACACACACACACACACACACACACACACACACACACACACACACAGAGAGACATTTTTCTCAACCTTCGTGAAAATGATTCAGGAACCTTCAAAACGTATAAAAACATCAAAATCTCAACATCGAAAATTTTCGTGATCGCAATACTATCTCTAGTAAAAATGAGTTGTGGCCAGGCATATAGCCGGCCTACGATTTGAAATAAATTAATTTCCAAACATTTTAAATATATAAAGTATCAAAGAAAAAATATTTTTAAAACTTGATTTAAATGACTAAATTATACTATCTTGGTTTTTATTTTTAGTTTAATTACTCAATTATTAATTACTACTATATTTTAAGTGAAATATTTTCCGACAGTGAATATAAAATTAATACTTTAGAAACTACCACTTCAAATCGTCGGTCGGTTCTGTGCCTAGTCACAGCTCATTTTTTATCTTTTTATCTAATAGTAATTAAATATCTATAGGTATAATATGAATTGTTAATTAATAAAAATAATAAAAACAATACCTTCCCTTCCTATCGTCGGTCGGTAAAAACACAGTAACTTACATTTTGTTTGAATTAATCTTTATTTCCTTATTGGTATTATTATATGTACACTGTATATCATTATATACGACTATTCTTAAATAAATAATTGAAGTAATGATTGATCTGCTGAAATCAAACTTTTATTTCCGTGCATCGTTCACTTTGAGAAATGTAAGTCAATTAAAAGAATATCTAGCTTTTTATGTATATATTTCGTGTATTCGTGAATTAAATGCTTTATTAATGTAATAAGATTATCATAGAAGGCGAAGAGGAGGATGGAGTGGGGAGGGGTGGAAAAGATGGAGGGGAGAGGGAGAACCTTTAAGTGTTAGATAGATAAAGTTATCTTTCAAGTTAAACGCTTAATATTTTTAACGTTGAATTTAAATCCTATGAATGGCTGGCTTGGCTGGTCGTAATTTCCAAATTATATGAACGTTTATTAGGGAGTCGCATGCTAATACGTTACACCCAGTCAGTCATCGTCCCCTATTTGATATTTTTTTTTTCTTAATACTTAAATCTCAAGTAATATGTCTTCGCAAGCTGTCTGACTGTTCTAACACGCAAGTGTGATGTGACTCGACAGGCAATGCAAGAGAGAAACAACTAATAGAAAGTAAAGAGAGAGAGAGAGAGAGAATACATACTACTAGCTTGAGAGAGAGAGGAAGGAGGTGAGGCAAGAGATTATAATTGCTTGTATTTTTGCATAGAGCTTAGAGAGTCATTAAATTATTTCTTTATATATTCATTCATTTATTATATTTTTGTGTACCCACATTAATAATAATGTTTATTAGAACTGTCAAGGTATGTTTTTTAATTTTTCGTTAGTATCTTGGTGATGTTTTTGATGTTGTCTTTATTTTTTAAATGTATTAAGATAATTATTTTGAAATTATAATTGGTCTGAATTTCTCATATAAGTTAAAAAACAACAAGTAAATATGTTACCTATATTAAACAGATTTTAAATAAGTTGACCTGTAGCCAGGCACAGAACCGACCGACGGTTTGAAATAAATTAATTTCCAGCTACAGAAACAATTTCAAATAATTTAAATGTATCTATTAATGGAATAAAAAACAGATATGGATATAACATAAATATTTTAAATTTTATTTTATTTATAACATATAAGGAGGCGCTGGCTGTGACGTAATGAAGGGCTGGGTGACGTCATATAATTCTAAATTAAGAAAAAAATAACGAAGATGATTTTTCCCGAGGATAAAACCAATACAAAGTGCATGATTCGTGGAGATGTGTAAAAAAATGTGAAATTTGGTGAGAAAATAACCCTTCCATTCTTATCGTCGATCGGTAATACTACCACTTCTGGTTTCGGATATACACCAAAAGTGGATCAATTCATCATACTGATGCATTAAGTAAATATACCAAATTTTATAAAAATCCATTGAGCCGTTCAAGCTGTACACATTTATATGGACAGATGGATGGACAGACATCATGCTAAAAATACTTTTTTCTGTTAAGAAAATGCATAATTCGTGGAGATATGTAAAAATCTCCACATGTGGAATTTGGTGTGAAAACAATATCTCCCTTACTATCGTCGGTAGGTAAAAAGAATCAATTAAAAATTTATTTTTTTCTAAAAAGTTATGATTTACATGTGTTTTACGGTATATATTTTATTTTAGATAGAACTATGATATATATATATATATATATATATATATATATATATATATATAAAATAAATGATCTCTTTCTACACTGGTAAAACTTAAAATATTTTATTAAATATATGGGAATGTATTTTTTATTTATTTATAAATACATTATTTTAATCTAATATAAAAATTAAATACTTATTAAAAAATAAATAAATAAATAAAATAAAATTGATTTTTATTACAAAAAGGAATTCTATTTTCATGTTATATGTAAGTAAAATATTATCTGAATAGAATAGAACTACTCTTGTCAATATTCGAATAATATTAACTTTTAATGTGTTTCTGGTTGAAATGATAATTACATTTAGATTTATTGTGTAAATAAAACTTAAATAAAACAAAGCCAAATTTAACTTTTACTCTGTATTTGACCTTCTTCTAAGTACTAATAAAAGGTAAATTAAAAGAAAAAGACAATTCTATCTAGATGATGAAAGGATATGCATTAAATGATTGAAGGAACGAACGGAAGGTGAGGTCAACAACTTGATAATATTACATCACAAATTTTATACCTACCTACAATCTATCTACCTACCTTCCTACCTATCTTTCTAATAACAAGGAGAGAGAAAGAACTTGTATCGAAATACCAATACAAACCAATTATAATTCAAAAGAAAAAAGAATTTTATAGTTATTTGTAATTTGTATTTACTGATAATAGAATTAATTTTTATCTAGATTGTATTTTCTATCTATATTTCTTTATATATATTATATATGGGAGCGGAGTGGAGTTGAGAGGGTATCGGAGATCAAATGATCTCAAAATGAGTATCAAAAAGCCGCAGGGTGAAAATATTTTTCAAAATATCAACAAAAACTCATTTAATAGTTATTTCTTATTTTTTGTTGTTATTTATTATTTTTTTTATTATTATTTAAATTTAAAAATGTAAATAAAATATTAAATTACAAAATATTACCTGAGGGTCAAAATAATTTAAGCACAAAAAAGAAATATAAAAAAGAAATCATTTAAGAACAGAAATTATATTTATTTATTGATTTAGAAAACAAAACATCGATATTCTGCTTAATTGATTATTTTTCTTATCATCTTAAATAATTCTTTTTTGAAAAATAGAAAAAAAAATAAATTAGATTAAAATGAAATTCAAATATTTAAAGAAGGTTCTCGTTAAAGAATTATTTTAAAATGTTTTATAAATTAAAATTAAACCAAAAACAAAATATATAAATTTTAATAAGCATAATTTTTAGTTCTTCTTAAGACGCTTTCTCTTTATAGAGGTTAGCGGTCCATAAGGCAAGACATCTTTTGGAAACTGCAGCTCTAAAGATGTCAATTGATGAGCACCCAAACCATCTACGCAGATCTTAAAGCCATGAATTCTGGCGCCTACCCACCTACCACCCCCTTCAATCTTCTTCTCGTTAAAAGGCAAAGAATCTCACCACGCATGATATAACCCAGATACTGAATTTTGCTTTTCTTGATCATCAAAAGGTTGTTGGGTGCTTCTTCAGGCGGGTGAGGATTTCTATATTCGAAATCTTCCTAATCCATGGAATTTGTATAATTCTTCGATATAGATCCATTCAAAAAAGAATCGGCCAAACATAACACCACAGCATTCGGACTCTTGTGAGATGAGATTATTTTCAGATCTTATGAAGAATTTTTTCATATTAGTGAACGTTTATCTTGCCTGCTCTATTCTTGATCTTATTTACATTTTTCTTTTACAATTCTGGGTAATTTGTGTACGAAGATATTTGAAGGACTCTATTTGCTCAATATTTCGATTTTTCACTTTTATTGTTGTTGTTTTATCAAATAGAATTACTTTTGTTTTATCTGTATTGATGCTTAGGCCATATTGTTCACTATATTCTACTAGTCTATCCAGTATATGTATGTTGTAGTTCTGCTTGACTCCTTGCTAAGATGACTAAGTCGTCTGAATATCTAATGTTATTTATAGGCCCCAACGTTCACTTTAATTCTACCCGGGACGTCCTTCAGTGATTCCCTGAATATCACCTCCGAATATAGGTTGAATAGGATGCACCCCTGCTTGACTACTCTTTTTATTTCTATTGGATAGGATGATATATTATTGATTCCAGTATAAGTTGTTAATGAATTGTAAATATTTTCCATCCACACCCGAATCCTTTAATATCATCATCATTTTTTCATGATTCATGCATTCAAATTCATATGCTTTACGGTAATCCACAAAGCATGTGTATACGTCATGATTCATGTCGCGGCATCTTTGGTTAAGAACATTCAGGGAGAAAAGCGCCTCCCGTTCAGAAAACCAAACTGAACCTCATCTATGTATATGATCCTCGAACTTTCAATATATTCTGGTGTGAATTATCTTAAAAATATTTTAAGCACGTGAGACATAAGGCTGATCAGTATGTAGTCATCACAAGACGTTGAACGGATCTTTTGGGGCAAAGCAACAAAGAATGGATTTCAACCAGTTTTTCGGAATTTTTCCCGATTCATATATTAAATTGAATATTAATGTAATTATATTTAAGGCAATTGAGTTTTGAATATCGATCACCTTGAATAGTTGTATATGAATCTTATTAGGTCCTACTTTTCTTTCATTCTTCTGCAGTTTAATGGCATAAATCACACTTCTTCTTTAGCTATTTTAGATCCCTCCCTTCAATATATGAATATAAAATGATTTTACTTAAAATACTTCCAAGAATATTATTTTTGTAATATAATAATATTATTTAAATTAGCATTTTTATTTTTATTTATTTAATTTCTTTTGTTGATTTTAAAAGTAATTATATTATATAATTTTAATAAATTTAAATATTGTATTTATTAACTGATTACATAAATGAAAGTCATGTGATGCCTCGCACCAGTTAATTTTATTTCATTTGTATCAAAAAGATAACTAAAATTTAAAATTATTTATATATAATTTACATTCTATTTAATTCTATTGAAAAGTGATAGATTGATAAAGACATTAAATTAATTGAATTGTTGAAAATTCTTATTAATTTGAAGGTAAATGCAATGGTTGTATATAAATATGTTATTGGTAAGTATAGGAAAGAACACAAATGTTTTGAAAAAAAATTTGAATAAATATTTTTTAAATTAAAAAGCACAATCTAAAAAAACAATTTGATAGCGAAAAAATATTCATAGTAATCAAACGGTGTAGAAAATGATGCACTACAATGCCATTTAATGTCGATCAACAAATTTCATAATGATCGTTTTGACCATACAAAAGTTGATGTACATCAGCGCCATCTAGGGTCTAGTTACAATTAATTTGATATCATATTTATAAATGTTCTCCCATGGAAAAACACATATAGTCATATAGGATCTGTAAAATTTCATGGCATTTGGTCAAACGATGACAGAATAAGTAAATCGCTTGAGACAAACATATATACAAAAAAACATTTTTTTTTAAAGATGAATGTACCTATATGGTGAAATAAATTATAAATAATTTTATATTTTTATTTTTAATAAAAATACATGCTCATGATCATTGATTTCTTTTGAAGGGGGAGTACGATTGCTTTTCCGTTTGCCTCCCACGGTCACTCAATTCTAATCCTATTAACTTATGGTTGAGTTGAGTTTTATCGATATTTGAGGGTCACTCTCAAAACCAATTCGATTTTCAATCTCTTTTTTGACACAGTGAAAGAGCGAGACTAGTAGACTGTGTGGTGTGAGGTAAGGTTGGATGGTGTGGGGATAAAAATGGGAGAGGGGTTGCATGGGTACGTATTTTCCTTGCGTCAATTGTAATCCGTCTGGCAAGAGATTTCGTTTAGTTTGCTTATCCGTTTTAAATCCACCCGAATGATTTCTTTTGCCTTCCTCCAAAACAACAAAATTTGCAAAGGTCTTGGTCAGCAAACGTGACCTAAGCCCCTCTCGTGTGACGTAACGTGTGGCTTAAGAGTGAGAGAATTCATACCCGGCTTGACTGTTTACTTTTGGGCAAAGATCCAAAAGGGGGCTTACGTTAAGTGGTTGCTTGTATTGAAAAAGCCAAAAAGATCTTTGGGCCGGAAAATTACAAGTCTCAAGGCGTCCCTTTTTAAAAGAGACTCTCCCCCCCCTCCCCCCCTCCCACTTTACTCTCACACCGGATCAAGCTCTTTTCTTTCTCTCTATCGGTTGCTCTATCTAATCGACAGTCCGGCTAAGGGCTTAGTCCCGGGAAATTGCCTCCCTTTTATTGTGTTTTTCTACCACTATAAATTATCCAGTATCGAGGAAGAAGAGCCCTCTTCTCAATCTCTCCATCGTTTTCGGAAAAATTTCAAATTGAATTTTTTTTTTCTGAAAAGAAATCACATCCGCAAGTGAAATAAATACATTTTCGAAATTTTTATTTGAAAAATCTATTTCCTCAGTATGATTGATTATGAATTATTTTTTAGTGATAATGATAAAAATGATAACTTTTTATTTTTTTTTAATAAATTTATTATATTTTGTATGTGAAGGTTATTTTTCCACAGACCATTATTATTTTTATTTATTTATATATTAACAAAAATTATATATATATTCTATAAGATCTTTAAGATCTAATAAGATAATGTTCAATGTAATTTTTTTATGGAGAGGGAAGGGGAAGAAGGAGGACGTTATCTAAATCAATTTTATTTATGAGAAAATCATTTTAATTGTGTTTTTTTAATTAATTAAGAAATGAATAACTGACCCTAATATGGTAAATATTCAAAACATCACATTTAAAGTGATTTTGGGAAATTTGAAAAACTTTTTGAATATCATTTGATTATATATATGTACGTAATCTTTTAATTCTTTTGATTCGAATTGTTTTTTTTTTATTTTTGCAATTAAACAAAGTTTTGTTTTAGAACTTTTTGTTGAATTTGTGTGGGCGAAGTCAAAAAGAAACAGTATGTGGTCATTTATAAATTGAGCGATTGGTTTCCCATCAGAAATTTAATATTGAATCGGGAATAATAAATAAAACAACCAACTCTATTTCCTTTAATGGTCTGTAAATGATTTCTAAATAGATTTTTAAAACAACGTTTAGGTATGCATATTCAATATTATTAATCTATTTCTGTATATGTCTAGTAATGAAATGAGAATGGAATTGTGAGGCGTTGATGGATCGTCTGGTGTCGGCGGGCGCCAATCACCAACGATGAAAAATCGATTTTAATTTCCAATTGAACCAACCAAAGTATGTATATGTGTATGTGTGTGTGTGTGAGAGAGAGAGAGAGAGAGAGAGAGAAAAGCTACCACTGAATCAATTCAATTAAAAGAGTTATGCGACTCAACAAAAATTAACGGTTGAATTAAACTTGCAATTAATTCTTTTCTAACAAACATTCTACATATTATATGTTAAAAATTTACTATAGTTAACTACAGTTGACTATAGTAATAGTGGTATTATGGTATAGTTATAGTTATAGTTAACTTTAGTTACTATAGTTAGTTATAGTTAAATATCATTCTCCAGTGCTAATCTCTTTTGCTCTTTTCCATATATGAGGTGGATGTTATTTTAAATTTGATAACAATATAATTACCGACCGACGATAGTAAGGGAGGTATTATTTTCACACCAAATTTCACATTTGGAGATTTTTATGTATCTCCATAAATCATGTATTTTGTTAACAAAAAAAAGTATTTTCAGCATAATGTCTGTCCGTCTGTCCATTGTGTGTTCTTATAAACGTTTATAGCTTGAACGGCTCAACGGATTTTCATAAAATTTGGTATATTTACTTAATGCATCAGTAGCATCAATTCATCAACTTTAGGTGTATATCGGGACAGCAGAAGTGGTAGTTTACAAATTATTAATTTTATATTCATTGTCGGAAAATTTTTCACTTAAAATATAGTAGTAATTAATAATTGAGTAATTAAACTAAAAATAAAAACCAAAATAATATAATTTAGTCATTTTAATTCAAGTATTAATTTTTTTTATACTACGTATATATATATATATATATATATATATATATATATATATATAATGTTGTTTGGAAATTAATTTATTTCAAATCGTCGGTCGGTTCTGTGCCTGGCCATAGCTCAATTTTTATTCTAAAATTATTTATAAGTCAAAAATGAAAAAAAAAATTTATAATAGATTTTATTTTAAAACAGTTAATATATATTTAAATTTAATTTAAACTTTTGTAAAATATGATAAAACAGCATCTCTCTCTCTGTCTCTTTTTTTCTTTTCTCTATTTCTTTCATTTCTATCTCTATTGTTAATAACAAAATGATAAACCAAACCACCTGGGGAGGGGATTTGGGAATAATTCAGATGGTATTTAATTTTATAATTGAAAACCATCCTTCTTTTGCTAATAATCAATCCTTGGGTTTCGGTTTTGGTCTTCAGAGCAACGGGCTCTTCCCTATTTGATTATTTTCTTATTCTTTCATTCTATCGTTTTTTTTCTATAAATTTCTTTGTCAACAAAGTTAATAGGATTTTAAAAATCACTTTCAATGTTAATCCTCAAAGAATCAAATTTAGGGTTTGAAAATTTACCTGAGTATAATCCAACCAATATATTGACTATACCTATTTTCATTTTCAGTCATGATCAATGATTAATATTAAATTTAAACAAACTTTTCAGAAAAAATTTTGTTTTATATAAGAAGTAGATTTCATACATATGATAGAGTTTTAATTTTTTTTCATTTAAAATATAATTGAAAAACCATTTCTTTAATAATTCTTGAGGATCAATTCTTAAAATTAACTGATTTAATTTTAAAATGTTAACAAGTGGTTTTTGCAATTATTTTTTATCTTTTAAAGTTTTTTATTTTTTTATTTTTTATTTTTAACGGCTCCTAGCAATTCTGCAACCATCAAAACATGTAGAATGAATTATTATACCCCCCAGAGAATACTAAGAGGACCAATATAATAAATTATGTATATTATTATCATCCAAGTAATCGGTATATAGCAGTGATTCTCAACCACTGTGCCGCGACACTTTAGTGTGCCTCGAGATTACGGGGCTCTTTAACTTTTTTTTCTAAATTTTTCCAATTTGTTTCTAAATAAAAGGTAAACCGTTTTTGGGATTACTTTTTTTCAATATGGTAAACTTTTACACTTATCTTTTTCTTTGTGTGCCGCCAAATTTTTAAACCGTTAAAAGTGTGTCGCGGTAAACAAAAGGGTTGAGAATCACTAGTATATAGTATAATCAAGAGAGTTTACTAGGAATAAGTTGATATTTTTTTTTATAGTGAAAAAATTATTAAAATTTCAATTTTTTAGTAATGTCAAAGATATATATACGAGGTGTGTCTAAAAAGTTCGGTGAATGGTATGATAAAAACATAAAAAGAGAATGTTAATTGTAAATACCTTTATTGACCTTCTAAATATTCTCCACTAGCCACAACACATTTCTGACAACGTTCGTATAACGCTTGAAAACTGTTGGAGAAGTCTTGATGTGGAAACGTTCTCAGAGTAGCCGCCACAACGTTCAGGCCGGCAATCCACAAACAGGACACCAGAAAACACTGAACGTGTACGAGAGATGCTAACAAAAGATCGGAGATTGACTGCGACTAATAGCCGAAGAATTGGGTATTAGGTATTAGCAAAGACTCAGTAAGTAGTGTTTTCTGGTGTCCTGCTTGAGGATTGCCGGCCTGAACGTTGTTTCGGCTACTCTGAGAACGATTCCACATCAAGACTTCTCCAACAGTTTTCAAGCGTTATACGAACGTAGTCAGAAATGTATTGTGTCAAGTGGAGAGTATTTTGAAGGTTAATAAAGGTATTTATAATTAACATTCTCTTTTTAATGTTTTTATCATCATTCACCGAACTTTTTAGACACACCTCGTATATATATACATAATAGATAGTACCTATAATAAATATTTCCAATAGTGAATAAATATTTAAAAAAGAAAAGAACAATGTATAATTTAGATAGAGAGTAAGGCAGGATGGGGATTGATTCTCTTCAACCTTGCACTGCTTGCTCATAAACAAATAGTTATTAACTGGAAACAAGTGGAGTGGAGATGGAAGAAGATGGAGTCGTGAGGCGACTAAATATAATTTGATTAATGTTAAAAAGCTGACTTGCACATTTCGCAAGAGAGACTCTCTCTTTCCTTCTCTTTCATTTTTATTTATTTTTCTTTCTCTTTCTCTAATAATATTTTTTTATTTATTTATTTATTTATTTTTTTTTTTATTTTTATTTTACTGCCAGTGTGAGGGACGTGACTCGTGGATACTCTCTGACCGATGACCTAAAAGCTGTATGGTGTATAATTCCGAATTAAGCCTCTATATCGTACGTAAATGAACCACTCTTCTCTGTGTGTGCTAATGTACAATTAACATGACAAAAATATGACTCCCACCACCATCAACAGCCAGGCCACCCTTTCACTCTTCCACCCACTCACACCCTCCGCCTACAACCCATCCCCTCTCCATGAATTATGACTTTTTTGCTGGACATGTTTTGGTGTTAATAAAGTTGGCGTGTTTCCCAATTATTAACGCTGCTGACCGTTGGCTCAGTTGAATGGGTGGGACGGGGTGGCGTGTAGCACGCAGCCCCTCTTGGCCAATGGGGGCCGTATTCACAGGGTGAAGCCCAGGGGTGGCTAATTAATCACTCACTCCTTCGATTATAGAGCCAAAACCCACGCTTTTAACTTTTAAATTATGCATCGTTGATCTAGATAGCCAAGTCCATAAGCCGGACGGGCCTTAGCAACCGGGAGCCCTCGGCGCTCACAACATTTCCTCTAAGCGCTCGCGTGCTCACTCACTTATTTCACCTTCCCCCCCTCCCACATCGCTCCAACCCCCACACCCCACTCTCACCCAATCCGCCATCTCCACCACCTTCGCCACCTCTGCCTCCCACCTTCTAATCTTGAACCAACTCTTTCCATCTCATCCCCACATACATATCCATCCAACAATTTAACTCATATATCTTATCTTATTATTTGAAATTTACACCATAGATAATTTTTCTAAAATCGATCTGTATTGGTTTCAGCTTTGGGAAGAATCATCTTTATTATGTTTTTCTTAATTTAAAATAGGAAATTTAAATGACATCAGCAACTACGTCAGACAGCGCTTCCTTAAATACAAAATATTATAAATATAAATCAAATCAAATTACGAAATATATATTATGTTATATCTGCAGGCCATACTTTTCTGTCTTTCAGTGCATTAATACGTGCTGCATGTTTTGTTTAATGACAAATTTTTGAAATTTATGTACTTTTAAATTATTTGAACGGCGGCTCGGTGTACCAGGTATTAATATTACCACTCAAACCCGATAAAAAGGAATAAGTTTTTTTAATGACCGAGCGGCGGCTCGGTGAACCATATATATAAAGAGAAAGAGGGGGGGGGAAATAATGTTTTCTTTTTACATGTCAATATATAGAAAAATAATTAAATATTTCATTTTATTTATTTTTTTCATATTTTTTATGAAGAATTTGCATTTATTATCAAATTTCTTTGTGATTAATAAAATTAATTGATTATACGACAAGTCAAAATAAAATTTGTATTTTACTAAATTTTAATTTGTATGTAGGTAAATATTTATTTTATTTTTTAATTAATATTTTTCTATTTTAGAATTCGATTTATCATTATTAAAAATTGTAAAACTATAAGACTCTATTAAGATTAATTTTAATATTAAATTATTTTATTATTTGAACATAAAAATAGTATAAATAAAAATTATACCTACGTAACAAATGAAATTTATAAAATTAAATGTGTGTTAATTAATATTTTAAATTTTTTTTTTCATTTATGGAATTTTATTAAAATAGTCTACAAAAATATTTTGATTATGAAAGAAAATTACGAGTATAAAGAAAGTTTCCCAAGATATCATTGTGGTTGTTAGCCTCTTCAAATTACTAATTATTCTGAATTTGAAAATTTTTATCCTAATCTTCTCAATCAGTAAATCGAAAATGTTCTTTAAAGAATAGAAATATTAAAATGATTTATAATGATCAATCAATTGATGAGAGTAATAAGAATTAAAAACGAATTAGAAACAAAAAATCTATGGTATATATTAGCATCTTGGAGTGCTGATTATATTTGTTAATAGTAATAATATTATTAATTTGTATTACATTCCAATTGACAAGAAACTTTCAATTAAATTGTATTCTATTCAATTCACTAGTTGTAAAGAATAGATTAAAATAACTATTCACTCTCTCAAAGAAAATTACCTAAATTTGATTATTGATTATCTCAATTATACAAATCTGTGAAATTTTTTTATAATTATAAGATTTTAAAATTTTTAATTTTTAGTTTAGATATTATCTTCCAAGTTCAGTGGATGAATTAATTATTAATAGCAGTGAATAAAATTATAATTCAAATAACAAATAACAAAAGGAAAAAAGGAATAAAATAATTTTATAAAATAATAAAATAAAAATGAAAAAAAGAACAACATTTAAATTCTCTTCATTAATTTATTAATTTTTTTACAGCATATTTAAATAGATAATAATTGAATTATATATAAATATATATATATATATATATATTTCTGTATATAAATTTACTTATACATACATATAATATATATATATATATATATAGATATATATAATATTTATTTATTTTTATTTAAGACATGAAATTTAACATTATTCTCACATTCATTCTTACATACAATATATACAAGAATAATTAATAATATTTTTTTTTTCTAAAATTATATATATATATATGTTTAATTTAGTATTATATTGAAATATATAAAAAGAACAATTTTTTTTTCTCATAAATGTTTTAATTTTTCTTTTTATAATTACAAATTGTAATCTAGAATAAATGGAGAAAGAAATAAAATTGAGAAAATTTTCTTTTCTTTTTTTTAAAAAAAAATATAATAATAATGTAATTATATTTTAGTTTAGTTATAATATCTACTTCCAATTCATAAGTTTCTAATTATTTTGTATTACTTAATAAAAATTAATTTAAAATAAATATTTTTGTTTTTACTTAATTCAAAATAATTATTTTTCGTTTTTATATAATTAATTATTATTATATTTTACTTCTACAAAAGTAATTGTTCCAAATATTCAATTTTTTTTTTCAAATTAAAACTCGTCTATAATTTTCTATTCATTATTCAAATTATTATTTTGAAAATTGATAGAGATTCTCATAAATTTTTCTTTTCAAATAAACCCTGTTTTAGTTATTAATTGTACACACAAGTGTAATAGTAATAGTGTAATATATCATCATAGAGAAGTTAAAATTGATTGATTCGTCAAAAAAATATAAGAATGATATAATTTATTTTATTTCAATTTTTTCATTTTTCAATTTTATTTCTTTCGCTTACCTTTTTTATTCTTCCAATTTATAGAGGTATTGTTTGTTTGTATTTTAACTTTTTACTAATCAGTTTTTTTTTTAATTATGAAAAATATGAATTCAAATTTTTTTTTTTATTATTTTTTTTTTTTTTATATTATTTCAATTCTCAAGTATTTATATTATACATTTTATATTTTTGGAAAAATCAATTATATAAATTCTGATAAAAACAGAAATATGTTCTCATACAAATTATTCATTCAGTCTTTCTTCCATACAAATAATTCTCACTCACATAAAATAATAGAAATATCTTGGTATTTTGTACAAATTGATCTCTCCAAATTGTAAAATGTAAGGAGAGACACACACAGAAAGAGAGAGAGAGAGAGAGAGAAAGAATGAGAGGGAAAAGGTGAAAAAAAGAGAGTAAGAAATCATTATCACTAAAAATAAAAAGTGATTTTTGAATGAAAAGTTTTAAATTGCTTTAATAAAGAATAAAATTTTGTCTAATATCAAAATTTTTAAATTTTCGTCATATTTTAAAATTTATTATTAAAAATTCAATAATTTGATATGAATGATGATTTGGAAAAAAAAATCCCGTAATACAGTCGAAAATAATAATAAAAATATTTTTTTTATTTAATTTTAATTATTCAAAAATTATTTTAAATTTTTTCAACTCTATGAATTTAGTTTAACTTAACTTTATAATTTTTAATTTTTTTCTACCATTTCGATAGGTAAAATTATAATAATTATTATAATGATATATATAATTATAATATTACAATGATAATAATTATTATAATTAAATATATAGGTAAAATTCAAAAAAAAACTTTTTAAATATATATAAAATATATTTACTACAATAGGTATAAGATATATAATTAATTAATTTAAAATGAAATACATATTTATTAAGGATATTATTAATTATTATTATTTATTATGATGGTATTTATATTTTAAATTTGATTTATTTATCCATTAATCTCTCTCATCATTTTATGATCTCTTTCTCTCTTTTCTCTTTCCCCCCCCCCCCCTAAACATATATCTCATTAATTACACAAAAATCACAATGAAGAAAATATGCCAAAAATCTTCTTTTATTCTTTTTTAATTCTTCTTTTCAATAATAATATATATATATATGATGTATTTATATATATAGATTTTCAATAAATATATTTTATATACATAATATATATATGATGTTTTATATATATAGATTATATATATAGATTAAATATATACTTATATATATAATCTATATACATAATCTGTATTTAAATTCTATATATTATACACATTATTAAGATGACTCGAATATATTTGGCATATTCTATAATTTCTTTTTTTTTAAACCGTGGTCCTTATTCAACTAAAAACTAGATTATATAAACATATACATATTTATAGGTATTTATACCTATGTATTTGTATATAGAAGTATTTATTATTATATACATATTTTTTGTATATTTTTTTTTTCTTTCACATTTCATTTCAATAAAAATTGCACTAATCTTGAATGAATAATAAAAAGCTAGTTGTGTAAATGGATAAGTCCTTACAGTGGTGGTTTGTATATACATATATATGTGTACATATATATATTTTTATATATAGTTATATTGATTTTATTTTTAATCATATATCATTGTCATTATTTTGTAAGATTCTTTGTGATGGATGGGTGGCAGTTGTGTAAGTTATTTAGGGGTGATTTCGAAGAGTGGGTGATGTGATTTTTAAATAGTGATTGGTATAAAGGGCAACAGAATGTGGGGTGTTATTTGGTATATATCATTTTTATTTTTATTTTTATTTTTTTAATTATTTTTTTTTTTTTATTTTTTTTTATTTTTTTTTTAATTTTTATTTTTGTCTCTTTTGTGTTTTTTTTTTGTTTTTTTTTTGTGATGGGAGGAGGGAGGTTGTGTCAATTAAGTCTGTCAGTTGATTGGTCAATGAGTCGGTGTGTCCACCATCATCAGCATCATCGTCTTCTGCATTGTTGCTTGCTTTGCTTGTTGCATATCTGCCTGTCTGTTTACTCTTTCTCAAGTGACTTGGGACTGACAGACGCTTATCACGTGTATTCAGAACGCCAACTCGCCTGGAAAAAATAATAAAAAAAAAAAATATGCATTGGATTCTTTCAATTTTTTCACAATATTAATAGAAAAAAAGTAATTTACAAAGATATTCTTTTGTTATTAATTTTAGTTTTTTTTTCGAATTGATTTTAAAAAATGAGAGAAAAAAATTGTTCATTTTGGAAGAAAAATGTTTTACATTTTTTCAATTTTAGCAAAAATTTTTCTATTTTTTTTCCCTAAAGTATTATATATAAATATAATAAGTAAATTGATTAATTATTATTCATTTGAGCTTTATCAATACAAATAATTATTAAAAATTAATAAAAAAAAAAAAAAAAAAATTAAAATTTTTAATGTACTTTTATTTAATTTGAATTTCAAAAAAAAAATAATAATTTTATTATTTTTTTATTTTCAATTTATTTTTTTCCAATTGATAATTTCAATTCTATTAATTAACTTCATTCCTTAATTGTGATCTATAATCTTAGATATAGATATCTTTTCAAATTACCTATAAAAATGTATAATAATATTAATTATATATACTTTAAATTTACTATTATATGATACTATATATCTAGAAATTTAAAAATATTGAAATAATCTCTCTTTCTAATTTATTTTATTAATTTATTTGAGAATTATATATTATTCAAAAATTTTCGATTCCAATTAAAAGGTATATATTTAAAAATACTTAAATAATTTCAAAAATTAATTAAGAAAAAAATTCTACTAAATTTGATAATATTGAAAATTATTTTAAAAGACTTTCAATTTATATAATATAAAAATAAATATTTTAATTTATTGAAAAAAAAAAAAAAAATTATCTTATTTTTTCTATTATCTAATATCTTTCTATAAACTTTCTATAAAAGGTTTAAAGGAATTCAATTAGCAAATAAAAAGAATGATTTATTTTTTTTTTTTTGCAAAAAAAACATATATTTTTTTATTTTTATTTTTATTCAATAATAATTCTAAAATATAATTAATTACATATATTTATTTTTTTTATTTTTTATTTATTTAATATTATTTACAAAGAAAAAAAATTAAATAAATAATAATTATTATTATTATTATTATATGAATGAACACTCAAGATGAAATATTAATTTATTTTTGGTACCTTTTTTATTTAATATAATTATTATTAATATTATTATTATTATTATTAATATATATTTATAGATAATTAATGTATTTATATTTAATATATAGAATTGTACAAAAAATAGTAGTTTTTGTTTTTAATAATTTTTATAATTCAAAAAAAAAACAAAAACACAAAAATAAAGGAATAAATCACCTCGATTGACTTGTCTGAATCAAATACAAAATTTATCTAAATTTATTTATTTATTTAAAATGTAATATTATTTTACATATTTCTTCATAGAAATATTTAAATTATAAAAAAATTTACAATCGTTCAAATATTATGATATAAGTAATACATTTATATTTTTCTTTTCAATTATTTATTTTAAATGTTTCAAAATTTAGATATGAATAAATTATTTTTATATTTATTTTATATATATACATGACTTTTTTGTTTTTATTATTAAAAAAATGTAAAAATCATTTCTTTATATTGTTTATTTATTTTTTTAGTTTAATAAACTAAAATTTGAAATTATTCTTATATTATTTTTAACAAATTTAAGAAAGAAAATATGTAACAAATTTTCTTTTTAAATAATTTAATATATGTATAAATATATATAGAAATATATATATATATATATTCGTATAAGAAAAATTATCATTTCAAATCTATACACTGGTTTAATGAATATAATACACTTTTCTTCCAAAACAAAAATAAAAAAAAAAAAAACAAAGAAAATACAAATCTTATTTAAAAGTCAACATTGTACTAAATCAATTAACATTTAATAATACTAAATTATACATTTCAATATACACATAAATATTTATCATTATATTTTATGTATATATCATCAAAAGAAATTGGGTTTTAGTAATTTATCTTTTGCTTGCTCGAAACAGAAAAAAATTGATATTTATAAAATAATAT
The DNA here is from genome assembly GCA_963082975.1 of Labia minor. Taxonomy (NCBI): domain Eukaryota; kingdom Metazoa; phylum Arthropoda; class Insecta; order Dermaptera; family Spongiphoridae; genus Labia; species Labia minor. Next base: position 11,718,476 of record OY720347.1, on the reverse strand, counting down.
ATAAAATATTTTTTTCTGAATGATTTAAATGATATTTTTATTAAATATATTTACAATTATTATAAATTAAAATAAAAAAAAAACATAACCCGGCTAATTAGTAAAAATTTTGTATTTCTTTTATTTTTAAAAAAATTTATTTTATTTTATCCTCTCCTATTTTATTTATTTATTTATTTACTGACAAATTATATTGTTTTTGTTTAGGAAGAGATGATAAAATGAAAACAAATTTTGAAAATTGCATAGGAACATCTATGGAATCGTAAATTACTCATTGGCCTTTAAAATATGGCTATGTAGGGATGAGTAGAGAGGGATTGTTCTTGGTGATGGTGATGGTGATGGTGTTAATTAGCCGAGGTTCTGTATCTTTTCGGGTGCAGTTCAAGTCCAAAGATAGTTTGCGGCGCCACTCACCATAGCGTTGGCGGGCGGGGCTAGCGCCAATCCCCCGAGGGGATGATGGTGATGTAGAGGGTTAGTTGGCGGGGGTCCGTTGCTCGCCGCTGCCCCATAACCCTGCTGATGGTGGTACATATAGTGATGGAGGCCAGGATGGTGGTGCGGATGGAAACCGCCGGGTTGACCGCCCCCGGGGCCTACACCTCCGCCAGCACCCGGATGAAGGAATGCCGCTCCCTTCATATCGAGTCCAACTGGTCCACCGCCCCCGGTTAAGAAACCCCCTGCAGCCGCTGCCGCTGCAGCTGCCATTCCACCGGCGCCGCCACCCCCCATTCCTCCGAGGCTGCCCATCCCGCCACCACCACTCTTTTTTTTCTTGCTTTTACTCGAAAGTTTGCGATTTCGTGTCTGAATTCCCTCCTTCTTCATGGTCAACGGCCGATTCACCTGCAACATTTTAACCAATCCAATCAACAAACAATACAATACAATCAAATCTGTTGGAAGATGGTGATATGGAGGGAGAGGGTGGGGGGGGGGGATGTCAGAGGAAAGGAGATTGAGAATTTCGACAAAGGATGGGAAACCTCTTCTCGATAGATTTACGTCCCAATGAAATGGAATCTTGCCTTTCTTTCTATTCAGAAAAATATCATCTATCAGGGTGGCTATCTCTCTCTCTCTCTCCCTCTTCACCCCCGGAATGGAATATACGAACTTAGGTAGACAACCGATTTCTCATTTCTGTTGTCGATTCTAAGAATCTCTTTACTCTTAAAAGCTTACAATATATCTATTTTATATATTATATATTTAATTTTTTTAAATTTTTTTTTTGGCAATCTTAAAATTAATACTTAAATATACTTCTAAATTTTAATTTAATTTAATATTGAATATTATTTAAAATTCTAAAAAATAAAAATAAATAAATGTTAATAGTAAGATTTGTATTAAATAAAATTAAAATAAAATTAAATTATTTTCGATTTTTAATATATTAGAGTGAAAAAAACAAACAAATCTTTGGAATGTTAAACAGGACACACCAAAAAGAGGGATCTAGTGATCCACCAATAAAAAGAAGAAGATCGAAAATATTTGTAAGGAAAAAAAACAAAAAAAAAAAAAACAATCCCTAAAAGAATCTCCCTCCCTATTCATGTATTATACTTGTCTAAACTTGGGATAATCTTTTATTTTAATAATCTCATGAATAAATAAATACTAATAACTTTTCTACCAATCTTCTACTTCAATGTTGTTATTCATATATGTTGATATTGGTATCCGATTAAATTCTTTTAGATCTTTTATACAGTGCTTTTCATTTTTTCCCTTATTTATTTATTTATTTATTTTAACTTTTAAGTAGATGATAAAAGGATAATAATTATTTTGATTTAATTATAGTTATTGAGAAATTTAAAGGTCAATAACTGTTCTGTTTTATGATTTGAAGTAAATGAGTCTTCGTAATTAAATTGGTCTTAATTAGATGAATATAAAAATTTAAGGATCATTTGCTTCACTCTTACTTGAACTGTTAAATTTGCAAATTAAAATAAATTCAAAAGATCAAATAGTAATAAATCGATAAAGAAGAATTCAAAAATCAAAATCAAAAGAATGATAATAAAATAAAGTATACAGAGAAAATAGGATGATGACCAAAACATTAAAAACGTTTATAATACATACGAGTATATTGTAGCAATCAGTAAAAAGGTTTTCGTTAATTGGAAGGAATTTACAAAGTAATAAAATTTTACATATAATTTTGTTATATACTCGTATACTTATATATACGACGTATAAGTATAAAGAAAATTCTATTTATTTTGCATTTCAAATTAATTTTCTCTAACAAACTGGAAAAATAAATAAAATATAATATATAATATTAATAATTATATTTATTTTCTTGTTTAATATTTCAAGATGATTTATTTAAATATTTTTTTTTAAACATTTAAGATAAATAAAAAGAAAATTGTTTATTCCGATTGAAAGAAAGATGGATAATAGAATAGAAATAGAATTTGAATTGGCTGAATGAATGTTTATGTATGCTTTTCCTATGAGCAATGAATGAGAAGGGATATGTTTAGTTGGCTGTAACACGAGGGTGATGGAACTTACTCCCTGACTTGCAAGTGAGATCAATGGATGCCAAATGCTAATAAAATGTGCCACCCATTATGTAACTGGTGGTGTCATTCGAATGCACGGATGGTTGCCTTTCGGAAAACAGTCAGGGGTCATTTGGGGTGCATTGCTAGTTCCTTGCTACCATCCAAGCACAAATAAATACATCCCCTCTGCAATGGAGAGTGTGATAAAATCAACACCCACCCCTCGGACATTAAAGAAGAATCCAATTCCCATTCAATCCCCATTCAATCCCTTAGAACCAATTTATTATAGAAACACACATCACACTAACCAATCCAAAGAATCCAATTTAAAATATTTGATTTGGTTTTTAAATAATAAAATCATTAATGAAAAACAAAACATGACACAAAATAACATTCATAAATTTTAGAAAATTATTAAAATATACGTTTATATATCGTACGAGAGTGGGGTGAAAAGTTTTCTGCCTGACCAAGAAAAACGATGTTTTTAAATTTTTTTTTTTTTTTTGCTTTATTTTTCAACATAATCTCCATCAATACTGATACATTTCTCATTACGGTGTTCTAATTAATTTAATTAATTAATTAATTAGATAATTAATTAATTAAATTTGATTTAATTTAATTCGAGTCTCATCAACAGTTATGAATCGACGCAAAAATTCGTTTGGATTACGCCTACAACGCCAAACTGTCGGTAGAAATGGTTTTTCGAAGCAGTTTTTGGTCTAACGTTAGCAAACGCTGCACCCACGATGCACACAGCTTTCCATATTTAAATGGTTGTGCAAAATATTTCGCACATGTTCAGCTGACATCGTACAGGTCTCAGCTATCTTGAATGTTGAAAAATAAAGCAAAAAAAAATTTAAAAACATCATTTTTCTTGGTCAGGCCGAAAACTTTTCACCCCACCTTCGTATAATACTTACAAAGAAGAATTAGAAAAAAAAATGTTTAATTTGATTATAAACGAGATCTTAAAAAATGTAGATAGGAGTAAAATATGTAAAAGTTTAAATAGAGTGGGGTAAAGAGGGTGTAGTGTACTATATAAAATGAAGGTGTGAGTGTATAGGTAAATTGCAAGGGGAGGAGGGTGTTTTGTTATTAAGTTCAGTCGAGTCACGTCATTTTAAATAAATAGTCGAGGCTGTTGTGCATGTCATTTATCGCTTTATCAATCGAAGAGAGAGAGAGAGAGAGAGAGAGAGAGAAAGAAAGACTCAAAACAAACACATATATATATATATATATTTATAAATTTTATGAATTTAACGAACCTATCAAATTCACTCATTTCAAGTATTTTATTATTATTCTTATGATTATTATTTATTTTATATTTGAATATAGACTATATATATATATATATATATATATATATACAGAAATATTAGTATAATAATATATATGTATATATGTATTGAGAGATAGGAAAAAAAAACATTGATAAACATACGATATACTATAATAGTTATATAAAATTGATAAAAAAAAAAAAATAAAATAAAACTAAAATGTATATTTGTTCATTGTTCGTTATTAGACTGATGGATAAAATAAAAAAAAATTGTTAAGAATGTTGATATTTATTAGATAAGCAACTACTGAATTAATAATAATATAATAAAGAAGGATTATGTAAAAATAAATAATTGGCGTTATTATTCAATAATCAGTTATACATGAATTCATAACTGAATCCATTAAATTTGTCAATTAAGATTTTTTTGCTTTAACTATAAAATATCAAAAAAAAAAATCGAAAAAATGATAACATTCAACAGATTTTTTTTTTTGAAAAATATTTATATTTTTAATTTATGAAATTTACATTTGACTGTAATCCTGTTATAATGGTATTCTCAAAAACGTTACAAATAAATAATTGTAATAATAATAATAACCACCGGAAGGAATGAATGAATGAGCATTAAAAGAAAAAAAAAATTAAAGGTTGAATTTAAAAATCTTGAAGATGAATTTAAAAAAAAAGAAAGAGAATGAAGGGGCGTCTACTAGCAAAGAGTTAATTTGTTGGTTATTTATGATTTCATCTCTGATTCCGTTCGAGAAGAGATTTATTAACTTCAATATAGCTCATCGCCACTGTATATATACTGAGAGAGAGAGATACAAATATGCTCTATTGTCAAAGCACTTGGTTTATATCTAATAGTTTTGGTAGTAGTAGTAGTAGTAGTAGTAGTAGTAGTAGTAGTAGTAGAAGTAGAAGTAGAAGAAGTAGTAGTAATAGTAGTAGTAGCAGGAGATAACTTATATCAATTTTTAATTGATTGGAAAATATTGACAGAATGAGAAGGAGGAAACGAGGAAGAGGAGGAAAAAAAGCAATTTAATTTACCGATTGAACTATTAATTATTCTAAACGAAATGTTTGGGAAAATATAACCGTATTATTTATTATTTATTGGTTGCCTCTGGAAACCGGTAATTAAAGAAGATTATGTTTGAGAAATTATTAGTAAACTTATGTTGTCTGTTGTTGAATGAAGAAAGACACTGAATTCAAATCCTTCAAAGAATTAACAATTTAAGAAGAATTAGTAGAATTATATTTCGCGCGAATATATTTTCATTATATTTATAGAATTCAGACCATACTTATATAATTAATTTAAAATCTACCAACACATCAATGCATACATAAAATGCCTGATTATTTATCTACAGATCAATTTATATTAATTGGTAATTAATTAATTAATTAGTATGCCCCATAAAAATAACTTTTTTTTCAAAAATATAATGATATATATTATTATTATTTGCGTTTGGGCCATCTGGGATCACGCAAAGCTCCCACTTTGTGGTTGCTTATTTTTTGAAGTAATCCTGCTGGTGCAGGGTTATTTAGAACCAGGCTTGTTAGTTCCTGGGGCGGAAGGCAAGCTGATGTTAAATTGAATTTAATAAAAAAATTTTGTTCTTAGTTGGAATCGAACGCCGACTTCATGTGTAAACAATTGCCACTATACAAGCACGGCTAAGCTGCCTCCATATTATTTAACTATTAAGTTAATATTAAGTTAATTTTAAATGTCAAAAAAATAATTAATGTTAAATATTTACTAATTTTTATTGAATTGAAATATTATTATTATTATTATTTAGTTGTTGAATATATCATAGGAGATAGGCACAGACTTATAGCTCTTTAAATGAAATAAAATTTATGATTTTAATAGAGGAGAACTTGGGCTTGTTGTTGTAGTTGCTGTTGCGTTGTTGTTAGTCAAAGAATAGCAAAGAGTAATTATTTAATTGGAATGTAAATCGTGTTTCTATCTTCTCGCAACGGAAGCCCGTGGGAAAGTGAATTAATTCCTCGGGCACAATTAACGGCCTGCCTCTCTATTCTCTTCTTTATTCTCTTCTCTCTCTCTTTCTAACTTTTTTACTACTTTTGCATCTCTGTTGTCTTCGATTTGTTTATGCCCTTTTGTCTTGTTTATTAGTGCGTCATAATAAATTCTCAAATCGGTGGAGCCCTCCCCCATTAGGGCAGAACAGAATATTATTTATGAGATTATTAGTTTGCGATTGCCTAAAATAAATACAGGTCTAAGACGATAGAGTTAAAGAGAATAAGATGAGAGGAGATTGGGGGGAGGGGGGAGAATGACCGAAGATAAAATAAGTCTCCAGGCCCTGCAAGCTCTTCGCTTGAGAGATGAATGAAAGAATCAGATCAGGTTTTTGACATTATCTCAATCCCGTTAAGGATTGAGTCAACTACATACCTATATATACCTACCGATAGATACATATATACATAAATATATGTGTTATATATCATAATATTATTATTATTTAATAAGACAGATAATCCAATTTATTAAAATAATATATATGAATATTTTTGTTTGAATTTATAATTTTAGAAAAAAATCTGATGATTTATTAAATAAATTTTCAATTTAATTGAAACAAAAATGAAAGAAATTTAATATTCATCCTTGATTTATAAAATTTAAATTCATATGCATTTTTTTATTTTTAAAAAAAATATTTATCATTATTCATTAAAATAAAAGAATATTTATCATTATTTTTATAGTTTTTCTAATTAATTTATTTTAATATACTGAAGATAATCAAAGTCCTGCATCTTAGATAAGTCATAATTAATATATTTTCTTATTTCAATGTTTCGCCATCAGAAGCGCTGTTACAGTTTTAATTTTTATAATACAAATTAATTAAAATTTGAATTAAAATGATATTTTCTAAATTTTTTTTTATTATTTTTGTTAAATAATTTTCATGATATATTAAAAGAAAAGAATTCCATTTTTTATTCATAGAATAACATAAAATAAAATACTAGGAAATGATATGATATGAATATATAAGAGAAACTAACCACATGAAAAAAGTGATTGTTATTCAAATAACGTGATTGTTCTTCGAATTCTAACGAATTATTTCAAATGATGATGATGATGATGATGTTGATGTTGATGACGATGATTATGATGGAAGGTTTATGAATTTTAAACTTTAAGGGAATTACCAATAACTGGTAATATACTTGGGGGATAAGTTGCTATTTTTGTGTTGTAGGGATGAGTTGTAAAGGTGATTGAAGTTGAAGAAAAGAGAGGGAGAGGGGGGATAAAGGAGGGAAGGGTTTGGGGGTGATGGTTTTGGCATGTCTGATAGAGTCCAAGTGTCGGTAACTCATTGGGATTCTTGATAGGCCGGAATTCTTGGTGGCTTTAGGCAATCGTTGTTCGGCATACGGCACACAAAGTGACATTCGACGGCGGCATTTGAAAGAGATGCCGAAACAAAACGAAGAAGAAGAAGAAGAAAAAGAAACACGAACGATATTGAGAAAAGTGATGGTGCGGGAGAAGAGGAGGGGTAGATATGATAGTCATGCGAGAAATGATAAAGGCAACCAACGCAGACGTTGTGACTAGAATAATGGATCAGCAGTTTGGCAGCAGGATACGAGCAACTTGACATTCTCATTAACGACGTTAAAGTTAAATTCTAATTGGAAATTACTGAACGATTGAAGAGCTTCCCACTCGTCACTAGCAGCCAAATTATAATGATTCCAATATGGTAAATAAATAATATAGAAAAGATAAAATCCTTGACTTGTTGGATTAATAGTTTTATTCCCACGCGCATTAATAATCCTAATTAAATATTCATCTTCTCTCTTTACTTTATGGAATACAATGGATTATTATTGAAATCATGCCTGGACAATTATCTCTCCAATTTTATAAATAATTTCATCATCATTATCATCAACAGCCAATCAGTTGCCTTATTTACTCTCATCAAAAAACAAAAGGATCCACCTCCTTTCACCTTCTTCATCTTCTTATATATACCTCTATAAAAGTAAATAATATTTCAAGATTAATTTTCAATTATTTACTCTTACATTAGATTTATGATTATATCAATAAAATTAATTAAAATAAATGTGGATCAAATTTTAAATTTGTTTTAATATTTTTAAGATTTATAGTTTAATCGAGGTATATTATGATCATCTCTTTTCTGATTTTGACTGACAAAACGGATAAAAATATATATATTTAATATATCCAATGTTTTGTTGTTTTTTTTTATTATTTTAAAAAATGTATAATCGTTTCCGATGAATATAATAATATGTATAATAATCTTTGCTTTACTTTGATAAATTTTATTGATTATTAACAAAGATCCTAAACTAAATGATATTATATTAACTGATTATATGTCATTTTTTTTTTCTTATACAATACATCTAGATATGTATATATATTTGAGTGTGGGTTTGTGAGGATAATGAGTAAGAAGAGTGGGAAGGATGTGGGGTGGGGTTGGGGGAGGGGGCGAAGAGATAACGCGCAAAACACAATTCGGGTTCGGTTTCTCTTAATTGAAGAAATAAATCCCCGGGAGAAGAAGGATAGATGGATGGATAGGATGGATGGATGGATGCCTTGGTTGGGTATCCTAATTAAATGTTCGACATTCTCCCCTTCTTTTCTCTCCCCACCTCCCCTCTTCTAATGAAAAGGTTAACTCGCTTGTCAAAGTTGAGAGCTTGTATTTTAATGGAATGATTGGTTGTAAAACTATAATGAGCCGATAGAAAGCTGGCGGCTGCTGCTGCTGCTGCTGTTGTTGTTACTTGCTTGGCTTCTTATCTTATCGCTTAGACATTTGCCTCCTCCCCTCTCGAAATGGGGAGAGTGAGGGTGAGGGTAAACCAGCACACGAAACACCATCTCGTCGTTTTGCTAAACTATCGGCCAACTCTTAGGCCCACCAATCCACTTTAACAAACCAACCAAGATGCGAATTCAAGTTTGGTTAAAGGTAAACTTTACTATAGCAACAACAACAACAACAACAAACAAGAGTAGAGTACAAATCACAAAACCAGGTATGAGAGAGGCACGAGGGGAAATACAAAACTTTGATAACTACAGTAAAAGAAGAAGAATAAAAATCAAACAAAACATACAAAAAAAAAAAAGTAAATGTCTTAAACAACAAAAACCTCAATCAAACAAGTTTGTATCCGGATAAGAAGTGGATATTAAAAAGAAAAAAAAAGAAAATAACATTAACAACAACAACAGTCCAAAAGAGAGAGAGAGAGAGAGTAATCACATTTTATATTTTACAAAGAATAAACAAAACAAATTAAATTGAATAATTCTTATTTTCTAATTTTAAAATAAATTTGCAATTAGATTAAATTCCCATGAATTTATTTATTTTTATATTTATTTATTATTTTAATTTAGAGAAATCAAATCAAATTATCATATATTCGTACAAAAAGGAAATGAAAAATTGTATGTTATTTAATTAATTTAAATTTGTTTGTTTTTCTAATCTTGTCCTTTCTTTTTTTTAATCAAAAGACAATTATTAATTATAACTTCTAAACGAGTATAAGTAAAAGATATTGTTTTGTTTTTTAAAAAGTATTAATAAATAATTGGTTGAGTGAATTAAATAAAAGACCTTTTGTAACAAGTACCGAAATGTATCGTACAATCATGCAATTGATTATATGTATAGGTATATATAGAATTTGAATGGAGTAGGCCCCCTCCTTCAAATTCTCGATGAGAAGTGATGGGATGAGGGGGTAAGGATTGGTTATGACAATGCTTGATTATTCTTCGCCACGCCCCGCAGAGTTGGCCTCTTTCGAATTGCTTATTAAGGGACCACAATTTTATCTCTCTCTCCTTCTCTCTCTCTCTTTTACTCAATATATATATATATAATACTATAGATATAAATTTAATCCCAAACAAAGGACTAGTTTGATAATTTTAGCATCGTCATAATATTATTAGTTCGGGTCGGATCTACGGATGGCGCTAAAATGCAAGTCAGCATCGCCGATCTTCTTCTCAACAGCCCAACTAACAAGCTACGACGACGAATCGACGAAGACCGACCGAAGGACTGAGGGGGAAGGAGGGTGTGTCGACGGATAATCCATCCATCCCGAGGGAAGTCAAATGAATATAGGAAAGATCGACAGGACTCCCAGAATAGTTGTTGCGTTACGGAAGGTTACGGAAGGTTCCATTTCGGGGGATATTTTTTTGTTTTGTTTTTTGTTTTTTTATATATTTTTGTCGTTTTCTCTTTTGACTAGAGACTGGAGTAACTAACTAACAGTGACTCAAATATCCACATCCCCAGAAGAGTATGAAGTATATTTTTTCCTGATATCTGGGGGAGGAGAAAAGAAAAAAAACATCTGTAAGAAACTGTCTAGACAGACAGGCAACGATCCAACAACAACAAGACAGTGTCCTATGTATTGTTCCTTAATCGGTTAATTAGTCAGAAGACGGGGACCCCGCATTCCCGCCATCGCTTTGCCCTCCCACTTCTCTCTATTAAATAATTACAGTAATTTTAACAGGTAGAATATTATATTAACATGCGGTAAAACGGTGATCTAATCGTTCTATTAAAAAGCTCTTTTGAATAGAATGGTGTGGTCCAGAATCTGAATGCATTCTCATTTAGCTCCAAGTCCATCAATCATGGCTCTTTAGTGTAGCAGGCAAGAGGAGAGGGGGGCGGCCCCCCCGTAGGTCTCCCACACCCCAACACAACAAAGGGGGTCCAAATTGCTTCACTTGCACTGACCAAAAAGAACCAACCCGGGGTCGATTTGATCTGTCAAGAAAATCATTTACGGCTACAGAGAAGAATAGCAGACGAGATTAATGGACAATCAATCGTCGAATGGTCCAGTCAAATTAAAAACCAATAGGGAACATCGCAATGGGAAACAACAACACAATAACAACAAAAACATCTGTTCCCATCAAACTTTTAACTTTTCGAATTAATAGAAAAATAAAAACAAAACAATATTCAATATTCAATTCAATTCACTTTGAAATTTATTAATTATATATTAATGGTAAATTGATTATCATCTCTCCACAATACAATATCAATATAAATTCATCAAATATTTAAGTATAATATAATATAATATAGAGAATTTTTTTTAATAATTACATTATTCAATTCACAGTAAAAGAGCTAAAATAATCTTTTATAAATATTATTTTAATTAATAAAAATTTTTTTTTCTAAAATAGACAAAATAAAAATATTCTTGTTAATACCAACTGAGGAAATGGCTGTTGTAGCTGAGGTGCCTCAATCTTCAAATAATAATAATAATAATCATAATATAATTACAAATTAGAATATGATAATATATATATATATATATATATATATATATATATATATATCGTATATTCTCGTTATAAGCACCACTAGATATAAGCAATTTAGGAAGTATTTATTCAATAAAAGCAACTGTCATAATTGTCAATTCTAACCTCACTTCTTTTAAGTGCACCCTAAAAAAATAGTTTAAATATAATAATAATATAATAGTTAATAGTTATTAGTTAATAGTTTAAGTATTTATATTCAATAAATAAGGCGTTAATTGAAAAATTTAATTTAATTTAATTGTTCTTTTTATGTAATTTCTTTCCCCAAGTTATAATTAATAAAAATTTATTACTGAATTAATATCACAACTCGTACTTTAATTGTAAACTTCTAATTATTGCTTTGATTTTTCTATATTTTCAATATTTCAATTGTAATTTCTGTTTTTTACACTTAATAATTGAAAATCTACATGGTAAATATGAATTTAGTCTATATATATGATATAAGCATCTTTTTTCATAAAAGCAACAACTAAATGATTTCAGAAGTGTTGCTTATATCGAGAATTAGGTGTATATGTATTTCAGATAAACTTATTTAATTCATAATACGATTCATTTATTAATTTGAAATCTCTTAAAAAATTGTTAATAAAATTAATTAAATTATTTACTCATAATAATTACTTAAATAGTGATTATTTTTTTTTGTAAAAAAAAAATAAAATAAAATAATCTGATGAATTTATATGGGTTTATAATGTAAGATAAAAAATAAAAATGTGGTTTGCTAGGAAGGTGAAGAAGGGATGTAACCATGAGAGAGACGCACTGCATTTTAATGTCCCATTCAAACAACGGATCGGATATCCTCATTCCGAAAATACCGACACGAGACCAACAACATATCAACCAGAAAAAAATAAGAAAAAAAAGACAGATAGTCGTCACCCGTGAAATAACGAGACAGAGAGGAGAGAACACCCACAATAGTTCTTTTCGAATGAGGGAGAAGTGAGCGGCTCCTTTGAAATTCGTCTCGCGTTTTTTTTTTAAATATTCTTCTAAGCGTATAAGCGCCGGCGCCAAACTGCCGGTCCTGTATTTCCTCCCTCTTATCGCTAGACAAGAATTTTATGTGCATATAAAGAAATTCTTTAAATAAAAAAAATAGAATTTTGAGTTGAAATGATAATTTTTGTTTTCAAAGAAAAGATATGAATTCATTATAGGTATATAAATAAATTTCAATAAGGTATCACCATTTTTTTTTCTTTTTTATTACAATCATATAATATATATTAATTAATATAGATTAATGAATGATAAAGAAGACAGCTAGCCGAGAGTGTAGAGTGGCAATTTTCTACTCAAGTAGCCGGCGTTCGATTCCAACTAAGAACAAATTTTCCTAATAAAATTCAATTTAACATCAGCTGCCTCCGGCTCCCGGAACTTCTATACATACGGAAGGCAACGGGAAACCACCCCATTAACATTCCCAAGAAAATCATCATGTACCTTAAGAATGAATGATAAGAATAGTTTCAAATTATTTAATGAAATATTTTATTAAATTGTATTGAAATTTATATTTGTTGATAATTTGAAAAACAAATTAATGAAAGAGTTGGTTTTGTCTCAGGAGAATTCAGTGGAAACTATTTATCATTGCTCTTCTATAAATCATCTATAAATCATTTGGAATTATTAAATATTTTTGTGTAAAAATATTAACTTGAATGAAGGTTAATATTTTTCTCATTTGGGAATTCTTCTTGAATTGAAAAAAATAAAAAAAAATAATCATCTTTATTGTCAATATACAAACAACCCTCTTAGAATTGAAAAAAAAATAATATATCTATTTAAACGTCAAAAAAGAGACTACTTTTTAAGTGGCACTTATTGTCCTATTATTATTAATAGATCTGGTAGAAGATTTTTTTTCTATCTAAATCTTAAATGTTTGACAAGTATAAATATCTCGAGTGGGAGAGAGAATGAGAGAGTAGCTAGTGTGAAGTGGTTGGACCCCCTCATCTATCTCTATCTCTCTTTTTTTTAGGGGAAGAGAAATAATATAAATATATATATATTTCTTTGTAAATATTATTGTGGTGTTTGGGTCGCGTGGCGGGGTGCAAAGCAGCAGCAGCAGCTGCAGGTAGTCATCTTTTCAGTCTCTTTATGACCCATGAGAGGACAGAAGAGGATGAGAGAGAAAGAGAATGATAACCTGGGAAAATTGTTTTTTTTTATTTATGTAATTTTTCAATTGAGTTGTTTGAATTCTTAATCAGTGGAAAAAAATACAAGGAAAAATTTAAATTTAATTTTCAATCTTTTTTTTTAAATGCATATATAAAAAAACTTAATTTTTAATTTTAATATTTATTTTTGTTAATCAAAAAATTTATCTATTTTTTTCAAATTAAAAAAAAAATTTATTAAAGTTGGAAATTTCTCTTATTATTATTATAATTATTATAAAAGTATTCTTTTAATGTATAATATTATATATTAGAGGAGTGATTCTCAACCACTGAGCCGCGGATCTTTTGTGTGCCGCGAGATTATAAAAATGTGCCTCTAAATTATAACAAATGTAAAGAGGCACTTAAACATTTTCGACTTTCCTAAATTTTTGCAATTTGGTTTTAAAAAAAAAGTAAGATGTTTTTTTTTTGCTCTTAAACATTTCCGACTTTTTTTATAAATTTTTTCAATTTGGTTCTAAAAAAAATATTAATAATAAAGGTAAACCACTTTTTTCAATATGGTAAACTTTTACACTTATCTTTTTCTTTGTGTGCCCGGGTAAAAATATGTTGAGAATCACTGTCTTAGAATGATAAATAAATATATATTATTCTTATTCTTAATATTATTATTTATACTATAATAATTATTATAAATTAAAAAATAAAAAATTATATCCTAATTCTTATATTATTTATAACCATTTATTATACATACTAATACTGTTGATTTATAATGAAATGAATTTAGCATCATCCCTTTGTCTATTCATCCCTTCTTTTTTTAATTAATGATTAAATGCCCAAGGTTAAGTAAATATTTGTGGCGAAGATACATTCGGTTCTATTTATTTTTTATTTTTTTTTTTATTTTTTTTTTTTTTTTTGAATGAGAAAAGAACTTGTCCCTGTTTCTGAAAATTTAAATAAAAAATTCTCTTGTCACTGGTTACTTCACCTTTGTGGTTAGAGAGGGGAAAGGGGTTATTTAAGTAAATCCACTCCTCTTGCATTGGCCAGAATGGAGAACGATGCTCAGAGTAAGTGAGAGAGGAAATCTCCGGTTGTGGAAGGGGTGGGGTGGGGGAGGGGGAGAGGTGGGGGAGGGTGCAGTCAAGGTGGAGGACTTATGTAAAATAAATGCTGTTGTCACCAAACGGGCCCAGGGACCACTCATCAAGACCCACCTCTCCACCCCCTCCCCATCCTCTCTCTCTCACTCACTTTTTTCTCTCTCTTATGCATTCAAGAAAATAAGGCGATTATTTTTTTTTTCGCTCGTGATTTCATTTGTCACTGACAGAATGGATTTTTATGTTCAGTAAAAATGGAATTCTTTCTTTCTCCTCCCACTATTCTCTTCGTTTCAAATTCTAAATAAATATTAATCAAATATATTTTATAATTAATAAGATTATATCGAAATAATACCAAAAGTCTATAAACAAATTTAATATTCCATAAAAAGAATTTAACGACATATGTTGTTAAATATTTCAAATTTTATATGAATATAAAGTATAAGTAAATTGATTTAGTAGACATTTTTTTTCTAATCGATTAATAGCATTGAATATTGGGGAAGTATATTGCTATAATAATGTTAAACTAAAATTAAAATTAATTCATTTATATTTTATTTAATTATTAACATTTATTATATATTTAAAAAAATCAAATTGATTTAAAAATTTCGATATTAATTTATTTATAACTAATAACGGTTACAGTTTTCGCTAGTAAATTTGATTGATAAATTAGTCTAAGATCTTACTTACTCTTTTAAAAATACGAGAGTGGGGTGAAAAGTTTCTGGCCTGACCAAGAAAAACGATGTTTTTAAATTTTTTTTTTTGCTTTATTTTTCAACATTCAAGATAGCTGAGACCTGTACGATGTCAGCTGAACGTGTGCGAAATATTTTGCCCAACCATTTAAATATAGAAAGCTATGTGCTACGTGGGTGCCGCGTTTGCTAACGTTAGACTAAAAACTGCTACGAAAAATATGGCAAAATAAAAAATTTAAAAACATCATTTTTCTTGGTCAGGCCGGAAACTTTTCACCCCACCCTCGTATACTAAACACCACATTAAAAAATAACTAATAACTTTTAATTCTAGTTTGTCTACATATAAATATTTATTTATTAAAGGTATAGGTATTTAAAATTACAATATAAATTCTCTGTATATATTTTAATTTTTAATTTTATTATTTAAAAAAAAGGAAAATTATAATAATTTCAAAAAACTTATAAATAAATAAATATATATATATATATATATATATATATATACCAAATAATTAAATAGATATTTTAATGAAAATCATGTTCTTTTTAAATCTGTTCAAAATCGGGATTGAAGAAAAATAGAAGTAATATAAAAACAAATCCAATTAGAGAAGAATTTCTAAATAAATTAGATAATATATTAGTACAAAAATTTCTACATTATTAGTACATATAAATATAAATTATTATATCATTAATTTTTTTATCTATTTATCTAATTTAATAAATAATGAAATAGAAACTTCTTAGGTATATAAATTTAATATACTAGTATTTTTTTTACTCTTTTGAATTGATTTTTAAAAAAAATGTTAAAATATTTAATAAAATATAAGAAAAAAAAGAATAAAGAAATAATTTATTTTTTAAACGAGAAATAAAAAATATATATATATATATATATATATATATATATATATTATAAACTATTTAATAAGAAAATGTAAGTGAATTAATGAATAATTTATGCAATTTAATAAATTTAAGATATAATTAATAAAATTCCTCAATTATAAATAAGGTTAAACCAGTGTCAGTGTCAGTCAATAAAAGAATATTTTTCTTTTTTCTAAGCCATATATATTATACTAATTTCAATTTATTATTTTTATATTATTAAAAAAATAAGACGATTTATTTTTTTAGTTGGTAGAATTTAGTTAAATTGAATGATAATTATTTAATTAAATTTTTTTAGAGTGCTATTTAGTAGATATGGTAAATGAACGAGGGCAGTGGGGAGGGAAGTGCAGGGCAATCGGGCGTTGCATTTGGCGGGCGCCGGGCTCTCGGACGCCGCCAGTGGTTCGGTCGGTTGCCCGCGGACACTGCGTCTCTTTGTCCATCAGGCACCCAAGTTCTGGGAAGTGGCCGCCCTCAGGAATCCTCCTCCATCTCTTTCCACCCCCCCCTCTTCCTCTCTCTTTTTGGATTTAATAAATTATCAAGTGATGCTGTTGTGGTTGCTGCTGCTGCCGCTCTCTCGCTTGCAGCATCATTAATAATTGACAATTAAAGAAAAAGAAGAGAAACAAAAAAAAAGAAAAAAAAAGAATCGCTTGGATTTATCTTCACCAGATCAGATCAATTCAGTATAAAAAAAATAAATAAATATTCTAATACTTTTAATTGTTCTAATTATAAACAACAACAACAACAAAAAAACAGTATACCTTTTTAAAATTCATCCTAAGGTTGATCCTTATCCAATAAAAAAACAAAAACAAAAATGAATAGTGAAATGAAAGTAAGAAGAAAAAAAAAGTGTATGTGAGAGAGAGGGAGAGAAAAGAATATTTATGATAAATTAATCTCTCTTCATTTTATTCAATAGGCCTATTAGAAGTTACTTAATTTATAAAATGGATCCACTCCTTTTGATAATAAATTAATATGTTCACGAAAGAGAAGGAGAGAACGAAAATCATCATCCATCTATCCATCTATTCAATCATCCATCTCTTCCAAGTGAAGATCTATTTAATTATTTTAAATGTGTCTTCTGTATTTTTTTTTGTACCTTCCCTTTTTATCTTTTTCCATTGATACTACTGTAGGAATAACATAGTTCTTTCCAAATGGATGTTGAAATTATTAATTACATTAATCCTGAAATTATACTATAGAATAGTTTTTTTTTTTGAAAATAAAATGATTCTTTGAATGAAATTTAATTGAATATAACAAGAAAATATAAATAAAATTGTTTTATCGATTGTGAGTATAATAAATTATTAAATTATATAAATAATTATTAAATATCAATCAAATAAAATATTAAATTAAAAAATATAATAAAATAATTTGAAATATGGTGTTATTAAGTAATGTTTTAATGACTAATTCACTAATTATTCATTTATTCCTAATTTTCGAATTTTTTTGGTTCGGTTTGCTTATAGGAAAATTATTTAATTTTTTAATTTTTCGAAATTTAGTGGAGCTCTCTGATGGTCCAATCAATAAAACATGGTAACTAAATAGAATATGCAAACTTTAATTCTTTTTATCTCGTAAACTAGAAACGACCCGTAAAAATTGTATAACAAAAGTTTATTTGGAATTAAAAAAGGAGCCAACTGTTAAATTTTCAAATCAAATCCATAACAGGATGACCAGTTTATGTAATTACAAAAAAAAAAATGAATAAACATAAATGAATAAACATATAAATAAAAGAGTGAATTTCAATTAAAACACTTTTTGGAAAATTTCCGGAGAGGATAGAGAAAGAGAAAAAAAAAACTTTTTAGATTGAAATCTTTGTTTTATTTTTTACTATCATTATTTCTCCTCTCTTTGAATATTTTAATTATACTTGAAAATGAAACTCTTAAACAAGTGCCAAATGTTACATTCCTAGAGATGAAGATTGGAGGGAGGAGGGAGAAGGGTTTAAGGAGAGTGGTGGGGGGAACAGGGAAAGTATATATATATATATTATCTGAATAGTAACTAAGTGGTTGATAAAATTAACTCCAGATTCTTTCCTGTCCCCTTGACATACACAATACAAGGCATTTACGATGTATTTCTGAATGTATTATAGATCTATGTTGGAGGATTCTCTGTCCTTTTCATTCTATGCTAATTAGAAGTTAATAGTCCCCTGAACAAGACTCCTGAAAAAAGCCATTGAATCGGGCCGCGTTGTCTCGAATAAAGAGGCTGTGTGTTCTATCCGATGTGCAACGCGTGTCCTTCCTCCACCTCCCATTTCTCTCTCGACCCCCCCCCCTTTGCTCATTAGTGCCTCCGAGAGAGGGAAAGGGTCGCGTCGCTAATTCCGTCGGCGACGACGACGACGACGACGGCGATGAGGAGTATTCACAAGAGGCCGTATTCAGTAGCGCGTCGCTCGCTTAACGTCCAATGGGCCGTATCGGGGGCGGCGACCACACGCAGCTTACAACTATACACCC
The DNA here is from genome assembly GCA_963082975.1 of Labia minor. NCBI lineage: Eukaryota > Metazoa > Arthropoda > Insecta > Dermaptera > Spongiphoridae > Labia > Labia minor. The sequence goes on along the minus strand of OY720347.1, from coordinate 11,699,726 downwards.
TCTCTTGGCGACGGATTGAAAAAAAAATGTCATCCATCTACCCCCTCTTCCAATTCCATCCGCCCGCACTGCATTTTCTTCTTAATTTTGAATAAATACGCATCCCCTAAGGACCACCCACTCAGATTATTATCCAATTACAAATTTTTTCGTATGGGGTTATCAGAAAGGGAATAAAAATTCATTTACAACCCTTATATTTATTTATTTATCCAAACATAATTATATGTTGTTGTTGCAACAACGCGCGTTCGATTTAATTATATATAAATTATAATAATATCCTTCCAATCAAAATATGTGAAGAATTCTAAGTTTATAAAGATAAATATTTGGACTTTATTAATGATTATCAGAAATTCAGAATTCTTGTGAATGATAAACACAGTGGTGTATTGGGAGGGGAACGCGAGGAACGACGTTCCCTTACCTTTTTTCAGAACCGGAACGCGTTCCAGTACTTTTTCATGTCCCGACAACTCCCACTTAAATCTACTGTTAGAATTTCTTTTTTGTGTTCGTTAATATTTTGTATAGTAATAAAAAAAAAATAAAAACTTATATGGAAAAAAATAGTTTACTGAAAATAGGACTTTTTTTTGCTCTCACTATGCGTTCCCTTACTTCTTATTTTATCAATTCATCACTGGATAAACATTGAAAATATTTTCATATGGTATATTTTAAAATATATAATATTTATTTAATAATATTATTATGTTATATTATTATATTAATAAATTATTATTTTTTTTGACAAAAATATTAACAAAAATGACGTTTGTAAAAAAAGTTGGTATGAAAATATTTGTTATTTAATATTCTAATGCTAAAAATTTTAGAATAATTTTTTTTTTTTATTAAATAGAGATAAATTTTTTTAAAAATAAAAAAATTATTATTTATTCTTTGTAATAAATTACTGAAATTTATATATATTTTTTTAAGAATTTATTAAATAATTTAATTTAATTTAAAATTATATCCATAGTACAGTACATTATTTTAGTCAGAAAAAGAAAAAATTAAATAAACAAAGCAAAAAAAAAAAAAAAAATGAAAAATGAATGGGGGATATAAATAGAAAGAAGTTGAAGAATAAATTTTTATATGACAAATGGCGTGAAGATATCATCAACAGAAAATTAAAAGAAGAGATTGAAAATCTTTACACTAGACAAATTATTATTATGATTTTTATTTCAATTTGGATTCTGTACTAAATTTCAATCATCACTATAAAAATTATTCAATTATGAAAACATTTAATTTGTTATATAGTATTCGCTCCACCAGAAGTATGAACTTAGCAATAAAAAATTTATTATTGTAAAAAAATCATCAGTGATAAATAAATAATAAACTGAAATATTTATTTAAATATTGTTAATTAAATTAAATAATAAATAATAAATAAATTAAAAATGTTCGCGTGACTTTTAAAAACACCCACAAATATTGTCTATATTAACCGCTGAGGGCGTTGGTGTCGATTTAGCTCTCACACAGCCATTATATAGATATATAAATATATATAATTTCTATATTTTTACATCTAGTTAAATACAAAAAAAAAATAAATAAATAAAAATAAAAATAAAATGATAATAATAATAATAATAATTGTATGTCAAATAGTAAACTCATTCAGTACACTTGAATTTCTTTTTTTCATTGTATTTTTATTTTATTTTATTTGTGCCATTTCTTTTGAATAAAATCTAAATCCCTTTTTAAGGAGCTTATATATTGGTTTCCGAGAAGGAGGGCAATATCGTTAACGAAAAAGAACTTAGGAAGGTGGCTGTTTACTTAACAAAAGCGTAAAGCACCCTCTTTTGACCAACCCCCTCTCCCCCACACGATTAGCCAATCTGCTTTGAAATGGACAAGGAGACACAATGGCAACTATTGCGATACTTTGTTGACACAATTGATGTCGGCGGCGTTTTTCTCTTCTCTCGATTTGTTCCATCGCCCCTATAATTTTCCAGGCGACTTGCATGAAAAAAGAGACGAGAGGAAGAAGCGAGATGGTTGCATCGTCAACTGATAGTTCACCATCTGGACGGATGCAATTGTCACATCATCATACTCAATCGAAATTCTAAAGATGCTACCCCCTCACCCCCCTCCTCCTCCCCTTCTCAAACAAAAATAGCACAATTGAAATTTTCAGGTATTTAATAGCATAGCCTTTTTCAATCAACTCGCTTTAAAATGGATTTGTGTATCATTTGACAAACAATTTTCTCTTCGTAAAATCCGATCACGGTTATTCGAGAAGAAGAGAGCAATAGAGAGAAAGAGAGAAAGAGATAATCCGATATAGATATAGATTTCAATCACTTAAGCTGGTATTTAATTCAAAATGCAAAATCCATTATAAAGAAATGATTATATTTAATCCGAAATCAATTGGATTTGAAAATAACTTTTCAACGTTTTCTATAATAACAAATAAATTCGGAAATTCGGTATATTTATTATCATCTATTATAAAAGAAAATCAAACTAACTAATATTTAATTTGATAGATGTCTATTAGATATTATAATAAAATAAAATTTTCTAAATTGTTAGAATATAATTATAATGTCATCAAAGAGATTTTAGTAAGATTTAAAAACATTAGACAAGTAAGGGGTCATTGAAAAATAATTCTATAAAAAAATATAAATATAAAAAATTTTATAAAATGGACTAAAAAGAATAAAATAATTTTTCTATAAGCCTGACAAAGTTTATGGATGAATTGCTTCATATTAAACGAAAAACGTTGGGTGCATTTGAAATATTAATCGCTAATTAATTACAATTAATTAATTATAATTCAATTATATTTCTTCTATACATTCTAGGGATCGATTGAAATATCTATAAAAATTTTAAAAACTCTATCTCAATATTAAGATGATGAACAATGGATTTCAATTTGTCAAAAGAGCGAACAGACACAGAAACACAGAGACAGACGCCAAGTGAAGTTAAGAAAAACGTTATAAAAAGAAAAAAAAATTCAATTTCTATATATTTGAATCTTTTAAATTTAAATTTCGTGTGTATTTATGATTGTTTTCATTAGAAATTAATTTCAAATATATAAAATTATTTTGATAATATATGTCAAGTAACAGATGATATCTCTTAAAAAATATTTAGAATTTTTTTTTTTTGATTGATCAAAATCTAAGTAAAATTTACTTTTCATTAAGGAACAATAATAATAATAATAATAATAATTTAAAGAATACTTGTTGTTTAAACGTATGATTTAAATGAATTTTATCACTTGAATCAAATTGAAAGATTAGATATATTAATTGTAGATGGAATCCGATGGTAACGATGGAAGCAAATGGGCCACGGGCCAGATTCCTCTGTCTTTCTCTTTCTCTCCCGGCAAGATTCAAGAGATCCGTCATATCGATAAGTAGTTAGTTCGTTCGTTTGGTGGCTTTCCCCCCGGATTTTTTTCTTTTTTCTATTCACCCCTCTCCCCTCCCGCTACCCCCAACCATCCACCTTCCTCGTTAAATATATACACACAACGATCAACGACCAAGGAAGACGAAGACGACATCGACGTCGTTGTCGGGGTATATCTTTCTTATCGGGATCGCTTCATCTCTGGCCATCGACCAACCGTCAGGACGGAAATAGCGCCTCCCGGACGGACGACGACGATGACGATCAGTACGTACGGGAGAGAAAGAAAGAGAAAGAGAGAGAGAGAGATTGGTGGGTCCAAATATGCTGGTTTCCCCGGGGATTATTTCACACCCCATCACTAATCTCGATTTTATTAAATGCGAATAAAGTAAAAGAAAAAGGAAGAAAATAAAAAAAATAGGATGGTCGATAAACATATTTAAACATATTATTATAAAAATATTCCATCAATACGTTTCTAATATATTAATTATCCATCGATAATATTATTTGAAATAAATAAATAAATACTTATTTTAGTGTTGAATGGTAAGTTAAGGGGAGGAATATGCAACCCGATTAACTATTCTTGCTTGATTCTCCAAGCGAGAAAAAAGAAAACGAGGGATGGAAGAGAATGGAGGGTGTGGGACTCAATTAAAAGCTTTGCCAAGCCCTTGTAGAGCAATGTCCGGAGTATTCAAGTATCCTGGAGATGCTATGCTGGTGTCAGAGGGTGGCGGGTCAAGGCGAGGGAGGCTTTTGTTTGCCAGGATTTGCCAACGATGCGATATCATACCGGAAAACCTCTCTTAAACAAGGGGGATGAATATATATATATATATATATAGAGAGAGAAAGAAAGAGATATGTGGAGATGGGGAGACCACCAAGGAACCCCGGATAATAAAAAAAAAAATATAAAATAACGATCCAAACAGATACAACAACACGCTCTTTGTCTTTATTTTCAATTAAAAAATCCTCAAATACAAATTTCAATAAATAATAATGAAAATATATGAAATTTTATTCAATATACTTATTTTTATTTTCATTTATAAAATAAAAATAATAAAATTAAATAAATAATTACTAAACAAAAAAAAAAAAATCACTAAAAAATTGTATATATATATGTTTATACATGTTTTATTTTAATTTATATTATGAATTCCAGTTCATTAGAAATACAATTTCTATAAGACTTACATTTCTTTAATTTGATGAAATTTTTCTTTTTCTATTGCGTTCTACTAATTAAAATTTTATTTTTATTCAAAGAATTGCAATTATTTATAAATGTTTTTTTTTTCATTTCACTTTTTTCATTTCAGTACTATAATAATTATAATGATGTTATAAAATTTTTAATTCAACATAAAAAGAAAGAAGGGTGTATAAAGGGTATGATGGAAGAAAGAGAGAGAGAGAGGGGGGGGAATGTTAACGACACTAAGATAAGGATCATTATAATCTATCTATCACAACATGAATTATCCATACTTTCTTTCTTTTTTATATTGAAATAATAAATAATAAAGCAATAAATAAATAAATGTAAGAGTAAATGCAGAAAGATTAGTTTTCAATTGAAATGGTAGTAATAAGATAAGGATGAGGGAGTTTTTGGCTCACAATTTCGCTTATGAAGAAAAAATAAAATAAAATAAAATAAAATTATATAACTATTTCTGTCAGCGACCTAAATTGGAGCCTCACTGCAGCTCCCCTTTCACCATCCACCACTACACCAATCATCATCCATCCTTCTCCTTCTCCTCCAAAAGGCTGTGCTCTATGATTATATCACTTAAATGACTTCCAAATTAAATATGAGCCAACCAACAACAACGTTAACTACACCACTATTTATCTATATATAGATATATAGTTGCAAGCCTCTTGGCTCTTAAGTACATAGACTTTTTTTTGTGTACTCTTTGCCTCCGACGTGAGATAACATCTTCTCCTAGCACCATATCATCTTTTAGATAAACATCTTCACGAAGATAATGATCGAATCCAAAAAATAATATTGCAAAACACGGTACTATAGTAAAAAAAAATAGAGAATAGAGTATTGAGAAGAATATAAAAAAAAAATCGGGCGAGGGAGTATAATTTGAAAATTAATATAATTTCTTTCACGAAGTTAAATCAACAATAATAATAACAACAACAAAACAACATGATCGTATACATGTCCTTATTTGTTTTATTTGTTTTTAAAAAGTAAAGGTATATATATATAATAAATATAGACTAATCTAATTGTAAAAAAAACATACAATTTTAATAAATAACATTAATTAAAAAAAATTGTTATTTTAAATAATAATAATAATAATATATATAATTAATATTATATTTTTTATTTAAGAAAAACTAATATTTTTTATTTGAGTTTTACTTTAATTTTTATTATAAATAATTTTTCATCTTCCTTATTAAAGAATTTTCCCATTTGTATGTGTTTGTGTTTGTGTGTGTGTGTGTGTGTTTTTAATTTTATTTTCATCTATTGGAATTATTGGATTTTAGTCAAACTCATTGTGGCAACATGGCACAATCACGTCCACAACTGCGAGGGCTATACTTATACTTATATCGGGGGATTCAGGGGGGCAGGGAGTCAAGCGGCAAAGAGAGAAGGGGAAAGGGGGACAAGCACCCGGTCATTAAGGGGCCATGGGACGTTTTCCGTTCCTTCAAAAGCCGATAATTTTACCTTCTCGGTTCAATCAACTTCATTAAAATGCCGATGGTTTAGTCCATGGTGCTCACTTAAACGGGTCTCCCCCACATCTATCCATTCCTTCGATACGATACCGGTACAGCACCCATACACACACACACACAAAGTTCATTTAATATTAATATTTTGTTAAAAAAGAAAAAAAGAAGAAAAATAAAATTTAGATATATTATAACAAATTTTTATTCAAAATTCAATATAATATTAATAAATATCTTATAGTTTGGTATTTAAGAATGTAATGAAATGTAAAAGCATGTACCACAATATACTTAAAGTGTAGTATTATAGTTTCTATCATATGTTGATTATTGTGAATCCATTTCTCATCCCTGCCTACGATCGGTTTAATTATAGGTTGTTTTAATTTCTTTTTTCGGAATGAGTAAAAGAGAGGAGAAAAAAAACGAGACAGAAAAGGGGAGGATCCAAATAAGTGAAAGAGTGAAAGAGATCAACTGGGTATGCGAGGTGAAAATGATTTGTAAAGCAATTTCAAAAGCTGTCTAAAAGATAATCGAATATTGATAATAAATTTCAACAAAAATATTATAATTTTTATTATTTATTTTTCTTTTTATTATATTATAGTTATTGGTAGTGTTGTTGTAAATATGAGAGTAATATATATTATTTGTTATATCTACCTATAATAATGTTGAAATTGAAATAAATAAATAAACTAATAAGAATGATGGATGAATTTATTTCATTATATTAGAATTAGAAAATAATTAATTTAGTGACATAACACAATCTCTTTTATTATATTTTATTTTATTTTATTTTATTTGAATATTAATATTAATTAATTAATAGAATAGAATTTAAGGGTAAACACTTTTTATAAATATTTGATTATACATATTTGCCATAGACTTAGATAAACAAGAATTAAATTTTTAAAAAATATAAATCTTAAAATTATTTTTTTTTAAAGAAGAAGAAGAAAATTTCAAGTTGATTTACTTTATGCGCATTGCGGTTAAATTGATAACAAAATTTAACAATCATCTGAATTTATATAATATTATATTAGAATTGCAAGCAAAAAGCTTAAAATAAAAGTAATAATAATAATAATCTAAAATAATCAAAATACTCAGAAAACAAATATATGTATATCATATCTATTTTGATACTTTCCAGAGTATATTTTATTTCTTATTAAAGTTTATATGATATAATATAATAATAGAATTTACTAAAATTTAAAAAAATTATTCATTTAACATAATTATTTTTATTTATTTATTTAATTATTTTTTATTAAATTTCAATAAAAGATTTATTGATGATCTGTTATAAAGAATTAAATAAATATGTTATAGATTTTATTTTTCTAATATAAAACAATAATTATAGTGATAATTTATTAATCTTAATCTTATCATTTGATCATATCTATGATTAGTTGTATTTTTTTTTATTTCGTTTTTTCCTTCCCCTTCACTCGTTTTTTTCATCATTAAATTATAGATTTTTTTTTGTTTACTCACATGAGTTTTTATTTAATTACTTATTGACATATCAATTTTTTCTGATACTAATAATACTTTACTAATAATATAGACATTTTCAAGAGCATCAAATATTCAGTCTAATCAGATAAATTTAAAAAAAAAAATTGGTATGACAACCTTGCAGTATATCATCATTTCTTATAATTATTTTTATTTTAACATATAAATTTTTCTTTAATTTTTTTTTTTTTTTTTGTGATAGGATATGTATTTATTATTAATATTTCTATTTCTAAATTCTAATTATCATTCTATTAATATACTTTTTTCAAACATCAATATTTTGGTTTATTAATATTTTTATATTTATTTGATATATAAAAATAATATATATATTAGATATTTTAAATCATCATAAATATTTATAAATAAAATCAAATATTTGTATTTAAATATGCATCAAATTTATTTAAGAATAGATAAATATTTTAGTTTTAAAATAAAAAAAAAAAATTGGATTTCATATTTGTTAAATTATATTGACAAAATATAAAAATATCGAATTGCAAATGAGAGAATTTTCATTTTTTTTTTTAAATTTATTTAATGAAATTAAAACTTGAATTCAAAACACAGTCAATTCAAATTAGAATATATAAATGAAAAAGAAAAAAAAAAGAATTTTTTTTTATAAATAATTATTTATTTATTTTTTTTTAATCTTTTTTAATTTTATTATTATCATTACCTTTTTTATTTATTTACATTTATTTATCACATTTTTATCTCTATTTGGTTTTTGTTCTTGTTTTACAAACATGTTATTTGTTAATTTTTATTAGAAGTAAAGAATGAAAATTAAGTTAAATATAAAAAAAAGGTGTATATTTTAATCGTCAAACGATATATAGGCATATACATAGGTATATACATATATATAAGAAAGAGTGTATTTAAGTGTAAAAGAGATAGAGAACGATGAATAAAATTTAAAAACAAGATTACAAGAAATTGAGACAACTTTTTTTATCTCGTTTTCAAGATATCGAGAGAGAGAGGGAGAGAGAGAGGAGAAGAGAGATCGGGGTAAACGGAGGGGTGGGGGCGTATAACATAAAAAGCTTTCAACTATCAAAGGACAGTCATAATATCGTTAAAAGATCAGCCGATCAATTAATTTATTATATATCAGAAAATAACCAACTCTTTTGAGTTGTCTGATATAAATAGATATAATTTAAACATGATATATATATATATATATTGTGTGTGATTGGATTTAAGAGTTAATTTAATAGTGAGAGAATAAGAAATCGAAATTGAGTATTTAAGCACACTATATATATCACACATGGTTATACTCTACAAATATCGAGTGATGGTAATAAATTGTTTCAAAGAGAGAGAGAGAGGAGAGAGAAGAGAGAGATTGATAGTTAAATACGGCCCACGACAATTCTTGTATTGGTTTTTCAATGTGACAGGTAATAAAAAAGTCATCGAGCATCGTGCGAAAACACAACCAGACCACAAACAAATGTCTCAATTGCAAGCGCCAACCAGCAAGAGGCGCGGGGAGTGAAAAACACCTTCCAGTCTGGAGACTTGAACGCCCGAACATTACAGCCAACTGCTCCACGCCATCATCCCGGATATCAATCGAAAAATGTTTAAAATGATTTAAAAAAACAAATTATTTTTTTATTATTAAATTTTGGAAAAATTAGGATTTTCTAAATTTTTTTTTTAAATTGACCCCGAAAGATTATTAGTTATAATCAATCATACCTATCTAAACGTAAATTAATAAATATTATTATATACCAATATTTTACAATTTTCATCTCTATTGAATAAATAAACATTTATTTATTAATGTTAAGTTATATGATTATACGTAGGTACATATATGAAAAAAGAAAACAGTTATTATGATAAATTGAATCTTTTCATCTCATAAAGTGACGTCACGGTCATGATTTTGGTCACATTCAAAGCTCATACCCAGGATGATAATTTTACACTATCTTTATTAATTAGGTAAGTGGCGTGTCCTTTTATTTTAGATATCATCTTTGTAATCGTTATAAAAGTCACCGAATCATAAACTTGCATATATTTTTATTGAATTTTTCAATAAGTTTTAAGTAATTTTTTTTTTTATATTTTAGTTATACATTTAATTTTTAGATAAATTATTATAATTATTATAATTATCTAACAAATAATTTTAATCTTGAAATTTTATATAATTTTCTAAATTGACTGGTAAATTTCAATCCTATATTAATTAATTCGGTGACTTTTATAACGATTAATTAATCCTATATTCAAGATGTATATAAACAGAGATGGATAATGTATTTTTTTAAAATAATATTATATTCACTTATAATATATATATATATAATATAAACTGATATTAATAAAAATGGCAAACGTATTTTTTTTTCTAGTCCACAAATATTTGTATATAATCAATTTCCATCATTGTTTCTCTTAATCAATATAAACTTTAATAACAATAATTTTAATTTTTTTTACCTTCAGATTAGTAAAATTTTAATTATTTTCTAAAAAAAATTAATTTATTGTTTCTTGCTATTTAAAAAAGTAATAACTAAATAAAACTGTATTTTTTTTATAAATACAGTTATATATACCATCGTTTTTTAATATTTTGAATAAATTAAAAAAAAAACATGAAAACATGAATATGTTATATAGAATAATTTTTTATTATAAAAAAAAATATAATAAACAGAAATTTGCATTGAATTAAATAGGCAATAGACAAAAAATTAGACCAGATTATTAAATCAATTCATTTCAAAAAATTTCATAAGTTGTTCTTTTTTTTCTCTCTCTCTCTCTCTCTCTTAGTTTTTGCGGTGGTGTAATATTAATAACGGGAAGTGGAGTTGTTTTTTTCTTTCGCTATCATCATTTTAGTGTACCTACCTCTTTTTAATATTCAAACGAATTAATTAATATTTATAAAAAAAAAATAGAACATATCTATGAAAACTTGATTGAATTAGTTTAATAAGAAAAAAAAATACATTTATGTCAAATTTTGTACTTATAGATGGAAATTAATAATTATAGTAATATCATTGATAGGATTACAGGAGTTGTTAATATCATTAAGAAATCAATTGGGATGGAATCTCAAAAAGGTAGATCCAATTTTTCCCCTGCGGCAATAAAGGATATTTAATACAAATTGCTGCCAGTAATTATTTTCTATAAATATATTCTATTTAAAAAAAAAAATGTTAATATTTTGTACAAAATAATTTAGATATTTTAATAGCACAAGAGAAATTAGAATATTTTAAAAATATATCAATTTAAATGTGATATTATATTAAGAAAAAAATCAAATTATGAAAATATTAATATAACAATTTAAATGTGATATTATAATAAAAAAAAAAATCAAATTTTGAAAATATTTTAAAGAAAAGTAGAACTTTAAATAAATGTTTTTTTTTAGATCGTATGTATGTGTATGTTTCTAGGAATATAGAATAAATAGTAAATGGTGGATCATATAAGAAAAATGTCTTTGTTCTTCCAATTAAAGAGTTTGTTTTATAAAAATCGGAAATCGGTTTAAAAAGATTCACACGCTTCAGTAATCCTCAACTCTTTATTTATATAACATTCATTTTTATATTTTTATGTTTTATTTTTCTCTTGGGATTGGAAATGTTAAGAAATAAAAAGAATAGAAAATGGAAGTTTTCTATATATATATATATATATTTTATTATTTTATTTTAATTTTATTTCTTGGGAAGACAATGAAAAATAAAATTACTCCTATAAAATCATTACTAATGAAGAAAATTAAATAGATAAATAAAAGTTAGTTTCTATGAATACATAAATTAATTATTTATGTATAATACAACTTATTAAAAGAAAATTTAAATTAATTATCAATATCAATTTAATCCATTAAATTGAATTCCATTTCAAATATGTTTTAAGCAATTTTCCTCTGTAATATATTAAATATATTACATAAATTTTAAAAACGGTTTTCTCTCGAGAAAGGTTTCAATTTTTGCCATCCTTTATATATAATATGTAAGTGTACAAGGATAATAAATAAATGAAAAATAAGCTCGTCTACTTACATTATGTAGTTTGTAGTAGAGACCGCAGGCATTACAGACTGGTTCACCGTTTTGGTTCCTTCTCCAAAGGGTTGTTGTTCCGGTTTTACAGTTGGCACAACTTGTGCCCGCTCTTCTTGCTGCCGACTGCAGTGACTGTAATGACAAAGACAAACAAACATATATTATTAATTTAATTACTTGGATTCATAAAAATATTTTAAGATAAATTGATTGATTTATTTATTTTTTTTTAAATAGCAGATACATATTATATACATATAATAAAAATAAATTAAATAGATTTTATCATTTATTAAAGTTTTTATTAATTAATAAAAAATAATCATGATTTAAAATTAAAAAAAAAAAAATTAAACTCTAATATCATAATTAAAATATAATTAAGTATTCTATTTCTAATTTGAAGTAAAAACAAGATTATTTATTATATGAGAGAATATTTGTTAGCTCAATATATATATACATGAAAATATATAAGTGAAAAAGAAAAAAATGTAAAGAGTATCTATCAATTTATCTACCTATTCATCTATTTTATCTGTTCAACCGTTGAGTAATTAAACATCTACTTTTTTTTCAAATGCCAACATTTCATTTCTTCAAACGTCTGACCTTTTGCGCTTAAGTAATTATTCTAATTAAATGCAAAAAGAGTAATTCAATAAAAAAAATAAATAAATAAATAAAATAAAAATTAAATAGATTTTAATGTATTCTAACTAGAGAGAGAGAGAGAGATTGCCTGGAGCCTAACAAGCTTTTTATACATTTATACATATTCTCTGTATATATATATATTAATATAATAGAGAGGTGAATAATATATAATATAATATAAAAATAATTAAATTATTATACCCTTATAATATTTTTTTCCCTACCCAATAGAAAGTGAAAATGATAATGATCAATTTAATTCACACCCATTTTAGATAATAACTTATATATATAATTCATTCATTAACATAAATTGCTGGTGCATTTCATATTAATCGAAATAATAATGATTATCATAATAAATTTTCATTTGTATCCAGTTGTTCTGGTCCACATACCACCATTTATGAAAATATAATATAATATATATATATATATATATATATATATATATATATATATATATATGTACTAGAGAATATTAAAATAAACAATTTAATTCTTTCATTTAAACGGCCTTATATTTTTTGTTTATTATTAATTAAATACAAATGAAAATCTTTAGATAAATTAATATTTTAAAATTTACATCAATAACAAAATTTTATCGGGTTTAAGGATACTCAATTTTTATTTATTGTTATGCAATTTAATTTTTTTGATTGATTGATTGATTTATTTTTTTTTTTTTTGCTCATTAATATCACACTATTTATACAAATAATTATTACATTATTATTATATAAAAATGAAATTAAATTATTTTTTTGTCAATTTCGTCGAGAATCTTTAAAATTTTATTATTAAAAAAAGAAAAATATCCTTAAATTAATGATAATATTAGAAAATAAAGATTAAATTTATTGATAAATATTCAAATTGCCATAGTTAATTTAGTAATTTTTTTTACATTTTAATTTAGATGATCCTTATGTTTATTATATTAAATTATACATACATGATTATATTAAGAATAAATTATATAAAATTACACAATTAATAGAACAATTATTATCCCGTCATTAAATAAAATTTTTTTTTTGAATATTTACTGCAAAAAAAAATGTATAACTGCTAATTTAATAAAATAATTAATTTAACACTTAAAATTAAAAATTTTCTTTATTTTTTTTAAAAAATCTATTATTATTTATTATTCTGCAATTGCATCATTTTTTCTTTTAATACTCAAAATGATGATATTAAATAACTAAAATGAATAAATACTTATAGACTTATACGATATGGACCATATGCCCTATTTTTTTGCAACACACTGCTTATAGAAAATTCTTATATAGAAATATTTATATATAATTATTTTATTTATAATTTTCATCTCTTATAAATTGCGAATGGAGTAAACAAGAATGAATTAAAATGTTGAATCTTGACATAACATTTCAATTATTTCTTACTCGACTGTTAATTTGATAAAAAAATTAAAATGGTTTTCCCTTATTATTTTATTATTTATAGTTTTAGAATTATGTGTTAGTTTTATGGTGTTAAGTGTAAGAGTCACGATATAATATTAATTTTACTTTACAAAAAATAAAAAAAAATACAACTAAATTTTACAATTTATGTTTATTTGGAAATAAAGTGCTGAATCGTGTAGAGGTTTATTTAAAATATTAATTCATCATTTGAGGTGGGTAATTTAATTGTGAATAAATTATTTATCTCTAAGAAAAAAGAGAAATTTTCTATACTATCAAATTAAACCATTAAATTTGATTATAAGAACCGAAAAGAATAATATTAGTATGATTGTTTTAATTTAAATGAATTATCATAAATAATTTATTATAATAATTATTTAATAATTAAACACATGGATTTTGTTTAAATTCCGATTGGTTTGTCTACTGATCAATTTTTAAACACCTACATACATATCAATATCTTGTTTTCTCTGGTATTCTTTAAATATTATATATATTAGAGAAAGAGAGAGTGAGAGAGAGAGTGAGATGTATAGATGGGTTGGTCTGAAGACGCATTTAACTAGTTCACTTTTTTTTACCTCTCCTTGTATTTAATCATCTATTGATTTTGGTTCGGGCCTATATTGAGAGAAAGAGAGAAAAAAAACCAATCACTTTTTTGGAGGTACAATAAATTTATATTTCCTACCCCTTATTTTGAAATGATTAATAGCTGAACGTGGCCCAACTAGATTGGAAAAACGAGTGAACGAGCTGCTCATTCTGATAGAGAGAGAGAAAGAGAGAGAGAGAGAAAAAGGATGGAATAGAATGGACGGGTGAAGAAGGCAAGCAGAACAGTGTGAGATGGAATAGTGATGGGAGAGAGGGGGAAGAGGAGAGGGTTGAAAAAAAGAAGGGGTGATTTTCTTGGATATGGGGGTCCAAGCTAAAGAGTCAGACAAGGTGTGAGTTTTTGAGTTCCCAAACTATTTTATTTTATTATTTTTTTTTTCTTTAATTTTATTTATTGCCTGGTCGATGTTCTCGTTAGCGCCCTCTTCTTCTATCCACCCTCGCCTTTTTATGGTGTTCTCTGTATAGCGTGACTCCCGGAAGTCGATCCCATCATCATCGAAACTCGTAAGGATCCTATCGTCCTCATAGATCTCCAATTTTGGATTAATTATTTCGTCAAGATGTTTGAGTTTGTTTTTCATTTTTTTTTTTTATTTTATTTTTTTTTTTTTTTAATTTTAACTTTCATTTATAATTTCAATTTAAAATTTAAGAAAATAGTTTGGATTATAATGAATACATCAAAGAAGGAGAGAGATAGGGAGAAATTAAAATATAGAAATGTTATTTTATAGAAATTCTTTCTTCAATATTATAATAATAATGACATAATAGGGTAAAGTATACAGTCATTGGCCCCCTATCACTAAAACAAAAATTATAAGAGATTTTTATTTTCAAAATTGCGCTATTAACTATGGTTTTGTAATCTTTTGTTGTATGGTTGTATAATAACTATAGAAACCTAGGCAAATAACTATAATAGGGGCCAGGATTTTTTTGTTTAAAAAAGGGCTTATTGAAAATGTCATGAGAAAATGATTTTTTTTTATTCATCAAAATGCTCATAGTATCTATGTTCTGCAAACCTTATTGACACAGATTGTTCCGCAATTTGCCCAGATATGCATTAAAGACTGCTAGGAATTGCTTAAGGGGGCCAACGACTGTATGCTTTACCCTACCTTCATGTCTTTTATAAAATGCAATAATACTAAAAAAATAATAAATATATAACTACTTCATATGTTTTTATATTTGTTAATGTTGTTAAAAAGAAAAATAAATAAATAAATATTAATATCGTTTAATTAAAATAAATGTTTTCAGGGATATTTATTTACTTTCAGTGAAAGTCAAATGATGGTTAATTAAAGGAAACATTTGTTCTTTCGTTGTTGACCACCTGTCCATGCATTTGTCTCTGTTTAATTTTTCGTTCGTTTCTTTTGGCTTATGCAAAGCAAGTTGGTTCACTTCCGGTTTTACTATGTCCGTCCATCTTTTTTGTTAATTGGAAATTTATATCTCTTATAAGTTGAGAGATGTTCCTCTCTCTCTCTCTCTTTTTTCTTTTAGTTTATCCATTTTTTTTAATCATTATGATTTACATATTAACAAAAAATAAGCCGGTTTTTTTATCCTTTAGTTTGTTTTACTTAGCGGAATTATCACCTGCATTCAATATTCATTATAATTAAATATTTAAACTTAAAATAGACTAATTTAAAATTAATTACAAAGAGTATTTTACGACTTTTTGCCATTTTGTAAGTGTGTGTGTGTGTGTGTTTTTTTTTTGCACAATCATTATTTTCTCAAAAATAAATGGATGGTCGGATAAGAATAATATAAGCTGGAGTGTCTCCACTCGACTATCTCGCAATTTGAATTGGAATAAATAACATATATTATATTTAAATAATATTTAAATTATAATTTAAAATTAATAAATAATATTTATTAAACCAGCGCATGTTTGGCTCTTTGTTGATGGCACCACGTCACGTGTTGGCGCGTGATTTGGAATGTGTTAAAAAATTAATTTTGTAACTTTCATCGATTCAATCAAGCTAAAATTCTATATATAGCAGTTTTATACAATTTTTAATTATGTGGAAAACTATCAAACATCTATCTTTATTTTTACGGTCAGTTTAGACGAAAAAAAACAAAACGTTATAGATACATTTTTCTCAACCTTAGTTAAAATGAATCAGGGACCTTCCAAACGTATAAAAACATCAAAATCTCGAGATCGAAAATTTTTCATGATCGCAATACTATCTCTGGCGAGATAATAAAAATTGATGAAATTAAAAAAAAATCTCAATTTTTAATACGAATGATTCAAAATTTAATTTTTTTATAAAAATAAGTATGTAATTTTAATGTATATGTTGTGCGTCTCTACATAAATATATATTATAATATACTATACAACAGTGAATATCGATAAATTCTGAATATGTACAGTGAAAAGTTTTACAGTGTTTTAGTTACGATGTTACCCGCGATTGGAATGCTGCAATGCCGCTTTTCAAACTGCACAGGACAAAAGACACAAACACCTTCAGTTTCTCTGTCTCTCTTTCTCTTCTTTACATATACATTTATATATATTAGCAAAGAAGTGAGATAGAAAGAGAAACAGAGAGAGAGAGAGAGTAAAGTTCTGATATATACCTCCCCCGCCGTTCAGACATGACCCTAAGCCCCTTACATTGTATAATATTTCGCACTGGGAAACAATTCAAGAGATCGAAAGATCATGAAATTCTCTCTCATTCTCTCTCTTTCACTCCCTCACTTGGACATGTGACACGAAAAAGAAACAGATAGATGGGTCAAATAAAAATGCAAAGAATGAAAATAAAGTAAAATGAAAGATGTGCGAAAAAAATAAATAAATAATATAAAACAGACGAATTATTGGTATGTTTTTAGTACATTATAGAGGTATAGTAGTAAGAAAAATATAAACAATAATAAATATATCATCAAATTATGTAGCTATATTTTTAAAAGAATAGGTATTATATTATTTATATTATTTATGATTCGTATCTATCTATAACTTTCTTGTACCTGGTTCACCGATACTTTAAAAAAATATTCCTTATAAACTATAAATATTTAAAATTAAGATTATTATTTAAAATAAATAATCGACAAAATATATACAAAAAATTTCAAATAATTTAAAAGAACATAAATTAAAAAAAATAGTCATAAAACGTACAGGTCATAAACGTACAATTTAATGCATTAAAAGACCGAAAAGTATGGCCTGTGGATATAACATAATATATATTTTGTAATTTGATTAAAAAATATTATTAAAATAAATCTTTTTAATTTTATTTTATTTATAATATTTTTTATTTAAGGAAGCGCTTATCTATTATTAAAATTTCTATTTTAAATTAAGAAAAAACTAACAAAGAGACAGAGGCTGAAACTAATACAGATCGATTTTTCTTTATAAAAATTAACACTATGGTGTAAATTTTAAACAAAGTTTAGTATTTCATAAATACAAAAATATATATCTATCTATATATATATAGATAGATATATATAGAATTTTTGCTATTATAATAAGCTAAGATATATACTTAAGAATATTTTAAATTTGATAAATTTTTCTTTTTTTCTCATTATCATACAGGTATGTATGTATAGTAGATAATTAAAAATTATATACAAATAAATAAATAAAAAAAAAAATTTAAATAATTAATTAATCATTGATCAATTCCCGATTAATATTAATAGTTGTTAATCGAAACTTATAAAGAAATGACACGATTATTAAAATGGAGATCGTTCAAATAAATAAATGAAGATAATTAATATCTAAAGTAGATTCTAACGATAAATGATTTCTTAAACATAGATGAAAGAAAAAAAAAGGTGACGGAGAAGGAAAGGAAAGGGTAGAAGAACAGAAGGCTACATTTCAAATTATTCTTGATTTGTTATAATCGATTTATAATGATTTGATGAATTGAATTATTTTTAAATGATAGATGAATAGATTAAAAAGATTGATCGAGAGGATTGATAGAATGCTGCTCTTTTATTTACATTACATGACAATGCGGGAATAAATCTACTACAGTAGATATCCAATACATATTTTATATATATATATATATATACGATTATTATAACAACCAGTATGAATATGAATACAAAAAATAAATATATACAAATTTATATTTTATTTATTTATTTTTTTTTTAAATTTTAAAGGTTGTTATTAAATTTTGTTGTTTTGTGAATAAAAAAAATCTTGAGGTTCTCTACTCGACTATCTCGCGAATTTGAATTGGATTAATTAACATATATTATATTTAAATTAAATTTAATTAATTAAATTATAAATTAAAATTAATAAATAATATTTATTAAACCAACGCGTTTTTGGATATTTGTTGATGACACCACGTCACGTGCTGGCGCGTAATTGGCAGTAAACGTGTTTAAAAAATTAATTTTGTAACTTTCAGCGATTCAATCAAGCTAAAATTCTATATATAGCAGTTTTATACAATTTTTAATCATATGAAAAACTATCAAAACTTGGTAGGTAATGGTTTTTTGAACGAGCTACATTTCTCAAAAGTTGATAGAAAACTTCTAATTTCGAATAATGCCCCTTGACCAAATTTCATTATTCTAGTTCAAGCCGTTTTTGCGTAATCTTGTCTACATTCACACAGACATTTTTCTCAATCTTAGTGAAAATGACTCAGGGACCTTTAAAACGTATAAAAACATTAAAATCTCGACATCGAAAATTTTCGCAATCGCTATACTATCACTGGCGAGATATTACAAAAAAATAAATATACTTACTACTCCTATTATAATAAGTACTACTAATATAAGTAAGTATAACAAAAAAATAGAGATAGATAGATAGATTGTTGTTACATTAAAATATTGTTATTATGTAGAATATTAGATAATTGTAGTTATAAAAATATTATTCACATAAACATTTTGTTCTTTTAATATAAAGTTGTCAATGATTAACTAAAATCAATTTATTACTTTACTAATAAAAAATTATATTATTATTTTTTCAAAGTACTCATTTAATTTCTTATTCACTGTTTTATTTATTTTCTATTTATTATTCTTATCGAATGGTATTAAAAATATACTATGATATTGAATAGATATTGATATTTTAGAACTAATAATAAAATGGTTATATTACTCTATTGTGTTTAGTAGAAATATTATTATTAGTTGTAATAGTTTTATTAGTATAGAATGTGTATGTAGTCTGTCTGTCTGTCCTTGATTGGGGTTTTATTCTTGTTGACCGTGATAACTGAGACAACAGACTTTGTTAACTTAACTATCAGCCTACACTTGAAAAACTACACCCATTGATCGATTTTTAATCTTATCCTTCTTGAAAAATACTTTTATAAAAATACATATAAAACATATGCTAAGTACAATTGGTCTGCATTTTTTACAGGCTTTTATTTAGCTTACCCCCGTTTCTGTGTCGTCAAATCTTGCAATGTTAATTGAACCCACTTCCCAATGTTCTAATGAGCTGAAATTTCGTATACATATGTAACTTCGATGACAATGCAATATTCTGATTCAACTTAGGACATAGGTCACCTAGGATGAATTATATTTATCAATTAGTAATTACATATTGCATAATATTGATACAAACTAATAAGTACTTATTGCATAATATTGAAAAATAGAAATTAAATATTAATATAATATTAATTTATTTTATTATATTAATTTCTTTCTTATAGAAAACGGATAAAATTGCTTATTTAGAAATTTAAATAATTAACGATTTTATGATTTGTATTTTTTTTTTTTTTGGTAAATCTAAACTCAAAATCTAATATTTTTTCAGAAAGAAGGATTGAGGCTCGTAACGTTTTTCTTCAATGGATTGGAGTTGTCATAAAACCCTCCCAGCTCTTTGTAAAGTACAAAGCGAAGGGAGTAGAATCGAATTTTTTGATTGGCTCTGGTTTTGGGGTGTGGAGACAAACGGCAAGGTGTTTACCCCCTCTCCCCTCCCCCTTCCCACCACCTTCTCTCCCTTTGTATGTCTGTATGGCTAAAGTCGTAGAGGATCGATAGGCGCCTCCGATAAGCGCCGCCTGGTCGCCATGGCGATGACGGGAGCGTCGCGGCGCAGGCGTCGCTAACTCCCCTCAGTACAATCTCCCTCCTCCCACGCCCTATTAGATAAAACCAATGGTCGCTGGACCAGCACAAGATGGCCCTCTCGATCTCGATCTCGGAATGCCTCTCTCTCTCTCTCTCTCTCTCTTCTTTCCTTTCCCCCCCCCCCCACCCCCACCCACCAACACTCCTTGTTCTTTCTTTCTCTTGATTGTCACAGGGGCATCCATTCTACTTGCGGCAAAGCAGGCAGATGCACTAATTGCACGCCCCGCTAATTATATATCCATTACGTTCGCTATATTTGGTGACGGCAAGATTTATTCGCTCAATAAACGCACCTTTTCCTTCCCTTTTATTTTTTTTTTTCTCTTCATTCAACTCTCTCAAAAGAAAAGAGTGGGATACTCAATCAATTAAAATTGGTAGAAGAGAAGAGAAGAGAAGAGAAAAAAAAACGAGTGACGAAGGATTGCCATCCATTTTATTCAGTTGGATATAATAAAAACAAAACAGAAAAAATAAACGGATTTTTTTTTATATTATTAATTAGAGATTAAATCAACGAGAACAACCAATGATTTAATCATTCAAATTAAAAGGGAAAAGTCGATCTATCTTTTTATACGTATATATATATATATATATAAACACAGTTTTAATGACAATACAAGAACCTCAAGAATAAAATTAAGTTATAAATTATAGAATATAACAAAAAAAAAGCTGGAGTGTCCCCATTCGACCATCTCGCAAATTTGAACTGGATTAATTAACATATATTATATTTAAATTAAATTTAATTAATTATAAATTAAAATCAATAAATAATATTTCTTAAATCAGCGCATGTTTGGCTCTTGGTTGATGGCACCACGTCACGTGTTGACGCGTGATTTGCAGTGTTAATCAAATAATTCTGCTACTTTCAGCAATTCAATCAAGCTGATATTCTATATATAGCAGTTTTATACAATTATTAATCATTTGAAAAACTATCAAACATGTATCTTTATTTTTACAGTCACTTTAAAGGAAAACAAAATCAAAACGTTGTAGGTAATGACCCTCTTCCGGTTGAGCTAGATTTCTCAAAAGTTGATAGAAAACTACGAATTTTGAATAATTCGCGTATTCCAAATTTCATTATTCTAGCTCAAACTGTTTTTGCGTAATCTTGTCTACATACATACACACATGCACACAGGCACACACCGACATTTTTCTCAACCTTAATGAAAATCATTCAGGAACCTTCAAAACTCATAAAAATATCAAAATCTCACCATCGAAAATTTTCCTTTAAACAAGACTAATTAATGTGAAATCTATCTTTAAAATTAATAAAGATATTTATGATTTCTTTATTCAATTAAATTTAGAATATATAATCATGAATAACTAATAATCAACATTTTCAATCGATATTCTATCAAAAAATAATAATTTATTCATATCATAAGATACTATTGATACCTATTTAATATTATTTTTAATTTAAAATATATTATTATTATAAAAAAATAAAAACAAAAATAAATAAATAATCGTTTAATAAAAATAATGATGAATGCAAAATATAATTTATATTTTATTTACTTTATTTATATTTTATTGATTGATTAATTGATGGAATAATTAATTATCAATGATATTAATAAATTTCGCCTTAATAATAATAATAATAATAATAATTCACCCTATTAGTATTATTTTTTAAATGATTAATTTATTTCCATCTCCATTCTTTCTTTTTGTCATGTTAATTTAATTGAAATAAAAAAAAACAACTAAATATTAAATATTAAATATTTATAATACTTATAATATAAAAATATCTAACTCTAATAGATTATATACATCAATTTCATTAATTTTTTTTTCTTATTTTTATAATATATTTATTACGATTTGAAAAAATATCCTTGACTTGTCTTATACTATTTGCAATTCAAACAAACATCCACAATAACAACAACAACAACAACAACAACAACAAGATTTCAGAGTAATAATATTGATTATGTAATTTGAATGAATAAAATTTTTATTTCAATTTTCATTTCATTCTTTATACAATATATACCTCTAGATAATATATTACTTTGCTTTCATCTATCAATCAATTGATCGATCTTTCTATCTTTTTAATTAATATTGGTGTTGTTTGTTAGTTGGATTTGTGGTTTAAATAAAGAATAAAATAAAAAATTCAATTATTAAGCAAATCATTTAAATGAAACGTAATCAAAATACATAAAAAGATTAATTTCAAAAGAGTAAAAGAAATGGATAATTTATAGAGTATGAAATAATAATAATAATAATAACATTTGAAAACAATTGATAATTTTATATTAAAATTAATTAATAAAAAAAAAAAAAAAATTAAAAAAAAAATCTTCTATAGTCTCTTTAATGATTTTTAATTTTTGAAATTAATAATATTCAGACAAAAGTGTAAGTGATTTTTTTTTTAGATTTTTAAAAACTACTCACACTGAAAATAATTTTTGAGTCTTACGACTCAACCACGAAATCATTTTACACGTTTACAATTATATTATGGAAAATATAAAAGTAATAATTATATTAATTAAAAATCTTTGTTTCCAATCTATATATGTTTGTTTCATACAAGTATTATACGAATGGTAGGTAGATGTTAAATTTTACATAAAACTTGGAGTAAAATTAAATTTTGTTTGGTTTTAGACATTTGCTTAAGGCAAGTAATTTAATGGAATGATCTTTTTCTTCTATTTATTTCATTTACATTCATATATTAACTTAGAAAATGAAATGTAGCGAGAGATAGAGAAGGAAACAAAAAAAAAATCAAAGATTGCCATCCGTTTGTTGGTAGCCTGAAGGGGGACGAGTGAAAGGGGCATTGGGATCGGCTGTTGTTATTATGTAGGTTATATCCCCTTCTTATTGACAGGTGTTGCTGTCTGCTGTTTTATTATGGGGAAACATCCGATGTTCGGATGCTGCCCCGTATAATTTGTGGGTGTTTCTCACACTTCCTCAATATGTTAAACAATCAAGGGATTGAAGAAAAAAAAAAGTGATGGAGAAAATATAATATAATATAATATAAATATCTTCTTTTTCTTAAGGTGCCGTCTCCCTTTCGGAGTTTGGCTATCATCATGACTAGAATAGCCTTAGAAGCTGCCCAGCCATGATGATTTTTCTTGGGAATGTTAATGCGGTGGTTTCTCGTTGCCTTCCGCATGTATAGAACCAGGAACTGACAGTTCCTGGAGCCGGAGGCAGCTGATGTTAAATTGAATTTAATTATAAAAATTTGTTCTTAGTTGGAATCGAACGCCGACTTCTTGTGTAGAAAATTGCTACACTACACTCTCGGCTAGCTGCCTTCTAATATAAATATATTAATCGTTTAATAAATGATTTTTAAAATTTATATTAATATTAAAATAATTTAAATATTAGAAATTATTTAGAAAATATTATAGATTTACTTGCATGGTAATTATACAATATTATACCAATAATTAAGGGTTGCTACTATGGTTTGATTAACTTGACAGTAGTTGTTTAAGGTTGTCAATTATGGATTGGAATAAAATTTGATGAGAAAATACAAAAACAAAATCATTCAAGCATTTGATAATAATTCAGTTTTGTTATACTCATTCATTTCATTTGGGATGTAATTATATTTACATATTATTTATACACAAAATATTAATATTTTTTTTTTATTTAATTTACAAGTTTTATTAAATAATCAACAAAATAAGTTTTAAATAATTTAAAATGATTATGTTAAATAATTATATTATTAAAGTTTCTATCACATATTGTCAAATCCCTTTCCCTTTATATTACAACAACAACATTTTTCTCTCCACTCTTTTAATTTATTATATAATTTTAATATTAATTTATTTAATATCAAACCGGAATATTTTTTTTTTTGAATCACTCCTTCTTTTTAGACTTGTTATTTAAATATATATATATATATATATATATATTTAATAAAGAATTTGTTAGTAAGGAAGTAGTGGTAAATCTGTCAGAATGTATATAATAAAATTGCATATATTAATGGTGAATAGCGTGTGAGTGACTGGCTTGGCCAAGGCTGACACTCACGATCTTCGAAATTCAAAGAGACATAACCACGAAGAAAGAGAGAGAAGAAAAAATTTTGTACGTCGCCCCGGTTGACTTGACAGACAGACAGACAGACAAACAGACAGTCGTATATATATATATATAGTTAGGTGTGTATGGTTGGTTGTATGTATGTATGTATGTATGTATGTATCGAGTGCGGGTACCGAACGAGTTGGCTGTACCGGCCAACAGCTACCGGTTGGGGTGACGTTGACGGGAGTCATCCCGGACAGTGATGGATCAACGGCCCATGCAACCGCTGGTCGCCGCCGCCGCCGCCATTCAAATTGGATGCCGGTTGTTAAGCACAGTGAGAGAAGAAAAAGACGAAGAAGCCTCAAGGAGCTCTCAAATGCCACCCAAACCCCTCTCTCCTTCCTCATACCACTTCATCGAAATTTACGGGGCCAAGATATATGACCCAATCATATAACGATTGCCTCTCTCACTCAGAAGGCATTTTACAGTCTTGTAAAATGAAACAAACACAAGCAACAAACCAAGAACGAAACAACAACGACAGATTAGTTAGCCATAGTCAACCAAAATTCAAGCTTAAATTAACCTTTCATTTCTTTTATAAACGAATTCAATTGAATAAAAAATAAAATTAATAAATTCATTTTATTTTTTTATTATTTCCTAAATTGAAAAATACACTTTCAAATTTAATATTATTTTTAAATTTCAATATTTTGCTTATTTTTTTAATCATATCATGGATGATACTCAAGTCCAGGATTTAGTGGATCAATATTGAATAAAATATTGAAATGAATATTAAGTACTCATAAACTACACAAACAGAACACACGAGGTTTTTATCTTATCTTATTTTATTATACTAGCAAAAAATGTATATATATATATATATTTGTATTTTTGAAATATTAAATTTTTTTGAAATTCATACCATAAATAATTTTTATAAATTAAAATCGATCTGTATTGGTTTCAGCCTCGGGAAAAATCATCTTTATTAGTTTTTTCTTAATTTAAAATAGGAAATTTAAATGACGACAGCAACTACGTTCTTCAAATACAAAATATTATAAATATAAATGAAAACAAACTACGAAATATATATTATGTTATATCAACTGGCCATACTTTTCTGTCTTTCAGTGCATTAATACGTACGTTTAATACTTGCTGTATGTTTTATGACTAATTTTTTTAATTTAAGTACTTTTAAATTATTTGAACGAGGGCTTGGTGAACCAGGTATTAATTATTATTACCAACCAAACCCGATAATAAGGAATAATTTGTTTTAATAACCGAGCGGTGGCTCGGTGAACCAGGTACTTTTATCTTATTTTTGAAAATAAAAATCAAAGTCCTTTATATGTTGGGTTTTATTCATTTCATTTCATTTTTTTTTAATATTGTAATTTTTACGATAATAGAAGAAAATTATTTTGTTTTGTTTTGTTTTTTTTTATTATCAGTGATCAATCTATAATATGTATAAATTCAATCACCTCTGATTTGTATCTATTTAAATTTATATTTGTTCTCTTTAATTTTAGAAAAACAAAAAAAAAAAAAAAAAAAAAAAAAACAATAACCAAAAATTCAATTGAAATCAGTGGATTGTGATTGTGAATTCTAATTTCCATAAATTTATTTGTCCTTGGTTATTCTGATAATATTAAATGTAAAAATGATTAATGTTTGAAATACTTATTGATATTTATATGTATACGATATATGACAATCCTCTATTTAGATTTGTAAATTGTAAATATATTTAATTTAATTTTTTTTTTTTTCTATTTTTATTTATCTTTGTTTCATTTATGAAAATTTTTCGATCTAATCTACATGACAATAATACAATTTAATATATATTATATTTGAATACTAATTGCTGATTGCTATTTATTATTTATCAATGAAATTTATTTATTTTTTATTTTTTAATACTTTTCAATTAAAACTTTTATTTATTTTTTAATCATTGATGAATGAATTTGTGATTCACTTACAAATCTTAATATTTTTATAAAATAATGATAAAAATAGTTAAAATAAACTTTGAAAAAAAAAAAAAAATTTTCAATTACTAATTCTGAAAACATTTTTCACATCTGCTTTAGCAATTAAATAGAAATGAGTCAAATGTAAAAAATAAATATGGAAACAAAAAAAATTTTCAATGACTGAAGGAAAAAAAAATATTCATTCGTTTTTTTTTCATCCCTTAAAAATATCATGCATATTCAATTAAACTTGATTTTTTTGTATTATTTTTACAATTATATCTACATATTTATTTATGATTATAAAAGTTATAAAAGATAATCATAAGACTTGAATGGCCTCCATCCCTTTCACTTTGTAATGAAGAACAATCAACTGAAAACAACATTCAACAGAATCTAACCACAAATTTTCTATCATATAAAGTACTCGATTACAAAATTTATCTATCCATCATGGATGTATCTTTACTAATATATTTGTTGATAATAATAATAATAAACATCTCTAATTATATTATAATAATAAAATCTTACGAAATAAGAAAATTGTAGACAATTATTCTAATATTGTTTAATAACGAATTCAAATATCATTTTTTTATTTTTTACATGTTCACTATCAATCACTTATATTCTCAATTTATATCAGAAGATAACATGGAAAGTGATTAACAAATGATTTATTATTATTTTAATGTATAAAATTTTAATTTCAAAAAATAAAAATAATATAATGGTGTAAAAAATTCTATACTCGCGACCCGCCTCAAGGCAAATGTTACTTTTATTTATAAAAATACTAATATTAGATAAATTTCATGATTTTATTTCACTAGAAAGTGAATTTTATACAACCTCATTAAATAATTTTTTTTTTTTGTAAATACTTAAAACTTATCATAAATATGAAAATTAATGAATATTAATTATAAATCTAATAATGAAAGGCATAAGAAGTATTAAAAAAAGTAAATTCACTCAAAATTCAATTCTAGGCCAAAATATAACCGGTTCCAGTTTTTTTTTAACTCCAAATCTTCATTTTTCTTAACAAAAAACAACTTTTAAATTGAAACTCTTTAAAATAGAATTATAATCGAATATAAGAATTTAATTAATAATGAAGTCATTTCTATTAAGAAAAACAAATTATCGGTTTCTAAAGAATTTCATTATTTTTTTTTTAATAAATTATTTATTGAAAAACAAAAATATTCAAATTTCTCTTAAATAAGTTTTTCTATTAATAATTATATTTAAAAATTAAATTTGTTTGTGAGGTTTCAATTGGAAAGAGAAAACTTGAACTTATACAAAAAAAAAAAAAAAAAAAAAAAAACTTGACAAAGTCTGAAGAGGAAGAGTGAAAGGAATTTCATTCCACCCCCCAATGGAATGTCCATTCACTTACTATGTTACTTCTTTTAGCAGATGATTTTTATTTTAATTAATTTTTTTTTTCTTCTTCTTTCGTCGATGAATCAGGTCATGACCCGATGATGGTTGTGGTGAAGAAACACTATAATCTCTCTCTCTATGCGAAGCACTTCATTAAAGAAAGGAACATTTTTTTTTTTTTTTTTTTTTTTAACATAGGTTCCGTGTCCAGAATGTGTTTCCCGTGAGTGAGTGAGCACGCTTCCCAGAAGAATCTTCATCTCACTGCCATCTTCGCTCTCTGTTCAGAATACTTTTGGTCGTTCCAAATGTCATGCTCGATCATTTTTCCCTCCCCTTTGCGTCCCAGTAAAGTCCCCCGTTCCCTCCCGGTACACCCCCTACGCGGCTTTATTCAAGGCACACACTCACAATCGACAACGAGAAAAAGAGAGAGAGAAAGAGAGAGATATCCTTAAACTTTTCAAATGTCATAGGCGCCGCCGATGTCGGGTGGTTTGCGCGCATTCAAGTTTCTACGACACGACGTGATCCCCCGGGAACTCCCTCCCCCCCCTCCCACCTTCTTTTTTGGTGGCCACCTGGCCGGTTCTCGGCTTACACCTCCTGGCCTTGGGGCTTTTCTGCCTCTCAATTCATCCGCGGAAACATTCACCAAATAATTAACTTATTTATTTATTTATTGCTATATCAAGAGCTATAATTTACTCGCAGACAAAATGGCTATTAATAATAAATTAAAATAAAAAAGTCAATTGCTTGGCATATAAAAAGTAGTTAACGAACGATTAATGAATTTGGTAAACTCCTTATTCATAAAAAGATTACATTTGTTCTATGAGTAGTACACGTATATCGATGGAGAAAATATTATTATATATTATAGAAAATATATTAAAAAAAAAAAAAAAAAAAATACATAATCATCAATTGAAAAATTTTCCTAATTTTCTGAAACATTGACTAAATATGACTATTTTTGTCAAGTAAATGTTGTGTGTGTGAAATATACAGGGTTTACCAAAATGAAAGAGCGGATTTGTCTGTAATACGAAATTGAAATATGCTCTTTCATTTTGGGACATCCTTTGAAATCTGCTCTTTCATTTTGGGACACCCTGTTTATAATATAAATAAACATTTGGTAAAACAGTAAAAAAGGAATCAAAACTAAATTTCAAAAGACAATTTCATTTATACTAATAAGATAAGTTAATAAATAAAAATATTTTTGAAATTAAAAATATGTCTATATTTTTATTTTTTTTTTAATTAATTGCTATACACACATCATTACATCAAAAGGGCAAAGGAGAGGTAAGATAATAATTATAATAACTATTGAATTATATAGATTTTTGATTATCATTATCACACAGTCCATTAAAAGATTACATGGTGAAAAATAAATTTAAATGAAAATTTGTTATGATTTTAATTAATTAATATAAAAAAGAAGATGATGCAAGTGATTGTTTGAAAAATAAGGGTGGATTTTTTTAAAAAAAAAAAAAACAAGGTGAAAAATCAACAACACTGAGCGTCTTTTTGACAAATTAATTGTAGAAAAAAGAGTGGGTGGATGTTCATGTGATAGTTTTATCGATTGTGAACGGCAGTGGCCGTTCAATGGCCTGATTATCGCCAAGCCGAGGTCCCGGGTTCGCATTCCAACACCGACCGACAGCCGGCTGCCGCCGCCGCCCCCAAGCCGCTCTCTCGGCCAGTTGTTGTTGTTGTTGTTGTTAGATATCTAGTGGATACTCTATAGAAATGACTAAGTGGATATCTGTTGGTTGGTGTGTGAGTGTTGTAGCAACTGGGCCAGACAACCAACTTTAGTCAAGCAAGCAAGACCTATCTGTATCAAGAAGAGAGCGAGAAAGAACACGGAAAAGATTCTGACTGACTGCTTGGCCCGTGTGCCCAGTCAACCATTTAAACCCAATTGCTACAATGAGACACTGAGAGAGAGAGAAAGAAAGAAAGAAAGAGAAGAGGAGATGGGTTTGGTAAATGATATGATAGAATTTTAATAATGACCACAAATGTCATTTCAATTCAGATGACAGATCTACCTGTAACTCTTGGATAAGAAGATTTATATATATGTAGTACCTGGTTCACCGAACCGCCGCTCGGTACTTTAAAAAACTATTCCTTATGAACTATGAATATTTAAGATTAGGATTATTTAATTTCAAATATTTTAAAAAGACATAAATTAAAAAAAGTAGTCATAAAACATACAGCCCATAAACGTATGTATTAATGAACCGAAAGACAGAAAAGTATGACCTGTGGATATAACATAATATATATTTAAATAAATTTTATTTCATTTATAATATTTTGTATATAAGGAAGCGTTGCCTGGTGCCATTTTTTATTATTATTAAAATTCCTATTTTAAATTAATAAAAAAAACTAATAAAGTTGACTTTTCCCGAGGCTGAAACCAATACAGATCGATTTTTCTTTATAAAAATTATCTATGGTGTGAATTTCGAAAAAATCCTTCGAGCGGGTTAATATTTCAAAAATGAAAATATTTATATATATACAATTTTTGCTAGTATAATAAGTTAAAATAAGATTCATAAGAAATTCTCCACCATTCTTTCTCTTGTCATTTTTTTAAATCGAAAGATCACAAAGAATTATGTTATTTATTTATTACAAGAGAATATATACTGACCTAAATGATATTTATTTGCATCTACTCTTTACTTTCTTACAAACAATCTACCCTTGAAATAATACCATAAATACCATAAATAATACCATCCATGAAATTAGGTCTAACTTATTATAACAAATGGAGATCAAAATTTATACTCCAATGAATGTTGGATTAAACACTGCAATGATATTGCAAACAAACATTATTATTATTATTATTACTTTTTTTTCTATTTTCTATTTGAAATGAAATTTTACTTTATAATTTGCAAGTGGGTGGTGTCTATTGCTGTACAAATTGCTTTTCTTGTAATTAATTCGCGTTGCAAATCAGTGTCCGATATTATACTCGTATAGGCGCATACACATTGGCTAACATTATCCGTGAATGTTTCCCCTCCAGGTGAATTGCCATTCCATTTCAAATTGAAATAAAGGGTTTGTAAACTTTATAGAATCACTCTGTATATTTCGTTTTCTTTTACTACTATCTGAATAATATGGATTTTATTAGCATTTCAACAAGCACAAAATTAATCAATCATAAATCAAATATAAATTTTCTAAAATTCAACGAAAACTCCTATACCATTGATTCTCAACCTATTATTTTTTACCGCGGCACACTTTTGGCGACACACAAAGAAAAAGATAAGGTCCCAAAAACGGTTTACTTTTCTTTTTCTTTTAGAACCATATTGAAAATATTTTGAAAAAAAGTCGGAAATGTTTAAGAGCTTCATAATCTCGCGGCACAGTGGTTGAGAATCACTGTCCTAAACTATAATAGTACTAATAATCTTAATTTATAAAACCAAAAAGTGAATAACGAAACCAACACGAAATTTCAATTATTATTATTATTATTATTATTATTTAATTAATTATTTTCGGTATGATTTTATATTTTTTTTTTGACTAATATTTAAATAATCATAAGGAATAAAATGATTACCCGGATACACTCATAGATAAGAAAAAAAAATGAATTAAATACTTAAATGAAGAAGGAATAGAGTGAGAAAAATTCCTCCCTCGCTTGTCTCTTCTATCAAAACTCGTTCTATTTGCATAAAATATGGCTTCAATGTAAATAAGAGTGAGAAACTTTCGATAAGTTGATAATTATAACGACATCAATCAGTATTGGATTAGCATTACGAGCTTTTCTTTCCCCCTCTACGTTAGTTTATTTTTTTTTTTTTACTAATTCAAATGAAAGCTTTTTTTAGATGCTGCTAATCAATACGTTGGCTGTGAAAAACTTGGAATTGAATTTTAATAAAGGACTCCTCCACTCTACTCTTTCAGACTTTTATACTTCGGACTGTCAGTGTTGGTTAAAAAATAAAAATAAAAATGAAACGAATGATGTTCTTTAATTTGTTTCTTTTTTTTTCTTTCTTTCTTTTTTGCTTTCTTCTTTTTTCTTATAATGTTTAATGTTTCACTTGGATCCAAAGATTGCAACAAGTTTTTCGTTCATAGTTGTTTTTTTTTTTATTTTTTTTTTTTTATTTTCTTAATAAGCTTCCAGGTGAACAAGAATAAAGCTAATTTGACCTGGATTCGTTGAGATCGCGCAACTTGATCGGTTAGCCTCGAACTTGGTTCGCTCTTGCTATTTTGAAACTGAAAATTATTTATTTCTAAGCACACAGAGAAAAAGAGAGAGAAAGAGAGAACGTAGTTGACTAGACAACACTGGATGTAATGCAATAAGTATAAAGTAATATTATTCTTTATACTTATATATAAACATATTTATTATTTTTCCATTTAAATTTCCTTTTAAAATTTCATTTGATTTCAATATTTCAGATTTTTATTACATTTTTTTTTGTTTTTTTTTTGTTTTAATAAATAAATAAAATATTAACTTATTATATTAATTAAAAATATTTATTTACATATTCGTATAATAATAATTATAAATAAATATTTTCATAATTTATTTTAATTGTCTTTGGTTTTTACTTCTTTGGATTTATAATTATAGACATTTTTATATGATAATTTTTTTTCTCTCATCTTTAAGTGGGAGTTAATTTACTTTAAATTCTTCATTTATAATTACATTAAACAAATTAATAAGTTAATGAAAAAGAAGTAGAAAAAGAAGAAGGATAGTAGTACTTTTGTCTAAATAGGAAAGAGAGAGAGAGAGAGAAAGACAGAAGGTGGGATAAAGATATTAGATATTCCCAAAGAGATTGAGATAGTAGGTACTATGATACGCTTCAAAGCGAGTAGGTGGATGTGGGAGGGGGGGAGGTGGGGAGAATAAAAAAAGGGTAGATAACTGGGTGAAAAGGCCACTCACTCATTCACTGATGCTTCTTTTTCTTTCTGAATTTTTTTTTTATTTTTTTGTTTTTCATATACCATGTGTATATAATATATAATATATTTCTATATCAAGAATATTACTTTTGTGTGTATCTGTCTGTGTAGTTTTCTTTTTTGTTTTATTTTGTTCTTTTAATTAATTGCTGCACGATATTTCTAATCTTATTTCCAGGTTTGTTATCAAATAATAGCGGTAATGGAATCATTAATTCTCTTAGAATAAGAAAAAAAAAAATCATATGGTATGTGTGTGAGTGAGTATCACTACATCATACAACTTTTAATTAAAATCTACTTCATTCTTAATAAGAGTTTTGGGTACATATAAATTTTTAAAATTTTTTTAATAAGAATCATTTTTAAATAAATTTTAAAAAAATTACAATGGAATCTTTCAAATACAAATTATTTATTAATTTTAGAATATATAATAAGGAAAAGTTTGTTATTATTTTTTCCATCTACTACTACTACGAGGGTGGGGTAAAAAATTTCCGGCCTGACCAAGAAAAACGATGTTTTTAAATTTTTTTTTTTTTTTTGCTTTATTTTTCAACATTCAAGATAGCTGAGACCTGTACGATGTCAGCTGAACGTGTGCGAAATATTTTGCACAACTATTTGAATATGGAAAGCTGTGTGCACGTGAGTGCCGCGTTTGCTAACTGCTTCGAAAAACCATATTCTACCGACAATTTGGCACTGTAAGCGTAATCCAAACGAATTTTTGCGTCGATTCATAACTGTTGATGAGACTTAAATTAAATTAAATTAAATTTAATCAATTAATTAATTTATTAATTAAATTAATTAGAACATCTTTATGAGGAAGGTGTCAGTGTTGATGGAGATTATGTTGAAAAATATAGCAAAAAAAAAAATTTAAAAACATCGTTTTTCTTGGTCAGGCCGGAAACTTTTCACCGCACCCTCGTTCTACTACTATTACTAATAATAATATAGGTAAATATAATATTTGATATATAAAATTTCTATGATAAAATTGTTTTTAGTATATATATATAAAGTTAATAAATATTTTCAATTCAATAAGTAATGTCTGATAGAGAACAATATATTTTATATATAAATAAATATTTAAACTAGAATATAGGATTGGTAGAGGTAAGTTATAATAGTATTAGATGGTTGGTTGGTGACTCCTTGAAATGCCTATCCCATTGTACTGAAAAAGGAATCATGCCAATATTCATAATAAAACAGAGAGAGAGGGGGTCCTATTTACTTCCTACGGTTACCAGAATGGTATGCACATAAATTCCATCGAGTAACCGTCCTCGCTACCAATTAAATAATCCTTTTAGTTTCTGCTTACTAAACTTACCACTACAATTCGATCATTATTATATATGAGCGGGGGCGGATTTCGACCTTTTTTAAATTTTTTTCAATATGGTTCTAAAAAAAAAAAGGTAAAATGATTTTGCGATCACGATTTCTTCCCCACCCCTGCTATATATTTCAAAAAAGTACTCTCTCTTCAATAATAATTTTTTTAAATGAAAAATAAAATAAATAAAAGATTTTATGTTATTTTATGGGTGTGTGTGGGGGGGGGGGGGCGGAATTCTGTCCTTGCCTAGGGCCCGAAAATTCCTTAATCCGGCACTGTATATGAGTAGGTACATATGAGTAGGTAGGTATATTAGGTTAATATCAAGTTTATCTTTGGAAATTCTTTTCATGTTTTATTGAAAAAAAAATAAAATAAAAAATATGTGTGGATGGAAGTGTTTAAAAGTGTTTAAAAGAGAGAGAGAGAGAGAGAGAGAGAAAGGGATGAGGGTGATTGGTGGGTGGGTGGGGGGATACGACACAAGTACGTTGGGTGAAGGTGGAGGTGGGATAAAGGGGTGTAGGGGGGCCCCATTGGCACAAGGCAGCGAGTGTACATTCTGGCACACTATATCATAGTATATGACATGGGGCCGAGGCCCCAGGGGCGAATCGTGCCCCACGAATAGGAACACACTTGGCATGCAGTGACACTTGGCTAACACGCCTTTACTTTTGCTCTCCCTCTCTCTCTCTCTCTCACTCTCTTTCTCTCTCTTCATCCATTCCATGCAATTCGCATAAAAGATTTATAAAAATTCTATAATTGATTAAACTTTGAAATTTCTTAGAAATTGAAATTGAAAATATTCCAAAAGGAAAAAAATATAAAGTAAATTTTGATTAAAGTATTCGAGTATAAAAAAAATATCGTAAATATCGTAAATGAACTATTCAATCTATAAAATAATATTTATTAAAATTTATTAAATGTATAGAATATTTTTGTTTTTTTTGTTTAAGAATGTTTTAAAAAAACAAATTTTACTTTTTTTTTTTTTTGTTAATTCTTTGTTATAGTTTTGAAAACATTTCAACACTGCTTTGTTTTCGGTTACATTTCAAAGTTGAGAATTTCAAAGTAGGAACTCCTCTGAAGACGTCCCGTTTTTCTTCTACCTTCATCTCCCAATTCTCAACCGGTTCCTACTTCATTTCACTTGAAGAAATACGGAACGTTATGAGCACTAAAGTAGGCTTCCAGTGTTAAAAGGTCAACAACAAATAGAAGAGAGAGAGAGACTTCAACGAATCATTAAATGGAATTAAAAAAGAAATAAAAGTAAGTAAAATGATGAATCTCTATGCTTGATTCCAGGTTCTTTTGATAACCTTAGTACAACGACTTTTTAAAAATAATAACCTAACAAAATTATAGGTTTGTTTCGTTTGGATTATTGGTGAATCATTTTAGGAAAAAAAAAATAAAAGATAGAATAGAACAATTAATTAACATTTGAATTAAATCAGGGGTGTCTAAAATGCGGCCCAAACGCAAATTCAATATGGTTCTAAAAAAAAAGGTAAAATGATTTTGGGATTAGACTTTTTCCGACTTTTTTAAATTTTTCAATATGGTTCTAAAAAAAAAGGTAAAATGATATTAATGTGCGGTACAGTATTATTTTTTTTGCAATGTGGCCCTCGAATGGTCATAGTTTACACCCCTGAAAAATTAAAAAAAAGAAAATGTAGATGATAGAAAGAGAATTTTGACCAATTCTAACCAAGAATCAATGATACTAATTTTTTTTTTCAATTCAAGTTGAAATGAAGAGGGTTGCCTATATATTAGGTTATTTTCGGTTTTATATTATACTAGTGAAAAGACACGAAATTTCATTAAAATAACACAAATAGAAAAACAAGAGAAGTAATATGAAAATATATTAAATGAATTAAAGTTAGAACCATAAATATTTCTTGGATACAAAATTGCATTTATTGAAAAATGTTAAATTTTTATTTTTATTTTTATTTAAATAAAATATTTTTATATTGTTATTATAAATTATTATACTATTATATATCCCATGATAGATATCCTTGACCACTGGCTGGAGAACCTTCACTTTACTTCACTTCACTGTTATTATGACCATCAATAAAATTCAATTATTCAATTCTTTATTAGTGAAGATGTTATTTGCATCATTTAAAGGAATAAAGAAACTATCAATAAAAAAAAATTCTAAATGGATAAACGAATATAAATATCTTGTTCTTTTATAGATATTTTTCTTTTTTTTTTAATGAATTTTATTATTTTACTTATTTTTAATTTTTCTGAAATTTCATAATAAATCAGAAAAAATTTACTTTTTTTTATGATTAACTATAAAATTAAATTTGATTTTTTTTCAAGATAAATAATTTATTTTATTTTAATTTTTTTTTTTATAATTATAAAAGTATTCTTTTTTTCTTTTAATCTATTTTATATTAAAATTTTAAATGACTTAATTATTATCTCGCCAGAGATAGTATTGCGATCATTAAAATTTTCGATGTCGATATTTTGACGTTATTATACGTTTTGAAGGTTCCTGTATGTATGTAGACAAGATTACGCAAAAACGGTTTGAGCTAGAATAATGAAATTTGGTATACGCGAATTATTCAAAATTCGTAGTTTTCTATCAACTTTGGAGAAATGTAGCTCAACCGAAGGAGGGTCATTACCTACAACATTTTGATTTTTTTCCTCTAAAGTGACCGTAAAAATAAAGATATATGTTTGATAGTTTTTCACATGATTAAAAATTGTATACAACAGTATTTCAGCTTGATTGAATTGCTGAAAGTACCAGATTTATAATTTTTCAACCCTGCAAATCACACGCCAACACGTGTCGTGGTGCCATCAATACGCGCTGTTTTAATAATATTATTTATTCATTTTAATTTATAATTTAATTTATATATAATATATGTTAATTAATCCAATTCAAATTTGAGACATAGTCGAGTGGAGACACTCCAGCTTATTTTTTTAAAAAATTTTACAGTAAATAGTGATATTTACAATATATTAAAACCATATTTACTTTTAGATACAAGTTTTGTTGTATTTAAATTTCTTTAGACGAGTGGACAACAATTTAGCAATTGGAGCGTATCAAAAGCGTTTAAAGAAATTTACTCGATTCATTTTAGTTCCTACATGATAATAATAATAATAATAATAATCATGATGATGATAATGATGATGAAATATCCAGCGGCCGTTGTTTTGAATAATCATCATCATAGATTTTAAATTTTTAGGGTTGAGAAGAGGGAGGGGGGAGAGATGAAGGAACTCGTTGGTCCACACACAGTGGCCCAGATATATTTTGATTATTCGATTGATGTTGGTGCTGTTGATGTTGTTGCCTCGTGAGCCAAGTTCGCATATCCTGCAACGACAACGGCGGTGCTTTTTCAACGGGTGACCACACCCAGAACCAGCTTGGCAGCCCGGCGGCGAGGTGTCTGCATCTGCATCTGCACGGCCCAGATGCCCGGCTGCTGCGTGGGCGGCCGTCCGCCACCGAATAAGCTACCATCGAGCTTCCTCTATCCGGAGACGTTATCAACGAACATCAGGAACAAAACATTTCCAACGGGATTAGGATCCATAAACCATATCCAAAAGAGAAATTCTCACCAAAGATTTATTTAAATTTTATTTTGTTTTATCACTCAATTAAAGAAAATTGTAAATTATCGATGTACCAAATTAAATCAAAATATGTTTATTATAGGATTTAAGATTGTAGGTCACACTTTACTTATTGTCAATAGAAAAGAGAAAAAAAAAGAAAAAAGGAAAATGAATTAGAACCCGAAATTCAGTAGGTATAAATTTTAATCACGAAAACGACGACTAGAAAGGAATAAAACAAACATTCGATGAATATTTTAGATATTTTATGTATTTATATACAATAAAAACATTGGAATAATCACAATTAAGGTAATATCAAAATACAAAATAAAAATATGAACAAAAAAGAAAAACACGGTGAAATTTGGCATGCAAACCAATCGGATTCTTGTCCAAATTGAAAATTGAAATATATTATTTAGACGAAGGTGAATATATCAGGTCATAGATAACATGACTTGAATTCATACGAAAGAATGACGAACAGCAAAGCATTTAAATTGGATAGAAATAAATCAAAATATAGTAGGTATATAATTATATTCAAAAATAAATTGATATAAACATAGAGATTTAAAAAAGAGTAGTAAACTATTATAAAAAAAAAAAAAATTGTAAGTCAATCAAATCATTTTCAATTCGAGACAACAACACTAATTCTACACATATAAATCATATTTTATTTTTATATTATTAAATCAAATTATTTTCATATTCTTATAGATTGAAACAAATTTTAATTTTAAAAATGTATTTTATTATCACAATCATAATTATTTTTTTTTTCTATTAAATATCTATGTCAAACCTATAATAATTTATTATATTAAAAAAATAAAATTTATAAATTTTGATTTTTATAAAAAGATTTATAAATTAAGTAATAGATTCTTAATAAATAAAAAAAAAAAAAATTATTTTTCAATTTTATTAATAGAATCTTTTTTTTTAATTTATCTTAATTAAAAATTTCATACCAATAGGTAAGTACAATTCTTATCGCTTTCTCTATAATGATGACTGTTCCAGGGTATATAAGAGGGCATGTCCAACTAATCTCGTCCTTTTAACTATATAAATTCACGTTATGTAGGCCATTGAAAATTAAACGGTATAGCAAAATCTTTCAACTTTACATATTATATCTATATATATAAAAAAAGGTTTTGCTCAGAATTTAAAAATTTCTTGCATATCTTCGCGTTTCATGATCTCTAGAATCTAAAAGTGACTTTAGAATTTTTCATGTCTGTCTGTTCGGAAATTCTCACGTTATAGACTCAAAATTGACTGAACCGATTTCGATGAAATTATATCAAAATATTCTTGCATATCTCTATTTGTTTATAGACTATAAATTTTATTAATATCTAATCAATAACCGCAGAAATTATTTTTTTTAAATTTGATATGTAGACGTTCTTTTTATTGTATTCTTTGCGCTGATGAATCACAACATGTACATATAATCTTAAAAATTAAAAGAGAAAATGTAGTCACAATGTTAATGTTTTCAAAGTTTAAAAGACAAATGTCGTCCTTTGATCTATATAAATTAACGTTATGTAGGCCATTGAAAAATAAACGGTATACCAAAATCTTTCAACTTTACATATTATATATATATATATATATATATATATATAATTCACGGACATTAAATTAAATCGACTTTCTAAACGGATCTGTTGATCGACTTTGATGACTAATTGTTTTGTAATCATATTTTGTAAATCTATTACACACAAATTTTGATAGATTTATTATAAATAAATGAAATTTATGATTAATTCTCTAATAAATATTTTAATGACTTTGCAACTTTAGAAATGTGATACATATTATAAATACACGTATTAGTATAAGTAAAGTTTCTGTAAATATATTTATCATCATTGAATAATTGTAATTTTTAATTATAAATTATTTGTAAAAAAATAGGATTAAAACAATTGACATGTAAATGATTAAGAATTTAAACTTTTTATATTTATAAACATTTAAATTAATATTTATTTGATATTATAGTTACACAATAAAATTAAATATTGAATATTTTCCATGAAATAAGTTATAAATTATATAAAATATAAATATATTTATTTATAAATAGTAATATTAACTTTAATTACGTGTTAAAGGTCTTAAAAACTTGAAGAATGTATTATTAACTTTAGAAAAAAAAACAAACTTTTTTGTATTTCTTCTAAGAGTTATTTTTAATATTCCATTCTTTGTTCTCCCCTTTTATTAAGTGCAGGTAATATATTTAAATTTTTTCTTTTACTTTCTTCATGAATTATAGAGTAACGAGAAGAAAATGAACGGCACGTTTAGATGGGGAAGAGAGGAAAGAAGAGATGGGGAGGGTTAAAGAAAAAGAGATAAAAAGTTAATAATCTTGCTCTGTATGTTGGTTAAATTAGAGAATAAAAACTTGAACGATGGGAAGGGGAGGGGTATGGTATATTTCTTGAAAAGATGAGGAAGAATATGAAGAAAGAGTTGCGTGTAGAAGGAGAGAAGAAGAAGAGGAAGAAGAGAGGGTGTAGAATCATGTGATATTTCCCTTAAGAGGACATTAAATATTTTAATAACACAAAGAAGAGGGGAGGGAGAAGGAAGATTTTGACATGATTAAAACACTTTAAAAAGAAAAAAAAAATTGAGGCACTTTTATAAACAGTAAATTAAAAAAAAAAATATCGCCCAACAGGTTATCAATTTTCTTTTTTTTTTTCTTTTTTTTATCACACTAAAGATTTCTTTAAGAAAATAATTATGTACAAGACATGAAGCATCGTGATAAGCGTAGTATTTTTCAGTAGGAGCTACCACTCCTTGAAAAGGATTGACATTCATTCAGCTTCTGTCTGATCCTTCCTGGGGGCATCGAGCCCCGACGTAGATCGTTACTCAAAGATAGATGACTGGGGGGAGAGGGAAGGGGGTACTCAATTAGACATCGCTAGATTTAACCAACTCATATTTCTACTCTCTTCCACTTCTCCACATTAAATCTAACTACTAGATTTTTAATATGCATTCATTTTTAATTAAAATATACAAATAAAAATACAATTTTTGTAGTTTATTCGTAAAAATATCCAAATTTTAAAAAAAAAATGTAGAAAAATATTTCTAATTTTATGTATCATATATTCTTTCTATAGACAGTCCATATAAAAAAAAACATTACAAGTTACAGATTATTAGTTGAATTTAATGATAATAATTTTAAATATATATCTGAAAGATTAAAGTTTATATTATATAAATCTCATAGAATTAATATTAAATACTTTAAATAAATAAATATTAAATACATATATATATATATATATTGCTAAGAAATCTTTATTATAAATAAAAATAATGTTCATTGAATATATAAGTATATAACTATAATATCTATTAATTTATTATTATTATTATTATGTATTATTAATAATTATTAATGTGTATAATATTACTTAGTCTAATTAGTAATATAATTCAAAAGATATAAATATATATAAAAAAAGAATAATAATATATAATAATAATGATAATAATAATTTTATTCATAGCACTCAGGTATTGGTTTTTACCTTTAATAATATTCAAACGTGATTATAAAAATGCCCATAAGGGAAAGATATATGGAGTATATGGTATATCAGTAT
The DNA here is from genome assembly GCA_963082975.1 of Labia minor. Lineage (NCBI taxonomy): Eukaryota > Metazoa > Arthropoda > Insecta > Dermaptera > Spongiphoridae > Labia > Labia minor. The sequence goes on along the minus strand of OY720347.1, from coordinate 11,657,828 downwards.
GTGTATTTAATAAATAATCTATTTAATATAATATAATTTAATTTAATTTGTTTTTTTTTACAAATGATAAATAAAATTCATCATATAAAAAAGTTGGGTAAAAGAATAAGAAAGAAGGGGAGGTGAGAGATGTTATATATGAATTTCAAGGAAAATAGACAAATAGCAAATAACGAAAGAAAGAAAAATAAATAAATAAAAAATTATGGGAATCCCATCTTTTTATAGAATTTTTCTTCTTAAAATCAATCAGGATATGAATATTTTGTTAATAAATTATTAATAAAGAATAAAGTGAGAGTTAGTTAATTTAAAAAAAGTATGTACAAGAGTTGATCTTTATTAATTAATGAAATAATTAAAAAAAAATTCAATAGAGAGTTCAATAAAAATTTGAAATTAAAATGTAAAGAAGAAATTCATAATTTAAAAAAAAAACAAAAAAAAAATGTTCATTTTATTATCTATGTACTTACCCGGTTGTATAATGAAGTTAATGGTATTAAAAATAAATCCATTATTTCATTTTAGAAATTGTTCTAATGGAAAATTAATTTATAAAGTAAAGTACTAATAAAAATAAATAAATAAATAAAAAAAAAAAATAGAAATTATATAATAAATTCAATAAAAAAGAGGATTGTCGATCACGATTTTAATTTTTTTTTTTTTTTTTTAATTATTATTATCGATTTATCATAGGCAGTATTAAAGAATTATATAAGTCGTCGCATAACATCTGAATAAATTGATAAAACAAAAAGAGCTTTTTAAATAGTAATAATAATAATTATTATTTATAGATGATATTGATATTTAAATATATTTTGTATTTTTTATATAAAATAACGTATAAATATTCAATTTAATAAATCTCCTAAATTTGTGATTCTCAACCTGGGCGATCGAATCTTAAAGGGGGCGATTATTTGACTATACGATTTTTGGGGGACGAAATCATCTTCAACTCTAAAAATAAGGTAAGATAATTTTGCGATCAGGCTTATTAAACATTTTTTTTCAATATGGTTCTCAAAAAAAAAAAGATGATTTTGAATTTTTATCTGTTAAAATTTATAGGGGGGCGAATTATGAAGCCGGCCTTATGAAGTGGGCATTTGGTCCAAAAAGGTTGAGAACAACTATTCTAAATAGTTTACTATAATAAATTAAAGTAGAAATTAAATGATTAAGTAATTTATAGTTATAGTGATAGGATGGATATAAGATGATATATAGGTGAGAAATTATTTTTTTATAAATTATCCTGTTTGTTTAAATTATTTTTATTCAATGGTATAAAAATAATAAATTCTATAAGAAGGTATGAAATAATTTTTTTTAATGATAAAAGAGATAATTATTTATTTATTTATGATAAAAATAATAAAAATAACGAATTGTAATGCAATTCATATTTCCCCCCCCCCCAAAAAAAAATTAATTCAAATTTAAAAAAAAAAATTACTAAAATTTACATTTTTTAAAATTGAACGCAAATGCAAGATGATCTATTAAAATAATATATATATATATTCTTCTAATATCAAAATTGTAAAAAAGAATAAAAAATTTATCTATATCTTACATGTAAATTGTAATATAGTGATTGATTTTTTTTTATTTTTTTTCAATTTCAATTTGAATATAGAATTGATAATGTATTTAAGTTATTTTCTGCTATTTTAATAATAATATATTATATAAATAATACTTAAGTATATATGTACGTATATGATAAAATGAGAATAATATTATGATTGATTTTTTTTATTGTATACTCGTATTAGATTGTGTGCGTGAGTGTTCATTGATTGGATGAAAATTATTCGTTTCGTATACTGATTTATGTATTTTTAGGGAAGTGATAGAGGGGGTGGGGCAAAAATGAGATGAACGGCCGCTGTTGAAAGTTTTATAGTCCATGCAATGGGATGAGGGTGGGGGGAGGGGGAAATAAATAGGTGTTTAACGATGATACACTTGAAATACACAAAAACAGAGAGAATAAAAAAAAAAAAAAAAAAAAAATATGAAATGAATGAAAGTGTAATGGCATGAGAGAGTAATGATAGGAGAGTTTGGGGATAGGAGGAGAGAGAGAGGGTTGGTTGTATTCAACCAACCAGTAAACCGGCGACTGATTTAGGGCCTCGCTATGCTAATCCTGTTTTGGTGTGGGAGCATTCGAGAGGGAGAGAGAGAGAGAGGGGGATGGTGGTGAATATATACGAAGGGTGGAGAGTCGAGGATTATCTGTTTAGCACGAATCAATTTGCATAGCTCTATCAAATTAGTGGTAATAACAGCTTAATTTGCTTACCCCTTGGCTTGCCTATCTCACTCTCTCTCCATCATCATCATCAATTTTAGTCCGATACTCTCTCAATATGCTAACCTCCCACCCCGCCCCTCCCCCCCCCAAAAAAAAACAACAACATATTATTATTTTTAAAATTATTAACTTACACGCTAGATTATCAAATCTTACGATTTAAAAAGAATCTAAATCTCATCAACGAATTAATAAATAATTTGAAATGTGATTCAACACCCAATAATCTCGAAAAAAATATAATAATAATAAATTCAATTGATTCTACATGTTTTTTTGTTTACATATGTTATATACTATTATTTTTTCTAATATTAATTTATTAACTTAATTAATTAATTAATTTTGTAAATTTTTTTTTCCCCATTAATTCATAAAGAATCTTAAATTTGATTAATGAATTGATGTTGTTTAAAAGTTTAATGATTATATATATATATATATATATATAAAATAAAAACTTTCATTCTTAAGTTATAAAAAAAAAAAATAATGTTGTTGATCAACTTTTTCCTCTTCTCTTGCACCCCAATTGGGAGTGGAATCGGGTTTGATCGATTGCCGATTGAAACAATTTGAAATTGAATGTTAACCTGGCGACGACGATCCATCAATCGATCGGCATCACAACTTAGTACAACGCTATCCAAGATAATTAAAGAAGTCGGTTGTTTTTCTATTATATTAACGATCGATATTATAATAAATCGTTCATTCCAAATTTAAAAGAACTCATCTATTTTTTTCAGTTGAATAGTCGTTGCATAAAGAAAAAACTTGTTATTATTGTTTGAGTTGTTGTTGTTGTTGATGTTGTTGTTAATTTGTGAAATTTTAGTCATTGATTAGAATAGATCAGAGTTTCTTAAACTGTGGTCCGCGGACCCCTGGGGGTCCGCGAAGCCTTTACTGGGGGTCCGCAAAGCCATCGTACAGGTGCACGAGAAAATGATGAGTCAGTTAAAACCTTATTTAATATAAAAGGAGCGATGGCATGGCTTTGTGAGGAACCAGAGATCAAATACCCAAATTCAACGAAATGTGCAAGAAAACTATTGCTACCGTTTCCATCTTCATATTTAGCTGAATTTTCTTTCTTCAATATTATAATTTCTAATAAAATGTGTTCTACAATATGCAAAAAAATCGTTATTCACCAATCACTGTTAGAAATATTCATCATATATCCTTGTTCTTATGAGATTGTAAGACAGAAATTATATATATATATAACTAATAAAATGACGTAAAGTACCTAAAGTTGGGATGGGGTCCGTCAAAAAAAAATTTTTCAAGTGGGGGTTCGCGGAGTACATAAGTTTAAGAACCTCTGGAATAGATAGATACTTATAATTTTAAAAAACAAAAAAAAAAATAAATGTATACATTTCACATTTAATTAATCTCATTGATCATTCGATTAGAAATTGAATGAAGAAAAAAAAACAATGGAGATTTATTTGTTTAGTAAATTGATAAGAAAATTATATTATTATAATAATTATTAATTAGTTCAATTAGATACATACGAATACAGACATCATGTCTAAGACTAATACCATTTCTTATTTTTTCGTATTTTTTTAAAAAAATATAGAAATCAAAAAGTATATCTTTAAGTCAAAGAGATTTAATTTAGCATTCAGATGTAAATCCTTTAAACCAGTGATTCTCAACAACTGTGCCGCGAGATTATCAAATTGTGCCAGCAAATTTTACAAATGTAAAGTTCAAATTAAGAAAAAAGTACTTTTTTATTTTGTATGTATGTAAAAAAAAGGTAAAATGTTTTTGCGATAAGGCTATTAAACATTTTCGACTTTTTTCTATCAATTTTTTCAATATGGTTCTAAAAAAAACGTAAAATGTTTTTGCGATAAGGCTCTTAAACATTTTCGACTTTTTTTCAATTTTTTCAATATGGTAAATAAGCAAATAACTTTTACTTTTTTCTTTGTGTGCCGCCAAATTTTTTAACCGTTAAAAGTGTGCCGCGGTAAAAAAAAAGGTTGAGAACCACTGCTTTAAAGTAATAATAAATTTTCTTTAAAATTATTTAGCCAACTTTTATTTTATATAGGTACATTCTTACCTAAATATTACGATGTATACTATAGTATATATGTCTATATATATATTAATTTGTATTTATGTAAGTATAAAATCATATAAATTATTATAATTATAATAAAATATATGTAATTTAATTAATCAGAAAATGATATTACATCAATTTGTTATACAATTATTATAAATGAAAAATAAAAGGAAATATTAATTTTTTTTTTAAATAATTTATTTATTATTCAATGAATTTTATAGATTTTTCTTTAGATTTAATGTAATTTTTGTAACTTTTAAATTCATTTCTAACATTTTTCCAATTTAATGAAATGTTTTTTATATTTATTTTCTTTATTTATTTAGTCAAAGGAGAACAAATTTATTTCTTATTTTTTAGATTATTTTTTTTTTATAAATAATGTTCATTATACTTTATTTCTTTTATAATTACTTTTTTTGGTTTATAGTTATAAGTAAGATAAATCATATTTGAATAGAATTATATATGTGATTTCTAATAAACCATACACTTTTAGAGATTAAGAAATAAAATAATGATTCATGTTGTTTTATTTAATGATCTCATTTTTATTTTTTTATATTTTTTTTTTTTTTTACAATTAATTTCATCATTGAGTAGTTCTGATGAAATATTTCATTTAAATACTGATTTCAAATTAAAAAATAATAATAAAGAATAAATGTATAGTAAATTAAATAAAAATAAATAATTATGTTTAAAAAAATAAGGAAAATTCTATCGTTATTTTATATATTATAAATTAAATTTAAATTTTCAATTGAGATTTAAATGAATGATAGTCATCACTATCAATTTTCTTTTTATTAAAAATTTTTAATTTTAACTGTTAATTCAGAAGAATTCAATTTTTCTTAAATATCTATAAAAAAAGAAGGAATTTTTTTAAAAAAAGATCGATGACATTACAAAAAATATTTCTTTTCAGATATAAAATTTATAGATTTTTTTTTTTTTGTAATTTGATGCTAAAATGGCGACTAAAAGTATTTTAAAAAGCAGGAGGGGGAAAACGCCCCTATTGAAAAATTTTCGATGGGTTTTGATGGGACGACAAGAAGTAAAGAAGGGGTGAGTGGTAAGAGAGAGAGAGATATAGGGTGGAAAAGCAATGGAGAAGGAGTGTGGGGCTTTTTCATCACATTGCTGGTCCCTTTTGTCCCGGGCAAAGTGGTTTGGAAAAAAGGGGCAGTCCATTTTGGAAATTGTAACAGTTGTCATTTGAAAGGAGCCTCTAAAATGATCGCTATCATTGCATCCCCCCGGCTGCTTTCTTTCCTACCCTACTACTCTTAATATTTAGAACCATTCAATATATATATATATATACACTTATAAGTAGGTATAAAAAACGAATTGAAGAAGGGTGTGTATATAAAAATAAAATAAAGTGAGTTTTATACCGCCTTTTATATTGAACAACCAATATAATAATAGACATTGAAACATTTCGGTTGTGATTTCGAAACGGGAAATGAAGGTCGACGAGGGGGAGGGAGGATTTCAACTAATAGTTTATTTCACTATGCAGCAACGTTCATCCATTTCATGTTTAACTTTGTATATTTGCTATTTAATATTGAATACCTTTAAAAAAAAATTAAAATATTTTTTTAACAAATAATACAATAAAATGATAATTTTTGTTTAAGAACCCATGAATATAATATAATATAAGTACTATATATAATATATTAATAATACTAAAAAATAAATAAAAATAATATTTCTCTTCATTTTGTTGATGTACTATTTTGTTATTCTGATAAATAATTATTACTCTAATGATAGTCTATTTAGTAAATTGTTATTATATTTTTCCATTCATTTGTCTAAACATATGTCTATAATTTCAATAGATTTTACCCGATAAGAATCAATCAATTGGACAAAATCAGTTAGGGCATTAAATAGTAGGCATACAATAATATATATTGGAGATAATAATAATAATAATATACAAGTGAAAAATATTGTAGATATAAAATAGCTTTATTATTCAATGACATGTACTTTTTATATATATATAAAATTTGTAATTTGTAATTTGTAATTTCATTTTTTTTTAGCATCTAATTAAAAGTTGATAGATATTGGCAAGATAATTATTTCATTTTTATGTAAAAAAATAAATAAATAAGTGATTATAAAAAAAATAAATAAATTAAATTTCAACTCCTAGTATTTATATACCATATATATATATATACCTATATTTCAAAGTGTTATGTTAGAAAATGATTTTTCTTATTTTATTTATTTTTATTATTATTGTATGTTTTGTATTAACAAGAGCCATTTATTTTTTACTCCGTCTCTCTCTCTCTCCCACTGTCTCTTTTTTGTTTGCGCTCCACAATTTAAATTTAATAAATCACCACCATAACAACAACAACAACAACATCAAGCCAACAGTATTTCTCGTTTTCTTATATATACCATATATATATATATATATATTTGAGATGGTACAAAGGGAAGAATTGAATCGAGAGCGCTTCATTATTTTTAAGGTAGAGACTTTCGGTTTTATTACGTGCTATCAAAAAAAGGAGGCAAAATAAAATAAAATTTGAAGATTTTAATTACTACTACTGCATACAATAAAATTTACTGAAGTGGAATAAAAAAAAAAGAATAATAAATATTAATCAATGGTCTGGAATGTTCATTGGATTGGTAAGTTTATCACACTCAATATGTAATTTCTGATAAATATTTATAGAAATATACACAAAATATGCTTATTATCTTATAAGAAACAAAATCTTATTATTATTTTTCATGTTTTTTTTTTGGGCTTTTTTGGAATATATCTCCATTTAGCCTCAGAATCGTTTATTATTTTTATTTTTATTTAAATATATCGATGCACTCGCCGAGGTTCGATCCCTCGAACTTGAGTCGGCAGACCAGTCACTTTAACCGTGCGGCTAAGCTCCCGGTCATTTTTTCATGTTAATATTATAATTTTTATTTTATAATATTTAAATATTTTTAAATTTGTCTAGTCAGGATAATATACATATTTATATGAACAAAGAATAAACTTATTTTAATAAAAAAATACGAAAAGACACATATACCTATATATATAACGGTTTACCATTTTTAAAAAAAAAACAAATTGGAAAAATTTGAAAAAAGTACGAAATGTCCTAAATATTTAAAAATCGGGACAATAGACTGTCCCGAAGACATTTTTCGGGGCGCCGGGACTGAGCACCTAAAAACGGGACGTTTGGTCACCCCATCTATATATATATATAATATATCTACTTAAAATAGTAATTTATAATACATATAGATATAAAATGATATCAATATATTATTTATTATAGATGAAATAAATAAAATATAAAAAAAAATAAATGAACATTATATTAATAAAACAGAGAGTCAATTAACAAACAAGAAATGAGAGAAAGAGTAAATGAAGGGGTGGATGTTGAGGGGGTGGGAATGGGGGCGGGAGTATAGTGATAGATAGGATCTCACCGCTATTGGCGCCGACATTCAATCGATGAGCGTGAATATTTAACGGGTGTATATTTGGAATGGCGCGTAGGAGGGGACATATATGTATATATATATATATATATATATGTGTGTAGGTAGATAGGGTGGTGCAAATAGGTGCAATAGGGAGAGTGCAGTAGAAGGGAGAGGAAGGGACACATCCATCAAGTCCACGTGTCGCGAAGCCAATCAATCGAAAAAATAATAAAAAAAAAATATAATCATCATTCTAGACTATTCTATATTTAGAAACATATATATAATTATACATGTGTAAGGTTTAAATAAATAAATAAATAAATAAATATAAACTAATGGATCTAATAGTCTTTATCAAAACCATTTCGAAATCCACTTTTAATCTTCCTTATTCAATTCCATATCAAAGAAAAAAAAATTATAATAAAACAATTTTGTTTTTTTAATAATGTACCTAAAAATATAAGAAAAGTAAAATGCCTTATGAAATGCATCAAAGATTGAAATCGATTGATACAAAATAATTTCATATCTTATCGTATAAGATATACTATAAATTGGGGGGGAAAAAAAAATTTTTTTATTTATTTATTTATTAAAATATTTCTTCTAAATAATAATTCATGAGAGAAATGAGAGTAAAATATCAATATAAAAAAATATTATATTATATATAATGAACATATTATGATTATAATAATATAATTATATTATTTAATTCAGCTGTATAATATAATATATAAATCTATTTAGATCAAGTGACTTCTATTGAAATATCCAAGTAATTAATTAACGCAGCTTAATTAATATTTAATGGCTAACGGATTGCTCACTCATTCTACTCATTATCTACAGTAGAATACATTTAGCGACAGTCAAGGTGTAATTAAAAAAAGATTATAATGAAAACAAACACACAAAAGATGTAATCCCCCCTTTTTTTTCTAATTCTAAAAATGTTTGATATCCTGTTCACATTTCACTTACCATTTAAATGGAGATTTTATTTTATTTTATTTCTTTTCTTTTTTAATGAAATCTCTACATTCATGATTATTTATTCAAAATAAATTAAATCGTATTGGAATTTTTTAAAAGATTCATTATATATTAAACAAAACAAAAAAAAAAAATTGTTTTGAGAATGCTAGGGAGCATTACTATCAACGAACTTTTATTCATATTTATCACAAAATTGCATAAAGAATTCCAATTTATATGACTTAATCTTTCTCAATATTGAAAATATATTCAAAACACTAAAAAAATAACGTAAGTAATTAATTAATATTTATTATAATTTATAATAAATAATAATTATTAGTAATTAATATTATTTATATAATTTATAATAAATAATAATTATTAGTAATTAATATTATTTATATAATTTATAATTATAATTATAATTATAATAATACGATCGAAGATGCGCTGAAGATATGGGAAATTTTCAATTTTGACCGCCGATTTGACCATGTTCCCAACCGAATTTTAAAAAACCAAGACCACTTTACTATTACACTTTTTTAAGCTCTAATCGAATCCAAAATCAAAATTTAAAAAATCGAAAATTTTTGGCGACAGACACATAGACAGATTTTTAAAAAGAAGTAAAAGTTCGTTGAAAATTCATTTTCACATATTTTAAAAATAAATAAATTATATTTTAATATATATATATGGGTGTATGTATATAGTGAATATACATTTTAAAAAGAAATTTTAAATAATAATTGAAAATAAATAATTCTTATCTATCATTCCCTTTTCACTTTAAATTAACATAAAATATGTATTATGTTTATTGAAAAAAGTTTGAGAAAATATTTAATTTTTAAAATAAATTAATTATATATAGGGTAAAGTCGTTGGACCCGAGGCAGTCATTGGCCCCCTATCACTAAAACACAAATAATAAGAGATTTTTATTTTAAAAATTGCGCTATTAACTATGGTTATGTTATCGTTTGTTGTATGGTTGTATAATCACTATAGTATACCTAGGACAATAACTATAACAGGGGGCCAATAACGGTATTTTTAGGATTTTTTATTTAGAAAAGTGCTTATTGAAAATTTTTTTTTTTATTCATCAAAATGCTCATAGTATCGATGTTCTGCAAACCTTATTGACACAGATTGTTCCGCAATTTGCCCAGATATGCATTAAAGACTGCTAGGAATTGCTTAAGGGGGCCAACGACTGTATGCTTTACCCTATGTATAACGTATTGCTTATATAATATTTATTTCTATTTAAACTAACAGTTTTATATGAAATGTATAATAATTAATTAATTCTGATCTGTCCATTAAATTAAAGGGGGCTAACGACTGTATGCTTTACCCTATCAATGAAATGTTATAATATACAAATATATTCGTTTGTAGATAGGAAAAATTTATTATAAAATCAACCAATTTTGTTTTTTAACCCATTTATAATTTATATTTCATCTCTTAATTAAATTTTAATTTAAATATATATATATAAAATACTTGATCATTCATTTTATTTATACTTTTTAAAATTATATATAAATATATATAGTTTACATTAGTAGGGAAAAAAAGAGAATGAGAGAATTTTTAAATAAAGATGTAGATCAAATTAATTGAGCACAACCCGAAAGATGTCTCCATTCTGCTAATTTTAATATCATCAAAGCGGTTGATCTTTTGATTCTTATCAACATCATCTTCATGTGTGGTAAGCGTATGTGTGTGTGTGTGTGGTAGAAATGCAATGTTGATCGAATACAGTATGAGGTTTGTTTGCTTCAACGACCAAAAATATCACAAATGTGTCTCATTCACACAACTAATGAAGAGTACCAAAAGAGAGGGAATGAAGCAGATGAAAAAGCAGATTAATGTTACACAGATTGAAAGATTTCATTTATAACAGGTAAAAGAGAGAATTTTCATTTTATTTTTAATAATTAAAAAAAAATAATTTAAATTATGAATTAAGTATTGATTAATAAAATAAGCTGGAAGCTGTGAAAATTTTCGTGATCGTAATACTATCTCTGGCGAGATAGTAAAAATTAGCTGGAGTGTCTCCACTCGACTATCTCGCAAATTTGAATTGGATTAATTAACATATATTATATTTAAATTAAATTTAATTAAATCTAAATTATAAATTAATAAATAATATTTATTAAACCAGCACATGTTTGGCTCTTTGTTGATGGTACCACGTCACGTGTTGGCGCGTGAGATTTGCATTGTTAAAAAATTAATTCTAGTACTTTCAGCGATTCAATCAAGCTGAAATACTATATATCGCAGTTTTATACAATTTTTAATCATGTGAAAAATTATCAAACATATATCTTTATTTTTACGGTCACTTTAGAGGAAAAAAAATCAAAACGTTGTAGGTAATGACCCTCTTCCGATTGTGCTACATTTCTCAAAAGTTGATAGAAAACTACGAATTTTGAATAATGTCCGTATACCAAATTTCATGATTCTAGCTCAAATCGTTTTTTCGTAATCTTGTCTACATACAAACACAAATGCACACACGCACACACAGACATTTTTCTCAACCTTAGTGAAAATGATTGAGAAACCTTCAAAACGTATAAAAACATCAAAATCTCAACATCGAAAATTTTCGTGATCGCAATACTATCTCTGGCGATTTAAAAATTGATATATCTAAGAGTAGTAGCAGTAGCAGTAGTTGTAGTAGTAGTATAGAATGTAATGTGGTTTAGATTGTATGGTGTCAACTTCTAATGATGTTATAAGGGTTTTGGATGGACAGACAGGCACGCGCTCCTCCTTCCTCTCCTTTTCTATCTATCTTCTATATTAAAAGCATGAGGTCATTAAGGGTACAAGTGCCATAATATTTGAGTAGGCATTCCACTCTCCCCAAAGGGAAGGAAAATCACTCCATGGCACTCAGCAGAACACTTTTTTGTCAAGAAGGTTTGGCAGCCTATAATTATTATTCCACCTGACCATTATTATTGGACAACAGCCGCCCACCCTTTTAAGTTAAGGGCCCAGACAATCAGCCACATGTGGCCAGGGTGAGAGACACCCACTCCCTTTTGACTTTTTAATCAACCAACAAACACAATTAGAGAAAAATTTATTATCGCATAATCCATAAAGACATATATATATATATATATATACTAATATATATATATTTGTTATTATTATTTTTTTTTATTTGAATTTATGAAAATATGTTTAAGCAAAGTTCATTGTAATACACACAATTTTATAATTATTTTAAAATAACTTAAAATAATACTGATTTAGATACAGTCATACAGATTTTCAATTCATTTTTTTAATTATAATAATAATTTGATTACCAATAAAGGTATCTCTTTTATATCTCGCCAGAGATAGTATTGCGATCACGATCACTTTTGAAAAATGTAGTTTATTCGGAAGAGGACGATTACCTACCACGTTTTCATTTCCCCCCCCCCTCTAAACTGACCGTAAAAATAAAGATATATGTTTGATAGTTTTTCAAATGATTAAAAATTGTATAAAACTGTTATATATAGAATTTCAGACAGCCATTCACGCGCCAGCACGTGACGCGGTGTCATCAACAAAGAGACAAACACGCGCTGGTTTAATAAACATATATTTATTAATTAATAATTAATTAAATTGAATTTAAATATAATATATGTTAATTAATCCAATTCAAATTTGCGAGATAGTCGAGTTAATTATAATAATATTTTGATTAATAATAAATGTATTTTTTTAAATCATACAAACATTTAGTAATTATAAAAAGAGAATGTCTTTTGAAATCTGAAAAGTTGTCTCATTAAGAAATTTGAAAATAATTGAAGTAATTTAAAAAAAAGAATAACAATCTTTAAATAATTTTTAATAAATAAATAATCAATCCATTACTAAACTAATTTTTATAAAAAAAAAAAAAATTTTCAAAATATTAATTTACTTAGTAGTCTATTAGTTAATGGATCACTCTTGTTTTAGCAATTTAAATGTACAAATAAATTCAATAACATGTTGTTGTTGTTGTTGTTTGCTTACCCTCTGCTCCCCTCCTCTTACCACTTGCCTACATTCCACTAATGTTGTTTGAAATGGATTAATAATTCATCTTCCAAGGATTCAGTGGCAACAATTTGGATGTCATTCAGTAGGGGTGTAAAGAAGGAAGAGGGAGGTGGGAGGGTGTTTGAAGGAGATGAAGGAGAGATGGGCGGATCCGCCACGCCCTACTCGTCACAAAAACCCCCACAAATGAACCCTAAAAAATTATCATTAGATATAACACACAACACTTTCCTATTCTCACCCCATGGAAGAAAAAAAAACATCACAAATGCAAACAATGCATGGACAACATCATCTTTACTTCAATTCATTTGTTATCATGGAATATGAAAAAAAATTGTACACAATGTGTAAAATTTAATTAATATACGGAGAGAGAGAAAAAGAGAGAGATTAATAAATGTTTAATTTTTTACTCTCAATTAGTTATACAGTAGAACCTCGATAACTCAAACCTCGTTAACTTCCAAAAATAATATGTTCCCTTCCCATCAGAGTCCAAAACCTCAATAACTTAATATACGCAACCTCGATAACTTAAATAAGTAATCTTTGCACTCAGAAGCTGAAATTTTGAAGAAACAAGAATCAGGAGAAAGTTTTCAACGTAAAAAACGAAAAATTCCCGAATTCCCTAATTTAGAACAATATTTGTTTACGTGGTTCAAACAGGGTCGAAACAAAAACATGAGTGTTAGTGGATCCATACTAAAAGAAAAAGCTGAAGAATTCGCTAATTCGCTGAAAATCAAAATTTTTAAAGACAGCAATGGCTGGTTTGAGAATTTTAAGAAACGACATAATTTAGCCTTTATAAAAATGTTATTAACCTATCCGCCTATCCCTAACATAGGCCCTTGAAAACTGAAAACCTCTATAACTTAAAATATTTTGTGTTTCCCTTGGACTTTAACTTATCGAGGTTCTACTGTAATAAAAAATAAACATGTTAAATAAATAAATAAATAAATAATTCAAGAAAGAAAAAAAATATTATTAATTTTTCATCAATGTATTTTATTTAATAATAATAATAATAACAGATGGAATTTTAAAAGAAATATTTCAATTTTTTTTTTCAATTTCAAATATTGATATCATCACTAAAGAAATTGAAAAAGAACACTTTCTGTTTTAGAGTTAATGTTGTTAAAGTTGTTGTTGGTTATGTGGGGACATTCATTATCTGGGAGTTAGTCGTAAAAAGATTATCGACAAGGAGAGGCGACGACAGACATTCAACTCGAATATTATTTATGAGCTTCTTACAGAAGTTATGGCATCGGAGGTTAAGAAAAAGAAGAAGAAAGAAAGCAAGAACAGAAAAAAGAGATCGAATATGAAGTGAAAAAAAAACAAACAAACACACGAGGCGTTAAATAAAACAAACAAACAAACATTGGAACAAAAACAATACGTTGAATCGATAACCTCCCTCTCAATTTTAATTTTAAAAATTTGGAAAATTTTAATATTTAATATTAGATATATAATATAAAATAAAGTTCAATTTTTTTTTCAAATTAACCTTTATTATATTTTTAAATTAAATTTTTTTGTTATTTATTATTAATTATTTTATTATTATAATTAAACTAATTATTTAGACAAAAATTATGGTTAATAAATCATTACTATCTCGCCAGTGTAGACAAGATTACGCAAAAACGATTTCAGCTAGAATCATGAAATTTGGTACATGGGCATTATTCAAAATTCGTAGTTTTCTATCGACTTTTGAGAAATGTAGCTCAACCGGAAGAGGGTCATTACCTAGGTTTTGATTTTTTTTTTACTCTAAAGTGACCGTAAAAATAAAGATATATGTTTTATAACTTGATTAAAAATTGTATAAAACTGCTATATATAGAATTTCAGTTTGATTGAATCGCTGAAAGTACCAGAATTAATTTTTTAATACTGCAAATCACGCTCTATCAACCAATAGCCAAACATGCGCTGGTTTAATAAATATTATTTATTAATTATAATTTATAATTAATTAAATTTAATTTAAATATAATATATGTTATTTAATCCAATTCAACTTTGAGAGATAGTCGAGTGGATACACTCCAGCTTATTTTTGTTTGTAGTTAGTAATTTAAATAAATTCTAATTAAAAAAAATATTATTTCTTCCTTATTCGTTAATTTTTTTTTTGTTCTATTAATTTATAAATATATATATTATCTATTCATTTTAAACAATTTTAAAGCATATTTTAATTTTCAAATACTCTTATGCATATAAAAAAAATAATACTATAAAATAAAAATGCTAATAAATGCTAAATATAGTATATATATATATATATATATATATATTGGTTTGAATAAATTAATAAATTAATAAAATAATAATTAAATGCATTACATTTAAATGGTCCATGAATATATGACTCATCATATGCATATCCATATAAATTTATATTATGTTATGAGTGCCATATGCTAAATTGAATTAAACACACATACACAACCACCCAATTACAAATACATCTATCTATCTCTTCATCATCTGTTTATCATTTGTTCTTTTTCATTTTTTTTTTCTCAATCTCACACATCTATATATAAAGATAAATATTTTTTTTATAATTAATTTAATAAAATAATAATAATAAAATAATAATAAATATATTATGTTTTGTTTTTAATGAAAATTTGGATTTATTCCAAAAATAGATTATCAAAAAAAAAATGTATAATATTTCAATAAATATATATATATATAGGATATATTTTAGTTATTGGTTATGTAGTTGATTAATTAATTAATCAAGATTAAGAAACTAATTAGTAATGTTATTTACATATATATATTTAATAAATGAATGATTTTAATCTATTAATAGTATTAATAGAAAGAGAAAGAGAGAGAGAGAGGGGAATGAATCAGAGGGGGGGAGGGGGAATAAATATCAAGATAGAGAGGGAATATTATAAATAGAGATATTATATGACTTTATTCCAATTATAAAGCATTTATTAATTAAAATTGACGATTGAATCAATGGTTAGGAATTTTGGTATCCGTTTTACAGAAACTATCACACACATTACATATTAAATTTAAAAGAAATGTTTAAATGTGTAGTAAATGAAAACAAAATCATTTATGTTCATCTAAGTATTAAATACTTATTAAAAATATTATTATAATATTATTCGATTGATTATATATGAAATTAATTATGAAAATTGTATACATTTTAAGTATAAGTTAATTGTTGAAGGCGCCATTGGGTGTGTGGGTAGCGAACCTGCCTCACATACATATGGTCCCGGATTCAAGTCCCGGGCCTGGCAAGGGAATTTCCCTAGCTGGGGTCTATGGGACGGATCAACCCAGCCCCCGGGAACAACATTGGGGAAAAGCTACTTGATAGCGCCTCCGATCAAGAAAATCAAGATAAAGGTTGAGAGGACCCGTTCTACTGATCATAGGACACCTCATTGATATAACCAGCTTGATAGGCGTTGTCCTTTCGTAGGACGTACAAAGTCAGAGGTTTTTTTTTAACTTAATTGATTTATGAAAAAAAAATAACTCGATATCATTATTAAAATAGTATCTTCATAATTGATTTATGAAATATCTATTTATCTTTATATGGTAGATAAATGGAAAGATTGACAATTCCAATTTCCCATCTTCAATTAATTTTTATAATATGACGTTATAAGTAACCAACTTTCCCAGAAATAAGCAGATTGATCAATTAATTAATTAATTTATCTATAATATTTTATTATATTGAATTTTTCAAACAATTGTTTATATATAAAATATATTTATAAAGATTAAAAAAGAGTCTTTCTTATATTTATAATAGTATATGCCTATATAATATACATATTTTTAAAACAATATGGTAAAGTTCAGGTTCACTGCATTTTATATTCCATTCTGTTTGAAAAAAAAAAATAATAATAAAAAACAAAAACTAGAGCCGTTGTAAGTATTGCAAAGCAATTTCATATGCAAATAGACCTTATGGTCTACATGTTCCGAGACTGAACAGGAAATGATCCAATGAATGACCTTTATTTCGTCGTTCTTTTTTTTCCTAATTCTTAACCGGATATTAAATGAAATTTTCAAAATACCTAATAAATTTGAAATATGAATTTTAATGTGTATATTGTATAGGGTGTTTAGAAAGTCTTAAAGAGTCTTTAAAGGATGCACATTTGTTAATAGATAAGCAATACATTCTAGGAAATTTGAAACCATTTTATGCAACTATGAATGAATGAATGAATTATATTATTAAATTATTTATAACACTATTTTTAAATCATTTATTCGCGATATATAAAATACGAAATTATATTTCTGTAAAGTTTGACAACTAATTTATTCTATATATAAAAAAATATATATTTAAGAGAATTATTGTGTGTGTGTGAGAACGAGAGATTACGTATATTGATAAATAAAAAAAAAATAAAATAATTATTTTTAATAAGAAAAAAATAAATAAATTTAAATTATAATAAAAAAAGAATTGATTGAATGATTGATTGTATATTTGATTTAATTATATTTTTAATTTCAATGATTTATAAAGATTTTTGTTTTTTTTTATAAATGCAATAAAACATTTGGAGTGTTGTTTGCTTGCATGCAGCAGCTACAGTTATCAGAACACGCAACATAAGCTTAAGGATCTGATGGGAGGCAGTTGTGGAGGATTGTGTGGCCGAAACAATAACCACCTGGATTCCACTGCTCAGCTCGTTCTTATACTAATGGCTCCGGGATCTAATTAAATTAAAACAAAAAAAAAAAAAAACAACCAAGTGGAACTGATAAGCGATAATATTATATATATATATATATATATATTTAAAAGGGAGAGCAAGAGAGAGAAAAAAAAGATTATAAGAGTAGGCGTATTTGAGTAACTTTTTTTTTAACCATGTCTCTTTCATTTTCTATCCTCTTCTACTTGTTCTACGGTGTTGATCGGATTAAGATGAAATTTGATACACTTTAAGATCGAATATTTAAGAATATTAAAATTTGGATTGTAACAAATTATTTTTATTCTATTTGATAAATCTTAATTACTTAATAACGTAACAATTATTTTATTTTCATAATTTTTATTCCATAATTATAATAAATACAATAAATATTAAAATAATATTATTACTATATAAATTTATTAAAATTTCTAATTATTTTTCATTACTAAATTCTTTTATATCAATTTTTCATTAATTAAATATTCAAAAAAAAAGTAGACAATTATACTAGTTGTATAGATGGATGGTTAATACAATATTACACTGTAAGCATTGTTTTACAATCAATTAGATCGATATTGCTTAGATAATTTCGAAGATGAAGGAGTGGAAGTTGTTGAAACAAAATTGCTTGATCAGCTTTGCAAATGAACTCAATGAATTGTTTATTTTTGATTAATTTATTCTTTAAACGAATTCAATTGTTCAATTGTAAAGATAATGAAGAAGATAGAAAAAAAAAGAAAGAGGTGAAGAATATAAGGTAAAAGAATAAGAGAATGAAAGAGAGAGAGAGAGAGAGAGAAAAGAATTTGCCAATTAAAAATGTAGTTTAGAATGTGTTTAATTAAATGGGAAAATTAATATATATATATATATAAAGAATATTACAATAAATATTATTTATTTATTTTTTTTCTTAGATGAATAGCTCTGAAATTGTAGTTAATTCTTTTAATATCACAATCATCCTAATATATGCGCCAAACGTTTTTCGTTGTATATGAAGAAATTCATCCATAAACTTTGTCACGCTTATAGAAAAATTATTTTATTCTTTTTAGTCTATGAGAAAAACGTTATTTTATAAAAAAAAATTTATATTTATTTTTATTTTCTATTGAATGAATCAGATCACACTATATGATTCATAAATATAATAAACAATTTCTTACTTTAGTTTGTGAACGTGAAATTATTTTTGATTAATTAACAAACAAAAGATTAAGAGAAAATTAAAAAGAAGTAATTTAATAATAATAATTTTTATGATGAGATTTATTTGTTAGTAAAATATTTGAAAAAATAGGTAAGTTAAGTATGTTTTATTGATTAAAATATGCCCTGTATTTTTTTTTTTTTGTTTATTTGTTTGCATTTGTTAATATTAACACGATCCCGCCGGCTATATAATTTGTCTATTTATTTTATGTGGCGGTATGAGCCACCGGTGGTACATGCATCTACAATAATATATTTTAAATTTATCATATATATTTTCTTTAAAACTATAAATACAAAATAATAAATTTTACACCCATTAAAATGGGTTAAAATGATAAATTAATTCATTTAAATGTACTAAATATATAAATTTTAATGTTATATATATATATTTATAATAAAATTGAATAGATTGTAATACTTTAATTAATATATCAATTACAAAATTTCAAAAGGTCTTTTTTAATGATCCCTTTTTATATTATCCTTTATCATTTATTTATTTATTCATCCTGTTTTACAATAGCCTATAATTAAATTGGAAAATAAAGAAATTTTATACCTGTACTATATATCGTATATGTATATTATATTATTTACTATATGATATTATATAATAATTTTGAAATGTTGATAACTTATATAAAATTTAATATATATCTATAGTAGAGACATTTATTTTGATAGAATATATATAATGTGAATGGTGACATATACCTTTTAATTTTATTCATTCATAAATATATATATATATATATTCAATCATTTCATTCTAATACGAGTATATATAGATTCTATATTTCAATTTAAAGAAAAATAATAATTTATAATTGCGTGGTGTGTGTGTATGACGTATATATAAATTAAATTCAAAAGGAAATATAATAATAAAATATAATCGTTGTTTTCCTATCATATTTGATTTATTATTATTATTATTATTATTATTATTTTTTATTTATTAAAAAAATTATTTATATTATATTATTTATTTCGATATTTTTATATTAATATAATTTTAAAATAAATTCTATATTTATATATTTATTTATTTTTCTGTCCAACTATATAATTTATATACGAGATTTATTTGTAATTGTTCCATTTCCTTATATTATAATATTTTATATGAAAATTCAATTTTTATTTAAAATTGAGAACTTAAAGCTTATGCAACGATCAAAGTAGAATTGTAAATGTTACACTATTAAATAGAAATCATTCATGATTACAAAAATGTTAGATGTGTAATAGATAGAAAAATAAAATCAATATTCTAGTTTATTTTTATTATATGCACACAATTTACAGATTAAAATTATATTTTAGTCAACAATTTTTCCATATTGACAATATTTGATAAAATTAAATTGAAAATGGTCCTTGTCAATGATAAATTAAGAGTATTAAAAGTGATAATGGTACTCACCAGTCGCCTTTTAGGTTTGATGAGTGGCCTGTTTTGTCCGTTCATCTTATAATAGAGTCCGCATGCATTACAGAGGTAGTGACCGGTACCGTCACGACGCCAAAGAGGCGTCGATGTCGCCCCGCAGTTGACACACTCGCGGCCCTCTGCGAACAAAATGAAAATGCTCTCCTGTTCATCCCCCCTAAATCGGGGTTGCATTTCCTTTACAGTGATGGGTTAGTCAAACCAAATTTAAAAACCACGAGAAGCGACTTTTTATTGAATTAGTGAAATTTAAATTTTTCCCCCAACGGTCAAGAACAAACATAGAATTAATTAATGTCAAATAATTCATTTATTATATTATTATATATAAAAATAAGGAAAACTTTTTATAATTTAATTTTATATTTAAAATTTTTAAATAATATTTATTACATAAAAAGATTTAATACAAAAAAATTTTAAATAATTTTTAAGAAAATTAATTTTAATATTATAATTTTTTATAAACTTTATTCGAAATAAACAAAAAATGAATATAATAATTTTTGAATTGTACATTTTAAATTTGAAAAATGTATAAATATAAAACTATTAATTATTTAAATTTTGAAATAAGGGTAGATATTAACAAAAAAACAAAAAAAAAACAAACAAACATGGAAAAATAAATATAATATGTTTTTATAATAAATAATAATAATTTTATATAAAAATAATCAATTAAATTTGTATAATTTTTTTATATATAGTATTAATATTTATTTATTCAAGTAAATTAATAGAAATACATATACATTTCTTTGAAAATAGTTTTTATATTATTTAATTTTTTTTTTAAATTAAAGAAATATATACTTAAATGAAATTTTTATTTATTATTAATTGTTTTTTTTAGAAATATTTAATGAAATCTTAAAAGTTATATAAGTATACAAAAAAAGACAAAATAATTTTATTTTTTCACACAATTCTCTATACTCTAAACTTATTATAATATTTATTTATTATAAAAACATATTTATATTAAAATATAATTTTATATATTTTAAAATAATCGCTTCTCGAAGATTTTAATTTAAAATCGTTAGTTTTTATTTATTAATTTAATTTATTGTATTATTTATTATTTTTATTTTTATAGTTTATATATTATATATTTATAGTTAAAGCTGAATTTATAAAATTTGGAAATAAAATTACCTAAAAACAAAACGTGTAAAGAGAGAAAGAGAAGAATAAGTGAAACATTGATAACACACATAACAGTTCAGTAGCAGCAGCAGCAGGGGCAGCAGCGACATGCTTATAATACAATATTTAAATTGATAGCAATTTTAAATTTTTTTTTTTTAAATTTTTTAATATAATTTAGTTTTTTATTTTGATTCATTTAAAAAAAAATTTTAGTTATTTTTCTTATTTATATTTGAATTATTTTATACTTAAATAATACAAGTACACACACATTTCTATTAAAAGTTTAAATTGTGATTAAAATAATTGATTTCGTATAATTAAATTGCTATCAAATGAAATAACAAAATAATAATTATAATTGCAATATTGTGTTAAAGAGATATTATAAATATAATATTAATATTATAATTATTTAAAATAATAATAATATTAATAATAAAAATTTAAAAATAGAATAGATTCATAAGTAAAGTTAAGTTTAAGTTTGGATGTTAATAAAATTTTTTTCATTAATTACACATTTAAAAGTTTTTATAATTTTTAATATAATTTAATAATTATTTTATAATTTTAAAATAAAATATTTATTATTAATATAAATATTTAATGAATTATTAATAAAAAATAACCCATTTTAAGAATAATACTTTTATGTTAATTAATAAATAGACAATTTTTCGGTTCCTCCGCTTAAAATTAAATTTAGTACATGTTAATAGAAAAATCAATTAACAATAACTGTAATAATAATAAATCCGGCTTTAGGAATGGAATGAGTGGGTCAGATAGAAGAAAGAAATATTTGAGTTACTTACCTGTTATTTAATATTCTATTATTATTTAAATAAATAACGACATTTTGAACAAATGAAAAATAAAAAAAATAATATAAGATGTCTGTAATTTAGAGAAGAATGAATATATTATAATATGTAGTAGGTAGGTAGGTAGATGGTTTTTTTTAAAGAAACATTTATATGTTTAATTTATTTATTTTTTTATTTTTTTTTCAAATAATAATTCTTATTGTAATTTTAATGTTTTTATTAATCGCATTAAATTAATTCATTCATCAGACAAGAAAAAATAAAAATTGCACTAAATGCATTCTGAATAAATGAATAGGAATATGAATTCATAAAAGAAATCACGACATACACAAACAACGATCAAGGAGAAGAAGAGAAGAAAAAAGAAGAAAGAAAAAAAAAATTAAAAAAAGAGAGAGGAGTTTAAAAAAAAAACGCGAGCAACAAACTTAATGTCCATTGAAAGATAATAAATAAATCCTTCACTCCTACCAGGTACATTGATGTATATATGTTTTATTTTTTTATTTTTTTATTTTAATATCATTTTGTAGGTTAGATAAGTAAGTATAATTTGTCAAGAAAAAGATGGTGGTCAAGTCTTGTTTGAACGAAGAGGGAAGCAGAAGAAATAAAAGTGTGAGTAAACTTCAAGTGAAGTAGTTGGTTGGTTGTTCACGTTTAATAAATGAGATTAATAAATGCATAAGCACTTAATTGTGCTTGCTGAGTACAATGTTGTTCAACAACAGGCTCATTTGAATAAACGTTTTCAATATATATATATATATATTCAAATGGATTCGTTGACCGCTACTACCACCACCAACACCACACCACATTTTTAAACTCGAATAAGAAAAAAATAAAAATGAATTGATAAAAGATTAGATAATGAAGACAAATTTCAATTTAACAGAAGGGCTTGTACTATATGCTTAAAATAGTGAGAAGAGGGAGAAAACATTGCAAAACTATAATGCAAGTAATAAAACAAACAAAAAAAAAAACGAAAATTGTAAGTTTTTTTAATAGAGGTCATCTGTTTTAACCGGCAATGCCAGTTCTGTTTTGAATGCTAATTTCATGGTAATTTAATTAAGTAATTTAGAAAGAAAATGTATAAATCTGCAACTATTTATTTACATTTGAAATAAATGTTAAATGGGATGGTGGTTTATATTAATTTTTCTAATCGTCTTTCACGAATAATAATTCACATTCACCACGATTATTTAAATTCAATTCCAATCATAATTGAATCTACAAAACGATTTTCATCCATTTGAAATTTAAATTTTTTTTCTTCTCTTTCCCTTACTAGTTTTTTTTTTTGTTTTCACTGCCAAATTCAATCTGATGATTAATATCAATGGTGATCTAATAACTATTATTATTAAAAGAGGGTGGTTGAAAGAGTATGAGAGGGTTGTGAATTAGTTAAAGGGCGCACGAAAACAAAAGATTAAGTAGATCTACTTACTTACCACTTGTTTTTTTTTTGCTTTTTTTTAATATTGTATATATGAATATAAACAACCAATATATATATACAAGGTGTGTCTAAAAAGTGGTGGATGGTATGATAAAAACATTAAAAAGAGAATGTTAATTGTAAATACCTTTATTAACCTTCAAAATACTCTCCACTTGCCACAACACACTTCTGACAACGTTCGTATAACGCTTGAAAACTGTTGGAGAAGTCTTGATGTGGAATCGTTCTCAGAGTAGCCGTCACAACGTTCAGACCGACAATTCACAAACAGGACACCAGAAAACACTGAACTTGTACGAGAGATGCTAACAAATGATCGGCGATTGACTCTGCGACAATAGCCGAAGAATTGGGTATTAGCAAAGACACAGTAAGTAGTGTTTTCTGGTGTCCTGCTTGTGGATTGCCGGCCTGAACGTTGTGACGGCTACTCTGAGAAGGATTCCACATCAAGACTTCTCCAACAGTTTTCAAGCGTTATACAAACGTTGTCAGTATATATCTATCTCTCTCTCTCTCTCTCTCTTTATATATATATATATATATATATATAGAGAGAGAGAGAGAGAGAGAGATAGATATATATATATATATATATATAAAGAGAGAGAGAGAGAGAGAGATAGATATATACTGACAACGTTTGTATATGTATATAGAGAGAGAGAGAGAGAGAAAGATACATATTATATAATATCAAATAATTTTTTTTTTTATTATTAAATTACTTTAGAAAAATTTTCATCGATGCGGGCGTGGGAGAGACAAACGGGCCTTTTCGTTTTTTTTTCTATTAAAAGTAAAAGACAAAAAAAAAATACCCTGGAGGGAAATAGAAGCGACCTTTTTTTAAAAAAGTTAGTTGGTTGGTAACTTGCCCCCCACAAGTGATTGCCAACACCTGACGATCGAATCGAATTTCTCACAAAACACGCACAAAGGGTTAACAAGTTTTTAAGCATAACCTTTCATTTTAAAATAAATAAGAGAGTGGGAAAAGGGCTACATTCTCTTTCTCCTTCTCTCTTTCTGGGCATATTTCTTTGAAAAAAAAATAATCCCTATATTTATATATAAATATGATAGATAAAGGGGGTTTATTAGAGGGTAGGAGGGGCACGTGGAGAAAACAGTTGGGTCTTCTTGTTTTAAACGATTGGATGCTTTTAATTTAACCTTTGAGGGAGGAATTAGGACGAGGCAAGTGTTGACTAATAGCCCCGTGTAATATGTCTAATCAACCCTTAAATAAAGGGATGAAATTAGTTTTATACGGTGGTGGGAAATGATGTTTAAGCAATCGTTTAAAGAAAGTTTGAGTTTATTTTTTTTTAATTTAAAAAAAAGGGTTGATGTATATCAAGATCGATTGCATCAATTAGAATCATTTTGCGAAATTTAATATTTCATATGTGCGATTATGATTAATTTATGTTTTGTTTTTATTTTTTTTTTTTTTTTTTTTTTGAGTAATCGGAAGTGTCGGTTAGAAATTGGAACTCATCTCGTCTTACTTAACTAAGAAAGGATATAACACAAGAGGGACAGGAAGACAAAATTAGCCGGGGAGTTAAATGGAAATCCAAAAATTGAATGTCTCATTTGTTTATGGTCTTGATCATGAAAATATTATAAACAAAAAAAAAGGATAAGACAATTAACAAGAAAAAAGTGAAATCTCGTTCATTTCCTTAACGATATGTAAATGTTTATAATATGTATGTATGTCTTTAGTAATTAGTTAATTTATTTTATAATATATTCATATTCTGAAAGTAAATTAATAACTATTAAAGACAAGGTAGACAAAAAAACAACTTTTGCTTGTTATAATATAAATATCCATTTAAAGAGTTAAGATTATAATAAAATAAATAAATAAATAAATAAAAATAACAAAACTAAGAATTATAGATATTGTTAATTTTATTATATATAATTTTACTAATTTAAAAAATAATCCAATCAACAAAACAAACATTGGTGATTTTTATATTTTAAGTATTTGAATGGAAAATTTATCATAAATATAAAAAAACAACCTCTGACTTTGTACATCCTACGCAAGGACAACGCATATCAAGCCGGTTATATCAAAGAGGTGTCCTATGATCAGTAGAACGGATCCTATCAACCTTTACCTTGATTTTCTTGATCGGAGGCCCTATCAAGTAGCTTTTCCCCAATGTGGTTCCCGGAGGCTGGGTTGACTCCGTCCCATAGACCCAAGCTAGGGAAATTCCTTTGCCAGGTCCGGGACTTGAACCCGGGACCATGTGAATGTGAGGCAGGTTAGCTACCCACACACCCAATGGCGCCTTTTATCATAAATATATAATTTAAAATTTAATTGTTTAACCGATTTGATAAGGTAAATCTGCACTTGTGTGTTAGTTGATAAATTTTATAAAATTAATAAAAAAAAAATATTAAATAAATAAAAATAACAATAAAAATTAATATTTATTAAATTTCGAGATAAAAAGTTATTTATTTTTTACTAAAAATAATTGGATTGTCTATTTATTTATTTATTTGCCCTGTTTGAAAATTTTTGTAACATAAATAACAAAATAGATCAGGTTTTTTTTTGTATTATTTTTATTGTTGAGGAGCTATTCACCCACTTTGTAAAGGTTATTTTTTTTTATTTTGAATATATCTTGTTATATATATATAGAGAGAGAGAGAGAGTGATATATATATATATATATATATATATAAAAGAAAAAATAATTCACGTCGTATTTGATTTGATTTGAAAAGTCTAGTAAAGCAATTTAAATTTGGAATTCCTTTCTACTCTTTTTTTTTATTATTATATTATAGAATATTGTAGGTGGTGTGTGGAAAAGGATAGAATAAAAAAAAAACGAAATTCCAATTTGAATAATACCACATTTACTTTTGTCGAGCAACGAAGGAAAGAGCGAAGCAACATCGTCTGCGCGACACACACCACAAAGTGATTTAAATGCGTTATTCAAATTTGGTATTGGCTCTCTCTTTCTTTGTATATTTGTAAATGTGTGTGTGTGTGTGTGGATGTGGATGCAAGGCTGTCCAATTAGGCGCGTGGTCCATCTTCTTTGCACACAAAGAGCAAGCGAGAGCACATTAACGTTAATGGGAAGGGAGTAGGAGAGCCACTGGCTTATTAGATAATTGATTCATGTCAGTCGCCGAAATTACAAGCGGTCACGGCCCGGGCTATTATTAAAATCGAAAAGGAGAAAGGTGTTTGGCTGAGTTGTGACAGACAGACAGACATGCCGGTGGAATGGACGGACAGACGGACGGACGGACAGACCCACAACTTCTAATGGAACCATTTCGGGCGGATCCTGCAGGAATTAAGACAGGAGCCGTCAAAAGAGAACACGGCTACCGTGGATTGCGTCAGCAGTGAGGAGCAGCAACATGCACGAACTGCGCAGCAGGAACAACCCCCTCCCTCTACTCCCCTCCACACCTTGATATCCATCGCTCGAACCCCGGGGCTTTACGCAAACGCTTACCCAACAACCCACCCAACGAGCATTATCATTCGGACTCGTGCCCTATTACTATCATTCTTACTCTTCCAAAGACACAAATGCAACATTTATTTCTAAAAACATTCGACCAACATAATTGATAATTTATTAGAATATATAACAAAGGAGAAGAATTCTTCTTTTGCATGAATACAGGATAAAGATATGGATATTCTTAAAATCTCCTCAAAAAAATAAATCAAGGGTCAGTGTCATCGAGAAAATTTATTTTGAATACAATTCGAATATCGAATATCGATAAAGAATTATCAAATTTGTAAATCGAAATCAGGGCTTCTCAAATAGGGGGCCGTGGAATTTCGAAAAATGTGACACATAAATTATAATAATTAAATAAGGTCATTGTTAACATTAGTAAATACATTTATTGACTAGTAAAAGTAAAAAGAAATAGGGGGGCCGTGACATATTAATTTGCGTTCCAAAGAGGCCGTGACTTCAAAAAGTTTGAGAAGCATTGATCTAAAAAAAAATGATGTACCATATACGAGTACTTTCAAAAGATGGACTCAGTCTATTGCGGCATAATTTTTAAGAACCCAAAAGAAGATGATGAAAATATTTCAATAATTTTTATAAAGATTTTCAAATGGTTTGACAAAGGAAACTAAGCTATTCTGAATTTTAATAACTTTTAGTAGTTTATAAGCACTTGCAGAAATGAATAAATACTCGTAGATAATGAATCAATGAGAAAAATTAGTTATTTGAAAAATTTAATCAAGATTTTATTTTATTTAGAATTTTTAAAATTATTATTTTTTTAATTAATTAATAAGATACCTTAAAACCTTCACAAATTTTGATTTAATTAAAATATAGTATTAATTATATACCCAGTAAAAAAAATAAAAATTGATAATCTTGTTAATTATTTTCCAATATACTAAAGTTAATTTTAAAAAATTGATGTATTTCAGAAATTTGTAATAGAAATGTTCTTTTTCAAAACTATATTATTAGTTTTTGGGTATGTATGCATATATTGATATACCTGCGTGTTTTTTTAATATTTAAAAAAAAAATATTAAGACGATTTTTCATAAAAAGGGATCAATAAGATGATAACAAAGGTAAGACAGAGTAAGAGAGATTAAGAAAAAGAAAGAGACGGAGTGAAGGAATGATCGAAGTAGTTGTCCATTGATACGAAAGGGTAAAAATAAATGTTAATGTTAGTTGTAAGTACGAGGGTGAGGTAAAAAGTTTCCGGCCTGACCAAGAAAAACGATGCTTTTAAATTTTTTTTTTTTTGCTTTATTTTTCAACATTCATTTCATTCATAGCTGAGACCTGTACGATATCAGCTGAACGTGTGTGAAATATTTTGCACAACCATTTGAACATGGAAAGCTGTGTGCAAGGTGGGTGCCGCGTTTGCTAACGTTAGACCAAAAACTGCTTCTAAAAAACGTAATCCAAACGAACTTTTGCGTCGATTCATAACTGTTGATGAGAATTAAATTAGAACACCGTTATGAGAAATGTATCAGTGTTGATGGAGATTATGTTGAAAAATATGGTCATTGTCAGGCCGGAAACTTTTCACCCCACCCTCGTATATATACACTTAATACAAATAACATTTCAACATCCATTAAACAGACAACCAGACAGACAATACATATTTAATGTATATTTATTACAGTTGAACCATTAATTGATACTAAAATAATAATAATAATATTAAATCTTAGTAATCTTAGTAGTAATAGTAGTAGTAGTAAAGGTGCAGTGAAAAAGCTAAACCACCGCGAGCGGCAAAAGACCAAAAACAAAAAAATAAAAATAAAATAAAAAAAATAAAATAAAAAACAAAATAATAAATAAAATTTAAAAAAAAATTAATATAAATAAATTAAAAATATTGGCATATTATCGATTGAATTAAACAAAATTTGGCTGTGCAAAATTGTTATTATTATTAAAATAAAAAACACATAAATATAAAATATGATGGTACTTATATACAACAAAAAAAAAATTAAAAAAAAATTAAAAAAAAAACAAGGAAACACTGTGTAGAACCAACAAACGCATTCAAAAAAATAAAAATTTCATGTGTTACACAAAGTGCTTAGGACCACAGACAAAAAGATTATTTCAGAAGAAGAAATAATTAAACATAAACATGGTAATAGTATATTTTTTTAATTGATTAATTGTATTGCATGTAAATTTATATAAATATATATAAACATATAAATATATATATATATATGAAATGTGCCAAATTTTGAAAAATTCCAAACGCGTGTTTAAATAAATTATAACAAAACAAACAAAAATAATAATAATAATAATAATAATAAAAAGAAGAAATAAATATAAGATTAAAAAAAAGTAAACAAATCATAGAAGAAATAATAATAATAATAATAATAATAAAATCTTATCGAAAAAGTTTGTAAGTGCTTAGCCATAAAAATCAGTTCAAATTAAAGTTTTCTAACTGAAAAATAATTTATAAAATAAATCTGTCTTTACTTTGGTAAGAGAGAGTCTTTTAGAATTGATCAAAAGAGAAATCAATCTATTTTTTGTTTTTTATTATAAAGAAATTTTCGAAAAATATTGTAATTAAATTAAATTTAAGTAAGTAAAATTTTTTCTTCAGAAGCATAATTTAGAAATAAACTTCATTTGAACCCTTTTGAAATGTAATTTTTTTTTTCTAAATTACAACTGTTTTATTTTCATGTAACCTCCAAAATACAAATACAAATGTTTCTTTCCATAAACCAACGTTCATTTAAATGTTATCACCAAAAGGTTCCGATCTATTACAATATATAGACAACCTCCTCAGGTCATTAATGGAGAATAATGTATTTCGGAAATGAGTTGTGAGCTCGCCAAAAGGGCGGGGAAGACGATTCGTTCTCGTTAACCTTCTCCCCCCCCCCCCCCCCATAATCTGAACCATCTCGTAAAGACCCCATCATCGAACAAAAATATGAGAAATGAACATTCATCTAAAAACCCACCCACTGTCACCTCATCACGAGACATCATCCATTCTTATCACTTATCATATCGACACGTTGAAGGTGGGAGTGAGAGATTGGGGTAGAATTTTAAATTAAATTCAAAGAGCGAGAAAAGACGCCATTGAAAGAAGATATACTGAGAAGGGCTGTACTCAGAAGTGAATATAATAACTCGAGGGGTGATTTTTTTTTCATTCTTTCGAATGAGGAGGGTTGATATTCCTACCACGAGGGAGTGGAATAATTAAAAAGAAATTGACATTAAAATATTAGATATTAAAAAAAAACTAAATGGAGCTCAAGGGGGTAGCGATTTAATACATTTCATACAAAAAAAACATTTTTTTTTTTTGGTGATGTGTCTACGTCTATCAATTTAAAGAGATAAATCTTAAAAATTACTAAAATTATACCTATATAATCAATCTAAATAGAACAGTAAAACAAAATGTATTATTATTTTTATTTTTCATTTTTCAGAGGGCCTTCGGCGCTCTTCACACCTAGACGGGGGCTCCGCCTCCTGTGCCCCCGTGTGGTACATAGTATTTGGTTGAAAGTAGTAAAAGGTTTTCTTCCATTTTGTTTCAATCCGTATATTACATAAAACATTCATTTCTTTTTGTGTTCTTATTTAAAATATATTTTAATTTAATCAAAAAATTAATTATATATTATTATTGTATATGTTATATCTATCTATCTATGTGGCCCAATGGTACTCGAAAGTTCTTGGCCGTAACAACCACATTTTTCTAAGTGTCCCTATACTGAGCCACATCCATCCAACTCCTTTCCTGTCTCATCTCTCTTACGTCCCTTCCTATAAGTCTTTGGTCTTCCAAGCGAACGTTAATTAATTAATTAATTTTTATCCCCTTTGATAATAATTATTAATTTATCGTTATGAATATTTTAATGAAAATATGTTAATGAAAATAATTTTAATGAAAATATGAAAAGATTGATATAATCATATGAATAAATTTGACTAAAGCACTTACTTACAAATAAGATTTTATTAAAATAAAAAATAAAAAACAAAATATTAAGAAAAAAAGGAAAAAAGAAAAAAAAAAGAAAAAGCGAAAGTCTTACCGGCGCTTGATCTAGTCTTATTCCTTGCACCTTTACTAGCGGCAAGGGAGTGATGGAGGCCGGCCTGATGGCTGGCGGCGGCTCCAGCGCCCGGGGGTGGCGGCGGCTGCAACGCGCACGCCGCCGCCGATTCGTTCGACTGGCAACCGCCGCCGGTGGAGGAACCGCCGCTTGTCTTGTACGCTGAGTAGAAGCCGTCGAAGCCCCCCTGCTGGTGGGCATGATGGTGCGGGTGGTGGTAGTTGGCAATACCTTCGCGTTGTTTGCTCGAGATGAGCACTGCACCGGGTTTCACATCTTGACTCTGGCTGCCGAAAACGCCGTCCTGGCCTCCGCCGAACACTCCACCCAACGATTGGTATTCGACGGCAGCCGCGGCGGCAGCAGCTGCGGCCGCTGCAGCTGCTGCGGCCGATGTGGACGCCGCAGCTGCAGCGGCTGCGCTGCCGTTGCCGCTACTGCCACCGCCGCCACCGGCCATTGCCGATGAGGCCACGGAATCGGGGGTGTTGTCCTTGGGTGGTGTGGGTGGGAAACTGAACAGGTGACCGGGAGCGGAGGCCGATGCACCGGCGCTTGTACTCGGCGTCGCTGGCTTCTCCGAAGACGCGTCCTGGAATGGACCGGGAGCTGAACACCAGGAGGATGCCGCCGAGGATTTACTATCAGAGGCAGCAGCCGCTGATAACCACGGATGAAGTGGGGTGTGGAAATGCGGCCGACACACTTGACTCGATGTCATCCTGGCTACTGCAGCCGCTACAAAACAACCAAAACCAAAAATTAAAATCAATTGGATTGTTTTTGTTTTTTTTTTTCATTACAAGAATTAATCAATCAGGAAATAAAAATAAAAAATAAAGAAAAAAATTAGGAATCAAAAGAATGAAACTGATTCATAAAATCAAGACACAATCCATCTGAGTCACACATTTATTTTATTATTTTAGTTACTCTACGCCTCTTATTACTCGCGGCTATTATCTAACAAATTCATTGAAAATAGAAATTAAAAAATTGATGGATTGAATTTAAGTATTTATGAACTTAATAATAAAGGGATTTTTATTATAGTTTTCCTATTTCCACAAGTGAATCATAAGCTTAGATTTCAATCCTCACCTGAGTTTATTTATTACGGTGAGAAATTATAATATAATATAATATAATTAGTCATATTCTTAATAATTCATTAAATAGAAAAATAACTAAATAAATCAAAAATTAGTATTATTAAATTATTTTAAATAAAACATTTTTTTTTAATTTTCTTTTTTTTTTTGATGGTAATTAGGTATATATATATATATATATATGAAATATACTATAATCCAGCTCTGGCCAACCCAAATGACTCCATGGGCCTCTTTGATTAGGTCCGATGCTACAGGGGCCGCATTTTAAGAAAACGTGCAACAATATATTAAAAAACACTTTTAATACTTTCTTGATGCTTAATATTTAATGGTTTTATTTATTATTTTTCAACTACTTTTTTTTAAATTAAAATAATAATAATTTAAAAGAAAAAAAAATATTCTCTATTAATTACAATTATTTCGAACTTTTTTCTTCCTTTTTATGGAATTAAATATGTAGTTGTAAAATTTTAGTACATATTTTAAATAAAAAAATTAATTAATTATAATTATTTTAATTATTTTCTCTGTTTTTGAATATACAGATGAGAAATGAAAGTTACAAAAGAACTATAAAGTCAACTGGCGGGCCGCACAATTTTTCACGGTGGGCCGCATGTGGCCCGAGGACCGCTAGTTGGCCAGGCCTGCTATAATCTATAATAGTATTGGATTCAAACACAAACACCTATACATAGAAAATCTTTCATTTAAGTTTTAATTTATATTTATATGATTATTAACAAACCTAAAGAGATTCATAGGTAATATATTATAATATGTGTCGGGAAAATAAAAACAAAAAAAAGGCATTAGTGATATTTGGCCTATTATATGATAACGCATGGTAAATGTCATTGTTTCCAACAAATTCCCATGATATAAACAACCATATTTTATTTACATTAAAATTTTTCACACAATTAATTTAATTTCCTAATTTTGTAAATACAAATAAAAAATGAATTTTCAAGTAAAAACTAATATAAATTATATATAATATGAATTTTAATATCAATATATAAATTAAAAAAACAAAAACAAATATAGATAAATAATTAATTCACAAAAATTATTTAGCAATTTTAAATTAGCAAGTTAAATTCTTCATAATTTCAAATTAATTAACTAATCTTGTATTTATTTCTTTATTTAATAATTATAATTTTGATAATTAATTATTCAAATTTATTTTGAAATATTTTTTTTCTCCTTGTTTTTGGTTTTTGAATAAATTATATTAAATTGAAAAAAAAAATGAAGGGTATTTATTTATTAAATATCTAAATTGATAAAACAATAATCAATAAATAATTATAAAAAACAAAAAAATTATATTTGTTTAAATATTTTTCATAATATTTTTATTTTATTTTATATTCAATATAAAAGAAAAATATTTAACATCTGAAGCACGTTTCGATGGTTGGAATTAATAATAGATAAATCTTTTATTTAATAGAAGTATTTTCCCTTTTAAAGATTGGTATTCATATTTATTTATTTTTATTGTAATCTTAATAAAGGTATTTCTATAAATGAATTAATGCAAAAATATAAAAAATCTTCATTCATATATTACATATATATATATATATATATATATAAAACCAAAAATAGAATTTTAAAAATAACATAATATTCTATAGATATGTATAAATAATGGTAGATGTGTTTTGCATTTAAGGAAATCATCTGCCTTTTATGATAAAAAAGAGAGGCGAATCAAAAAGATGAGAAGAGAAGAGAGAGAGCAATGTAATATTGAATAATTTATTACATTTGTGGGTGGATATTTATAAACGGGCCGTTTTTGGATAAAAAAAACTTGAATATCTATAAATTTAAATATCTTTGGAGTGTTTTTTTTGGAATTTATTTATTTATTTATTTATTTTTTATTTTGTTCAGATCTTTATTTAATTTATATAAATCATTAAAAAAGAATTGATAAAATTTATAAATATTAAAACCAAGTAAATTGTTAAATAATTGAAAAAATAACGGAAGTGTGAAGTATAAAAAAAAATCATTTTTCTTTTGTTAGTAATTTATTTAAATTTATTTTTCGTTTCGCAATGTTTGTTTTTATCATTAGTATAAAATCCATGTAAATGATTGTGTGTTTTATTAATAAAAATTGTTTTATTAATTAATATCAATTTAATTAATAAATTCATTTTTTTTTCTTTATGTTTGTATTACTTAGTTTAATGTCGTATTTAGTTGTTTTTAAATAGTATTAATGCAACGGATGTTATTATTAAAATAAAGTTAAATGGAAGTTGAAATCTTTTCATACCTCCCCCCACCCCACCCCTTCCCTCTTTTATCTCTCCATATAGGGTTAAAATTTGTCATTTCTTTCTAAAGGTGATAAGTAGAATATTTGAAAGGAGCATAAAGTTATCAAACGATGACTTTGATCTTTGATGCTGGCTGACTGCTGTCCCTCTTCCAATAGTTTTTATCCATTCCCCTACCACTGCCCTTCCCCATCCCCACTCCCACCACCACCATACTTTTTCCCTTCCAAATCCCTTGCTTGTATGGTATTTTTAGTTTATTTAACAAGCGTCTATTTTGTAAATGACCTTTGCTTTTGTAAAAACGACGACATTGCTTTATTGAAAGGGGTGATTTCTTCTCTTTTCTCCCCATTGGTGAATTTTCTTTGAAAAGCAACCTCTCCCCCCCCCCATCCCTCGTTGAATTCCGATTGGTCCATTTCAATTCCCGTAACAGTTCGCCAATCGTTACAACGAGCTTCTCATTTATTCAAAACCCATGGGGACGGTGACGGGGGTTGTATTCCAAAAATTTTCAATGTCGTTTGTGCCACTAGGAAGGTGGAGGAGAGGCGAGGTTAACTACCACCTTTGGAGTCAATAACCCTTGATATTCTTTAAGCCATAAGCGTAGGGCCTTTTAACCAACCCTTGGCCCTTCACACTTGCACTATTGCTGACTCAGTCGATGGCTATCTATATTCTTTGAATCACGGCTCGCTTTTGTTTCTTGAGTATTCTTTGAGGCTTTCTGCAAGCCGTGTCAAAAGTCACATTAACAACATACAAGAGAACGAAAGAGCAAGAGAAAAGATTTCTACTTTGATTATTCTTTCTGTTTTTCTATCCCCCCCCTCCTCCTCCTCCTCATCTTTACCCTTCAACCCCTGTTATTTATATCACGAGCGGAAAAGAAAAAAAAATGTTGACTTTCAAAAAGAAAATCTGGTCCTTTAAGTAATCATTAAATATAGTATAATCATACTAGTACTTATTTGTACTAGCATTTGTATTTGTTTTTGTAAGAAAATAAAAATACATGCTTTAGAAATCGCGAGTAGAAGAAACTCCTTAACAACTAAAAAAGTTTTGAATGTAATTAAATTTCTTTTATTTTTATTTTAATATTTATAAAATATTGTATAGATTCAAATTATATATTATATATATATGTATCACTAGAAGATTATTTCTTATACTAGACGAACCTGTTGCAAACGGAGTTTGCAATTTAAATTTAAACTTAATTTGTAATTAACTTCATAATGTCACAGACATCACATACCTAACTTCACAATGTTATCACATATGTCACATCATATACATACATACGACGGAAATTATATTTATAAATAGATAAATTCTATATTATTTTAAACTATTATAAATAAAATTATACTTAATGTAATTTTATTTATTATTATAAATGTATTAATTTTTCTTTTTCTCTAACAAGCTATTTAGCCAAATGGACATCAATTCATTCATTCATTCATTCATTCATTTGAATCTATCCATTTCTCCTGCTCGTCATCAACCTGCCTATCAACATCATCTATCATCGATCAACTATATAACCCGCACTCTTTCTCTCTCTCTCTCTCTAGTATGAATGTGTTTTTTTCTTTAAATGTCAATAAATATTAACAAATAATAATCAGCAAATATAAAAACAAAGAAGATTCAATTGAAAATATTTTTGTTTTTATTTTTTTAATATTAAAAAGTTTTATAAGTTAGCTGATGGTATCTGTTTCGACAGAGAACAACGGGGTCGTCTGTATATACATTATTTCGCAGTGTTTGTTGCTTGAACGATGAAATCCTCTTTGATGAAACGTCAACATCGACGTTCTTTCGAAAATCATAAAACTTATGAAGTAATTCTATTTATTATTATTATTATTATTATTATTATACGTTTTTTTTTATTCTCCTCGATTTTTAATTACTCTTTTCCTGAGATTTCTTTACTTGGTAATTACACACACACATAAAGCGGGGCTGCCAACAACGCCAGTTGCCTACCAACAATCTCGTATGAAAAGTATCTAAACCGTGAAATGTATTCAATCGCCCATCCATCCAACCAACCGGGCCTATTTTATGCAAAATAAATTATTCTCCAAATTCATTCCAATAGGAAATTGTTTTTAATTAAAACAAAAAAAAATTATAATAAGTAATAAGAATATGATAAAAAATATTATTATATTTTTTTTGTTTTTGTTTTTGTTTCTATTTATTTAATATTGATGTTGGATTGTAATAAACTCTTTCCTCACTGGTTGACTGGATGGATGGATGGATGGTTGGTTGGCCTTCATTTTGTGAAGTGTGCATGCAGTCCAGTCGTCCAGCCAGCATGCGTGCCGGGATTAAGTATGCGTAGGTGGCGGCCAATGTAATATGTAATAACCTGTCATTTATGCAATCTTATGTCCGTCAATTGAAACTCTACAGAATAAAAACAATGAAAAAAAACGGGAATTATTTATTTATAAACATTTCTCGTATTATATAAAAAAAAAGAATTTAATCCTGACATTTGTTTCTCTTTAAATCATCTTTAAGATTATTTATATTTTATTTTATTTTAATTCAATGAAATAAATATTATATATGTTTTTTAGTATATACTCGTATAATATATAATGAAATTAATTTAAATTGGGTTTATTTATATAAATTATTATTTAAAGTGAAACTTGAAAAAAATAAAAATAATATTTTCTTTAACGTTTTCAATCATATAAAATATTTATATATTTTTAATTATTCTACAATATAATTTCTCTATTATAAATTATTTTCGAGAATTAGCATTTTATTAATTAATAACCTTTTTTTGGATTGAAACAGTAATTTATTGGTTTTGAAAAAATAATTGATGAAAAATTCAAATATGTTGATAGATATTTTTTTTGTCAAACGTTTATCTCTTATCAATTAATAATTAAATTCCATTATGAATTATTCTAATTTAATTATTTATTATTTTTATTTTTTAAATTAATTTTTTTAAATAAATAATATGTATATTTATATATATATATATATATTAAAAATTTTTTTAAATAAATAATATGTATATTTATATATATATATATATATATTAAAAATTAATTTAAAAAATAAAAATAATAAATAATTAAATTAGAATAATTCATAATGGAATTTAATTATTAATTGATAAGAGATAAACGTTTGACAAAAAAAATATCTATCTATATATATATTATATAAAAATTTTTAAATGATTTATTATATTTACATTTATTTGTAAATATTTAAACAGGTAAATATAGAATAAAAAAAGTAAATAGGAGATATTCATAATTATACCAAATACATAAAAAAAAATAAATAAATAAATAAATTGACTCAATGATGATAGGAATAATTTTTTATAATAATAATAAAAAATCTTTATTATATAATTTATTTAAAAATACATTTTCAAAGTTGAATAAATATTGGGAATGTTTAAAATAAGTTGACCTGTGGCCAGGCACAGAACCGACCGACGGTTTGAAATAAATAAATTTCTAGCTACAAGAAACAATTTCAAATAATTTAAATGAATCTATTATTGCAATAAAAAAACAGATATGGATTTAATATAAAATAAATATTTTTAATTTTATTTTATTTATAATATATAAGGAGGCGCTGGGTGACGTCATATAATTTTAAATTAAGATAAGAACAATACCTCCCTTACTATCATAAATATCCAATTACAATTACTCTTCTATCTATTTTAAATAAACTGTAAAAAATAGTAGTAGTTGAAATTTTTTAAAATAAATTTAACAACGGGAATATTTTTCAAAGAAGTAGGACAAATTTCAATTGTTTCCATATACCTACATTAGTTTTTACATAAAAAACATCAAATAATAATAATAATAATAATAATTTAGTTGACAAATATTGTTTATAATTCTTCATGCAAACATAATATTTAAGATTCATTTATGATATTTAAGAGAGTAAAAAAAAAACAAAAAACAAAACAAATTATTTATTTAGATTGAAAGATAGAGAAGACACTTTGTTATCTATCTAATAATTGCATTTAACATAAGTTTGTTCAATTTATTTTTTATATTAAATTATTTATTTTATATTAATTATCCAATATTTTTTTTATTTCTTTAAAATATAATCAGTTTATAATTATTATAATCAATCTCTACCCCTATCATATTAATCTTATTATAAATTCTATATATATATATATATATATATATATATATATATAAACTATTACTGTGTTTAATCCACTAAATAGAGAGATAGTTTCGGTAAATTTAATTGAATTCAAACAACAACAGAAGAAAAAAAAATAATAAATCTAGCTCAATGATAAAAACATTAGGGAACGAAGCGCACAGATGATATCAGATTGTTTTTAATGAGCATCTATTCTATTTTATCTTATTTTAATCTCAGAAAACTATTTAACATACTTCCTTGAAGAATTAATAGAAAAGAGAGAGGGAAAAAAAGCATTTAAATAAAACAGTCTCCGTTAGTTGAGGTTTTGTTTGATAAAAAAAAGGAGTGTATCTTTCACTCAATGCACTGTTTCTCGCCCCCCACTATAATTGTACATCTACATATTCATTTTTAATTAAATATATATATATACTTCTTCTATATTAATATATTAAATATTTTTTTTTAATAAAAAATAAATGAATCTTGTATATATAGGTAGGGTGACTAAACGTCCCGTTTTTTCATTATTAAATATGCTTCTACAAAAAAAAAAAAAGGTAAAATGTCCCGATTTGGTGTTTTCAAAATATGGACCCTCTATATATAGATATATATATATTATATATATATAATAGATAAGAAATGAAAAATTATAATTTCAAAATCGAGTTATAAAATTTTAAAATCTACATTCTATTAAATTGATTAATTCTATGTGTTTTTAATATAAAATGAGAATATTCTTTTTTTAATTTTTTGTCAACTTCTGATGTGCCACAGACTTATCGGAACAATGTTGATGTACATAATTGTAATATAAAATGCTGAGAAGCACTGATTTTAACAATGATAGTAATTATAGTCAGGCATATAATCACTTCAAATCAAAAAAATATTATTATTATTAAAACCAGAATAAATTATATGCCTTAAGATAATATTATTCAAGTCATTCCTGTGTGTTATATTATTTGAATAGATTCAACCCCTTTTTTTTAAATCAGATAATTTATTATTATTATTATTATTATTATTAATATTATTGATTTGATATTTTATAAAATTTCTAAACACTTTTGTAATAAAGAATTTTATTTACATATTTTCGTAGAATGGTCAATTTATTTTTTTTAAATTTATAGATTTAATGAATTCTTTTAGTAGAATTTTTTTTTTTTTTTTTTTTTTGAATAATTTCTTGTCATCACATGGTCTTCTTCGAGAGAAGAACTGAGAGATACAGAGAAGCTCTTTTTCATTTTGGACAGAAGCAATTTTTTTTAATTTCTGTTAAATTTATTTTTTTATTTTTTTCTTCATCTTATTAATGAACATCATTAAGATTATTTATTTATTATGTATTTTTATTTTCGCAATATCTGAGTTTTTTTTTTTGTTTGGTTTTTTTGGCAAAAGGTATAATCGAAATGTCTTTCAAAACAAGTGGCAAAATTCACCGATAAATAATATCCAATCGAAAGAAGAATAGATAATCAGTAGTTAACATTGTGGAAGGGTAAAAGTGGAGGTGGTATCAGGTTTTTTGGATACGTTCCGCAAGGTGCTCCCTTGGTCCTTTTTTCCTCCTCCTTCGTCCGTTCTCTCTCTCTCTCTCTCTCTCTCTACACACACACACACACACATCATCATTTCACCTCTTTTTTTTTTTTTTTTTTTTTTTAAATGTATTCGAGGACTGGCAAGCGAAGCGTATCTCCCACGCCGCCACCTCCATACCCCCTCAGCCCTCTCGCATCACTCATGGACTATGGCCTCTTGGGCTCCATTTGTCTGCAGGTTTGCCACTAACAATGGCGATTTTCTCCTGAATATGCATAATATCCCTACAATCAAGATAAAATACCCCCTTTTCCTCCCGAACTCCCCTATCCTATGACCATCTGGCCTCAACCAGCTACATACGCTCTAAAGAATATTCACACTTGCTCCCCACCAGACAGACAAACTGACAATTATATATATATATATATATATATTTATAACTAAGTACAGTTTCTATTTTAGCTAATATAACTTTGTAATGAATTAAATTTATTATTATTATATAGGTATATTCAAATGAGAACAATAGATAGATAAAATATTCACTTTATCATATTTTAAATCAACTTCACATATTAAAAGTGAAAAACTGCTGGACTAAGTAACATGCCATTTGTATACCAACACATCACAAATATCACATTTTTATATGAATGAGGATTATTTATTTTCTCATTAAACTTTATGAGGAGAAATTTTTAATTGAATAAAAATGATTATCTTACTTTTTTCTTGAGTTTTATAATATATTTTAAATTATGCCCAAATTGATTTGAATTTGGTTTAAAAAAAAATGATTTAATCGTAACCAGAAATAAAGTTATTTATTTTTTTTTTTCAAATGGCTCTCCCTCTCTTATTATATTATCTATATCTATATATTTAAAAGACAGTTCTATCCCATACACCTCCTAAACGACTTATGCGATTTGAGCCATTTCATTACCATTGGATAGCCCTCGGGCTAATCTATTAATAGCGTGAAATTCATTGGAAAACAATAAATACTTTTTGAGAAAAGTGAAAAAATAATTTTTTCTTACTTTTTATTATTTTTATATGTGACGTCACACGCTTCTTATATCTTATATATAACATAAAATTAAAAATATTTATGTTATATCCAAATCTGTTTTTTATTGCATTTTATTACATTTAAATTAAGAAAAAACTTATGAAGATGACTTTTCCCAGAGATGTGATCAATAAAACTCGATTTTTCTTTATAATTACTATCACTGGTATGAATTTCAAAAAAAATGTACCACTCGGGGATACAGGGGGCGGAGCTAGTATTTATTAATTTTAAGTTAAGATCCATCTGTATCTATAAAAGTTCTAACCTTTTATATGGTATTTCATTGTGATAAACTTATATTTTTATTTTTTTTAGAAATAATAAAAATAATAATTTCTAGAAATAAGTCCTGATTAAAATTCGAGTTACGAATTTATTGATTTTGAAAACATTTTCATATTGACATCGAAATATACTAAGGTTAATCAATACCTTATTATAGGTATAACAATTTATAATCATATTTATTTGTTTTTTGTTATGCCTTACAATGTATAACAGAAATAATACATAAGTATAATAATAAAATATAGATTAATTGATTTTTATTAATTGTGTTAATATAATAAAAATTTGTTGTTTTTCTATAAAAAGAATGGAAATAAAATAAATAAAAAAAAAAAAAGAATGGTGCAATTTTCTTTTAACAATTCCATTTATAATATCGTACTATCGTACATGTCTAATTGACTTTCCCTTTTTCATACATTTCTTATAATGTATTATTTATTTATCTATTTTTTATTTTATTACTCTATTGATTTATTTATTAATCGATAAGTTAAAAAAAAACAACCGTAGCTTGTAAGAGAAAAAGAGAGGAAGGAAAGAGTGAATACTAAATAAAGTAAACTTTTTGTATTATTATTAATATCAATGAAATATCGCGAAAAATAAAAATTTTAATAAAATTATTACTTATTATTTTCTTTTAAATTAATTTTTAATTAATAATAATAATAATAATAATAATGTTAGAGATGAATCATAATTTTTTTTTTGTTCCCTCTTCATCTCTTTCAGTTCTAATTAAGGCACCGAACGAAGCGTGCATGCATCGTTCGTTGTTTCCATAAAAGAGGAAAATCATGTTCGCCTGTGCATCGCCCGCCTACCTGTCTAACATATACTATATGTCTGTCTGTCTGTCTGTCTATCTATCTATCTTTGTACCTGTCTACCGCTCTAGATATTTTTCTTATTTTTATTGAATTTTTCTTCAAACTAAACACACATACCTATATATTATATATATATTTACGATTTGT
Source organism: Labia minor (assembly GCA_963082975.1). Classification (NCBI taxonomy): domain Eukaryota; kingdom Metazoa; phylum Arthropoda; class Insecta; order Dermaptera; family Spongiphoridae; genus Labia; species Labia minor. The sequence goes on along the minus strand of OY720347.1, from coordinate 11,614,696 downwards.
GTTTGTCCAAGTGTTCATTCTATCATCCTAGAATAAAGGTAGCTCTTTAAAAGGTTCGTTAAACACCCTTTCTTATTGCAAAAGCGTATACAAGCCCTTCTAAGGCGGTCTAAATCCGTTAGGTGCCGATACGGGTGCACTTCTTTATTTATTTATTTATTTATTTATTGACGTTTTAACGAGTTCATGAGTAAAAGAAAGAGTCAGTGTAAAGAAAGAGGAAAAAAAAATAATACTGACTATATTAATCGTTTAAAAAAAGGTGAAGGTTAATTAATACGAAAATGTGTTTTGAAGTCATATTATTCCCCTAAATTAATTTAATTAAGTTTTATTATTATAAAAGAAAACGAAATTCACTAATTGACCATAAAATAATTCATAATTTTTCATGAGATTTTAAAATTAATATTCTCACTAGTTTTAATGATTTCTCGAAAGTTCTTGACCCTAGTAACACACACACACACACATTATTCTAACTATTATCCTATAATGTCCATATATGTTGCTCAAAACACATGAATCATAAATATGATTATATTTTTAACGATCATTTATCATTTAATATTACTTTTTGAAAGTTAATCCATTAATTTTTATTATTTTTATATAATTAATACTTTTTTTATTTATTTCTCTCATTTTGAAAAACAACAAAAAAAAACAAAAAACAAAAAAATAAGAAATTTAGGATTTTTTCAAATATTCATTTATTTTAAAAGTTTAAGTTCTATTTACCACACATACTTAATTAAAATAAAATTTTCGTTTTGCATAATAGACTGAAATAATAGTTATATTTCTAATTATACATATATTATAAATTTAACTCCTTCAATGAAAGTATAAATTTAGATATCTTAAATAAAAAATTTCTATAAGTAAAATTTGAATAAAAGTTCAAAATTTATAGATATATTATTACAAAAATGTTTATATTAATATATATATTTATATTTATAATATCTTAGAATAAAGGATTTGAAAAAATAGTTTGTTTTTTTTTATAACGTTTTTCTCAACTTCACTTGGCGTCGGTCTGTCCGTCCCGGTGACTGTCTGTTCGCTCTTTTGACAAATTGAAATCGATTTTTCATCGACTTTTTATTGAGATAGTCTATTTTTTGCTTATATAATTAATTAATTTAATCTATTCTAGATTATTATATTAGTATTATATTTAATTTTCTATTTAATTCAAAAATGTTAAAAAAAAATTATTGTAAAAATTTTGAACTTCAGTAATACTATTATAATTAAACATTTGAAATTAAAAATAAAATTATAAATTATAAATGAATAGTGAATTGTGATAAAACATAATAATAATGAATGATCATTTAAAAATGAGGACAAATGTAGAAGTAACTATAAAAAAAATAGATTTCTGAAACTTTAATTAGAAATGTGCATTTTGTAATGTTAGAAAATTAAATTTTGTAGTTGTTATTGTTATGAACGTTGTTCATGTTGTTATTTTATTAAAAAATAATTACAAATTATATCAATCAATCAAGTTGTGTTAAAATCTTGTTCAAATAACATTAATTACCAATTAATTGAATCGATTATATGATAAAATATTCGAAAATAGATTGAATAAATAAATAAATATTAGTTAGATATACCATAGATTCATTTTGATTTTAATTAAAAAAATTAAAAAATTTTTTATTTTTTATTTTTTGATAAAGTTATTATTTTACTAAGTACTAAGTACATAAATTGTTATAAGTAAGTTTTCTATTTTCTCATTTATAGATAAATAATTAACATTAAAACAATTGTTTATTTATTTATTAAATTATATATTTAGAGTGGACTATATGTTTGAAAAGACAAATTATACCAGCTATATTAAATATCTATTTGTGGAAAGAGCAAATGTCAATTTAGATATGAACAAGATATGGCCGTTGGTGATTGATTATTTGGTCGTTATTGAAAATTAATATTATTAATAATGTTTACATATATTTAGATAGATATTATTATTCTATTGATTGAAATTGAAATGACAAACGAAACAATTTGAAAATATCTAATAAAGAGAATCTTTTTCTTATTTATAATTAAGTAAGTAAAATTGGTTTGTTAACTTTATTTAAGAGTTGATTATATAATATTAAACCTACTAAAACATATAATCAAAAGAGTGAGAATGGATTATTTAAGAATTAAAAAAAAAATGTTAAATTAATAATTTGTTGTTGTTGTTATTTTTGTACTTGATGAATTATTATAATCATAAGATATTATCTTAGATAACATAAACTCTAATGGTATTTAAAAGTAATATTCGATTTTATATTATTATAAGTACGATATCGTACCAAAACATTCAAAATAAGTTTTTTGTTTATGGTCACTAAAGTATTATTTAATAGATACAAATTTTACAATAGAATTTTTTTTATCATATAATTAAATATGTACTCTTGATGATTAATTAAAAACTAGATATTTATATATTCATATTAAAAAAAAGTTTTATTTTTTATATCATAAAATTAATGAAAATATAGCTTATATTTAATATTAATTTTATTATTATACAAGTTAAGTATATATACGATTATATATAATTTTCTTATTTAAAATAAATAAGAAATTCAATTATTTAAATATCACTCATGTATAATTAAATGAATTTTAATGTATTTTTATATTATAATATAAGAAGATAATATAATGAATATATATATATATATATATATATAATGAAGATGCCATGTGTAGGAATTGGTAGGAGATTGACTCTTATTAAAATTCTGCCCATGAATCTGGTATTAAGTCATCATTTCTAGGAAAAGAAATAAATAAGAAAAAGGAATACAAGATGCATTAGTGTTTGTACACACACACACACACTCTCTCTCTCTCTTAACAAAATATCCATTAGAACAAATAATCTTAGATATTGCATAGACAAAAAAAAATTAAATAAAATTTAAAAACGTTTTCGTGGGGGTGAACTTTTTTTTTTAATTAAAAATTTTATTAAAAATAAAAATTCAACACAATTCATTAAATACAAAAGGTGATGAAAAATGATCAATTAAATTAATTTAATAAATCACTTAAAGAATGAGGAGGCAGCTAGCCGAGAGTGTAGCGTAGCAATTTTCTACACAAGAAATCGATTCCAACTAAGAACAAATATTTCTAATAAAATTCAATTTAACATCATCACTGTCAGTTCCTGGTTCTAGTTTTATTATTAATACATATTATAAAATCTAAGATTTTGTTGGAAAGTTTTTTAGTTAATTTTGAATTTATAAGAAAAATTTTCATTCTGAAATGATTTTAAATAATTTGTTCATTTTTAAACATGTATCCAAAAAACCATCACAACCGAAAAATTATACCTTGTAAGGATGACTAATCGAGCCAAACGTTGGGCTGCCACTTTGTAAGGAGGACCGTTTCAAGTTGGGGTCACTTTGTAGACGATCCTCTTACGTTGGGTGCCAATTTATAAGGGGATCTAAGTATGGGGCACTTGTAATGATCCACGATGACCGCGAATTGTTAATTATGTTAAGTTAATGATGGGCGCCAACTTTGGATATCCCAAAGTATAAAAGAGTGTTGAAAAATTAAGGGAAAAGGGAAAACACAATAATAATGTTCACATTAATTTACTTTAATTAAATAGATAAAAATTAACAAATTAAATATACAAATTTTAAATAGAAAAATAAGAAAATGTAATTCACTAATATCACTGGAATTAGCGGAAATAATTATCACAGGGGGTGATGATAAGGATTATACACAAATAATTATATCACGGGACGTGATAAGTATAGGTTATATCAGGATGATATCACTTGTTCGACTGTATCACAGGGTGTGATAAAAATGATTATGTACAAAATAATTATATCACGGGACGTGATAAATACCAGGTCATATCGGGATGATATCACTAGTTAAACTGTATCACAGGGTGTGATAATAAAAATGATTATATACAAAATAATTATATCACGGGACGTGATAAATACAGGTCATATCAGGATGATATCTCACTAGTTCCACTGTCCATTCTCAACTGTCTAAAAATATTAAAACTTGGAGGGATGGTCCCTCCCCTTATGTGAAATATAATATCTATATATATATTACATTTTAAGAATAATGCGACTAAATAACTTTGTTAATAAAAAAAAGGGAATAGAAAACAAAATAAACTAAAAAAATAGATAAACAAAATAAAATGTATAGTAAAAAAAAATAACTAAGAATATAAATACTTTGTCCGTTACATCCTCCCCCTCTGATTCCGAGGTCTTTTGATTGAGGGATCAGCCCTAGGAACGGACAATTTTGGCCTTCCTCGCTTACGTAGGGGAACTACTGGTGTAGAACGTGTGTCGTGACATAGACGTAAAGCTGATGTATGATAAACTCCCAAAGTTTCATTAGGATCCTCAATTGATGCAACTTCAAAAGTTGTTGGGGATCTCTGAGTTTTAATAAGATAAGGTCCGTCTCGTTTAGGAGCAAATTTTGCTGTTTTCTTCTGACTGGATCTACTAATAGGATGGAGAGTTACCCACACCTTGTCACCTGGTGCATAATTAAATCCAGGTAATCTTTTTTGATCATAATATTTTTTTCGTTCGCTTTGTTTCATTTCTATACGCTCCCGAATAAAAGAGAAATTAGAGGTGAAACGCGTCAAGTATGGAGAGATTTCGGGAATAAAATTATCATTTTTGAGCACTTCGCGAACATCGTGGGTGATGTCATCAATTGTACGCATTTCTCGACCAAACTGTAGATATGCTGCAGAGTGTCCTGTGGTATCGCATCGAGCTGAGTTCATTGCGAATCTTATTGCCGGGAGTTTTTCTTCCCAAGTATCATGGTTATTTCCAACCAAGATAGCAAGGCGAGGTTTCAAATCTCTATTTTTACGTTCAACTGGATTAGCTTGTGGGTGGTATACCGGAGTGAAATTTTGTTCAATTTCAAGAAGATAGCATAGTTGTTGCATAACAGAACTAATAAATTGTGAACCGTTATCACTAATAATTCTTCTTGGAAGTCCATATCTTAGGAAAACTTCTTCGAGAAGAATGGTTGCGCATTCTTTTGCTGTAGCGTTTGCTAAGGAGAAGAGCTCTACCCACCTAGTGTTACAATCTTCCACAATGAATATCCACTTTTTCCCAGTAGAGGTCTCGGGAAGAGGCCCAAAAAAATCTATCGACAACGTTTCGAATCTTTGTGAGTAAATAGGAGTTTGTAGTAATCCTGCAGGTTTTTGGTTACTAGGTTTGTATCTGTTGCATGCCGCACATACTCTTACATAATCTGCAATGTCCTTGCGCATACCGGTCCAATAATAGCGTTGAGCTATCCTTTGAAGTGTACCTTCTGAACCATAGTGGCCAGCAGTCGGAGAGTCGTGGTACTCTTTTAAGATGCTTGAGCGTTTATGTTGAGGTATAACTAATTGTGCTTCTTCGGAATCACTATTTGGGGAATACCTATATAAGATGCCCTTATTCATCAAATAACCTTTTTCCGTCCATTTCACAAAGTCTTCTCCATGAGAGGTGTCTTCAAATGTAATTATAATTTTCTTCAGTTCTTCATCTTCAAGCTGATCTTCTCTTATCTCACGAGAGTTCTTAGTTGGAATGTCGACAGAGATATTAGATATTTGAAAATTTTCCTCTCCAGATGGACTTTCAGGGCGAGAGAGCATGTCGGCGATGACATTTCTTTTTCCTGGTAAATAATCTATCTTTAGATTATACTCTTGTATCTGGAGGGCCCACCGTGCTAATCGTCCTGATGGAGATTTAAGTGTCATCAACCATTTTAATGGTTGATGGTCAGTACATAAACTGATTTCCGAACCTTCTACATAACCTCGAAATTTATTTAAAGCCCATACAATAGCCAGAGCTTCTTTCTCTGTGGTAGAGTAATTCTTTTCGGCAGGTAAGAGGAGTCTACTTGCGTATTCTATAGGGTGTTCTTCGGGTCCCTCCCCCTGAAGTAAAACTGCTCCGAGGGCATAATTACTTGCGTCTGTTCTGATTACAAACGATTTTGTTTCATCTACTTGAGCTAGGACTGGTGCTGTTGTTAGTAGATCTTTTAGCGAATTGAAGGCTTTATCTTCTGTCTCTCCCCAAGTCCAAGTTACATTTTTCTTGGTCAGGTTAGTAAGAGGCCTAGCAATATCGGCGAAGTTCCGAATGAATCTACGATACCAGGAACAAGTTTGTATAAATGATAGTAAGCGTTTCACATTTGTTGGAGCCTGCATTTGGGTAATTGCAGAAACTTTATCTTGATCTACCTCTAATCCTTTTGGGGTGATCCAGTGGCCTAAATATTTAATCTTATCACATGCAAAACGACATTTCTCATGGTTAGCGGTGAGCTTAAATTCTTTGAGTCTGTGAAAAACGGCTCTTAAATCAGACAAGTGGTCCTCAAAGGTAGGAGATAGAATGATAAGATCGTCTAAATAAATTAAAATTTTTACTTGAGGAAGCCCGCGTTTAAAAGTATCCATTAAACGCTGGAATGTGGCTGGGGCGTTTCGAAGACCGAATGGCATCCTGGTATATCGATAAGTTCCTAGATGACAGACAAAAGCTGTTTTGTCTCGATCTTCCTTTTTTACTTGTACCTGGTGGTAACCAGATTTTAAATCTATCGTGGACATATATTTGCATGTCTTTGCATCATTTAATAGATCATCCATGCGTGGTAATGGGTAAGTATCGGGAACGGTTACAGAATTGAGTTTTCTATAATCGACGCATAAGCGGACCGTTCCATCCGGTTTTGGAACTAATACGACCGGAGCTGAATAAGGTGACTCACATTCTTCAATGACTTTGTCTTTAAGAAGTTTATCGATTTCGTTTTTTAACACTTCTCTTTTACCGGGTGCTAGGCGATATGGAGGAACTGAGATCGGAGGACGGTCGCCTGTGTTTATATGATGTTCAGCGTAAGGAGTTGGCTCTCCCCCTGGTTGAAAGACAATTTCATGTTCTTTTAATAAATGGGCAAGTTTTATGTTCTGTTCCACAGTTAACTGATCAGTGTTTTCAACAACAGTATTATTTTCGTCAGTGGTGCAGAGATTTTCTTGAATAAATTTGTATTTTCTCTTAGGATAATTATGAAAATACCAGCGATTGTTTCGCATATCTAATACTAAACCTGCTTTTCTGAGAAAGTCAAGACCTAATAGTGATCTATTTCCACTAACATTGGGTAGGAATATCATTTCTATATGTATTATTTGATTTTTGATTTTTACAGGAACTGTAGCTAATAACACGGAATGTATACGCTTTTTCCCGTCAGCTAGAGTTAAGGAAAGTTTTTCTACTTTAAAATGTTCTCCTCGTTGTCTTAAATAGCTGAGAAGACGCTGACCGCCAATAGAGCGAGTGGCCCCGCTGTCAACACAAATAGAACCAGAAGCTTCATAGATGGAGGCTTCTATTAGAGGGAGTTTAGTATCTCTATCTGTAGTAACGTCACACTGTAAGGCGTGTGCCTTGGTAATTTCCTGATTCAGATTGCAAGTTGGACACCTAGGTTTGGTGACTCCTGGAGTTCCGCAGCCGTAGCAACGAATTATTGAAGAGTCAGTCTCTTCTTTTTGTTTTTCACGAGGTTGTGAGTTTCTAATGGGTTTCCGATCATAATATTTCGATTTAGGGGGTTCGATAGATTTATTTGAAGTAATAGTTTTTGAAAATGGGGCCCTTAAGTTATCATAGGAGTCGAATTTTTCTGCGAGATCGAGGGGATCTACCAATGTTTCCCAAGAGTCGAGGAAGTGATCTTTGCATTCGGATGAACACTTTCTCTTCATTTGATCAGCTAGGATCAAATTTTTAAGTTGATCAAAATTTTCAATTTTTAGATCGGATAGCCAGGATTCTAGATAACCGCGTAGATTGAAGTAAAAATCTTTCCAAGTGTTTTCCGATGTCTTCTTGGAGGTGGAGAAAAGTTTTCTTATTTTATCCGTAGTTAATTTAAATCGGTGAAGTAGGAGCTTCTTAATATGTTGATAGTCTTGGGCGACTTCATTTGGTTCTCTAATTATTAGAGTAGTAATATCTGTGGGTAAGACCGAAATAAGATAAGTGACCCATGCATCCTCAGATATGCCAAGAAAATTCATTTGTCTTTCGAAAAGACGCAGATACGTATTAATATCGTCATCGTTAATTTTAAATAGAGGTAAGAATTTCAATATATCTACTTTCGGTTGAAGTGGGGTTGGTGATTCTACCTGGTTCACTACGGTTTGAATTCGGAGTTTCTCTAGTTCAAATTGTCTTTCCTTCTCCTTTTCTTCTCTTTCATCTTTCTCCCTTTCCCTCTCTCTTTCTTCTTTCTCCCTTTCCCTCTCTCTCTCTTCTTTTTCCTTCCTATCCTCTATGATGGTCATAAGTAATTCCCGTGTAAGGTCTTCATCATAATCAGGCAATGACGTGATGTCATTTTTTATATCGATCCTACGAGAATCTAAATTCATAACTATTCCTAATTCCTGTGCTAAAAGGATAAGATCCTCCTTTTTTCCTTTGCCGAAAAATGACATTTTTAATAGGATAATTAAATTTAATGTTAACCAAAGAGAAAAAAAAAAAAAAAATTAATTAATTAATCAAAATTAAAAGTTATTTAGTCGCGTACAATTGAATTATACAATGTTTAATTATAAAATAAGATAATTGTAATATAATTTAAAATATGTAAAAAAGTATTTAAATATTTGAAAATATAGTGATATTTTATCAATTTTATTAATTCATTAATTTAAATATAATGTAGTAGAATAAAATTTAAAGTTTAAAAAAAAAATTTTTTTTTTACAAATTAAACATATAAATTAATTGATTATAATTAATAATAATATTAATATATTCAAACTATTTTTATTGAATTAGAATTAAATAGATAAATATTCTATTTGTTAGATAAATGTGAAAATTAAAAATAAAAAAAATAATTAACAAGTGTTAAATATATTATTATATTAGACAAGGAGATATGATTTATTTAAATTTAAAGTATAAAAGTAAAAGTTTTAAATTTCTATTTTATTAATTAAATATTAAATTGTACTATAAGTCCGTTGAGATGAAAAAGTGATGATACTGCTCACCAATGATGAATAATGTACTTTTCTCAGGAGCCGTGGTGTACTAATCGGGCCTCAGGTTGGGCTGCCACTTTGTAAGGATGACTAATCGAGCCAAACGTTGGGCTGCCACTTTGTAAGGAGGACCGTTTCAAGTTGGGGTCACTTTGTAGACGATCCTCTTACGTTGGGTGCCAATTTATAAGGGGATCTAAGTATGGGGCACTTGTAATGATCCACGATGACCGCGAATTGTTAATTATGTTAAGTTAATGATGGGCGCCAACTTTGGATATCCCAAAGTATAAAAGAGTGTTGAAAAATTAAGGGAAAAGGGAAAACACAATAATAATGTTCACATTAATTTACTTTAATTAAATAGATAAAAATTAACAAATTAAATATACAAATTTTAAATAGAAAAATAAGAAAATGTAATTCACTAATATCACTGGAATTAGCGGAAATAATTATCACAGGGGGTGATGATAAGGATTATACACAAATAATTATATCACGGGACGTGATAAGTATAGGTTATATCAGGATGATATCACTTGTTCGACTGTATCACAGGGTGTGATAAAAATGATTATGTACAAAATAATTATATCACGGGACGTGATAAATACCAGGTCATATCGGGATGATATCACTAGTTAAACTGTATCACAGGGTGTGATAATAAAAATGATTATATACAAAATAATTATATCACGGGACGTGATAAATACAGGTCATATCAGGATGATATCTCACTAGTTCCACTGTCCATTCTCAACTGTCTAAAAATATTAAAACTTGGAGGGATGGTCCCTCCCCTTATGTGAAATATAATATCTATATATATATTACATTTTAAGAATAATGCGACTAAATAACTTTGTTAATAAAAAAAGGGAATAGAAAACAAAATAAACTAAAAAAATAGATAAACAAAATAAAATGTATAGTAAAAAAAAATAACTAAGAATATAAATACTTTGTCCGTTACAACCTTTATATTATATTGTTATTATAAATTTCTCCCTCTCTCTTTCTATAACTGTACTTGACATTTTAAGATTAAAAATAATTCATTTGAAGAAAGAACACCAAAGGAAGTCAATGTTTATGTTGCTGTTCGTTGATGGAAACGTGGATGTATTTTTCCCTTTACGTTTGATGATCAGATAATCCAATAGAGAACCTATTAATTAACACCCGAATATCTTTTCTTTTTCACATAAAACGAATTCAAAGAGATAATTAAAATCCAATGGATTTTCTGATTCCCACTGATTAACATTTACCCTGTAATTAAATCTTATATATATATAAAAATATACAACAAATGATAATGTATAAGTATGTTATACCTATATCTACTTTATATACTTAAATATTTATTTTTACATAAATATAGTTAAAAAATTTTATTCGAATTTTTTAATATTAAAGAATTTTATATTATTATTATTTATGAGAAATATGATTTAATTATATTTATTTTATATTTTTTATTAAAATTTCAACGAAAATTAAGAATCTCTAAAAATAATATTTTATAAAATTGTTCTAAAAAAAAAGTTAAAAACTAAATTTAAATATATTTATTTGGTTGTTTTTTTTATTATGAAAAGGCTTTAATATAGATATTTAATAGAAATAAAATTGTAATTATAAAATTATTTTTATATGTTCCTTTGAAATTAAATTCTATTAAAATTAATATATTTTTTTTTTTATTTTGAAATTAAAATTAATCAAAATTTTAATATTTAAATTAATTTATATAACAATTATTTATTAGAAATATTTCCTCTAAAATTGAATAAATAATGCAAATTATTTTTTTGAGTTTATTTAAAATAAAAGTTTATTTTTTTTTTTTTTTTTTGTTTTAAACAAATTATATTTTTGAAAGCTTTGAATTGTGAGAAAGATTCTTCCAATGACAAGAACAAATAGAAGTTTTTATTAAGAATAGAGGTCATTAAATTATCGGGAGGGAGCCTGTCAATCGATGCCATCATAGAAGTCACCCCAGCCATTCCATTTTCTATGTATAGAAACAAACTCTTATAACATTATCGTCATCGATTATTTATTTTTATGTAAAACTTTTTCTATTATTATTATTATTATCATTATTATTACTTTGTCATGCAGATGACTTTTTTTATGTTTGTTATTTATCAGAATTTTATAGAAAGAATAAAATATTTTAGTTTTCATCTCTTTTATAATTTATCGTTGATCCAATGATTTTTTTTTTTCTTCCGTTTCATCAAGTTATGAATTTATAACTCGGAAGTAATTAGTTGAATTATTTTTCTGTTGATTAAACTTTCATTTATATATTCGTTTTTAGCAAATCAATTGATTGATATGTGCCTATAGATAGGGTGACCAATCGTCCCGGTTTTCCGGAATTGTCCCCGTTTTTAGGTGCTTTGTCCCGGTGTCACGAAAAATGTCTTCGGGACAGCATATTGTCACGGTTTTTAAATATTTAGGACATTTCTTACTTTTTTTTTCTAAATTTTTTCAATTTGGTTCTAAAAAAAAATGTAAACTGTTTGTCCCGGTTTGGTGTTTTCGAATTATGGTCACCCTAGCTATAGGAAAAGATTTTAAAAAAAATTTATATACAAATTAATAAGGATATCATTCAAAAACTGTTATAAATTAAGGAATAATAATAATAATAATAATAATTGAAAGATTTTACTTTTTATTTATTATATAGTGATTTATACGTCACTGTGCTTATGACATTTGATTGATGGAATCTTTAACTTTTTTTTTCTAAGATATAACAAATTGTCAATTTGAATGGCATACATAAAGCAAATGTCATTCTTTACAATATTTTATGATTCAGTTATTAAAATAGAAAAAGAAAATTGAAATATTTTAATGAATTTAATAAAAAATTTAAAAACATTTCTGTAATATAATTGAAAAATATATCTGTTATTTTTTTTCTAATTCCAATTTGTGTGATATATATAGAATAAAAAGATGGATATATATATAGAGGTATATGTAGGGTGATCAAACGTCCCGTTTTTCCCGGGTTTGTCCCGTTTTTATGTGCTCTGTCCCGGCGTCCCCAAAAATGTCTTCGGAACAGCCTAATGTCCCGTATTTTTAAATATTTTTCAATTTGGTTCTAAAAAAAAAGGTAAATCGTTTGTCCCGGTTTGGTGTTTTCGAAATATAGTCACCCTATGTATATGGTAGAATTAAAAGAATCCCAGCAACAATTTTTTCTTATCCCATATTAATCAAATCATTTTATCTTGATAGATTAATCAATTCATGGTATACATAAATAATAACTCAAAGTTTTCCGCTTCAGTTAAATTGAGTTATTTCTTATCAATCATTTAAAAACAAAGTTAAAAATACAATTTAACTTTGAAATGTATAATATTTCAGTGTATATAGAAATAAAAAAAAATATTTATCTAATTAATCAGACATAGTTGGGTTTAATAAAATTTGAAAATAAGAAGTCAACTGTTTTGTATATATAATATAGTATATAATCAGTTGAAATAATAATTGAATTATAATACAATTATTTATTAGTATATATCCTGAATTAAAAACAAATAAATCGAGAGATCATTTTATATTAGGAAAATTAACAAATCAATGTAAGTGTTAAAATGAAGTTATTTATAATTTATACAATTTATTTATTTATTTTAATAAAATAAACAGTAATTGTGTTTAGTTTAACCGATGTATGATTGATTTTCATTCGGTTTTTATAATTTCGGTTTGCATATAAGAAGATTAGAAAATTAATTAATTAAATATTTTTCCTATATCCAAATCGAACTTATGTAAAATCCGAAAATTAGTGAATAAGTGAATAATTGGTGAATTGGTCAATAAAACATTATATTAAATGACTGCTCATTGATAGTGGGTGACCATATTTTGAAAACATCAAACCTTTACCTTTTTTAGAACCAAATTGAAACCAACTTTTGAAAAAAAGTACGAAATGTCCTAAATGTTTATAAACGGGAAAATAGGCTGTCCCGAAGACATTTTTAAGGACGCCGGGACCGAGCTCCTAAAAACGGGACAATCCCGGAAAAAAAACGAGACGTTTGGTCTCCCTACCCATTCATAACTAGTTTATCTATAAAACTTTAATAATTTTTATCTCGTAAACTAGAAGCGACCACCAGATACTTCTTAAGGAAAGTTTGTTTTGAATTAAATAAGAAATCCACTGGCAAAGTTTTATCAAAATCCATCATATATTAGTTACACTAAACAATTACCAAAATAAACAATATATAATATAAATTTAAATTTATCTAAATATTAAATAATATTGATTAAATATAGTTTCATTGTACCTATATTTAATATAATTGATTTTAGACATTATACAACATATAATACTATAGTATTAATACTTATACTATTTTTAAATATAAATAATAATAATATATAATAATTTGTTTTTAATTTATATATAATTTAATAAACTCTTGTAAAGAGTGGTATAATTTGCTTCCCTTGATATATACTAATATATATATATATATAAATCTCATTTGTTCTCTCCCTATTGTCCGTCTGTCTGTCTTTCTATGTTCTATCAAATGGATTGGTGTGTTGGAGAGATAATCTTTTTGTTGCTTAAAGATTAGATCTGTGGTAATTGTTCTGATTGGATGCCTCTTTCTTCCCCCACCCCACCCCCTTTAGAGCCAGCTGCTCAGAGAAAATGCCAAAAAGCTGTCGTTCATTTGTTTATCATCCAAAGGTGGGAGGGCGTAGAGGGTCGTTTGCTTGGGTGTGGGAAATTTAACCCTCTTTTTTTTAAATAGTAAACCTAATCATAATAATAAGGGCTCCATTCATGGTGGCAGATCGCTTCACCATGATAAATGAATTGCCATTATAAAACAGGAGGCCCCGGGTTTATAAGAGGAAGAGATGAATGAGGGAGGGGATGAAAGAGTAAATCTAGTTAATTATTTGTAACGAGCTAAAAATCTTTTATATATTACATATCATTTTGTAAAATAGGCTTTAGATAATTCATCATTATGAATTTTTATAATCTAAGGAATATTGCTAAAATATTCAATTGTGATTAAATGATAATAAAAAATATAATAAACAAATTGTGGACAAATTTTATGTACGAGTATTTGTAAACAAGATTTATTTCAAAATTTCATTCAATTCATTATTTTTATTTTACATATTTATAGTATTATAGAGGAGGCAGCTAGCCGAGAATGTAGCATAGCAATTTTCTACGTAGAACAAATTTTTCTAATAAAAATCAATTTAACATCAGCTACCTTCGGCTCCAGGAACTGTCTGTTCCTGGTTCTATACATGCGGAAGGCAACGGGAAACCCCGGCATTAACATTCCCAAGAAAAATTATCATGGCTAGGCAGCTTCTAAGGCTATTCTAGTCATGATGATAGCCTAACTCCGAAAGGGAGCCGGCACCTTAAGAAGAAGTATTATAGTATTTTACATATTTATTTCTTTTTTATTTTGATTTCATTTTTTATTAATTTTTCTAAATAGATTATAAAAAAAGTAAATATCTTGATCATAAATTATCAAAATCTTGCATAAATTCATTCTTTTACTATTCATTTCTTTCTTTTGTCTTTTTATCTTAAGAAAAAAAGATAATAAATTCCAATTGAATTCATACTCTATGAATATGCATTTGGGAATCCAATAATTAAAAAAAATAACAAAAAAATTAAATAAATAAATAAATAAATAAATAATTTAAATAAAAATGAATATACCCATAAAAGTTGGCTAGCTATCTAGATAAGTAGAGATGCAAAAATAAATAAATAAGATTCGTTAAAAAAAACCGGAACCGGATATTAATCAAAGTAGAGATAAGAAAAAAAAATGTGAAGGAGGTATCACCTGGCCCTGTTTGGTATATGAGCTAATATGTAGATTTTTATAACCGCATGAATGAATGAATGAAGGAATGAATGAATTAACAAGATTGAATGAATATAAATTATTTATTATGGCATTTAGCAAGGGGTAGGTAGTAGATATTGGATATTGTTTTTAAGATTTAAAATTAACTATTTACCCTATAAATATTGTAATATATGCCTATATAACCTTAATATAAACAAATACATTTAATAATGATTCTACTTTTAAAATAATTAAAATATTTAATTAATATTTTTCTATAAATAATAATAATAATTGTATTCTTAAGAAATAGAAAGATGTTTCATTTGTTATTTCTCTTTCTCTTATTCCCTTTCGTGCTCGGTCTTGTAGTAGAAGATAGCAAGAAGCAAACGGCAGAACGGCAACCGTTGAGTTCACTTGGACACAAAATATCTCCCCCTTTTCATTGATTTTCAGCCGCGCGCGCCGACCGGTCCCGTCGCCATGTTTGTCTACCGGGAGGGCGGCCATTTTGTTTTCCCAGTTGCCTAGCAACTTCAAAGTAAACACCTCTACAGTCGTCGAATCAATTTTTCTATTGATTCTATTTGAAAACATGTCGAGAGCTAAAGGGGATGGTTTTCTGTCAAAAGAGGAATAAAAGAGGGTGAAATGTGACGGTGACTAGAAGAGGAATGGAATACAATTTCAATACCATCATCAATTTTTATTATTATTAGTATTATTATTATTATTTAATGTTTCAAGAAAGATTTCTATTTATTAGTTATCTTCAAAATTATATCAATATATATATAATTTTCTATATATGTATGTGTGTATAAAATTATGAAGTTATCTACAAATTTAGAATTGTACAATTTACAATTTTTATAGAATTTAAAATAAAAACGAAATTTTAAATACACAAATTGAAATATTCTAATTTTTGATATTAATATTATTTTTTATTAAACATAATAAACATAAAAAGTAACCTATCAAAATTATTAATTTGTTACTAACACAATTTTTTTCAAATTTTGTTTTGTTATTATTAAATATTGAAAAAAAAATAAAAAAAAACAAACTTACGACGATTTGAATAAAGTTATTAATTTTATATTTAAACATTGTGTTGTTTTGTAAGTATTTGAAACAAAATTTTCTAGAAATTATTATTATTAATCAATCTCGTGCGAATAGAAGCCGCCTGTCCCTCTAATAAGAGTAATATGCCGCCCGCAGCATATGATGCGGGGAACGGCTAGTATATATATATATATATATATATATATAATGATTACAATATAAAATGTAATTCTAACTATAATAAATTTATCATTACATCCAGATGTCATTTTTCCACTTAAAAAATTCCTATCTTATCAAAACAAATTGTAAATAAAATCAATTAATTAAAGTATTTCCAATATTTATATATATATATAATTCTTTCGATATCAAATTGAATTATTCCTCCTATTCCTCCTCTCGATATAAAATTATCTTTTTTTTAATTTTTTTATGTTTTTATAAATATAGATTAATTAAAATCAAACTTTTATAAAAAAATTATGTGTATATTTTTTCTATTTTAGTTTTCCAAATTACTTAAATATTTAAAAAATATTTAAAAAAAAATATTCAAATAATAAATAATTCTTTTAAATAAATAAATAAATAAATCATTTATTTTTTAAAAAAAAAATGATGTTGAAATTTTTACCAAAAATAAATTAAAAAATAAAAAATAAAAAATATCGATTAAAAAAAAACACAAAAAAAAAATTAATCAAAATTTTGCCCATAAATTCTTTACAATATTTATTTCAGAAGAAGAAAAACAATAAAGAAAAATTAAGAAAGAAGTTTATCTAATATAAAAAATCTAAAAATCTAATCAATTTTCTTCTTCTCTTTTATTGTGGTGGGTGTTTTGAAGGAAGATAAGAGAATCCAATGTAATCATGCAATTTTATTGTGTTTTTGGACGAATGCATATTCTAATTTGTATGTGCAGGTGCCATTTAAGACAGACGCCCGCCTCACCTCCCTCTTACCCTCCCCCTCCTCCTCTTCATTCATTGGCCATGTAATTTATTCAAGATTCATATAAAATACAAAAGTATAGACTTGGATTTCCCCCACCCCCAGCCCCCCTCGATACTCTCTCATCAGTTCTTCGTCATCGATCATCCCTGTGAGACGGATATTGGTCCCCTCTTTTCATATCCGCCCTCTCTTTACCCCCTTCTGTCCTTCAATGTCCTTGAATGGACATGTGATTTCAAGATGTTCGATACGTGTTTCAACCAAAGTTACGAGAGATAATCCTGTTTGATTAATATCAAATCAAAGAAGATTGTTTTTTTTTCTATTCCAATCTCTCCGATTATCTTATCAGTTAATTAAAACCAACATAGTTTTTTTTATCATTTCTTATATTATATATATATAAAAAAACACTTATCACTGCAAGGAATTTCAATCACAATTTCACGTTTAATATAATAATATATTATTATATGTACATAAAGTAAATATCTATATTTAAAAGGAAAATGATTCAATAAAATGATATGGAAAAAGATTATCAGCAAAAAATAATAATTTATCCAATATTTATTTATTTTATTAATTAAAAATTTTAAAAGAAAAATAAATGAATATTGTTTTCTTTCGTTTTCTTTCGTTTTTTTTTTTTTTATTTTATTAAAATAACTAACAAGTAAACTATGAAATAAATAAAGTATGGATTGTGAACAGTTAAGAAATTAAATTAAAAAATAAAGAGATAAGAGCAAAAGAGGGGGAGAGAAAAAAAAAATCAATCAAATAACTTGTGGGAGAACCACGTATCGAACGAATCTTTGGATTTGTTAGCTTAACCCTTTGAAAGAGGTCTCTCAAATTTCACCATCAAATAAAAAATATAAAATCATCATTAACTTCATTTTCTAAGACTCAATGACTCAAATTACCCCCCGCCCCCTCCCTTTCATCCAACGCCACAGTTTAAACTGATACTTTCCTACAAGTGATTTTTTTTTCATTTTTTTTTGTATTAAAATTTTGCTGTTTTTACAGAACAGAATTAATTAATTAATAAATTATCTTAATAAATTTAATTTAATACCATATATTCACACATTAAATACAGGGTGTCCCAAAATGAAAGATCAGATTTCAATTTTGTATTAGAGACAAATCTGCTCTTTCATTTTGGGACACCCTGTATATGTCAGTATATTCATTGTTCATTGATAAATTATATTATAAATTTTCCATAAAGGATAAAAAAAACGAATAATAATTAATATTCAAAAAAATTTTATCATAATATTAAAGTGAGAAATTATAAGAAAATTAATTAATTTCTTTTCTTAAGCGTAGAATAATAATTTAACATTTGCGATCAATAAAGGAGAGTTTTAATACGGAAATATTTTATAAAAATTAAGTAATTTAAAAATTGATATTTTTAATTAGATTTTTTTTTAGATAATTTTCTAAATATTAGATTAAAATTTTATTCAAACATTATTATATCTCATTAGAAATTATATACTATAATTTTATTGACAATGTAAAATGTTTGCTGAGTGAAATCGTTTTTTTTTTTTTTATTATTATTGGAAGTGTAAATGAAGCGTCACACAATTCACCCTCCACCCTACTCCTCCCACTTCCACTCCCTCACCTATACTGTTGTCATCACATGCGCAACATCAATGAAAGGCCATTTTGTTTTGGAGCATTGAGTGAGTGAAGTGTTCATTGGAAAATCTATAAACAAAAACGCAACCCTTCCTTTGTTCCCCATTCCCTACCCCCTCCATCTCAATCTCCTCCCCTCGTTCACCATCCAGTTGACAATAATATTCTGTTTTCTGTATTTTAAATAATAAAATTCGAAACAAAAGCTTATAATATACTGAAAATAAAAGGTTTTCTCTTGATGCTGAATGTTGTTGTTGTTATTTATTTGTTGTTTTGTTTATCTTTTCATTTCTCGAAATGACAATACAACAAGAGTGAATGGGAGAGAGAGAGAGAAAGAGAAATAAGTTAATGAAAATCAAAATCCAAAAAAAAAAAAAATTAATTTCAATTCAATTGAATTTATTTATTATTTGATGTGATTTTCAACCACTGTGCCGCGAGATTATGAGGCTCTTAAACATTTCCGACTTTTTTTTCTAAATTTATTCAATTTGCTTCTAAAAAAAAGGTAAACCGTTTTTGGTACCACTTTTTTCAATATGATAAACTTTTACACTTATCTTTTTCTTTGTGTGCCGCAAAATTTTTAAACCGTTAAAAGTGTGCCTAGGTAAAAAAAAAAAAAGGTTGAGAATCACTGTTTTATGAAAATAGATTGAAAATTTTTCATCTCAAATATTTAACAAAAAAAAAATTGGTGATATTTATGTAAATTTATTATATTTTTAAATTCTAGATTTTATAAAAAAAAAATGTCTCTCAAATAGGTATTACTTTTAAAAAATTTTTACCTTACATAAGATATTTCCTAAAGTGTAAATACTCGTATCATTGAATAATTTATTTAGAAACGGGAATACCTATTAATTACAAAAATACTATTTAATTGTGATTTATATATAGATATCTATATATAATTTAAAACATGATAATTTCCGTTTTATTTTTCGATTATATAAATTATGTTAATTATCTTTCTTTTTTTTATCCTTGGCCTTTTTTCTATTCGTCATTTTAGAATTCACAAACTATTTATGACTTGTAATTATATATTATATTATAATATTAAAAAAAAAAAACTTTGAAATAGGTACGCTTAAAATCCCCACTTAATTAGTTTTAATGAAATAATGATTAAGAAATTTCAGAAATTCATTAATATAATAATACATATTTCAATTAAACGAGTGTGACAAGATGTCATTTGATCTTGGAAAATGATCTCCTTCACCTTCCTCTTAAATTTCGTGTGTAAATCCTTTGACGAACTTAATCAGCTTAATCAGTTTATTGAAACAATTCTTATCTAATTGCAACGAATTCAACATTTTGATGATAATCCTACATTTCTTATAAATATTTATAATAGGTATCGATTCTTGTTTTACAAATGTGAATCAATTTGTAGAATTGAAATTTAAGGAGATAAGAAGATAAACTTTAAAAAGAAAAAAGAAAGAAAGAAAAAAACAAAAAAACAAAAAACAAAGACAGCCATCGATTTCATCTTGGATTATTTTATTTGATTTGATTTTTTTTTTTTTTTTCGGTATATCCAATTTCTTGCCCGGGTGTCGTTATAAAATCTGTCTCTCTGACTGGGTAAGCGATACCGATGCACTTTGCAAGAGAGCCGCCGGATCCCTCGGCAGGTGCACAATTCCACTTGGAAAGAAACTCGACTCTCTCTTCTGTTGCAGAAATTCGCCATAAATTAGTGGAAGATGTCGTTGACATCCGAGACGCATATCTGGAACGTGTGTGTTGCAGGATGCAATTCAACCGCACCAAGATCCAACGGCATATCTAATAAATATAGATACGATATACTCGGATATATACTCGGTTATACTATATAAGCCAAGATATAAACCACCATATAAGATAACTGAATTTTTCAAACAACAAATTTCCATTTATTTATTTATCAATTTCTTATTTACTTAATTCGTAGGTATACATATACTATTTCCACTTTGTTGTCTTTTTATTTTATTTTTTTTTTTGTTGTATATACAAGAACCAAACTAGTTTAAATAATTAAAAATATACTATAATTTGTTGTATTTTTAATATTTAATAATTTGATTAATTTTATATAAATAGTAAATTTATATAAATTTTTCAATTTTACTAAAATATTTTTATTATTTAAAAAAAACAAAACATTTGTTGTGAAAAATTGATTGATTAAAAATGAATAGAATAATTTTGTTTGTTAAATTTCTTGGCACCGAATTCCTTCAATGGATTATTAGACTTATGTTACCTATTTATCGGAAATTTCATTGGCCCATCCTATCTTCAATTGTTCAATTTCCAATAATTACCCAAATACATATGATTTATTTGTAAATTAATATATATATATATATATATTTTAAAACAACAACAACAACAACAACAAACCAATACCAGTAAAAAACATTATTCAAAGAACATGAAATTTCTTTGAATGAAATGAATTGAAATTTCGTTTCTCAACCACTGTGCCGCGAGATTATGAGGCTCTTAAACATTTCCGACTTTTTTTTCTAAATTTTTTTCAATTTGGTTCTAAAAAAAAACGTTTTTGGAACCACTTTTTTCAATATGATACTCTTTTACACTTATCATTTTCTTTGTGTGCCGCCAAATTTTTGAACCGTTAAAAGTGTGCCGCGGTAAAAAAAAGTTTGAGAACCACTGATCTATCCTTTATCATGTATTTATTATACAGAAATACTTAGAGATTATCAAGTCATAAATAAAATATTATATTTCATTATTTCACTAAAAAATGCTGTACACCTATGATTTTTTTTTTAGAATGCTAAATAATTAAGAATAATATTTTTTTAAAAAATATTTAGAATATACTATTTCATATTAATATGAAATTAAATGTCAAAAATATAAATATGCCTTTAACACGTTCCCGCCGGCTTCTAATTTGTCTATTTATTTTATGTGGAGGCATGAGCCACCGGTGGTACATGCAGGCAAGAACGTGTTAAAAAGGATAGGAAAAAGATTGTTAAAGAAAAAACATTTTATGTATAAAATTCATTGACTCGAGAGATTTTCAAAATTTCTAAACCCTTTGGCCGATAACTATTGGACCAACGTGATCTGTTGCCCATCTGCCAGATTGATTTTTGTCTTTTTTCCTCTCTCTCTCTTTCTCTCTTTCTCGAGTTATCATATCATATCATCTAAACCATCATGAGGGTGAATGAATTGGTCCGTGAACTTGGACCGATTTTGAAAATATGCGTGTTTGTTCTGCCCTTCTCATCCATCCAGCATTTCAATTTGTTGAATTATCAGTCAATATCTTGCTCTTCGGGTTCTTAACTCTTTACTCCCACCAACGAAGCGTCATTCATTTATCGGTTGTCATCGTTTTTAGTGAACTAATTAGGACCGTTGCTAGGTCTACCAATTAGCCGTGATATTTTGTTTGAATATCGACCAAAAGAAGAATGAGAGAGAAACAAAAAGATTAAGCATAAACATACACACATACACACACACACATACACACAAACAAATTATAACAAAGAATAATAATAACATTTCGTGGGAGAAATTATTTTTCTTTCATAATTAACAACAAATATATTTATTTTTTAATTTAATAAGCTTTATTTTTAACATGTGAGATTAAAATAACTAAAAGTGAAATATTACAAAAGAAAAAAAAACAAAAAAAAAAAAAATAATGAAATACATGGAATAAATTCAAAATGAAGGTGGAAATTGCAAATACAATTCAAACGGTATTATATTAAAATATGATTAATATATTAAAATACATTTATAAACTATAAGCAAAAATTTCTTTTACTTCACTATTTTTAAAAATATTTATCTATTTCATGAACAAATTAGACAAGTACCCAAATAAAATAATAATTTAAGCAGAAAAATTATATAATAATTTTGATTATAAATCTTTTGATATAAAAATTTATATTTAGAGCAGAGATATTTTATTTTTTAAATGAAAATCGACTCTTTTGCATTATTTTTATAAAGTTATACGATACTATTAGTTGATAACATGAATAATATTTCCCAAAGGAAATCTCTAGATCAATGGTCGGAGAACCGGGGTAAATTACCCCAAATGGGGTAAAAATACAATTATTGGGGGTAAATTAAAACTTTTGTGTGTAAAAAGTATATATTTTTAATTTGATATTTTATAAACCTGTTAGTATTTTTACAAATTAAATTTTTATTTATTATTGTCTTTTCAAAATTGGGGGACTATAATAGGAAAGATGCTAAGAAGAGGCGATTTCGTTTTTTTTTATATTTTTTGCTCTTCTCCATTGGGTAATATCAACTTACACAAAAATAATTTGGGGTAATGATTAAAAATAGTTCCCTGACCGCTGCTCTAGGTTATACATTTATATTATAATATATAATTTATAATATAATATTTATATTATAATAATTGTTTTTCAGAAAAAAATATTACTTTCTCATTTTGATTTTTAATTTAATTAAATTCCATTCTCCTACTCTCAACTACTTGATATCATTTTTTTTTTTGTTTTTTTTTTTGGTTTGCACTTTTTTCCCTTGTTTTACTGCTAAAGTTTTGTTTGTTTGTTTTATTTTCATCCAACTTAATGACTCTGTAAATTTAAATAAATATTTTCCCCTAATTGGTTTAATTGTTTGGAAGAAATAAATTCGTGAGCCAAGATGGTGGAGAAAAGAGTGGTGGAAGAAGAGAATGAACAGGGAGAAGAAAAAGAAGGGAATGAAAATAGACGAAATGAAAAACAACAATTAAAAAAATGAGAATGTAGAAAAAAGAGAGAGGGAGAGAGAAAAGTGATGTCGAATACAGATAATGTGATCTATTCCAGATGATAGGAGTCAACCAACTAACATGTCGGCTTAAGAATGTCAGATTCACAGCCACCTCTCCTCCTCTTTCTCTCTCTCTCTCTCTACTTGTCTTCAGCACCACCCCCGCAACTCCTTCATCTTCACCTCTTTCTTTCTAACACACACTCACACACACACACACACTTGCATAAGATTAATGAGTGTGAGTAATTCAGTAAGCTCTCTCCTCTCTTTTCTGTTCATCATCATCCTCTTCTTCTTGGCTAATTTTGAAATCCTTTATGAATACTTAAAGAGAAATCGTGCATAAGCTGAATTGAATGATCAAAAAACACTGATATGTCCTTTTGCTTAGTCAATCTAAAGAAATATTTTTATTTTTTATTTAGCATTTTATTCATGAAAATAAGAAGAAATAAAAAACAGATTATAAACAATTTTAAGAAATGAATTTCACGAAAATTCAGATTGAAGGTACTTTTCATCATTTTGATTTAACTAAATCATTATGGCATCTAATAATATAAAGCATCATTATATATATATATATATAGTTTATTCTTATGTCTGATGTCAATAGAATAACAAAACATCGACATAAAAACTAAATTATTGAAATTTAATATTCTGAATGATAGAATACTATTTGAGTTGTTTATGAGGAAGAGATTAGATAGGAAAAGCCTATATATACTTGATTTTTTATATTTTATATGAAATCTAAATTAATTTTTTCAGTAACTAAACGACTCGTAAATATAATATTTTTTCAATAAATAGTTAAAGTTTGTTTTACTAAAATGTACGAATTAGTTTTGGATAAAGTTATATCATTATAAATTATTTATCTTTATAATTAAATATAAATTATATTATATTTAAATAGAAATTGTTTCTGGGATGCTGATTTTAGAATTTTTACTATTATTCACGGACGATATTATGATTATGTACAGCTCGGATAAAAAAAATTTATTTGAAAAAATAAATACTACAATAAAGAAACACAAAACAAAAAGAGTACATTTGAAAAATTCTTAAACGTATTAGAAAAAAACAGTATTTTTGTAGAGAGAATAAATTTGAAAAAAAAAAAAGATTACAAAAAGCAACAACAGTAATAAAATATAAATTCTAGACGAAAGAGAAGGGAAGAATGTGAAGAGATCCACCCTCTGAGTTAAAATTTTCATTATAATCGGTGATATCAATGCGCGATAAATCATAAAATTAAAATAGGGATGAAAATTATTTTAACCTCACTCTCTTTTGCCTCCCCCTTATCATTCTAACTCCCTGTCTGCTATAATAATCTCATCGTAACGAACCTAAATTTGTCTCGGATTAATTTATACTCATTCTTGACATTTTATTTTATTTATTTATCGTGTGTGTTCGTTGGTTTGCCTGTTACTTAATTGAATCCAAAATGGATGGATGAAGTGAATTGCAAATATTCAAAATATTTTCCCTAAGCAGAAAATAAAACAAACGAGATGGCTGTTTTTTGGAATTCTCTCTCTCTCTCTCTCTTTATATATATATATATATATACGCCGTGCACAAGTTTGCTGGTTGATTTAATACCCAGCAACAATAACCATTTTGCTTTCGAGATAAAATTGGAAAAAGAAGATATCATTTCTAATACAAATTGTATTTGTTAGACAAAAGAATGTAAATATTAACGTGTAAGAAAGATTTTAAAGGTATAAAAAAAAATTAGTAAAAATTTAAATTGAAATAAAAACTATAAGTAAATATTTAAACTTTTTAAATTCATGTAGTTTATTTAATCAATAAAATAAACTAGAAAAATGAATTGATTTAGAATTTGATTTTAATTAAAAAAAAATCATAAAAATCAAATTCATTTAAGTATAGTATTTTATTGTTTAGTATTTTTTTCTGAATATATTAAGTATAACATTATATTTTTAATGAAAACAAGAACACAAAAAAAAATCGATTGGATTAATCTTTGACTACGCCCTTTGTTCTAAACAACATCACTATAATGAAAATTTCAACCATATGTTTTATATATTAATTAAAAAATTAAAAATTTGTCAAAGAAATAACAACATTACTACTATTTATATATCTTTATATATATATATATATTATATATAAAAATATATAATAGGTATGTTGTCAGAAATTTATATTTGAAATTCTAATTTAATTAAAAGTAAAAAAACAAAAAACAAAAAACAAAACAAACATGCATGTTGTGAAAATATAATATTTTAAAAGGGTAGCTGACTGACTGTTGCCTGGTATTGGCTGACAGACTAAATGCAGGTAAAGGTGAGACTATTCTTATTTTGCAAGGGGAGTGTAGTAATAATAGAAATAGTGGTTGAAATCGAGTTGAGAGAGAAGAGAGGGGACTAAAATTAGTTTGCAATGGGGTTTGTTCAGTGGTCGTCAGTTGGATTGGTAAAACGGCCGTATGGCTCACTAGCATAGGAAAAAAATAAATGAAAAAGACCCGCCCTAAATATAATTTCAACCCTCCCGAAATAAAATTAAAAAAAAAGAGGAACAATTCAAGATGGCGGCGGTCAACCTCAATGAGAGTCACATTTTGTTCATTAATTATCCATCCAGTAGTGATCAATAATATAACCAGCTGACACTCAATTTAAATCATTAACCTAACGAGATAACAAACTAACCAACTTTATTGTAATAATATAAAAATATATATTTCTTTTAGATTAAGTTTACTTAAATATAAATATAAATAAATAAATAAAACTGAATTACTTGTGAACTTATATATAATTAAATCAGAGATTATATTTTTTGTTTCATTTACATCTTTGAACAAACATTAGCAATTAATCATTTAAAAAATATCGATTATTTTATTATTAATAATAAGTATAATATGACTTTTGAATTGTGGTTCATTACTTTTAATTGATCTTTCATTAATTCTATTAAGAAACATACAAAAAAAAACAAAGTTTGCTATTATAACAAATTTTAAATTAATTAAACAAATTATTCATATAAAATATGGATAATTATTTATTCAAAAATAATATAATCATCATCAATAAAATGAACATCTTTTTAATTAAATATGAAATTATTTTTTATAATATTAATTGGAGGACATATATTATATATATATATATATATAAGTATAATATCGTTTATTTATTTATTATTTTTTAAGGAATACAATTAAATTATGCTAATTAAATAATTAAATAAATAATTAGCATTATGTAGAAACGAAACCTTCATTTGAAGTTTAAAAAAAGAGACACGGAGAGGTTTTTAAATAAAACATTAAAGCTTAAGGCACGAAAACGGTATTTTTTTTGTACTTCTCCTTTTTATCTTATATTACTTTTTCCTTTCCTCTCTGCTCTATTCATTGTTATCATATATATAAATATATATATATATATATATATATATATATATATAATTAAAAATTAAATTATATGATTTATTATAAGAATTATATAACAATTTCCTTTTCATAAAAACAAATAACGAAATAAAATTTAATTATACTGTTAATTATAATCAAGTTAAAAAGTAGGAGACAGTCAGAGAGAATAGAGTGAGAATTTGGATATACAGACATTAATTATACTTATTATTAAGGATAATCAATTAAAAAGATTGTCAGAAAGTGGAATATAACATTATCAAAGATTGGGTGGTCTAAATTCAAAATTCTTACATCTATAATTTATTTATTCTTGTATTTATTATTATTATTTAATACATTGTGTTTGTCCATTACAGGCTGTTTTAATCAATAAATAAATTATTGGATAATATCAAAGAAAAAAATATAAATTCTAAAGTTTTTTATTATTAAACAAGATATGTATAAATAATCAACTGAATAAAAGAAGACTTGGTTGGTAAAAAGATTTTTTTAGTTAGAATATTATAGCATTACTTTATTAGGTAAATACTATATATTATAGATATATGTAAAAGATAATATTAATCAAAATTAATCATATCTTTTTCGTTAAAAATATTTAATTTTATTGATATCTTATCGTGATTAGACATTAAAAATGAGAGTAGGTATCATTTTTTAGAAATCATTTCAAAGCGATAAAAATAATTTTTATTAACCATGACCAGAATAAAAAATCTCTAGGATATTTAAAAAAAAACTAACTTTAGAGTTTATTATTTATTTATTAAATGTATATAAATAGAAATAGAGAGAGATAGAGAGAGAGAGAGAGAGTTTAATATTTCATGACAAATGGATGAGGAGGAATATGGTAAAAGTTTTAAGTGGTTACTTATTAATCGTGCATTCAAGTCTCCAAAATTCTGGAAAAAAATATGTAATTTTTATTTCTCTTTATTTACAGAGAGTTACTAGTAACATAAAACACCCAGCAGCAGAAAAATATCTACATATATATTGCATTTATATTGAATAATAAAAATAAATTACTAATAAACTTTTTTTTAAAAAAAAAATCGTCTTTATGGGGAGAAATATAATTAAGTTTATTCATATTTGATTCATTTTCTATCTTCTATTATGTTCTAATAGTATTCTTTATAAATTGATGATGAATAGAATAGATAATAAACAAGTAAGGTGAAGAATTATGTCTCTATTTACTTGAGATAAACTATAATATATTAATAGAATAATTACAGTTCCAATTAAAAAAAAATCAATTTTTTAATAAATATTAAAAAAAAAAAAAAATAAAAAAATATAATTAAAAGAGAATTATTTTTATTCTAATTAAATGTATTTATAAATTAGATATAGATAATTTTTTGGATGTAAATTCGTTTTTTAGGCTTCAATTTAAACCATGAAAACAGTTTACTATCAATAAATAATATTTAAAAAAAAAAAAAAATTAATATAAATAGATGGAACAAAAAGTAATTACCTACAATCTAAGATATAAAATTTTTTATATTATCATAGTACATTTATAGCTTAATTAATTAATAAATACTAGTATTATATTTATAATGGATATTTCAATATAACTTGTCAATATTCTTGGAATAGAATAATATCTCTTTTTTATTTATTTTTTATTTTTCTTGATAATAATTTATAAGATTCTTATTCCTTAATGATAATTTAATATGTTAATTTAATTAAATTATCTATTCTAATATTTTAAGCTTTTATATATAAAAATATTTTATTCCATATAATAGATAATGATAAAATGAAATGATTTTTCATTTGAAAAATGAAAAAAATAAATTATATCAATATTTTTAAGACAAAAAATAAAAATAAAAATAAATTTAAAACAAAGAAAAAAAAAATTAAATAAAAAATTTCGACTAATGTTATATTTAATGATGAGTTTTGAAATTATATCATTTGTTAGAAATCACAAAATAACATACTGATTGTAATCCGTCGGATAAGATATAATCTTGATATCAATTTTAGTGTTAAATCTATTTAATCACTATAATTATTTTAATTCATCAATAACATTTCTTTATCTGAATTTTTTTTTTTTAATAGTAATATTTTCTTTGATTGTAAGTTTTTACTAAATCGATAGGTACGTAAGTAAGTAGGTAAGTAAGTATTTTAAATATATATATATATCTCAATAGATTAATAGTTTTTATATACAAGATTATGTTAATATTAATGAAGAAATTTTATTTGGGATAAATAGATAAAAATTTAATATATCTAATATACTATCTTGGTATATATTGGTATAAAATACGATAGAAAAATAAGTAATAGATAGGATATAAACTTAGAAATAAACAATATAAAATAAATATATTCATTCATGAAAACATTTTTATTCAATCAACGAATAAGAAATCTTTCATGATTTAAAAACAAAAAATAATAAATTCATATGAATTATTGTTTATTAATAATAAATAAATTGAGAAATATATGATAATATATGATATCAAATCATATATCATTCAAATATATGTAACAAAGACGATTTAATTTGAAATTATCAATTTGATTTATAATCGTATTTAATTATAAAAAAAATCAAAACGATCAATTTTTAATATTTAATCTTAAATTAAATACATTTGGTAAGATTGAAGGGTGTTTACGATAAATTTTTTTTTTCATTATAATTATTATAATTATTAAAGGATATATTGAATGAAAAGATGAATGGAAAGCGATAAGTATATTATGTTTCATTTTTAAAGTTTGATTGATTTGTATTATATTATTTAGTTAGAGGATTTAGTACGAAAATAATAATAATAATAATAATAAAGTTTGGTTCTTGTTATACTTTATTAAAATTTTGATCATTTAAAATAGAAAAAATAAAATAAAAATGTATTTTAAAATCAAAATTAATTATTATTATTATTATTATTATTTAATAAGATATAATAAATTCTCTATAAATAAATCAAATCTTATCAAGAGAATTATTATTTAATTTTTCAATTAAATATTTTACTATTTATATATATTATTGGTTTGGTTCCGTCGCTTCAAAAATAAATCACTCTACATTTTTATTAAATCTATATATATACATATATATTCTCTTATTTTTTTTTTTATTTTCATTTAGGATTTATTTATTCTATCGAATCATCTCCTTAGTTACTCATTCGATTTGAAAGCAAAATTCTTTTTCTCGAATCTCTAATTTTATTAGTAATAGTCCTTATTATTACCCTTTTTAGAAGAATTTTCCTAAATAAGGGGGAAATTCTTTCAGTTCCATTCAAGAAGGAGAAGGGAATAAAATAAAATCACCATTACTTTTATTATTCTAATTCCATCTAAAGCAACCGAAAGGGACGGGTGATTTGCCCGGGGTTTTTCCTTTTTAGGAAACTTTAATCTATGTTTTATACTTGAAAATATAAGAAAGACAGAAAGAAGGAGAGAGAGAGAGAGTGAGAGAGAGAGAAAAAAGAGGCGAGTTGGGAAATAATAGAATAATTCAAGAAATATGCTAGAAAGAAGATAGTTTTACTATTTTTAGATGGATTTTTATTTTGATTATATAATAAATAAATAATTAGTTGATGTATATATTATATATATATCTTCTTAAAAAGGAATTTTATTAATAGTTTGTCACGTATTTATTCAATTTTTTTTATCATGAATTGTGATAAAAAGAAAAATTGGAGAAAAATGGATTATTTCCCATTTTTTAAGGGGGTTGGGGTGGGGGGTGTAGAAGGTGAATTCTTTCGATTTTTACTCACCGTGTGTGGCG
This sequence comes from Labia minor, assembly GCA_963082975.1. Classification (NCBI taxonomy): domain Eukaryota; kingdom Metazoa; phylum Arthropoda; class Insecta; order Dermaptera; family Spongiphoridae; genus Labia; species Labia minor. Next base: position 11,583,824 of record OY720347.1, on the reverse strand, counting down.
ACATACGGCGAGTGCATCTGCTGATGATAATATCTCGCCATGGCGTTACGATGTCCGCCGGAATGTGCGTCAGCGGCTGCCGCGTGGTGGAAGAGCGAGGTGACGGGGTCCCCGGCCCCGGTGGTATTGCCATTGGTGGAGGGTTGTTCGCCACCCGAGCCACCCCCGGATGACAACCCTAAAGACTGGTCCATTGCCGGGGAGCCACTACCCCCGCTGCCGCCGCGGGGCAATTCGTACCACCGCTGCTGGCCCTCGCCACTCGTCATGTCCATTTCGATGGCCACCTCCCTGCTGTGGTGGTTTAATGGAGTGAAATTGGAACACGGATCAGCTGCATCGCGGCACACACCAATCGTGCTGTTGCGTCGCGGACCCCGCGACTCTTCAATCGGCCAAAAGTCGCGTCCGTCGCTCGCCGCTGACCATCCAAAACAGAGAACAAAGACAAAAACACATCAATAACAACAAATATTACTATTCGACGTAACTACCCTAATATTCATCATTCATTATTAATAAAACAAATAGAATTCCATTCTATTTTTATTATATTCTCTAAAAATTATTATTAATATTATTATTATTATTAACGAGATGTTACAAGGTACCGCGGTAAACTTTTATTTCCCCTACTGATTTTTTTTCTCTTTCATTATTATATTATTATATTATATTATATTATACATTATACATTATTATATTATTATATTATATTATATTATATCATTATTATTATTATTATATGCTAATAATAAAAGACATTATTATAAATCAAGTTTCTTTACATTATTCTTTGAAAAATAAATTATAATAAAGTATTTTTTTTTTAAAAATATACCTTATTTTTTTCGTCTAGAGATTGATAATATTTTCAAAGCTAGTGAGTGAAATGTATCAGTCACTATATCACTAAATTAAAATTAATTTATTAATATTTATATATATCTGTATTCATTTTCATCTCAAATTGTTAAAACAAAGTCTCTATAATTTTAATGTTATTAATAAAACTATTATCTGACTATTATATGATTGGGTTAGATCTAAAAAATAATAAAAAAAAAAATAAAAATATTTTTCTATATTATTTTTTTTTATATTATATTATTAAGTATTTAATAAATAAAATAAATATTTAGTATTATTGATAATGAAAAAAAAAATGATAAAATAAAAATGAGTATAGGAATAGAAAGGTCAAGATTAATACAAGTATTTTTTTTTATTATTTATTAATACTAACCAAATTTAATTTAACTTTGTATTTAAAATTGATTAAGAAAATAGACAAATGAAATTTTTCTATTAGAAATTTTATATGATATACTTATATTATATTTTTCCAAATAAATGTACCTATATAGGTACGTACTACTACTAAGTATGGTAAAAACTAAGATTTTTTCATTTGAGCTAATTAGAGTTGATTATATTTAATTGAAATCGTTAATTTTAGAAAATTCTATTTGATTAAATACCAATTGTAAAAATTTTCAAATTACCTCAAAATTTTCTAATAGTAGTAGTAGTAGTCTTAGGTTGAAAAATTTTTAATAAAGAATACAAAAAATTTTCGAAAGAAATGAAATGTATATAATTAATCTTTATATTAATAAAATACTTATTTAAAAAAAAAATATAACCTTTCTCAATTACTTTATCAGTTAATACTGATATCTTTTTAATGATAATTTTAAATTATGTTTTTTCACTCAATCTTTAAACTAAATAAATTGTGATTATAATGACATAATATAATAAAAAAAAATATTTTAGATACCAACTAATATGCTAATAATAATAATAATAATAATACCAAAAAAAACAACTGATAACTAATTATAAGAATAAATCAATTCTATGTATCTACCATGAATTTATTTAATTTTAATTTGAAATAATAAAAAATTAAAAATATTAAATAAGCAATTAATATATCGTTTCTCTATTAAAACTTGTACCAAGATTGACATTCTTTTTTATTTCGTACTGATTTCTAATTTCGATACTAAATATTTGAAATATGATGAATATATTTATAATATTTCTAAATATATATATATATATATATATATATATATTATTCTAAAATATTACTTAATTCTCATAATATTTATAAAAGTATATATATATAAAAAATATTGTGAATTATCTTTTTGATCTGTCAATTTTGAATTGAGACTTATTATGATTTAAAATGAATGGGAGAGGATTTTAACCATTTCCAGCGATTAGGGGTACAACTTTAATAGTTATAAAATTAAAACTATCAATATTATAATTATAAAACAAAAAAATAATTATAATAATAAACATGTATTAATTTTGTTATTAAGCAATAAATATAAAAAGCATTAAAGTCTACATAATTTCATTGAAAATTTTGCAAATTTAAAAAAAGAAAATTGTATAGGTATATAAATCGAGTTCTTTTTTATTTTTTCCCCTCTTTCATTAGTCATTTAAGCATTTGTCTCGTTAGAATATAATATTTATTAATATTTTTTTTGCATAAAATGAAATGACAATTCAAGAAGATTAGATTCGAGTAGATTGTTTTCTGTCAAAAACAAACAAAAAAAAAAAAAGAAAAGAAAAGAAAATGGAAAAACGAAGTGTAACTGTAGAGTAATGTCAACACGTGACTCACCAGATAAAAGAATAATTGTTGCGAAGTATCAGTGGTTCACTAATATGCAATTGAGATCCACACGAGAGCACTTTATGGGTTTTCTTTTTTTTTTTTGTTTCTATCGTTATGGATCACGATAAAATCATTAAAAACACGAAAATTGATGAGAACCAAACAAAAATAAAAAAACAAATCCAAAGCACCTCACTGTTGTATTTATATTTCGGGGGGTAATGCACTGGGGTTGTTTTTTTGGGGAGGGAATGGTAAAATATATAAATCCACGTGTGAGAGGAGGATGCCCCGGGCGTCGTCCAAGGGGTCCCCGGCTGCTGCGGCACACCACACTCTCTTTTTCTCTCTCTCAGTGCCTCTCTACGCGCACAGCAACACACACGAGCCGAGACTGAGGCGCTCAGCTGCTGAGACACGCGCGGGAAGGGCGAGCGGGCGGTGCTTGACGCTTCGGCTATTGCCGTGATGAGTCGGACAATATCGGGTCGTCATAGCAACGCCCAGCCCTTCCCCACCCATCACGGAATAAACCACGCCCACAGAAAGCAGGAGGAAACAGAATCGCAACTTCTTCAACCTCACTTAACAAGCAAGCAACAGCAGTAAAATAGCAAAAAAAAAAAAATCATCAATGCAAAACACAGTCATTTCTATGGGATTTAAATTGTCTCTTTAACAAGGAGAAATATCTTTTTCTAGAAAAAGAAAAAATAATGAACTATTTGTTTGATGTAGGATAACTACTAATTAATTTTAAAATGTGAATTTCTAAAAAAAAAAATATTACTATATGTTAATTCCATAACTTTATTTTTAATTTAATATTTGAAGGTGAGTATGTTTTATTAAATAAAAGTCTATTACAAAATTTTAATTAAAATCTATTAAGTTTTTTGTCAAAAAAAATATAAAAAATAAAAGAAATTACTATCCTAGTTGACAGAATAAAATTTAATTCAAATAATTTAAAATTAAAATATAATAATAATTAAGAAATTATTAAATATAGAAATAATATAGAAAAAAAAAAATACAAGAACAAAAAAGATCAAATGTAATATTAGAATATTTTCAATTTTCATTTTCAAGATCTCATATCTTAAAAGAAAGTAATATTAGTTAAAAAAAAATAATTTTTAAAAAATAAATAGATCATCATGATTTTGTCTGTCTGCTCAATTTTTAATATATATCGTCGTATTATCAAAAGAGAAAAGCATCGATTTCAATTTTCTATAAAAAAAGAAGTGACTCTACCCTGTAATTAGTTGTTTCTCTCTCTCTCTCTCTCGATTTAGTTAGTAACGAACAAGGAAATCTTAATCTGATTTAATCTTGATAGAGAAAGAGAGAGAGAGAGAGACAGAAGGTGGCTAGGTCAGAGGGTTGGTTGATTTCTATCCGAAGTGAAGTGGAAGTTCACAAGTCACTGGCTCTCCCTTCTTCTCCCAATCCCTTCCGCTCCCTTTAACCCCTTAATATATAAGTACACTTTAAACCTTCATCGTTCTCACCAAAATAAGATAATCAATCTTTCAAATTTTATATATATATATATATATATTCAATTAATTACATTTGTATGTATTATATTATATTATATTATTTATAAGGGAATTTTGTAAATAAAACCACATATTGATATTTGTTATTGCAGTCGCTTGATAACGATTGCAAAAGTAGCAATCGAAACGTTGTGTATTTTTTTGAATAAATTTACAATAACAAATATTAATATGTGGTTTTATTTACAAAATTCCCTTATAAAATAAAAACAGCCACCAAAGCTTTAATAATTTAATATCTATATATTATATTATTATTATTATTATAATTATTATTAAAAGCTAATCCTTAGATACAAATATATAATAGGTATATATTAATATCAGTAAAAATATAATATTAGTGTAACATATATGCATATATATATAAATTTAAAGATGGGAACATAAAATCGAAGAGTGGTTTAAAATTTAAAGGGTATAATAAAAAAAATGTTATAACAAAACTGCTATCTATCAAACAAAATCTATTATCATATAAGAGAGTGTTTTGTTTCTTATTTTGAAATTTAAAACGAATTTAAATCTTTTCAAAAATTGAAAACAACTTTTAATTTTAGCAATATTTGATGATGCATTTAAATTATAATCTAATTTCTGATGTTTTTATTATAACATTGATAAATATATAATATATTACTGATTTTGGATGGTATTTTGTGTAATAATTATTTTTTAATTATATTTAAGAAATAAATTTTTCTTATTCCTGGTAATTAAAATAGGATAATTGAATAAAGTTCAAATAGAGAATGAAAATTTCTCAACGAAAGTATAATTACTATAAAAAATAAAAATAAAATATTAAATATTGAAATATTATTATTATTATTATAAACTGAAAATAATGGTTTTTATTTTGTGTATGCATGTTCTGGAATTTATATTTCTGTAACATTACTAATAAAATTATAAAATATTAAAGAGGAGATATATTCTACAAAAATATTTTTTTGATTTTCATAAATATAGAAATAAATATTGAATTGTATATATTAATTAAGAAAAAATTAAAAATAAATAAATCAATTAAATTAAAAAATAATTTTGTTTTTAAACTGAAACAAACTTTCTGATTATACAATAAATAGATAAAATAGTAACATTTTTTTGTATTTTTTTTGAAAATCATCAATCAATCAGAATAGAAATTAATTTATTTATTATAATTTAATAATCTAATATATATATATGTAATTTCCGTCGTATGTATGTTTGTATGTGATATCTGTAACATAATGAAGTTAGTTACAATGTCAATGTCAATGTCAATTAATTTGTAACTAACTTTATTTTTTTTTAATTTTCTTTTGTTAAATTAAATAAGTGTCAAATAAAAAAAGAATAAAAAAACTTACGACGATTTGAATAAAATTAATATTTATATTATTATATAATAATAATAATAATAATAAAACTATTACGACGATTTGAATAAAGTTAATAATTATATATTTTTACATTGTGTTGTTTTGTAAGTATGTGAAACAAAATTTCCTATAAATTATTATTATTATTATTATTATTATTATGTTTAACAGAATAATATACGTTAAATATTTAAATCTATAAAAAATGGATCCAAATGAGAAAAGATGAAACGTGCCGAGTATATGTATATGCGTGAATAAATAAATAAAACTGTTGATACTACAAAATGATCATTGATATACGAAAAATATTATTTTCAAAGAACTATTTAATTAATTGCTGAAAACCACGATAAATTAAGTTTAAACTGAAATTACCAACATCGTTTGCAACTGGTTCGCCTAGTATACCATAATATTAGTGTAAAATGAATTTGTTTTTTTATTCTTTTTTTATTTATGCAGATTTTTAGAGTATATATATTAAATATGTTGAGATTATTAATATTTTTAAAAAATTGTTCTTAGGATATTTATGTAGTATGTAGGTATTTTTATTTAATTTTGTTTATTAATGATTCATTTACATAGTAAATGTTTAAAAACCAACCAATGGTTCTCTTATACAAGAGTAAAACAACATATGACGTGTGAAATGTGGTTTATGAAGGGCGGAAGAGGGGAGAAGGAAGAAGGTTTTTCTCTTCTTGGATGAGTGATCGTCTATGAGAATATTATTGTTTTGTTTTTAAATTTAATACAGTGGAACCTGATCTTTACTTATGCAACCCTTCATTCACACACAATCGTAATTAAACGTTTATTTTTTGACATTTATTTTATCAAAAGAATTGAATATTTTAACAATTATAATGCCTATGAATTTAAACCAAAAAACAATTTAAAAAAAAATAGTATATTAATAAGAACTGTTAGTATCTAGTTCAGTGTTTTCCAACCTGTGGGGCGCGAATGTATTAGAACCAATTTTTTTTTTCTAAAATCTATAATAATCTATAAGAGGGATCGGTCATTTCAAGTGCCAGGACAGTTGAATATGGATCTAAAAAAAAGGTAAAATGTTTTTGCGATAAGGCTTTTGAACATTTTCGATTTTTTTTCAATATGGTTACTATATTATGTAGGTATTTATGAAATTAGATTATTTTAAAAATTAAGTGGGGCGCAAGACTTTTTTTTTAAAAAAAGGGGGGCGCCAGTTCTGAAAGGTTGGAAACCACTGATCTAGTTATTATATAGATATATAGGTAGATAGGTATGTCTATATCTGTGGTAAAAAAAATCAATAATATTTTCTTTCTTTTGTTTAAAAAAAATATTGAATTATCCAATCAATAGACGAATGAAGAATAACTAAAGAATTCGATTTTAATTTATTATAAAGTAAAAATGTAAAGAAAAAAATTTGATAAATTTCAAATTACTATTAAAATAAAGAAAAATAATTTACTTAACAAAAAAAAATGAAATGTTTTTAATTTTAAAAATGAATTTATTAATGAACGACTGACTGATATTATCAATGAAAAAATTATATAATGTATATATATACTAACATAGTACCTATATACCTATAATATGGTAGATACACCAGGTCATTAAATAGATTAATTAAAGAATTATTTAACATATATTTAATTTTTTGGTTAATTTCATTTTTAGTTATAGTTGAGTAACCAAGCTATGTTATTAATATTATTATTTATGATATTCTTGACAATATTTATGTGTTTAAAAATTTGTAATATGTAAAATATATATCTACAACATACATACAATATATATAAAAATATCCTATATTATCTATTACACCTATACATATTAATAATGAAAAAAAGTCAATTTATTTATATATATATATTTAATGTTTATTTATTTAATTTTAATTTCACAGTTCAATAGGAATATTTTATCAAAAATTGTCAATACTAGTAAATGTAAGTGTGATATTGATATAGAGAGGTGGGGATGATTTATAAATAATGAATTAGTCGAGTATATATATATATACATATATTTAAAAGTGGAATGGGAATGAATTTCATTAATTCTCTCTTCTCTACCACCTCTATTCACCCCTTTACAATAACCTCACCAGTGGTATAAATTTTGATATGAACATGTTTCAAATGGAATGCAAATGACAGTTGAAAATATAAATTAAAAAATATTCAAACCAATATGAAATACATTCATTACAATATATATATATATATATATATACGAGGGTGGGGTGAAAAGTTTTCGGCCTGACCAAGAAAAACGATATTTTTAAAAATTTTTTTTCTATATTTTTCAACATAATCTTTATGAATCGACGCAAAAATTCGTTTGGATTACGCCTACAGCGCCAAATTCTCGGTAGAAATGGTTTTTCGAAGCAGTTTTTGGTCTAACGTTAGCAAACGCGGCACACCCACGTTGCACACAGCTTCCCATATTCAACTGGTTGTGCAAAATATTTCGCACACGTTCAGCTGACATCGTACAGATCTCAGCTATCTTGAATGTTGAAAAATGAAGCAAAAAAAAAAAAAAATTTAAAATCATCGTTTTTCTTGGTCAGGCCGGAAACTTTTCACCCCACCCTCGTATATATGTCTGTGTGTATGTGTGCTTGTGTGTACGTATGTGGTTATTATTTTTAATTATTAATTAATGTATTCACATTCACCACCACTTCTTTTCACCTCCTCTCTTTTATTCATCCACTATTATCTTTTCTCTCTTTCATTTCCTTTGAAAGCAACTCAGGTGAAGAGAGAAAAAAAGAAATTAGAAATGATTACAGTAAGAAAAAAAAATGTGCGAAAGAGAAGAAAATACTTAAAACAAAAAAAAAAATGATTATAATATACTCACTAAATCTACACTTATGTTATAATTATAGATTTGTTGAACGTTTCTTAACTTGATAATGAACGGTTTTTATGATAAAATTAATTTTCATTTACACTGGAGAGAACAGGAGATTAACCAGCGATAGTCACTTTATCCATTCATAGAAATGTAATTTGATTTTTCTTTCTCTGTTTCCCCCCACAAATTAACATTCCAATTAAGAAAAATCATTAATTACATTAAAAGTTAAATATTAATCAATTAGAAGAAAAATTATTTTTAAACATACTTAATTTGATTATTATTTTTTTCATTGTACATTACATTTAAACTTGGTAGATTATAGTACATAAAGAGGAAGGAGAAGATAAATGATAGATAAATAAAATGTACTTAATTGTGATTGAATCTTAAATTGTTCTTAGCAAATGTGTAATTGTTAATATTTTTAAAGAAATAAAAAAAATTTTAACTTTAAAATCTTACTAATTTCTAGCAAAAATTGTTATATACGAGATATATTTTTGAGATATTAAACCACTCTAAGGATTTTTTGATATTCTCACCATAGATAATATTTATAATGAAAAATCGATCTATATTGGATTCAGCCTCAAGATAAATCAACTTTATTAGTATTTTCTTAATTTAAAATAGAAAATTTAAATGTCGTCACCAACTACATCATCCGTAATTTTATTTTAATTTTTTAATTGATATTGTATTAATATTTTTTTTTTATATTTAAAATATTTTAAAATTTGTTATTTAATTACGAAATAACATTAAAAATATTTATTTTAATAATATTTCAGAATAAAATTGCGAAATATATTTATCATTCCCCCACTAAAAAAAAAATATCCATGAAGTTAGCAACATAACACAGACGAATAATTATAAAGGAAGAAATTTCAAATAAATTTTTGAATAAATTTGATCTAATAATATTAAATGAATTATATTATATTAATTATAAATGTTTTTTAAATTAAATTATAAATAATATAAATGATATTTGATTATTATAAATAAAATTAAAAAAATATAACCTCCTTTCTTAATTAAAATATAGACAAATACAGGTATCAATATAATTTTAGAATGTATATTATTATCAGTAGTAATCCTTGGTCGAAAAAGTCTATAAGCTATTGTTATTTTGAAAAATTTAAAACAGAAGCCATCTATCAGTTATAACAACATATATATACTCGTATATAATATAGGATCAAATATTTTATCAAATAAATTTGAATATATTTTTCATCTTGAAATGAAAATCAAGTAATTTTAATTAATTTGTACTATTTTAGGAATCAAATTTTAGATGGCTCATTTTTAGAAAACCCATTTAACAATTGTAATAAATAATTAGAAAATTTAAAATTTTTAAAGTTTATAATAAAAAAAGAAATTGTTTAAATTTGTTAAAGGGTGTTCCAGGTACTATATATATATATATATAGAAAGTGATGTGGTATTAGTTGTTTTAAAAAAAATGTGGTTGGACAAATTTTATGTGTCTGGCGCTTGAAGAGGTGACCGTTAAGGTCTCCAGAAAAGATTTCGAATAACAAAACAGACGCCTCTTTACCTGAAAGATACCCTTTGAGATTGACAGTCATGTCGCGCTAAATGCTCGTAAAATATTCGGAAGCACAGAACTCTTTTCTAGTGACCACATTTAACGACTTCACGCTGAATTAAAGGCGACTTATTTTAGGTAGTAATAAATTAAAAATTATATTTAAAGAAAGGGCCAAAAGAGGCGCCATTTGATTTGAAACAAAAAAATAAAATAAATAATACAATACTGTTACTGAAAGTCCCATTAAAACAATCTCAAGATAATCAAAATCTTTATGTTTGAAATTTAATCTGAAATTTTTATTAAAAAAAAATTATTTTTCTAAATAATTATTATTATATATGAGGGTAAATTTTATATAAACAAGGTAATAGAAAAACTTACTAATTATTTATTTAAAATAAAATAATCAACAAAAAAAATATTTATTAATTTAAAGTTTATCCACCAAATAAATGGGAAATGATCAAAATATAATTTATATTTCTATCCTGAGACCCCTATTCAGGATTAAATCGGGAGAGGGAGTGCAATTATATATTTATATAATTCAAAGAGTACATAAGTATTATAAGTAATTACAAACCTAATTTTGTTTTGTTTATAACATGTATAACCATTTAATGATTATTATTTCTATTTCTAGGCATTAGTTGGTATAGGAGGGAGGGGGAGAAAGAGAGTGACGTTTAACTCAACATATTGAAAATCGTTAAAAACAAATTTTAAACAAATTTATGTGAGATGTCTTAAAATAAAATCTTTGATTTCATTATAATTTTTGTTATGGATTATGATTTATGTATTTTTTGAATAGAAGGAGTTAGATATAAAAAAAATTACATATAAAAAAAAGATGAAGAAAGTTAAGTGAAATTAAGATAAAAAAATTATTCCTTATTAACTATGAATATTTAAGATTAAAATGATTATTTAAAATAAATAAACGACAAAATATATGAAACAATTACAAATAATTTAATAGAACAGAAATTAAAAACAAAATAGTCATAAAATATACAGCCCTTAAACGTACGTATAAATGCACTGAAAGACAGAAAAGACATAATATATATTAAAAAATAAATATTTTTAATATTATTTTATTTATAATATTTTGTATTTAATGAAGCGCCGCCTGACGTAGTTGCTGACGTCATTTAAATTTCCTATTTTATTTTATGAAAAAACTAAAAGATGATTTTTTGCGAGGCTGAAACCAATACAGATAGATTTTTCTTTATAAACATTATCTATAATGTAAAGTTCAAAGAATCCTTCGGGCGGGTTAATATATCAAAAATACAAATATATATATATGATTTTTGCTAGTTTAATAAGATAAGATAATATATATTTTTATTAAATATTTTTTTATTTATTTCATTTGTTATACATTATTATTATTATTATATTAGGTGTGTATGTATTTCATAATATATTTAAATGTATATGTTAAAACTATACAATTATTCTCTTATATTATATTATAATGATATAAAAGAAATAATATATGTTATAAAGTATCAAAATAGATGTTCTATTTACTATTATAGATTGGTGATCTGGCAAATATTCTTCACTAGTCATGCAAAAACAAATTGCATCTTTTAAAGTGAAACATCATCATTTGGATTATATTCTTGTCAACTTTATGTAAGATCATTGACAATGGTTATCTACCTGATATGATGCGCATCGCTTTCACTGGCAAAGTAAAAGAATAAGTAGTGGACAAAATAGGTCATCCTTCAAAACATCATGTTGACATCATTCAGAACATTTCACTTTCAGAAGACGACAAAAATGTAAAAAAAAAAATTGAAAAATTGAAATACTCATATATTATAATTGTATTTTGGTTTATTTAATAGGTAATTATTATAATTCATATAATCTATATAAGAAATAAAAATTATTGAAATAAAAGATATATTATGTACTTATCGTATTAGTTGTTAGAGTATATATAATTAATGTCTATAAAAAAAATAATGAAAAAAAAAATGTACTTTTACTCTAGATATTAATTAATAAATAGAGGTAAGTAGTATTTTTTTTTATAGTTTCCTTTCAAATTATAGAGACCATTAAATTTGGAATTTCAAATTTCTTAGTCTTAATTGATTTAAATTTCACTGAAAATTCTTAGAAAAAATTAACATTATGTTACTAATGTAATTAATTATCATTATATCGCAAATCACAGGTATAACCCAAACTATTTTGGTAGTAACTTGACCATAAGGTGCTCTTTCCTTTTGTCTCTCTTTCTTCTTTGAAAAGGGAATAACAGTACTTTATGATGGAATGTTTTGGACAAAACCACAAAATGGATTACATCCTAAAGACCTTTACTTTCAAGAGTGAGGTCGAAAGAATCATCGAAGGAAAATACTTTTCTATTGAAATTTGTCAATAATTATACGCCTATTAAATAATTTGAAAATATCAAAAAAAAAAGAAATGTTTAAAAATTTACCAATCAATAAGAATAACGAATTTCTGGTACATTTTAATATAAAATAATATTATTGTAAATAATGAGAAAATATATTTAGGAAAAATTAATAAAAAAACTTTTTAATATAAACACTTTTTAATAAAAAATGCCTTAAAAATAAAAAATATAATATTAATTAAAACTAACAAAAAAAAAATATTAAATTTACCTACTACTTATGTTCATATGCGCCTACGCTTTTTTATTCAGCATATGTAAAGGATAATATTCAAGGTTTAATTGATATTTTATTTTCTATTTTTTAGGGTATTTTTTATTATAAAGCGTGTATATTAAATAGTTTTGTTTTTAATAATTTATTTTCAAGTTTTTATTTTATTTTTTTTTTAATTATTGTATTGTTGCTTGCCAGATGTAAAACATTGGAATATTGACTACAATTTCAATTTGTTATTCTCGAACATATATTAGATTCTTCGCGAAGTTTCTAGGCCTTTTCTAGATGACATTGATTATGCAAGTGGCTTATTAAGCCATCGGCATACTGCCGTGTACTATGAGTTCTTGTCGGAATCACACAACAAAACAAGAACATTTGTAAAGAAAATACTTAAAAAATATAAAAAAATTGTAAATAGAAATAGAAATATAACATTGTATTAATATCAATCAGTTTAAATCACAAATTTTAAAAATCCGTATTTTTGAAAAATTCAAAATATTTCTTTTTGATTATTGTAGTGTCATCGACTTTCAATATACTTTTTAAGCAAAATCGCTCAACTAGAAGTGGGTTAAAATCCAATTATAAATTATTAACATTACAGACAAAAAAAAGTTAACTTAATAAAAAGCTTTTAAAAAAGGAATTACTTATAGACAAATTGGTTTTATAAAAGATTTTCCTTTAAATGAAGATTATATTTTTATTCATTGAATTTTATCAAAAAAAAAAAACAAAGATTTTTTCTTTAAAAAAATATTGTATATGATTATTAAATTAAATAAAATTTATAGAAGAATCGGCATTAAATTTGATTTGTGACCATTAAGCTAAACATGAATAGAGGAAGGTAAAAATTGAATCGAATGTCTTTAAAAGAGTTTGATTTCACGATCATTTTAAAGACAATATCAATTAAAGTCCTGATTGGAATCAAATTGTTTGCCAAGCTACCAAAGAGACACCAATCCCCCTCCCCTACCACACTATCTATCAGTCAGGTTAAACAGAGTGGTAAAACATTTTAGATAGCATTAAAGGGATGGGAACCCTCTTTATAACAAATTCTAAATGAATTTGTCGGGATATAATCGAAACTGTAAACTTTTTTATCATAATTATGATTTGTTATTTTTATTAAAGGGATTTTTATTAAAACATCACATATTTATATAATTTTTAGTATCTCACCAGAAAATGTTGATGTTTTTATACGTTTTGAAGGTTCCTTTCAGGTTTTCACTAAGGTTGAGAAAAATGTCTGTCTGTGTGTGTGAGTGTGTATGTGTGTATGTATGTAAACAAGATTACGCAAAAACAGTTTGAGCTAGAATCATGAAATTTGGTATACGGGCATTATTCAAAATTCGTAGTTTTCTACTTTTGAGAAATGTAACTCAACCGGAAGAGGGTCTTTACTTACAATGTTTTGATTTTTTTTCCTCTAAAGTGACCGTAAAAATAAAGATATATGTTTGATAGTTTTTCACATGATTAAAAATTGTATAAAACTTCTATATATAGAATTGCAGCTTGATTGAATCGCAAAAAAGTACCAGAATTAATTTTTTAACAATGCAAATCTCTCGCGCTGATTTAATAAATATTATTTATTAATTATAATTTATAATTAATTAAATTTATTTTAAATATAATATATGTTAATTAATCCAATTCTAATTTGCGAGATAGTCGAGTGGAGACACTCCAGCTTTTTTTATTTAGTTAAATAAATGTATAACGTTTCGGTTGCTTATTCTGCAGTTGTTATCAAGTACCGTATGCTTGCTCCGTCTCAAGTGTCGAAACGTTGTACATTTATTTAACTAAATAAACAAATTATACAAATATGTGGTGCTTTAATAAAAATCCCTTTAGTTATTATACAAATCACAAAAGTTTTAATAAACATATTATTATTGTTTATTATTATTTTGATTGATGATTCCCAACATTTATGTTATGTTTTTATAATTGACGTTTCATCATCTAATTCCAAATAATAATTTTAAATTAATTATTTATTTATTTAAATATTAATAATAATTATAATTTGCTTGAAAATTAAAAAAAAACTAATTGAAGATTGAGAATGAGGAAGGAGAAATCTTTTGAAAATATAATCTTAATCTTAATCTTATTTACTTACGAGGTAGTTTGTTATTTATGGATGTCAAACAAAACCTAAAAGACCCAGCTGGTTCAAATTTCGACAGAAGTCAGCTAATAGTTACTTGTTGACAGGAGCAGCTTTGCCATTTCATTTAAGAGACGGGAAATTCAAAAAGTCACCGACTTATTGATCTATCTTCATAATTAAAAAATATTTCTTAAATTATATTTGATTATTTGAGAAATTTAAATTTAATAAGTGTGCCGATTACGAGGCTCTTAAACATATCCGACTTTTTTTCTAAATTTTTTCAATATGGTTCTAAAAAAAGGAAAACCGTTTTTGAGATCACTTTTTTTCAATATGGTAAACTTTTACACTTATCTTTTTCTTTGTGTTCCGCCAAATTTTTAAACCGTTAAAAGTGTGCCGCGGTAAAAAAAAAGATTGAGAATCACTGATCTATTTATTATTTATATTTCAATCATTTCAAATAGTATTAATAATTGAATTTAAAATTTTTTTAATTCGTTTTTGAATTTATTTATTTATTTATTTATTACAAATATATTGAATTTACTTTTAATAGAGTATATTTCATATATATTAACCATTTCCTAAAGATATATAATATTGTTTCAGCTGTTGGTTATGTTTGAGTGTCTGGTGAACATACAAGCACACACCCTTGGCTCAATTTGTTTAGTCAAATGACAGTGGGCACTTGTTCCGGAGATGATAGGTCTGTCTATTTACTCATCAATTGGAAAAAGACGTGAACGTGGAAAGTGGAAGGTGTCAGCGACGGATGCATTCATTAATCGGACGGGTTGGCGGCTGCTGATTCGTCCGACGCCTCCCGAAGATTTATGGAAAGCGCAAAATGACAGACGACCTTTTCGTTTGCTCACCGTTATCAAGTTCAATGATGTTGACGGCTTGTTTAGTGCCCCATCCCTCCTCCTCCACCTCTTCTATGTATGTATCTGTTCAATTCGGTTGTGTTTTATGCTACGTAGATAGGGGAGGGGGGAGAGGTTGGTTGGTTGGTAGGTAGGTAGGTATATGTCTACTATTCTCAGGAGAGTAAATTGTTTCGGATTAGCATATAACCCCACTATTGGTTGACATTTGAATAGAAATCGCAGTGGATGCCAATAAATACTCGAACCAACCAGCCTAACGTCTAATTAAATTTATTCCACTTTTTTAGTTTAACATTTGTGGATAGTTATATTTTTATAATAAAAAAAAAATAAAAAAATAAAATAAAATAAAAAGAATAATAAGAGTACATAAATCGACATTAATGAGATAAAATGAAATTGAACTAAGAGGGAGGGAAAAATAAAGAAAATATCTAGAAATCTATCTTCACTTTAAGATTTTCATGAGATGATAAAAAAATTAGGAAATAAAAAAAATATAAAAAAAATACTTTTTAAAAACACGCTTTTATTTGCACTAAAAAGGAGAAAATAATTTCTCCACACACACTACGATTTCCTTACAATTAATCATATCTAAAAAATGAAAGCGTGGACACCAAACATGTAGAAAAAGGAAAAGAATACGAAGGACATTTCTTTGTATATCCACAATCCTTTCTGTTTGTTTGTTCCTTTTCTACTATAATTGATAACTATGTCTATTTGAAGTAGAATTTACGTTTTTTCCTTCATGTTTGGTGCCCATAATTTCATTTTTTAGATATGATTAATTGTAAGGAAATTATGGTGTGTGTGGAGAAATTATTTTCTCCTTTTTAGTGTGTTTTTAAATAAAAGCGTGTTTTTAAAAAGTTTTTTTTTTTATATTTTTTTGATTTCCTAATTTTTAGTCTTGATAGAAATTTCGCCCGGTTTTTTATTTCAGGTTATAGTGTGAATGCTGAAAGAATCTAATTCAAGTCGATTCTTCACCTCAAAGAACTATATATCAAATCGGTGGTATAGGGGGTTGACTATTATTATTATTATTATTATTATTATTATTAGATTATTTGTTTATATATACATATATCTTTTCAAAAACAAATTTAAATTAAAAAATATTTTTACAAAATAATTAATTAAACATGATTTAAATTAATATTATATTAATATTTAATTTCGATTTTTCAATATTATTCAATATATACTTACTATTTTTCAATATTATGCAATATGCACTTACTATTTTGTATCAATATTATTCAATATGTAATTATTAATTGATAAATATAATACCTCCTAGATCACCTATGACCTAAGTTGAATCAGAATATTGGATTGTAATTGGAGTTACATATGTATGCGATATTTCAGCTCATTCGGCCATTGGGAAGTGGGTCAAATTAACGTTGCAAGATTTGACGACACGAAAACGGGTGTAAGCTAAATAAAAGCATGTAAAAAAAATATTTAAAGTAGAATTTAGGTTATTTACATTTACAAATTTACGATTCATCCAAACGTTTATGATCCATGTTTTCGGATCTCATCTCTCCTACCTGACTTGCTCGTAAAAAAAAACATTAATTCTTTTAAATTTGTATTAATTAGTTTTTATGCTAGCAAACACGGTTGAGTTGTCTTCTTCCGCCACCCATTGCGTTGTACAACCACTTGCAATTCTTTCATCTAAATAACTGTTCTATTTTTCCTAAATCTACTTTTATAATATTATGTAAATAAAAAGAAGTTTTATTTGAATTAAATTATTTTTATTTTTATACTTGTAAATACTCGTATATTTAAAAATTTAAATTTTTATTAAAATTTAACAACAATAAAATAAATTTACTTTTAAAAAAATAAATAAATAAATAATTATTTTTATTATAAATTAATATACTTAATATTAATGATTTATTTTGCTAATTGTTAAAAAAAGGGGAGGTTCAGGGATTTTGATGAAATTTTACCAATGGATTCCTTTTTTAATTCCAAAGAAACTTTCCTTGCAAATG
Source organism: Labia minor (assembly GCA_963082975.1). Classification (NCBI taxonomy): domain Eukaryota; kingdom Metazoa; phylum Arthropoda; class Insecta; order Dermaptera; family Spongiphoridae; genus Labia; species Labia minor. Next base: position 11,566,036 of record OY720347.1, on the reverse strand, counting down.
CAATATTTCTCGGTTTCTTATAGTTTACGAGATAAACTGGATTTATATGCAAATTTTAATAATTTTTATCTCTTAAAATAGAAACTACCTAGAAATATTGCATAAAGAAAGTTTCTTTGGAATTAAAAAAGGAATCCACTGGCAAAGCTTCATCCAAATCCCTGAAGCTTCTCGTTTCGTAAACAAATTTACCTTTATTTTAAATATTATATTAATCTATATATTAAAAGCTAGCTAACCAAGAGACTTGGCGAAATGAAGAGAGTAAAGTTGGTCCATTCATTCATTCATTCAATCATTTATTCACTCACTCTCTCTCTTTTACTTTTGAAAACTTTTGATCAAAACTTGAACCCTTTTTGGATACAATAGATTGCCTCTAAATGTAAAGATCGTTAGTATGATACCCTATGTTGTATATTTATATTATTCTCTCTCCCTCTCTCTTTCTGTTCCTTCATAGATATACATAACATATAAAGAGACGAATGTTTATAGGAGATGGGGTGGGTGAATGGGTTGTAAAGTTTTTAAGCCGATTTGCTTTTCTCTTGAAATTGAATTTAGTGAAAAGTTGACTTTTCATTCAGATCAGAATTTAATTCTAATCGATGTCAATCCAATCAACAACAGCAACACCACCATCCCCACCATCAGCAACAGAGAGAATGTTCACAAGGGGGTGAGGCACATATTGTATCTCTTGTTGTTAACATCCATTTTCTACTCTCACACGCCCACACATATGCCTTTTTAAAAATCAATGAACAAATAATTTAAAGATGTAAGAGAATATTATATATTCAAAAATAATCATTGAAAAAAAGATACTATGAATTATATTTAATTCTAAAAATTGTTTCTTTATTTTTAGTTAGAAATAATATTTAAATTATAAAAGAATAGTTACAAGTTACAATATATTATTAGTACTATTATTATTGTTTAATTAGTATAAATACAAAAAAAATATTTATTTTTATATTATAAATGTTAATAAAATGTGTGTATACAACAAATTAAAGATATATCTTATCTTATACTAGCAATAATTGTATATATGGTAGTATATATTTGTTTTTTTGAAATATTAAACCGCTACAAGTATTTTTTTTTTTTTTTGAAATTCACTCCATAGATAATTTTCATAAAGAAAAATCGATCTGTATTGGTTTCAGCCTCGGGAAAAATCATTTTTGTTAATTTTTTCATAATTTAAAATAGAAATTTTAATAATAAAATAAGCCGCCGGCTTCCTTAAATACAAATATTGTAAATAAAATAATATTTTGTAATCAAAATAAGAAATATATATTATGTTACATGCACAGGCCATACATTTTTGTCTTTCGGTGCATTAATAAGGGCTATATGTTTTATGATTATTTTTTTCTTAATTTATGTTCTTTTAAATTATTTGTCGTTTATTTATATTAAATAATAATCTTAATCTTAAATATTCATAGTTCATAAGGATTAATTTTATTAAAGTACCGAGTGGTGGCTCAGTGAACCAGATACTTAATCTTACGTTATAAATCAAACTTACAAAAATCTAACCCACTTCACATTAAATAATTTTAAATTGAAAAATAATTTTTTATAAAATGATAATATATAATCTATTTGTATTATTATATTAAATTTTCAATTATAATATAATAAAAAAATTTAAAATTTAATGAAATAAAGTTTCAGCTTTAAGTTTTATTTACTATCTCGCCAGAGATAGTATTGCGATCACGAAAATTTTCGATGTTGAGATTTTGATGTTTTTATACGTTTTGAAGGTTCCTGAATCATTTTCACTAAGGTTGAGAAAAATGTCTGTGTGTGTGTATGTGTGTATGTATGTAGACAAGATAACGCAAAAACGGTTTGAGCTAGAATCATGAAATTTGGTATACGGGAATTATTCAAAATTCGTAGTTTTCTATCAACTTTTGAGAAATGTAGCTCAACCAGAAGAGGGTCATTACCTACAACGTTTTGATTTTTTTTTCCTCTAAAGTGACTATAAAAATCAAGATATATGTTTGTGATAGTTTTTCACATGATTAAAAATTGTATAAAACTGCTATATATAGAATTTCAGTTTGATTGAATCGCTGAAAGTACCGGTATTAATTTTTTAACACTGCAAATATCACGCGCCAACACGTGACGTGGTGCCATCAACAAAGAGCCAAACATGCGCTTGTTTAATAAATATTATTTATTAATTTTAATTTATAATTTATAATTAATTAAATTTAATTTAAATATAATATATTATGTTATTTAATCCAATTTAAATTGCGAGATGGTTGAGTGGAGCCACTCCAGCTTATTTTTTTAAAAAAAAATAAAAAAAATATTGATAGAGAATTGGATTATTTCCTGTTGAGGGTGATGATTTTCATATTTTAGACCGAGTAGGGCCAATGCTGAAGGGATACAATTGGTGAACTCTAATTCTCTTCCTTAGTGTATAAAATTGAGATAGAGAATCAGAGACGGTGTATCTGTATTACTTTCGGGTGTTTTTGGATGGTGAAGGTGAAGAGGATCGATGCTTTGGTGGCTTTGACTCTTCCCTTTTTCCAATCCCCACCCCTCCACCCTCCACTCCCTTCCAACCATTTATCTCCCAATCCATCTCAATCCGTATGCTGTAGAGATACAGCCATCGGGTGGAAGAGAGAGAAAGAGAGAGAGAGAGAGAGCGCCGACTCCGGTTCCCCCCTGCCCACGTCACTCACGGCACACATACACAAGCGCAACGGCCAATCACCGAGCGCCCTTTTAAACAAAGAGTATTATTGACTTAAAATGGCGCTCCTGACTGAGAGGCAGCCACCGACCAAAGAAGTGTCTTTTCAGAAATGGACCAGAGAAATAGTCGTTAGTTTAAGTCATGACAATTTTGATGGGGTTGGGGAAGGAAGAGTGGATTTTTAAATCATATTGATAAATATCATTCAAAACAATGATATTAATTAGATATTCAAAAGAAATATGATGATTGCAATAAAAATTTAACAGTGGCCAGGCACAGAATCGACCAACGATTTGAAGTTAATTAATTTCCAAACTACATTATATACTAGTATATATAAAGTATAAAAAAAACTTGAAATTAAAATGTTTAAATTATATTCTTTTGGATTTTCTTTTTAGTTTAATTAATCAATTATTAATTACTATTATATTTTAAATGTAAAATTTCCGACAATGAATATAAAATTATTACTTTATAAAATATCACTTCCAGTTTGAGGATATACACCAAATGTTGATGAATTTATGCTACTAATGCATTAAGTAAATATCCCAGATTTTATCAATATCCGTTGAGCCTTTCAAGCCGTACACGTCTAAATGGATAAAAATCTCAAGTAAATAGTGATTTGATTTTATAAAATTTATAAAAAGATTGTATGTTTTTGTAAGAGCAGAGAAGAGGAGAAAATGATAAATATATTTAATTAATTAATATATTTAAGAAAAGAATAAAAATTATTTTTTAATGATGAGATGTGGCCAGGCACAGAACCGACCGACGATTTGAAATAAATTAATTTCCAACAACATATACCACATATATATATAAAAAAATATTTTTAAAACTTGAATTAAAATGACTAAATTATATTATCCTGGTTTTTATTTTTAGTTTAATTATTCAATTATTAATTACTACTATATTTTAAGTGAAATATTTATAAATATTTTATAAATTTCATCCACAAGTAAATACAAAACATTTTACAATGTTAATTCATTAAATAATTTATATGTGTCATAATTACATATACATATATATAATAATATTATTGTATGTATGTATATACGAGGGTGGCCAAGAAAAACGATGTTTTTCAAATTTTTTTTTTTGCTATATTTTTCAACATAATCTTCATCAACACTGATACATTTCTCATAACGGTGTTCTAATTAATTTAATTAATTAATTTGCTTTGATTTAATTAAATTTAAGTATCATCAACAGTTATGAATCGACGCAAAAATTCGTTTGGATTACGCCTACAGCGCCAAATTGCCGTTGGAAATGGTTTTTCAAAGCAGTTTTTGGTCTAACGTTAGCCAACGTTGCACACAGCTTTCCATATTCAAATGGTTGTGAAAAATATTTCGCACATGTTCAGCTATCTTGAATGTTGAAAAATAAAGCAAAAAAAAAATTTAAAAACATCGTTTTTTTGTTCAGGCCGGAAACTTTTCACCCCACCATCGTATATATATATATATATATATATTGTTTAGATAACTAACTTACTATATAATAGAGAGAAATACTTATTCGAAATTCATATTTTATCACTTAAAATAAACTAGTAATGAATAATTTTCTACTAGATTGAAGAATTGAATTATTTTATTTAATAATAATAATAATAATAATAATAATAATGTTTAACTAATGATTATAATTCCCGTGAGGTAGGATGTGTCCATTTCTATTCTATTAATTTGTGATTTGTTAATTTTAGCTACAAAATGTTATCTCTGGTGAAATGATTATCAGGCCAAAGAAGTATTTATATGCCAGAGGCAGGCGGGATCTCTCTAATTATGATGTTGAATCCTGCGGTTGCCATGGCAACTGCCCTGCTGAAATGGGACATATGTTAATGCATGGCACGCTACCAACCAAGCAGCCCACCCCCACCCTCACACCAATATATACGAACATCCAACACCAAAACTTATCGAGATGATCATTAGCCAATATTAGTTTTATTCCTCACTTTCTCACTTAGTAGGGATATTTTTTTATTATTATTGATGTAGAATTAATGAATATTTATTAACAGGATACGTAGATATGTACTTAAATCAATGAATTTCTCCCTCTCTTTCTCTCCCTTCTATGTGTTGGAAATATTGTTAGCGTTTAATCCTTCATCTTTTGGGCTAAAAACATGTTTATAAAATTTTATTGAAAATCTTCTAAAATATAAGTAGATATTAATTTTTTATATCGTTTATTTTTATTATAAATGCCAAATTAAAGTAAGCTGGAGTGTCTCCACTCGACTATCTCGCAATTTAAATTGGATTAAATAACATATATTATATTTAAATTAAATTTAATTAATTATAAATTATAAATTAAAATTAATAAATAATATTTATTAAACCAGCGCATGTTTGGCTCTTTGTTGATGGCACCACTAAATGTGTTGGAGCGTGATTTGCAATGTGAAAAAATTAATTCCGGTACTTTCAGCAATTCAATCAAGTTCAAATTCTATATATAGAAGTTTTATACAATTTTTAATTATGTGAAAAGCTATCAAATATATATCTTTATTTTTACGGTCACTTTAGAGGAAAAAAAATCAAAACGTTATAGGTAAAGACCCTCTTCCGGTTGAGCTACATTTCTCAAAAGTTGATAGAAAACTACAAATTTTGAATAATGTCCATGAACCAAATTTCATGATTTTAGCTCAAACCGTTTTTGCGTAATCTTGTCTACATACATACACACACACATACACACAGGCACTTTTCTCAACCTTAGTGAAATTGAATCAGGAACCTTTAAAACGTATAAAAATATTAAAATCTCGACATCGAAAATTTTCATGATTGCAATAATATGGCGAGATAGTAAAAAAATGGAATCATTTACTCTCCATTGATTTCTATTAATTAATAATTAATAAACAGTAAACACTTATATTTATTTATTTACTAATTATTTATTATTTAAAGTAAAAAAAATAATAACTATTCTACTTAATTTTTTCTTTCTCAAAAATCAAAACCTGCTACTAATCCAAAATGGCTGATAATGTCAACAAATGAGAAACATGTGTACCAACATAATCAAAATAAAATTCGATAATCGAATGTACACAGACCGCGAAAATTCAAAATTCACCTTCTCTTTTCAACAGACCTCGTAGTTTTTTGTTTTAAAATTTGAAAATTTATTAATTTTAATCAAATTGAAATAGAATTTCAATGGAAATGGAACACAATTTTTTTTTTAGATTAATTAATAAAATAGAATCTATTTTCTTAAATAGTTTTTGATTAATAATTAAAAGAATGCCAAATCATTTTGCAGCTGCTGAATGAATTTCAATTTATGAAGGAGGGCGGGGTGTCCCTTCCATTTCCTCATCTGACTAAATGGATAGACAGCCCACTGATGGGGATTTGAAACTTGTATCTTCTTCGTGTTGATCGTTTTGAGGGGAAACAGACAAATAGACAGACACCAGTCTGCCATAATTAAATTCATGATTGACTCTCTCTCTCCCTTTCTAGGAAATCTAATTGAAAAATTGTCAGAGTATTCTTTTGCTAACGTTTCAACAAATTTCTCTCTCTCTCTCTCTTTCTCTCTCTATATATATATCGGTAATCATATTATCTCTAGTTGACATATGCCGATAATTGTAGTAGATGAGAGCAAAGGGCAGAGGTGCGCGAACAATCAATAGAGGCAGAGATGGAGCCAGCATCCCATGGGAGCCTCTTTCATAGATTATCTATTTAATCCTTTTGATAGGTTGACCTTACTAACAAAAATTGCAAATCAAGTTTAATCATCGAGATTGGAATGGAAATGAATGAGGGTGGAAAAAATAAACTCTCCAATATTTGTTCTTTCCCCTTATTTTTTTTTTTTTATTTTATTATGAAGATTAAAGAATATAATAGAAAAAAAAATGAAAATTGAACTTTTCTGTCACTTTGGAGCCTTAAAAGTTTAATCATACTAGAGATTTCAAAGTTTCAATTAATTTTTATTTTATTTCATCTAATCTCAAATTCATCTATTCTAGCCCAGGCCAACCCAAATGATTCCATGGGCCTCTTTGATTAGAAGCAATGCTACACGGGCCGCATTTTAGGGAAATGTGCTTTTTTTAAATAAAAACAATAATAATAACAATTTAAAATAAAAAAATATATTCTTTATTAATTACTATGATTTCTAACATTTTTCTTCCTTTTTATGGAATCAACTATGTAGTTTAAAAATTGTAGAACACTTTTTAAATAAAATAATTAATTAATTATAATTATTTCAATTATATTCTCTGTTTTTGAATATACAGACGAGAAATGAATGTTACAAAAGAAATATAAAGTTAACTGGCGGGCCGCACAATTAATCACGGTGGGCCGCATGCGGCCCGAAAGCTGCGGGTTGGCCAGGCCTAATCTATTCCAATAAATCAATAGAATAACATATTAATGTATCATTTATTCTTGGATTTTCTTTTACTAATAATAATATTTAAAAAATAAATAAATAAATAAATAATTTATATTCTATTAAATAATCTATAAATAATTTAATTTTTATAAATTTATCAAAATTTCTTTTAAACATATTTTTTTTTTATTATATTCATTGGAAAAAATAAAAAAATATATAAGTTTATATTTATACTAATTGTAAGTATAACGAGATTAAATAATAGTCCTTGGAACAGGCCCTTTAAAAAATATTGATATACAATTCTTACATTATTTATTACAATTATTGAATGTTACATTATTGCATCAATCTGATTAAATGATTAGAACTTGGGGTCCTCAATATTAATAAATAATATTAATAAAATTTAAATAATAATAATGAAAAAATATTAAAAATTATAAAACTATTTAAAAATTAATTAATAAAAGAACAATGAATGAATAAATATAAATTAATAATTTAATAAAAAATAAACGCGAAAATAGATAAAAAAAAACAAAATTAATTAATAAAAATTTATAAGAATTTTTTTTTTTGTGAAAGATTAATAAATATATATCTCGTAATTTGATTTTAAAATATCATTAAAATAAATATTTTTAATTTTATTTCGAAATAAAATAAAAAATTTTAAAATATTTTAAATATAAAAAATATTAATACATTTTCAATTAAAAAGAATGGCAAGAGGCAAATATAGATGACTTAGTCAGTTAATTAAAAAAAAAACTAATGAAGATTATTTTTCTCCAGGCTGAAACCAAATACAGATCGATTTGTCTTTATAAATATTATCTATGTTGTGAATTTCTAAAAAATCCTTCGGGAGATTAATTCATAAATTAATTCAAAAATATATAAATATAAAAACTATTTTTGCTAGTATAATACGATAATATTAGTATATAAATTTATTCTTGAATATTTTATTTTAAGATCGAAAAAAAAGAAAAGAAATTATATTTTCATCAAATTGATGATTCATTTATCATTACGTACAAAAATGATGGTCGACGTGTGCCTGTTTGTTCGAAAAAACTCAAAATAACCCAAAAATCTAACGGTAATATTATGTTGTATTGTCTAATGAGGGTCAAGTGTCTCGTTGCTTAAGTGCTCTTTTCATTCTTCTGTCGTCAGCCACCAAATTTTAAATTAAAAAACAACAACAACAACAACAACAAACAATGTTCCACTGATTTTATTCAGTCATTAACTGAGACAGTCTGCCAGGTTGGCTGGCTCCAATTTGCAAATTTTTCTTTGGAATGCGCCATTCATAATAGAAATACCTAAATGGACAATTATTTTAATGAATCGTGAAAATTAAATGAAAATAGTTTTACCACCATCCTAATTTTAGGTGGCTATTCTATTTTCATTATTTTATTTTTTGAATGTAAAAAGATGTGTTTTAACTTTTGAAATGCATTTCAAATTATCGAATAGAGACTTTAATACAAGAAAGATGGTGTCTACCTAATAGAATCATTCACAAAGACTTATGTATACCAACAGTTAAGGAAGTAATTACAAAACTTACAACCAGATATATATCATGAATTAATAATCATCCTAATATCTTGATACCCCCCCCCTCTCTTCAAGCCAGTAGTAGAAGACTAAAAATACTGGACATATTGGATATACGAGGGTGGGGTGAAAAGTTTCCGGTCTATCCAAGAAAAACGATGTTGTTTTTTTGCTTTATTTTTCAACATTCAAGCTGAGACCTGTACAATGTCAGCTGAACTAGTGCGAAATATTTTGCACAACCATATTAAATTAATTTAAAACTGAACCGAAAAAAATAAAAAATTATAAATAAGTGAATAATTAGTGAATTAGTCAATAAAACATTACTTAATGACACATTTCAACGTTCATAACCAGCTATGGGAGCTAAGCTGTCAAATTTAAAAAATCTTTATTTTATCTCGTAAAGTATACTCGACCTGGAAAAATTAAAATTAAATAAGTTGACCTGTGGCCAGGTCCGAACCGACCGACGGTTTGAAGTAAATTAATTAGCAGCTACAGAAACAATTTCAAATAATTTTAATATATCTATTAATGTAATAAAAAACAGATATGAATATAACATAAATATTTTTAATTTTATTTTATTTATAATATATATGCAAGACCAGGCAGTGACGTCATGAATGGCTGGATGACGTCATATAATTTTAAATCAAGAAAAAACTAATAAATATGATTTTCCCGAGGATAAAACTAATACAAAGTGCATTCGTGGTGATATATAAAAAAATCTCCTCATGTGAAATTTGGTATGAAAATAACCCTTCCCTTCCTATCGTCGATCGCTAATACTACCACTTCCGGTTTCCGGATTTGCACCAAAAGTTGATCAATTCATCCCACTGATGTATTAAGTAAATATACCAAATTTCATCAAAATCGGTTGAGCCGTTCAGGCTGTACACATCTATACGGACGGTCAGACGGACGGACGGACGGACAGACATCATGCTAAAAATACTTTTTTCTGTTAAGAAAATGCATGATTCGTGGAGATATGTAAAAATCTCCACATGTGAAATTTGGTGTGAAAACAATACCTCCCTTACTATCGTCGGTCGGTAAAAAGGAACCCACTGGTAAAGTTTTATCCAAATCCATGATATAAATACTAATTTGAAAAAATACCAATATATTTACGATAAATCTTTGAAAAAATTTTTTAAATAAATTCTTTCACCCCTCCGCTTCCTTCAAATCTAATTTTAGTAATAATTTTCTTTTTTTTTGGAAGTAATTTTTTATTTGGAAATAAAAAAACCCACTGGTAAAGTTTTATCCAAATTCATCACATAAATTGACTAATTTGAAAAATTACCAATATATTTATGATAAATCTTTGAAAAACTTTTAATAAATAAATTGTTTCAGTCTTCCTCTTCCTTAAAATTTAATTTTAATAATAATTTTCTTTTTTTTTGGAATTAATTTTTTATTTGGAATTAAAAAAGGAACCCAAGTTTTATCCAAATCTATAACATAAAGTCTAACTAGCTGTTCAGAGTGCCTTCGGCGCTCTTCACATCTAGACGGGGGCTCCGCCCCTTGTACCCCCGAGTGGTACATAGTATTTGGTTGAAAGTAGTAAAAGGTTTTCATCCATTTTGTTTCAATCACTATATTACATAAAACATTCATTTCTTTTTGTGTTCTTATTTAAAATAATTTTAATTTAATCAGTAAATTAATTATATATTAGCGGACCAGTGTGAGAAAAGAAAAGCAAAGAAATTGAAACGTGAAAGATTGAAAAATATTATAAGATATAAGAGGCACTGGATGTGACGTAACAAATGACGTCAAAAATAATAAAAAGTAAGAAAAAAATTATTTTTTCACTTTTCTCAAAAAGTATTTATTGTTTTCCAATGAATTTCACGCTATTAATAGATTAGCCCGAGGGCATTGGAATGGCCCAAATCGCATAAGTCGTTTAGTAGGAGTATGGGATAGAACTGTCTTTTAAATATATAGATATTTGAAAAATTACCAATATATTTATGATAAATCTTTGAAAAACTTTTAATAAATAAATTGTGTTCCACTCTTCCTCTTCCTTAAAATTTAATTTTAATAAAAAATTTTTTTTGTTTTTTTTGTTTTTGTATAATTAAAGAATAATTCTTTATATGAAAAAGTGGATAAATAATTGTGCTGAAACCGGACCATTCATGAGTGAGTAGATGGCACCCTGGTAAGAGACAAATGGCCAATATGGTTTTGGCAGCGCCGATATACGGCCGGCTAGAGATAGATAGCTTAATTACCTTTGTTTATCTAATTGGTAATCAGCCGTGCATTATCTATGCATGCCCATGGAGACATCAACCACAAACTAACCACCCACTCCCTTTCCCCTCCCCTTACTATCTCCACCCGCCTTTTCTCTCTCTCTCTCTCTCTCTGACACACACATACACACACACAAATGTATATAGGTATATATTCATCCCTTATGGTTTATTTCATCATACACAAGGCATTGAGAAATTCTCATTTGCTTCTGACGTCTGCAACGAACAGAGAAATAGAATCCTTGGTATATATGTAGTAGATGTCAGTCTGTCTGTCTCTCTGTTCTCTTTATATATATATATATAGATCTATTCTCATGTATACACACATGTATATATATATATGTATATGTATGTGTGTCTGTTTGGTTTTAATATAACTAGAGGTAGTTAGTTAGTAAACGAGATAAGGGCGTAATAGGATAATATTTTATAAGGGTTTTTTTAGACTGGTCCACGGGATGAGAGAGAGAGACCAACAGAGGGGATGAAAAAGGGTGTATACTACACACGAGAGAGCGAATGAGAAAGCGCGTGCGAGAGAGAGAGAGAGAGGAGATGGGAAAGAGTCGCAGGGAGAGGGAGGAGTGGATGTTTTAAAAATTCTTATCTGATCGTGCAAAACCGCAACCAGAGATATCAAAATAAATATATTACAGTTTTTCTTTCGTTTTTTTTTTCATATTTCACACAACAATATTTCTCTGAATAAAAATGTTTTGTAGGATTTTGGAGTGGTAGGTTTTATTTAGGGATAGACAAAGAGAGAGAGAGAGAGAGAGAGAGAGAGAGAGAGAGTGGGGGAGTTAAAATAAAAAACGAGTTTAGAGTTTATTATTTAATTTTAAACGTTGAAATGAGAAAGGGGAATATAACATATATATATATATATATATATAGGTCTGTTTGTTTGAATATATAATTTACAATGAAATGTTCAATTTATTTTATATATAGAAATAAATGATATAGATAAAATGAATTAGAATGAGGACAATATGACTTTTACAATTAAAAGTAATATTATTAAAGTTAATCCAATAAAAATTTTTTTTGTAAGTAATTAAGACTGAAGAATTAGAAAAATTTCTATTTTTTTATTAGGTATAATAGAGAAGAAATTGAGTTTATAATAGAATAAGCTGGAGTGTCTCCACTCGTCTATCTCGAAAATTTGAATTGGATTAATTAACATATATTATATTTAAATTAAATTAAATTAATTATAAATTAAATTTAATAAATAATATTTATTAAATCAGCGCATGTTTGACTCTTTGTTGATGGCACCACGACACGTGTTGGTGCGTGATTTGCAGTGTTAAAAAATTACTCCGGTACTTTCAACGATTCAATCAAGCTGAAATCTATATATAGCAGTTTTATACAATTTTTAATCATAGGAAAAACTATCAAACATTTACCTTTATTTTTGCGGTCACCTTAGAGGAAAAAAAATCAAAACGTTATAAGTAATCACCCTCTTCCGGTTGAGCTATATTTCTCAAAAGTTGGTAGAAAACTACGAATTTTGAATAATGCCCGTATACCAAATTTCATGATTCTAGTTCAAACCGTTTTTGCGTAATCTTGTCTACATACACACACACACACAGGCAGACATTTTTCTCAACCTTAGTGAAAATGACTCAGGGACCTTACAAACGTATAAAAGGGCGAAATAGTAAAAATCTGAAACATTAACATTTTTAATATTGATGGGTAAACCATTTTGAAAATGTAAGAGAAAAGAGGATTGCTCTAATTTAGAAAATTTGTAATATTATAATTAGTAATGGTAAAGATTTTCTCTAATAAATAATAGATTCTTATGAAAAATCATATAGAGAAATTATATAATCTATTTATCTAGCCAATTGAATAAATAAATAATGTTAATTATATTGATTTTCATTTGGATACTTCGATGAATTGAAAATGCAAATTGAACCAATCCATTTATGTGCAAGGATTATAACCTTATTTTAAATTTTTCTCAAAATGTGTTTAAATTAATAAATACTATACAATAAATACAATCTTATATATATATTTATATATATATATATATATATATATATATATATATATATAAATATATATTCGAGGTGTGTCTAAAAAGTTCGGTGAATGGTATGATATCATAAGATGCGAACGTTGTCAGAAGTGTTTTGTTGTTAATGGAGATTATTTTGAAGGTTAATCAAGGTATTTACAATTATCATTGTCTTTTTAATGTTTTTTCATACCATTCACCGAACTTTTTAGACACACCTCGCATATATAAGATTTTAAAAAAAAAATTGCAAAATTATTTAAAAATGCAAATATAATGCAACATATATACAACAGATATGGTTTGTTATTAATATTAAATAAACGATATCTCTCTATTTCTATTTATAAATATAGATTTAGAAATGATTAGAGTTTATAGAAAGAGCGATAGATGCTAGCTGATACAATCTATAGACGTTTAATTGAAACTATTATCGATATTGGTATTAAAATACTAATCCAATTAAATATTACTATCAATTAAGACCAAATCTAGATCAAATATAGTATTATCCTATTTGGATAATAGTTATTTAATTATTAGATTATATCAATTTATTAGTTTAGATAGAAAATCAATGTCTCTGTAGAGAAGCGGGGGGAATGTACCAAATATTTCGACATTACCAACTTTATCCTAGACTAATTTTCATTATTTATCAATTGATTATTATAATAACATTGTAAAATGGTAGAAAAATAAAAAATAGTAGTTAATCAAGAGAATTGATGATAATTTGATTTCATAGGAATTCTATTTTACTTCGAATCAAATAAGTAAAGAAGTTTATAAATATTTCATGAAATATTATTCAGATTATTTTAGGAGAATCAAATGCAAAACTATGCAAAAATGATTAACTATGATTGAAGTGACAAGTTTTATTTTAAACGTTCATTTAGTAGGTGACAAAATTTATTCTCCCTCCTCATCTGTCTCTCTCTCTCTCTCTCTCTCTCATACTGTCTTTCATTGTTTATTTTTGTAATTGAAAGCAAATTTTCACCATCAATTTCCCAAAAAGAGTTATTATCATAAATTATAGAAAATTTCAAGAAAACCTGTTCTATTATTGAAATATAAAAAAAAATGAGCTGAGGCCAGACACAGAACCGAGCGACGATTTAAAAATAATTAAAAACATTATATATATATATTATTTCACCAGTTTGTTTAATATAATAAAAAATTTCCGACAATGAATATAAAATTAATACTTTGTAAACTATCACTTCTGGTTTGAGGATATTCATTAAAAGTTGATAAATTCATTCTACTGATGCATTAAGTAAATATATCAAATTTTATCAAAAGGCGTTGAGCTGTTCAAGTTATACACGTCTATACGAACACACAACGGACAGACAGACGGACAGGCGGACGAACAGACGGACAGATATGATATCTGCTAAAAATATTTTTTTCTGGTAAGAAAATGCCTGATTCGTGGAGATATGTAAAAATCACGACATTTGAAATTTGGTGTGAAAACAATACCTCCTTTCCTATCGTCGGTAGGTAAAAACATCAAATATTATATAATTTTAAGTTACTATAGATAATAAATAAAATGATTCACTTGGATATTTAAATTGTGTTTGATATATATTTAAATTATGATATTTAAATTATTCAATAAATTTATTCACATTTTATGCAAATAAAATTCAATATTTTATGTCAGAAAGATCTTTTTGTATGTTTATGTTGATAATAGAAGGTAATTAAAGAAGGTTGCTAATTATTTTAAAAATAATCAACATTAAATACAATAAAATTATCTTTTTCCCGATGCATTTTTAATCATTCTTTGTTCTGACTGTTTATTTATTTCTAAATTTTAATAAAGAAAATTGTATTTTGCGGGTATTAATGATATATTATCACCATAAAAATAGAAGAATACTTTTTATTTATTTATTCAAAAATTTGAAAATTAAGTAAAGTATGCCCTGTATTTGTGTATCATAAGAATTTATCATTAGAAATTTATTTAGAAATGAGCCAAGATTTAAAAAAATAAAATAATATTCTATATTAGCAGATTCAAAATTCAAAATTTTAAATTTTATTAAGATTATTATTAAGAATTTATTATCATCTATAAGTAGTATAATTAGAATGCAAATATTGAAATGCCACCCATGAAGGAATTTCCTGTAGAAAAACAATTTTTCAATTTCCCTTGAGATCCAAATGTATATGATATAGTATCATCATATCAACATTTCTCTAAACTACTGGTTACCAGATGGTGACAAACCATCCCATTCACATCATTAGTATTGTCTTTAGCTATTTTTTACATTTTTATTATTATTAATAATAATAATAATAATAATTTTGAATAAAATTTTAAAATTTATTAATTAAAAAAAAAGAACTAATTAATATGTTTATTATCATATTAAGATTATATAATAGTTAAATCCTTCTTTTCAAAAATTTAAGTAAATAACTCTTTAATCGATATTTTGAATAAAATTATTGAAAAATACAAATCTATATTTTTTATAAAAAATTAAAAAAAAAAATAAAAAAATTCAAATATTTTTTTTTAATAAATAAAAAACATTTTTTAACCAGAATATCACAGCATTTTTTTTATAAAAATTTAGAGTTTTTTTTATACTCCTAGAAATTAATAATTTTTAACTATACAGAGTTGGCAAAAACTACAAAATAATTAGAGATAATTTTTCGATTGTCTTATTTTAAATCTTCTATATTTAAAAGTTAATTGAGAATTAGAGATACGATTGTAGGTTTACTTTAAATTCAGAAAAGAGAAAAAGGGAAAAGGAGAGGAAGAATAATGGCCAGAACCAATAAAGTTTGATTGATCCGTTAGAACGGAACTAATACCATTTATCAATCAATTGCGTATGGAGAGCAATTAATAAAAATAAATTGATTGGTTTCAGGGCATCGATAATGAAATGCTAATTACATTTCAAGCCAGTCCGATGAAAAACGTGAATTTTTTTAACAATATTGAAAAAATTTTTAAAAATTCCAACAAGAATTTAGTTTCTTAAAATTTTTAGTTATAATGGAAAAATTTTAATGTGTGTGATTAATATTAAACATTCTTAACAAGAACCGTTAATTAAAAAAATGATAAAATTTATAAAAAAATAGAATTAATAAATTTAATAAATATAAAAAGTGTTTTCTTGTGTTTTTTGTTTCTCGACGTTGTACTACGAGCCGGACCACGTTTGTCAGTGTTAGTGCTAGTTTCGGAAGATCTTTCATAGCTTAAGCATACCATAAAACAATACATTCATTTAATCAATAGAATACTAACAATCAACTGATAATCAAAACTTTTAAGGAAACCTAAACCAACATAAATATATAACAAAAATTATAAATAAGTTGAATACCTTTAATAGAGGGATAAGGACTCAAATTGGCAGTTGACTTTTTTTTAATTTTGCTTTTATTAATTGTTAAGAAATCTTTGTAATGTAATTCCTCATCCTTCACTTTGATTTCATATTTATTAAGAAGAAAATTATTTTCAAATACCACTCTACTCTTCCACTATGAACTATAGAAGAGAACACTGTTTATATTTACATCCGGTATTTTGGTAGGTAAATCGCAGGATGATGGAAATGGAACGTTGCTGAGATAAGGAGAGGCAATGCATTTTCTCAAAATTTGGGACTGATTATAAAATTAAATTTAAAGTTTAGTGGAAATGCCTTTAAATTCGAAAATGCCCATATTTTTCTAAACACTAATCAGTTTTCACAATTAAAATTGGTGACCCTGCTCGTTTCTTGCCCACTAGTTACGTCAGCGTGTTCCCCCCTCCCATCTATCTAGTTGACATCCATATAATATAATAATATAAATGGTAAGTAAAAATTTTATAAATTTTAATTTTCTCGTAATTTTGATGAATTGAATCCTTTTATTATATAATAACTGAAGCTATTCGATTTCATTTCAAATATTTCAGACCCTTAATAATTGTAATTTTTATAAAAAAAATTTTTTTTATTTTTTTTGGAATGTACTTTTTATAGAAATATTGATCTCTTCTTCTTAACATTCCCTTTGTATATATAAATCAGCAATTTTTTTTTAAGAAAATAAAAATTTTTCTTTTTTTTTCTCTCGTCAAATTTTCTTTCTTTCTTTCACTTTCTTGTAATCATTAGCCATTGAGTGGGTGGACAAAGGGAAACATTCTTGATAGTGGGCCACCAGAAAAAGAGACAACCATTCAACTCAAAACCAAATAAAATGACATTTCTTTTCAAATGAGTCTGTGCCCTATCTTTCCCCCATCCTCCTACCCTTCTTTGACTCCCTCTTTCTAATATATATATATATATATAAATGAACAATTGAGTAATAAATTTGTCTACGTTTGGAACTCCCGTTTTGTCAACAACAATAATAATAACAATAGATATTGTAGTGGTGGTGGTTCTTTCCCGCCTACAAGGCATCATCTGGGCAGAATGGGACGAACGGACACGTGACAAATGATATTCTAGAGATGTATATACCGTCTATGGCAACGTTCTGTTATGTAGATATTAGGTCCACACAAGAGAGGTGCCTCCCGGGAGGCATTTTGACTTTTCTTTTTTAAAAAGAGAGAGATTCCTTGTCCATTTGTAAAACAAACATCCATCCATCCATCCGCTCTAGAAATAAAAAAAAATCTTATCTTATCTTTCATATGTCATTAACTTTGACTTACCGTTGTTATCGTTTTATTTAGAAAATTATTAAAAATAAAAATAACAAAAATATTCAAATTAATATTACGAAAAGTATTTATTTATTCATCAATATCAATTTTGTCCCCCCTTCAAAGTAATTCCCCTCAGATATAATGCTGCACTTATGCCAGCGCTTCTTCCAATCGTCAAAGCACTTTTGAGATGCGTTTTTCGGTATGGCTATCAGCTCGTTCTTCGATTGTATTCGTCTTTATCTCATCAATTGTGACAAAACGCTTTCCTTTCATTGGTCTCTTCCGTTTTGAGAATAGGAAATAGTCTCAGGGAGCCAAATCTGGTGAATAATTACGGTGTTGTTTTTGGCCAAAAAATTACCAACTAGCAATGATGTGTGAACTGGTGCATTATCGTTGAGCAATATTGCTTCACGAAAACGTTGCTTTCTTGTAGTATTCCTTATTTTTTGTTTAAGTAAAAAATCGAAGAACAGACAAAAACGTAACTAACTTTTCAGTTGTCAAAAACAAACTACTAATTCAAAATGGCTGATAGTTTCAACATATGAGAAACATATGTGTACAACATAACAAAAAAAAAAATTCGATAATCGAGAAAATTCAATTCAATCAATTTTTTTGAACATACCTCGTATATGACAAAGTTTTAACTACTTCTTAAAAGATTAACACAGTTTTTCTTTTTCATCAATTTCTTCAATGCAGATATTCCAATATACCAATATCCTACATAGTATGTAAAGAGTTCCGCATCTTCTTTCCTTTTCCACTACAGATTAACTTATTCAAATAAAAAATATTTATTAATATAATTAAATAATCTGTATTTCAAATTATATGATATTTTAATATTATTATTAAATGGATAGAAATTATTTTACATTCGTTTACTTAATCAATTTTATTTAATTACTTTTTTATTTATTTATTTTTTCTATAAATGATTTTAAAAATTTTCTATCATCTGTGTAACATTTAATAATATGTAAGTATTCCTTCTTTAATATTATTTGAAAAAAATTATAAACAACTTATATAAAAAAAAATTCTTATGAAAAGGGAAAAATCAGAATAATTTTTGCTTTTTTATATTCATTAAACTTTATTTGCAAAATTATTAAGTAAATAAATATTTCTTGTCTATTTATGTCAAATAAAAAAATAAATAGAATCTATAAATGGAGATATATACTTTGAATTAATATAAATATATTTTTACATATCCCCATAAAAAGTGTATTTAAATCAAAAACGTTTATCGTGGATTGCAATCATAGTGAAAAAAAAGATACGATTTGTAAATCTGTGAAATCTTCTTCAATGTTTCCTCTCCTGTCCTTTTCAACTCTGTACAATAGTATGAAATTAAATTTAATAAAGATTATATTCAAATGATAATTGTATTCCTTTTATGATCGATGAAAAGAAGAGGTATCATTTTTAGAAAAAAAAAAAATCTAAATATTTATGTACTTTTTTAATAAATAAAATCTAACCTCACTAAATTTTTTTATTAATAGATAAACCATACATAGAAGGTTGAAGAATATAAACAATTATCATCAAAATAGATATAAAAATAAAAATATACCTCTATAAAATCAATCATTTTATTAAAATTAAAGATGAGTTTAATGAAAAAAAAAATTACTATTAAAATATTGTGATGAATATAATTTTATTTTATAATTTATTTAACTATTTAAAGTATAAGTTACTTTTATTATTAATTAAGAGATCTGTGCAAAAGTATTGTTATTTAATTAAATTGATTAAGTATATAAGGAGGACAGTTTGGAAATATTATTATTAAAAAAATAAATAAATGAAAACTATAAATAAGGCGCCACAGGGTGTGATGGCTAGTGTCGCTGACTCACATTCTCGTAGTCCCGGGATCAAGTCCCGGGCTGGGCAGGGAATTTCTCTAGCTGGGGTCTATGGGACGGAGCCAACCCAGCCTCCGGAATCAACATTGGGAAACAAAGTAGCGCCTCCGATCAAGAAAATCACGATAAAGGTCGAGAGGACCCGTTCTACTGATCATAGGACACCTCATTGATATAACCAACTTGATAGGCGTTGTCCTTGCGTAGGACGTACAAAAGTCAGAGGTTTTTTTTATGAAAACTATAAATATAAAAGTCAAGTAGTGTTTATTTTATTATATTATATATATATATATATATATATATAATTTGTTTTTCTGATTCTACAATATAAATAGTATTATTATAATAGATTGAAGAACAATGATTGTTTTTAATTATAATTTTAATAAAAATAGCTGTCCACTTTTTTTGTTAAAAGGGGTAAATGTTCATGAAAAAGCCATTAAAAAAGTATTCTCCCTTTCATTTAGTGATTAAATATGCGAAAAACTGACAGATCCGTTTTTAAAACAAGTGCAAAACGATGGTCAATGAAAGGTTCCTATATAATAGGGGGAGGGGGGGATGGAGTGAGAGGAGAAGGGACAATCGAGTTTATTTATTTTCGAAAGGGTGCAGATGCAGGTGACAATATTGGTCCAACCACTGTCTCTCCCTCGACTCATCCCCTCCCCCCCCCTATGCACTGTATGGTTGCATCTCTGTCAATTATTTTTCCGTATGTAAATTGGTTTGTAGAAATATGCGCAATTAATTCAACCGTTTTGAATATTAATTAAAATAAAACTGGAATTGGATTTGTTGATAATATAATAGATTCTATCTTGGTGATTGATTGCTAAAACAACGCCGCCTGATAACTGAACCACGACTGTATATGGTGGTGGTGAGGTGGATGGTGGGGTGGAACCATTGGAGGATTGGTACAGCGATCAAAATTCAAAACTAACCCCCCACCCCCTCCTCTTCCATCTATAACTATACTAATGATGATTCCCGGGTGAAATTTTTGATTTAGAGGAATTATATCCCTCCACCCCCTCCCTCTTTCTCTCACACCCTCACCCTTCAACTAGTAGTTAGCTAAAGCTACCAGTATTAAATCATTCTATGATATATACTCTGATAAGGATTATTTAAGTTCAATCATAATAATTATTCAATCTAAAATATGAATATTCGATTTTGATATGTTAACTGAACTTCTCCATTTCCCTCTCCTCTCCCCAGTCATGGCCAATCAACCATTTCGGAAGTCATTCCTACCTCTACTTTAGGTTTTCATTTATTATAATCATAATCATGACATTAATAAATTCAAGAATATATAATTATATTTATAAAATTGTAATTTGTTTAGGTATATGGTTTAAAATTGATTTGAATAAGAAAGATTTCAGTTCTATTCTTGAAAAAATTAAATATATCTACATATTACCATATGCCAATATAAAAATTAAAAAAAAATAAAAGCAAAAGTGTTATTTTAATTTGGTTGTAACCAGAAATCCTAGTTTACAAAGCATTAATTTTATATTCATTGTCGGAAATTTTTCGCTTTAATATAAAGTAGTAGTTAATAAATAATTGAATAAATTTATTAAAACTAAAAAACAAGATAATATAATTTAGTCATTTTAATTTCAAGTTTAAAAAGTATTTTTTTTTATACTTTATAATAATAATATTAATAATTCAATTCTTCAATCTAGTATAAAATTATTCATTACTAGTTTATTTTAAGTAATAAAATATGAATTTCAAATAAGTATTTCTCTATTATATAGCTAGTTAGTTATCAATAAAATATATATAAATATATATACATATAATAATATTATTATAAATATGTATATGTAATTATATGATACATATAAATTAATTAATGAATTAACATTGTAAAATGTTTTGTATTTACTTAAGGATGAAATAAATCTCTTATTTTTCTTTTACATATTAAAATCAATGATTTTTTAAAGAAGTAAAATTAATTAAGTATTAGAAAATTGTATAGTGAACCAATTTTTTACCGACCGACGATAGGAAGGGAAGGAATTGTTTTCACACCAAATTTCACATGTGGAGATTTTTAGATTTCTTCACGAATCATGCATTTTGTTTACAGAAAAAAGTATTTTTAGCATGATATCTGTCTATCTATCCGTCCATCTGTCCGTTGTGTGTCCATGTATATAGACGTGTACAGCTTGAATAGCTCAACGGATATTGATAAAATCTGGTATATTTACTTAATGCATCAGTAGCATAAATTCATCAACATTTGGTGTATATCCTCAAACTGGAAGTGATAGTTTATAAAATATTAATTTTATATTCATTGTCGGAAATTTTTCACTTAAAATATAATAGTAATTAATAATTGATTAATTAAACTAAAAAGAAAAACCAAGATAATATAATTTAAACATTTTAATTTCAAGTTTTTTTTTATACTTTAAATATATATAATGTTGTTTGGAAATTAATTTATTCCAAATGGGGTCGGTTGGTTCTGTGTCGTGAAACAGCTCATTTTTTTTCGTTTTCTTTTTTAGAAATTAAATATTTACTAATAAATATATTTTTTTTTCGAATAAATGTAAACCAAAAAAAAACATATAATAATATATATATTTTAAAATATAATAAAATGAAATTAATTAGATTTATTGAGTTTATTTAATTATTTATTTCATTTAAAAAAAAAAGAAAGAATGGAATGTGAAATAAATTTTATTTGTAAGCGGAAGTCCTGGTTTACAAAGTATTAATTTTATATTCATTGTCGGAAAGTTTTCGCTTTAAAATAAAATCGAAGTTAATAAATAATTGAGTAAATAAACTAAAACTAAAAAACAAGATTTTGTGTTTAGCTGGGGTTATTTCATTATAATAAAATAAAAATAATTAGTAATAATATGTTTCAAATTGATTTGCTTTTTGCAACCAGCAACGTGATTTAATTATACTTTTGTCTCGTTATTGTTATATCATGGTTCCATATATAATATTCTCTCTCTTTCACTCGTTTTAGTTCAATTAAATTGATTTCTATAAAAGGTAGTAAACGAATGCTGTGTCTTAAATTGGCATTGGCATCTGACAAGGAGGACCGAGTAGAGGGAAGGGGATGAACCATTATGGAGCCGAAGGATAAGCACAAGTCCACCTCACTACTACCACCCTGTCCATACACCAATCGATACAGTGCGATAACATCGATCCAGATAATTACTCGCATATGCAAATTTGGGCTAATATCGGGACAATGGCCAAAAGGCAGTGGAGCGTTGATAAACGCCCATGAGAGAGAGAGAGAGAGAACAGCATCCTTCCGCTAAATGCATCCTTTATGCACTCCAAGCTGGTCCAATACATGGATAATCAAGATGGAAGTGGAGAGTAGAGATTATAAAGGAAAGGGCAGTAAAAGAAAGAAGCATTTCCTGTATTTTTTTTAAAAAAATGAGCTGTGGCCAGGCACAGAACCGACTGTGAAGATTTAAAATATATTAATTTACAAATAACATAAAATATAAAAAAAAATATTTTTTAAACTTGAATTAAAATGACGAAATTATATTATTTTGGTTTTTATTTTTAGTTTAATTACTCAATTATTAATTACTACTGTAAAGACTACTAATCGAGCCAAACGTTGGGCTGCCACTTTGTAAGGAGGACCGTTTCAAGTTGGGGTCACTTTGTAGACGATCCTCTTACGTTGGGTGCCAATTTATAAGGGGATCTAAGTATGAGGCACTTGTAATGACCCACGATGACCGTGAATTGTTAATTATGTTAAGTTAATGATGGGCGCCAACTTTGGATATCCCAAAGTATAAAATAGTGTTGAAAAATTAAGGGAAAAGGGAAAACACAATAATAATGTTCACATTAATTTACTTTAATTAAATAGATAAAAAAATTAACAAATTAAATATACAAATTTTAAATAGAAAAAAATAAGAAAATGTAATTCACTATTGTCACTGGAATTAGCAGAAATAATTATCACAGGGGGTGATGATAAGGATTATACACAAATAATTATATCACGGGACGTGATAAGTATAGGTTATATCAGGATGATATCACTTGTTCGACTGTATCACAGGGTGTGATAAAAATGATTATATACAAAATAATTATATCACGGGACGTGATAAATACAGGTCATATCAGGATGATATCACTCGTTCAACTGTATCACAGGGTGTGATAATAAAAATGATTATATACAAAATAATTATATCACGGGACGTGATAAATACAGGTCATATCAGGATGATATCTCACTAGTTCCACTGTCCATTCTCAACTGTCTAAAAATATTAAAACTTGGAGGGATGGATCCTCCCCTTATGTGAAATATAATATCTATATATATATTACATTTTAAGAATAATGCGACCAAATAACTTTGTTCATAAAAAAAAAGGAAATAGAAAAAAACAAAATAAACTAAAAAAATAGACAAACAAAATAAAATGTATAATAAAAAAAAATAAATAATAATATAAATACTTTGTCCGTTACACTACTAAATTTTAAGTGAAAATTTTCCGACAATGAATACAAAATTAATATTTTTTAAATTACCACTTCCAGTTTCCGGATATACACCAAAAGATGATGAATTCATGGTACTGATGCATTAAGTTAATATACCAAAATCCGTTGAGCCGTTCAAGCTATACATGTTTATACGTACACACAATGGACAGAGGGACGGACGGACGAACAGACGCACAGACATCATGCTAAAAATTATTTTTTTCTGTTAACAAAATGCATGGTTCGTGGAGATAAATAAAAATTTTCACATGTGATATTTAGTGTTAAAAAACAATCCTTCCTTTAACTATTCTCAGAATGTCTTTTTATACAAAATTTCAATTTAATCTCGGATAAACGCATTAATTATTATACTTACAACTATCAATCATAATAAAAATATCACTAAATTAACTTTTTTTTATTTTTATTCTGTTCTGATCAGTCACAGTTAGAATCGTTTATTTAGATATTTTTAGTGACACTAACTCCGTGTAAAATATACTACTTATGTGTATATCACGCCATAAGAATTTTTATTATTAGAATTTATACATAACGTTAATTTTTATATTACATATAAAATATCAGTAGGCAGGCAAAGAAAAATATAATTTATTTTTTTCAAATTTCTTTAATGATATTTACTCAAAATAGAAGAGTTTTGAAGAATTTCTTTTCTATTTTATTACTATCTCGCCAAAGATAGTATTGCGATCATGAAAATTTTCGATATTGAGATTTTGATGGTTTTATACGTTTTGAAGGTTCCTGAATCATTTTCACAAAGGTTGAGAAAAATGTCTGTGGGTATGTGTGTGTGTGTGTATGTATGTAGACAAGATTACGCAAAAACGGTTTGAGCTAGAATCATAAATTTGGTACATGGGCATTATTCAAAATTGGTAGTTTTCTATTAACTTTTGAGAAATATAGCTCAACCGGAAAAGGGTCATTACCTACAACGTTTTGATTTTTTTACTATCTCGCCAGAGATAGTATTGCGATCACGAAAATTTTCGATGTTGAGATTTTGATGTTTTTATACGTTTTGAAGGTTCCTGAAACATTTTCACTAAGGTTGAGAAAAATGTCTGTGTGTGTGTGTATGTGTGTATGTGTGTATGTATGTATGTAGGCAAGATTACGCAAAAACGGTTTGAGCTAGAATGATGAAATTTGGTACATGGACATTATTCAAAATTCATAGTTTTCTATCAACTTTTGAGAAATGTAGCTCAACCAGAAGAGGGTCATTATTTTTTTTCCTTTAAAGTGACCGTAAAATGAAAGATATATGTTTGATAATTTTTCACATGATTAATAATTGTATAAAACTGCTATATATAGAATTTCAGCTTGATTGATTCGCTGAAATTACCAGAATTAATTTTTAACACTGCAAATCTCACGCGCCAACATGTGACGTGTTGCCATCAACAAAAAGCCAAACATGCGCTGGTTTAATATTTATTATTTATTATTTATAATTTATAATTAATTAAATTTAATTTAAATATAATATATTATGTTATTTAATCCAATTCAAATTGCGAGATAGTCGAGTGGAGACACTCCAGCTAATTTTCATCTAAAGTGACCGTAAAAATGATTAAAAATTGTATAAAACTGCTATATATATATAATTTCAGCTTGATTGAATCGCTGAATTTATAATTTATAATTAATTAAATTTAATTTAAATATAATATATTATCTTATTTAATCCAATTCAAATTGCGAGATAGTCGAGTGGAGTCACTCCAGCTTTAAAAATATTGTAATTATTAATGAATGTATTTAATAAAGAGATATTTAGATTGGAGAAGGGGGATTGGTTAAAGCTCTACGAAATTGATATATAGAATTGATTTTAATTGATTTTATCGTATGATTGAAGATTTTCCGTTTAGAATTGAATTGAAGAGAGAAATCGGGACTATATTTTATTGCAAGGTAAATTCCGTTCATTATCTCAATATTATATTATATATCTACATAAATATAGAATAGTATTCGTTAAAATTTTAATAATCTATTATACATATTTGCAAATGACATTGTGAATAATAAACAGAGGAAATAATAAATTTCATGAATATTTCTTTTATATCTCTATCATATTATTAAATTTCCGCTGTTTAAATATATATATATATATATTCTCAATAAAAATTATAATATATAATATAATAAATTATTAAATTTTTAAAAATAAATTTAATTGAATTAATATTAGTAAAGTGGTTTATTTACGTCAATCAATACAGATTACGTTAATTTAATAATAATTTTATTTTTATATTATTTTTTATTATTATTATTATCATCTCATAAATTTAATATCATAGTTAATATAAAAAAAAATCTTTAATTTATTATAATAATTAAAAAAAAAGATCTTTTTAATCTAATCTATTGAATTATAATTAGAAAAAAAAGTGTCCATATGGGTGACCTTATGAATTTTTTTAATATTTATTTAGAAAAAAATGTTAAGTACTTACATATATAATTTGATATACTAGAGTATTTCAATTTTCAATTATTATTTCAATAAATATTCTCTAAAATAGATATTTTTGTAAAAGTTTTCCAAAATAATTGTATCTTCGTCACACTAATTTTATCATAAGCAAAAATAATACTATTTTATGTAGTAAAAACAAAAAATAATATCTATATAAGTATATAATTTTATTTGTTATATTTTGAAGAATTATAAAAAAAAACCTGTGACTTTTTTTTTTGTACGTACTACGCCAATCTAGTCGGTAATATCAATTAGGTGTCCTATGATCAGTAGAACGGGTTCTAATAACCTTTATCATGATTTTCTTGATCGGAGGCGCTACTTTTTTTCATTAAGTAGCTTTCCCAATTTTGATCCCAGAAGCTTGGTCGACTCCGTCTCATATATAAGATCCCTTTGCCAGACCCGCGACTTGAACCCGGGAATGTGAGTGAGTGAATGCTACGCTACCTTCTACCTTGTGGCGCCTCTTATTTGAAGAATTATAACAAAATTGTATCTATCTCTGTGACTCTACGGAACTAGTAAGTTCTTGGCCCCAGCAACCACACTTCTCCGAGTATCCCTAATCTCCCATCTCTCTCACGTCCCTCCCCACATTATCCACTCGCAGCGTCCTTGGTCTTCCAAGCGGACGTTTCCCACTCGGTCTCCCCACACATATATTTTTCGCCATTCTTTCCTCTCCCATTCTAGCCACGTGCCCTTCCCATCGCAGCCCTCTCGATTTTATAATTCTAATTATATCTGGAGATGCTTAGAGGTCATGCAATTCCTCGTGATGCAGTCTCGGTCATTCCCCGGTGACCTCATCATTCTTTGGCCCATAAATGCTTCGCAGAATCCTATTCTCAAATACTCTAAATCTACTCTCGTCTCCTAAGGTCATAGACCATGCCTCACACTCATATAATACAACCGGCAAAATAATTGTTTTATATATTTTAAATTTGATCCCCTTTGATAATACTTTTGACGCGATAAGCCCCTTTACTGCATGACAACAACCCTTACCCGATTGCAACCTCGATTTAAATTATTCTCGAATATTATTATCCTTCGTTAATATAGAACCTATATATGAATATTTTCAAAGAATAAATAATAATTTTTTAGAGAATTTTTGCTTTCGATTGGATCATCAAACATCTTTTGAGAATTAATTGATTAACCGATCAAAGATAAAATTCAGAAAATCTTAATAATAATAGTATTAACCAAAATGAATATTTTTTTTTTTTGTAGAATCAATTTTCAAAAATATTTCTATTTTAAAATAAAAGGTTTTTCTAGATAGAAAAATAATGTCTCCAATTATGTCTCAGGTTTATATGAACAGGTAAGTACTTAACCAAATGGATTGAAACAATTTTTTTTCTTCTCCTTCACTAAGTAGGCAATTAGTGTCAAGAGAGAGAGACAGAGATAGAGAAAGAGAGTGAAGTGACGAAGAGTTAACATTGACAGCACAGCGTCTGTCTAGACGTCATACCCCTTTGCACAATTATTCTAACAGTAGATTTAGGACAAATGAACTCTTTCTATTTTTTTTCATTTTATTTGTGACCCAATTCAGGTCATTGCAAAGAAAAAGGATTTTTCTATGAAAACACATTGTCCAAAATATGTCAATCAAAATAAGAAAATGATTTTTAATAACATTTCTATTTATATATATGTACGTAGATTATCTGTTAATGTTTATTGGTTTATATTTCTCCTTTGCTTTTCATATTAATCCAGAGGTTCCCAAACTTTTTCGGTATACGGCTCCCATAATACATTGCACTTTTTCAGAGGCTTCCTTAATTAGGGTGACCATATTTCGAAAACACCAAACCGGGACAAACGGTTTACCTATATTACTATCGTGCCAGAGATAGTATTGCGATCACGAAAATTTTCGATATTGAGATTTTGATGGTTTTATACGTTTTGAAGGTTCCTGAAACATTTTCACTAAGGTTGAGAAAAATGTCTGTGTGTGTGTGTGTGTGTGTGTGTGTGTGTGTGTGTGTGTGTGTGTGTGTGTATGTATGTAGACAAGATTACGCAAAAAACGGTTTGAGCTAGAATCATAAAATTTGGTTTACGGGCATTATTCAAAATTTGTAGTTTTCTATCAACTTTTAAGAAATATAGCTCATTTGGAAGAGGGATTTTATTTTTTTTTTCCTCTAAAGTGATCGCAAAAATAAAGATATATGTTTGATAGATATTCACATGATTAAAAATTGTATAAAACTGCTAGATATTGAATTTCAGTTTGATTGAATCGCTGAAAGTACCGGAATTAATTTTTTAACACGTTGACTTTTTTGAATTTTTTGAATAAATTTACAAATATGTGGTTTTATTTACAAAAGTCCCTTAAAATCAATAAATTGTATTACTTTTTTCTAATTTTATAGGTATATATTAATTTAAACATACATACATTCTTATTTAATTTTATTTTTTTTTATTTGATTTTTATAGTATAAATAGATACCTTGCCAATTGGCAGAGTAAAAATAATATGGACCAGGTGAAATATGGTATAAAAATCATCGGTTATTATAAATATATATTATATAGGTTTGTATATTTTAAAAACTAATTTTGTCATTGTTTGTTTGTTATGGCGTGTGATTGTACTTTTTTGATAAGAGTGAGTAGGGAGATGGTTAAAAGAGATACATTCGTTAATTAAAATATTTATTAAAGTTAAATTTATACGATATAATTTGATATTCAAAAATAAAAAAATATTCGTCTCTCTCTATTTGTGTTCAAAATATTTATAAATTTAGTAACTAATAATATATTATTATATTTAATATAGAAATATATATAATATAAAATATAATACCTATATATATATACATACATAGAAAACACATGGATGATCACATGAGTAAATACAATAAAACATACATTTATTTTATTATATTTAGAGTTTATATAAAAATTTAAAAAAATATTTCGTATTTATTAAAATTCCTAAAAGAGAAAAAGAACGGAAAAGATAGAATTAGACCCTTTCTAATATTTCTAGTAGAATAACGAATTTTTATCAATAAAAGAAGGAAAATTTTTAAAATAAATTCTTTTTATTAAATTTTTTAAATTGTACAATAATTCATATTTAACATTTTAGTATCTTAAAATATATTTTTAAAGCAAATATTTTTGTGAAATTTTAATTTAATATACTAGTACCTGGTACTAGCCGCCACTCGGCCATTAAAAAAAAATATTTCCTTATTTCCAAGTTTGGCTGGTAATATTAATACCCGCCGCTCAAATAATTGGATTTTAAAAGAACATAAATTTAAAAAAATAGTCATAAAACATAAAGCCCTTAAACGTAAGCATTAATGCACGGAAAGACCGAAAAATATGACCTGTGAATATAACATAATATTTATTTCGTAATTTTATTTTTTTTAAATTTATAATATTTTGTATTTAAGGAAGCGCTGACTGACGTAGTTGCTGACATCATTTAATTCTCCTCTTTTTTATAAAAAAAAAAATTAAAAAAGAACTAATAAAGATGATTTTTATCGAGGCTCAAAAACCAATACAGATAGATTTTTCTTTATCTATGATGTGGAATTATATGAATTAGGAATTAAACATAGATGGATATATATGGAGTATATATTTATGATTGCGTGTATAGTAATTTTTTAAAGAAAAATTCAAAGTTAAATTAAACATTTTTTATTTAGAAAATTAATAAATTTTTAATTCTTCTATTTTAAATTTTCTATTTAAAAAAAAATAAATAAACAGAATTCTAATAAATATCTAATCTCTTGCCGTAAGTAATTTTTTTTTACTGATTTATAGATTTAGTTAAGAATACCTAAATAAGGGAATTTTGTAAATAAAACCACATATTGATATTTTTTATTCTAAATTTATTCACAAAAATACATTATGTTTTGATTGCAGAAGTAGGAATAGAAACGATGTGTATTTTTTGTATTTTTTGAATAAATTTACAATAACAAATATTACTTAATATGTGGTTTTATTTACAAAATTCCCTTATAAATAAAAACAGCCACCAAAGCTTTAATAATTTAATACCTAAATAAGAAAAAAAAATAAATCTAGGTGTGGAAATAGATTGGCAATGTTTGTTCTGTACAGCCAGGGGGTTGAAAGGGCGTTGTGTGTTGGCCAACAACTAACTAACTAAACTCTCTCCTATACACTGAGAGGGATCGAGAGAGAGAATCCGCTCGCAATCCGCCGTTGATCTTATCTTCCGGTTAATTAAATGCGTGCGCGCGTGTGTGCATTCTCAGGAAATGAGACGCTCGCTTTTACGAGCTGATCTTGTTTTTCAATGAGTGAACTTGCCAAGGGATTTTTTTTTTCTTTTTCTTTTTCTTTTTGTTATTTTATTTTTTATTTTTTATTTTTTATTTTCACTCTTTTTCTCCTCTCTCTCTTTCTGATTTTCTGTTGCCTATTATTATTTTATTAATACAAGGAATCCACCCGAAACGCCCGCTAAGGAAGTTAAATTAAAACAAAAAAAAAAATCCGAGAAAATGAATTTTTTTTTTAATAGAATAAAAAATCTAATTATTAAATTGTTAGTCTTTTAGAAAATATTAATAAAAATAAAATTCAAAAAAAAAAAAAAAAATTAATCTAATTTTTATACATATTTTTAATACACAACCTTCATAAAATATATTTAAGTTTCGAGAGAAACTTATAATGACAAGTTAAATTATTTTATTTATTATTATTATGCATTAAAATAGAGAGATTAATTTTAAAGAAAGTTTAATCAGAATTCTTTATTTTATATATAAGTAGAATTATTTATTTATTTTAAAAATTTTATTATTATATTTTCAATAAAAAAAATTAAATTAAACTTGTACATATTTTTAAAAATTTAAAATTATTATTATACTTTTATTTTTATTATTTTATATTTTATTATTAAAGGACGGGTTGAGATGGGGAGGGGATTTATTAAAAAATTAAAACTCTTAATTAAGTAATATAAAATATGTATATTTAGTGCCAAATATATATATATATATATATATATATATAAGATTTTTCTCTGCACATAGATTAAAACAGTGATTCTCAACTTTTTTTACCGCGGCACACTTTTAACGGTTTAAAAATTTGGCGGGACACAGAGAAAAAGATAAGTGTAAAAGTATAACATATTGAAAAGTGGTCGCAAAAACTGACACAGTGGTTGAGAATCATTGGTTTAAAAATTTAAAAAAAAAATTAATGTCTAAGAAAATTAAGGTTTAAAAATTGGCTGAACCAATTACTATGAAATTACACTACTCCTCCTCTATATAAGAATAAACTATAAATTAATCAAAAAAAAACACAGATTTTTACAATGTATCTAAAATTCTGCGTTGTTGATTAGATGTCTACACCTACTCAACAATAAAATTAAGATAATAGATAAGTTTTTCTAAAAAATGAGGACACCTACGAATATGTAATCTAAATATTATAATAAAGGTGAAATGTTCATTAAAGAACAAAACATCAAATATTAATATATGTACATAATTATATTGTTAAGTCTCATTTTTACTATCTCGCCAGAGATAGTATTGGGATCACGAAAATTTTAAATGTCAAGATTTTGATGTTTTTATACGTTTTGAAGGCCCCTGAGTCCTTTTCACTAAGGTATGTATGTAGACAAGATTACGCAAAAACGGTTTGAGGTAGAATAATTAAAATTGGTGGACAGACATTATTAAAAATTCCTAGTTTTCTATCAACTTTTGAGAAATTTAGCTCAACCGGAAGAGGGCCAGTACCTACAACGTTTTGATTTTTTTTCCCCTTTAAAATGACCGTAAAAATAAAGATATATGTTTGATAGTTTTTCACATAATTCAAAAATGTATAAAACTGCTATATATAGAATTTCAGTTTGATTGAATCTCTGAAAGTACCGGAATTAATTTTTTAACACTGCAAATCACACTTTCGAGAGATGTAGCTCATTCGGAAGAGGGCCGTTATATATATAGGGTGACCATATTTTGAAAACACCAAATCGGGACGTTTTACATTTTTTTTAAGAACCAAATCGAAAAAATTTTGAAAAAAGTACGAAATGTCCTAAATATTTAAAAAAAAAACAACTGGACAATAGGCTGTCCAGAAGACTTTTGTTGGGACGCCGGGACAGAGCACCTAAAAACGGGACGTTTGGTCACCCTAATTATATACCATGTTTTCATTTTTTTTAAATAAAGATATGTTTGATAGTTTTTCACATAATTAAAAATTGTACAATACTATATATATAATTTCAGCTTGTTTGAATCGCTGAAAGTCTAGGTTGATTATGAAATACCGGATTTAACACCTAGACTGTCAATCACGCGCCAGCAAGTAACGTGGTGTCATCAAAAAAGAGCCAAACACGCACTGGCGCGCTTGAATACGATTATAATAATATTCCTGTTTAATACATTTTCAAATTGCACTATCCATAAAAAATACAATGTATATAATTGTATACAAATTTAACGCCCCGTATAAAAGATGTAAAGGTACATCAATCGCTACGTCCCCGTCGAGTACCTGGTAACGTATTTAATTTTTATCAAAACTATGATAAAAGTTAAATGCAGCTAAAAGCAGTTGAAAACAAATGCTATTTCATAAATTTGCCCAACTCACAAAAATATAGTAATATTAAGCCAGTCTTTTTATTTCAATAAAATGTTATCAGTAAAAATTATGTTAAAATCCATAAATCCTATGATCAAATGGAATAAAATTTTAATTATTTTTCAAATATAGAAAAAAGCTTGATTATCCAATTAAAATTTGCGAGATAGCCGAGTGGAGACACTCCAGATTTTTTTTTTATTATACTCTTGCATTTTATTATACATTATTTATAATATTATAGTGAAAAAAATGAATCACATTATAACAAACCCAACTAAATACGTATTTTACTTAATTTAATGTAAAGTATTAAGAAAATATTAATATGTATTACTTACAAGGGGAAACAGGGGTCAGCGCCTCAGTCTATATTCATTATGATCTTAATTTCTACAATTCTATTTCTCTTTAGATACCCGGAAATAGACATTGTTTTTTTTAATAAAACCGCTATTTTTATTTAGTTAAACTAAAAATTTGTTGTTGACCTCTAACCTTTTTGGGTGAAGTAATTGTTTTTTGTTTTTTCTCTTTGCTTTGATATTTTTACGACGTCACGGATTTCTGAAGAAGTTAAATTACCCACTAAAACTGTACAATCATCAACCTACAAGTATAAATTTTAAATTTTAATTTATTCTAAAATAAATTTCTCAAAAATTAAATCGGAAAAAATAACCTAATTTATTCATTTGGAAATTTACAATTTTTGTTTCTGAGGCACTGAGCAGGAAAAATTGCCTTCTCCTTTTGATTTCTTTCTTTTTATTTTTTTTTTTTATCTTTCTTATTTATTATTTATCGTTCTCGTTATCATAAAAGTTGACATTAAAAAATTATCATAAATGCATATAAAAAGGAACGATTTCTGAACTCTCCTCTCATTGTCCATTCTCAGAATTAAACACTTAATTGAGATTCTTTTAAAATGATAGCAATCTAATTATATATAATATTAATAAAACAATGAACGTCCGAAAAAAAAAGTGTCGGTCATTACATTTGAATTTTTAATGAACATTTAAATTTTCGTTTAAAATTCTTCTTCGTTCTTTTTTATGTTCTCTCACTCGCACATTTGCCCTGTTCACTTATGAGACGTTCCCAATCTTGATGTTTTGGACACATTGCATAAATCACTTGTGAAGAGTCATTCAATGGAACTACAAAAATTTAGACCAGACACGAATCATTTTTAAATTCAGAACATGAAAACATTCCACAAAAAAACAACAAACAAACAAAAAGATTTAATTTAAGAAAAAAATTGAATAAAATAAAATAGACATAAGTTTAAAGTAATTATATATTCAATTATGCTATTAGCAAATTTTCCTACTAATTTTAATACTAATAAATTTTCATAGGAATTTTTTATAAAAATTTTTTAAGGAAACAAAACAATTTTCTTAGTGGTAAATATTTTAAATTTATTAATAATTTATAATTGTTTATAATTTATAATAATTTATAATTGTTTATAATTTATAATAATTTATAATTGTTTATAACAGTGGCGGATTTATTAGGTGAGAGGCCCAAGACGTAATTCAATTTCGAGACCCCCTCTAAATATTTTTATCCTGCGCCTGTTTAGAAATCCGCTAATGTTAATTAATATTAACAGAATCATTAATGCTATCTAATTTGAATTTTCTTACGGTCTCCATGTATATATCTTATCTTATTATACTAGCATTGTATATATATATATATATTTGAGATATTAAACCACTCTAAGGATTTTTTTGAAATTCACACCATAGATTTATAAAGAAAAATGGATCTGTATTGTTTTCAGCTTCGAGAAAAATCAAGTTTTTTAGTATTTTATTTATTTAAAATAGTAAATTTAAATCACGACACCAACTACATCATCCATATTGAAATTTGCCTTCTAGCATATATTTTTTAAATATTGTATTAATAATTTTGTAGAATTAAAAAAATTTAAAATTTTTAATTTAATTTCGAAATAAAATTACAAATATTTATTAATCACTCACCCAAAAAAAAAAAAATATTCATGAAGTTAGCAACATATAATACATATGAACAATTATGAAGGAATTTCAAATAAATTTGATCTTATAATATTAAATAAATTATATGATATTAATTAAAATGATTATTAGATTAAATTATAAACATTATAAATGATATTTAATCATTAAAAAAAATATAAAATAAAATCCTTTCTTAATGAAAAATATAGACAAGTACAGGTGTCAATATAATTTCAAAATTTATATTATTATCAGTAGTAATCCTTGGTTAAAACAGTCTATAAGCTATTGCTATTTTGAAAAATATAAAACTGAATCCATCTATCCATCTATCAGTTATAACATATATACTCGCATATAATATAGGATCAAATATTTTATCAAGTAAATTTGAATATATTTTTCATCTTGAAATCAAAATCAAGTTATTTTAATTAATTTGTACCATTTTAGGAAACAAATTTTTGATGATTCATTTTTAAAAAAACTATTTAAAAATTGTAATAAATAATTTAAAAATTTTACAATTTTTAAAGTTTATAATAATAATAATAATAATAAATTGTATAAATTTGTTAAAGGTTCGAGCTAAAGCTCGCTAATCCAGTGACAATAAATACATATTTCAAATATTAAAAATAGCTAAAACTATAAATTAAATACGAAAGAAAATTTATCACGAGTTTATTTGAATAGTTATATAGAGGTACTTGTAGTGAATAAAACAAGAAAATATAAAATCTATTTAAACGAGCAACAAACAGCAAGATTTAGAGTAATGATAGAAAAAATAATCAACAACGACATTTTAAATAGAGACAAGTAGCAGCTGCTTCAACGAATAAAATTAATATTATGTAAAATTATTAATAGAAGAATTTGAAATATGCATAATCAAAATAAAAGTTTTCATTAACTCTTAAAACTTTATAAATTTATAATTATATTGTCTCTGTACTTTTTTATATAAAAATAAATATGTTTGTTATCAGCGGGGGAACGACGTTCCCTTACCTTTTTTCAGAACTGGAACGCGTTCCAGTACTTTTTCATGTCCCGACAACTCCCACTTAAATCTACTGTTACAATATCTTTTTTTGTATTCGTTAATATTTTGTATAGTAAGAATAAGAAAAAATAAAAACGTATAAGGAAAAAAATAGTTTGCAGAAAATAGGAATTTTTTTGCACCCACTTTGCGTTCCTTTACTTTTTATTTTACCAATACATCACTGTTTATTATTATTATAAATCAAGATATTAATTTAATAAAATATGTATTGTAATATGATAATAATAATTATCTTCTATGTTGATTTGTTTTGAAAATTAATATCTGTTTAAATTAAACGACACAAATTAGATATTAAAAAACTATATAACCAAATAAATAAACTTGCTATAACTATCAATTTATAGTATAATAATAGGTAATTATATAGATTTTATGCTAGATAAAACTAAACTATGAAATTCATGTTAACATATTTGACCCTAAGAAATATTTTTTGTTTTTGTTAATCGTTCATCTTAATTTGTCTAATTTGTTCCTGTTTTCAAACATTTCTCTTTTTGGGAATTGATCCCATCAGATAGTTTTTATTCTTTTTTAAGAATCTATAATGACTAACTCTCTCTTTTTCATTTTATAATAATAATAATAATAATAATTGATCTTTGAAGAAGATTTAATAAAATGCTACGGACTATCTGTTAAAGTTGTTATTATTGTTGTTGTTATGATTATTATTATTCACGGATGAAAATTCTATCAGTCTCTGTCTATCAGCGGTTCAAATTTCATTTAACTTTTATTTTTTATTTTTTTTTTTTTTATTATTAATTTTCGCCAAATTTGATAAAAAGGCAAACGGTCTAAACAAGATTGTTGTCTATCTGACGATCATCTCGGGGAGATGGACCGGAAGCGTTCACTTATCCGGAGGGCTGATCTTGCGCGTGCCTCTTGTCCCAACCACCAGATAAGCAACTCTCTCTGCCTCTATTTGGAAACATGACCCTTACCCCCCTCCCCTCTCTCTCATTTTTGGTCTGAAATAAAAATGTAAACATGGCCCGGGGTTTAACGGGTTCAATGGGAAAAAATATGAATCTCTGTTCCAATTTCATAGAACGTTGGGTGGAAGGAGGAGAGAGAAGGGAGGGGTAGTGGTGGTGGAAAAGGGAGAATAAGTCCAATAGAATAGGCATTTTTAAAAATACCTTTTTAAGATTGGATTCACTGATTGCTTTCACAGAAAGAATAAAAAAAAAGGAAAACGTTCTTTTTTAATATTTAAATGGTTCTTGTCGTTGTCTCTCGTTCTATCAATGGGGATGCATATTTGTAAATGGAAATGGCGGCTTTATATTCAATACTTGAATATCGGAACAAACGGTCATTTATGAAAATAATAATAAAAAACAAAAAGAAGAAAAAGAATTCTAACTTATTTCATTCATTAAATTTTTATTCATATTCTTAAATTTAATAATAATAATAATAATAAACGACAGAAGTATGTTTTAAGTTAAACTTAATATTATATAGCTGTGATGGCCAACCTATGACCCATCCAAGCTTTTTAACTGACCCACACTATTTTTGGCCAAACTTTTGAACATTTTCGATTTTTTTCAATGTGGTTCTAAAAAAAGGTAAGATGATTTTGTGGCCAAACATTTGAACATTTTCGATTTTTTTTCAATTAATTACTTAATGATCAAAATACGACCCACTTCTCAAAAAGATTCGCCATCACAATTATAGCAAGGAAAAAAATATTAAGTCTAAATATTAGTATTTTTTTATGAAAATTAATAAATCAGATCATATCATCGAAACTATTAGATATTTACTTAAAAATAATTTAAAAAGTAATATTTTGATGTGATAACAATTTAAAATATAAAATATGAAATGACAAGTTTGTTGATTAAAAAAAAAAAAATTCGTCATCTCGTCAATCAAATTTTCCATTAAAAAGTTGATGCCCATTCATTCTCAAATAATAGAATTAACAGAGTAAATCTATTTTGTACTCTCCTTTCGCTGTGTATTCATTTGGAAAGATGAAATTTCAATTTGTTTACCCTTTTTTTTCTTGGTTTCCTTCTCTTTTATTTTTTTTTTTTTCCATTTTCGCCATTTTTCAATTTAATTCAAACATGAAAATTTGCTATTCACTTTTATTGTCAATATTTATCCTCTTTTAGGAATTGTGTATTCGTTTTCTAAGTGGCCAATAAGAATAGCTACAAATGAAAATGATGACGGTTGCACATTTCGTTTGTAAAAGGTAAAATCAAGGGAGAAAGAGAAGATGAATAGGAAGGGAGGAGGACGGGAATAGGTACATGGCCAATACGAATTGAATGTTGGCAACAAATACCCGCATTTTGGATGGAATGAGATTTCAGGGTTGATTTGTGGTCTGTCTGTGTTTGACCATGCTTTTGCAAAATTTTATAGAAGGAGAAGTACACTCCCTGCACCCGCCCCCCAGGACCATACCCCCTAACCTGGCAAGGTGTTGGCTTCTTGCTTGTGATAGACTTGTCAAAATAGACATCCTAGAGAGACAGATCTTGGCTTGATAACCCAGCCCCCTTTTTTTCTTTTTTTGAAAATGCACACAACAAGATTGCCCTTGACGATAGGATTCATAGTCACAAGGACAATTACGTGGCACAAAGGGTGTGCGGGCCGAAGGGCGTTTGTCATTAGCAGAAGCACACGGAGTGAGAGAGCTATCTTGGACATCTCGCGAGGGCCAGATGTTCCCCCTCCCTCCTCTTCTCTCAATACACTCCATCCACTCACTCTATATCTTCGAATATAGTAGAGAGAGAGAGAGAGAGAGGGAGAGAGAGATACATACACATATACATATATATATATATATATATATATATATATATATATATATATATATATAGAAAGTGAATAGCTGCGTGAGATACTGGCCCTTGATAAGCCGAGACCAGATCCAAGTGCGCTGATAGCGCCGCTGCATTGTGTCCCGCACAATAGCCTATTTGTATATGCACTAATAGAACGGGATGCGCTGCAGCAGCCTCCGGCTGCAACTACAGCTGCCATCCACCTCTCTCTCTCTCTATCATTCTCATTTACTTTTTCTACAACTCATTATTTCTTTGAATTAACCAGAAAAAAATAGAAATAATTTTATTTGGAAAGGAAAATTTTATTAAACGGCACTATCAATCGAAAATTATTATTAGGTACACAATGATATATTATTTTATTAAAATTATAAGATTGCACTTGTAAAAGAATTGTGTTTCATTTTTTACTATCTCGCCAGAAAAATATATTCAAATTTACTTAATAAAATATTTGATCCTATATTATATACGAGTATATATGTTGTTATAACTGATAGATGGCTTCAGTTTTATATTTTTCAAAATAGCAATAGCTTATAGACTGTTTTAACCAAGGATTACTACTGATAATAATATAAATTTTGAAATTATATTGACACCTGTACTTGTCTATATTTTTCATTAAGAAATGATTTTATTTTATTTTTTTTTAATGATTAAATATCATTTATGTTTATAATTTAATCTAAAAATCATTTTAATTAATATCATATAATTTATTTAATATTATAAGATCAAATTTATTCAACAATTTATTTGAAATTCCTTCATAATTGTTCATATATATTATATGTTGCTAACTTCATGAATATTTTTTTTTGGGTGAGAGATTAATAAATATTTATAATTTTATTTCGAAATTAAATTAAAAATTTTAAATTTTTTTAATTATACAAAATTATTAATACAATATCAATTTAAAAAGTATATGCTAGAAGGCAAATATCCATATGGATGATGTAGTTGGTGACGTGATTTAAATTTACTATTTTAAATAAATAAAATACTAATAAACTTGATTTTTCTCGGGGCTGAAAACAATACAGATCCATTTTTACTATCTCGCTAGAGATAGTATTGCTATCACTAAAATGTTCGATGTTGAAATTTTGATGTTTTTATACGTTTTGAAGGTCCCTGAGTCATTTTCACTAAGATTGAGAAAATTGACTGTCTCTGTGTGTGTATAAGTGTATATTTAGACACACAAGATCTTTTAAATTTTTTTAACACATTGACTGCCAATCACGCGCCAGCACGTGACTTTGTGCCATCCACAAAGAGCCAAACACGCACTAGTTTAAAAATATTATTTATTAATTTTAATTTATAGTTTAATTAATTAAATTTAATTTAAATTTGCGAGATAGTCGAGTGGAGTCACTCCAGATTTTTTTGTCCAAAGACAATAGTAGCATAAAAATTATTTTGGATAGAAAACTGAAATTCTCTTATTTGATTATAATTATGTCCTCCTAAAAGAAATTTTAACCATCACTTACTACATAGAATGTATTATTAATAATATTATAATCTCTTTCTCTCTCTCTCTCCCTATATATGTATAGGTATATAGTATATTGTATAATGTTTGTCTCTTTTTGACAGTTGATTTCATTAATGAATCAACGATTGATTGTTTGCTCAACTGAAAATGAATAAATTAATATTCAAATTGAATCAAAGTCAAGGGAGAGAATATTACATCCTCCTATTTATTTAATTAAAATTAAATATAATTTTTTATTATTATTATTTATTTTTATTTAATTATTAAATATTAATGGTTGATCCAAGGTATAATTGACAATTCTTTCTAGACAGAAATTTGGTCATATAGGCAGTTAGACTACAATTTGTAATTGTGCATTTTAAACTTGAAAGTTAAAAATTAACATAATCATTGTTTCTATTTATTTTTTAAAATTTTATAAATATATAAAAGTAGTAGTTGAATTAATTTTTGTTGAATTTAGAAATGAATATTCTGTTTGTTTATTTATTTCAAAAAAGGACTTCAAATTTTTATTAAAAATAAAAACAATTATTTATTATCTGAATAGAATAACGACACGATAAACCAAATTTTAAATTGAAATGTTGAATTTGATAAAAAAAATGTATTAATTATTATAATTATGGAAAATGTGAGACCATTTTTGAAAATTTTGCATAAAGTTATTATTAAAAGTTAAAGAAGCTCATTTCATCAAAATTATTATCAAAATGTATTATATAAATGTAATGCCTGCATAGACGATCATCTTAAAGACCAATTGTCCAAACTACAGCTCACCAGCTGATTTTATTCAAATCACCAAATTTTAAAAATAATTTGATTTAATTATATACAATAAATTTAAATATATATATATATCTTATCTTATTATACTAGCAAAAATTGTATATATATATATATATATATATATATATATATATTTGTTCAAAGGTTTTTTTGAGATTCACACCATAGATAAAGAAAAATCTATCTGTATTGGTTTTTTTCAGCCTCGGGAAAATCATCTTTATTATTTCTTTTTTAATTTAAAACAGAAAATTTAAATGGCATCAGCAACAACGTCAGACAGCGCTTCCTTAAATACCAAATATTATAGATATAAATAAAATCAAGTTACGAATATATATTATGTTATATCCACAAGCCATACTTTTTTTTTCTGTCTTGCAGTGCATTATTACGTACGTATATGGGCTGAATGTTTTATGACTATTTTTTTTTAATTTATGTTCTTTTAAATTATTTGAACGGCGGCTCGGTGAACCAGATACTGTTTTCTTATAATTACAATAATAATTGATAAATGAACTCTTATAAATAAAATTTAATCATAATAATTTTTTTTTCAATTCGTCTATTCATGTAGTTATTAAAAATTATGAAAATACCAATCGGGCTTTTGTGGAAAGTAGTTCTAGTGGAAGGGCTCACAAATTGAAAGAATTAACAAACTAGACAACTAGGATGTTTTAGTTATGTTTAATGTAAAAGTTTAATTTCATTTGACAAAGAACCAAATGGTTAAGCCAATGACAGGAATGACTCAAGTAACTTAAGATATGGACTATTGGGAGATCATTATCCAACATTTTAGATAAATAGATTTGCTCAAATGATCAAAGTTCAATTTAACCCTCTTATCTAGATCATAACAGGAGCCGTATAATTTTCTTTCTTTTTTTTATATATATATTTAAGTTATTTTGGAAAAGACAGACGCCTAGCAAAATAGAAAGGAAATCCAGTACCAAACCAAATGTTAATGTTTTAAAATTCGAAAGGCGTGAAAAATGTAAAAGAAAAATGAAAGGAGTCAGAGCTTGGCTTTTTTAATCTTTTCATCTACTAAATTAATAGATTCTAGACGAGTGTATGTATTTTTTATTCTTTTCTTGTTCTTGTGGGTTTCTAAAAGCGGAAAATCCGTTTAGCCCCTGGTGTCACTAATTACCATACAAATCCGGATGAGATCTACATAAGTAAACACGCACATAGGTATATTACATCTATCTATCTATACCTACACTCTCTAATAGAATGATTCAAAAAATATTCAGCAATAATCAAATTAATCAACATTGGCTACTAGTGATCTTTTTTTTTGCTTTTATTTACTTTTTATGAAAATAATATTATAAATTAAATATATTAAGTAATATTTGAAAATA
Organism: Labia minor; assembly: GCA_963082975.1. NCBI lineage: Eukaryota > Metazoa > Arthropoda > Insecta > Dermaptera > Spongiphoridae > Labia > Labia minor. The sequence goes on along the minus strand of OY720347.1, from coordinate 11,522,916 downwards.
TTTAATTATATAATTAATAATATAATTATCTAATTTAAACGTTATAAAATATATTTTTATTTTCTATGATATACGAAGTCTGTTCAAAAGAAAAGAAAAGGTGAATTTTGAATTTTCGCGAACTGTGTACATTCGATTATAGATTTTTTTTTTTTTTAGTTATGTTGGTACACATATGTTTCTCATATATTGACATTATCAGCCATTTTGGATTAGTAGTTTCTTTTTGACAACTGTAAAGTTATGTAATTGTATGTTCTTCGATTTTTTAAAGTATATGTATTAAATTTTAAGTTAAAAATAGAATAAAGTGCTCCAATTTAAATTGTTGACTGTGGCATTCGGCGAGTCTACTTTGTCTTAAAAAAATGCTTATAAGTGGTATAAGCACTTTAAAAAAGTATGCCAAGTTTGATCAAATGTGAAGGTTTTGCTCATTGTTTTCTTCGATTACAATGGCGTGGTGCATCATGAGTTCTTGCCTGCCAACAGGTCGTACTGTTAATAAGAATACTATAAGAAAGTTATGTAACGTTTTCGTGAAGTAATACGACTCAAACGATCGGAAGTGTGGAAAACAAATCATGGATTCTGCATCTCGATAATCAGTAAACATATGATTGATTGTTTGTGATTTTTTGGACAAAAACAGCACCGTAATCATGCCTCAACCACCGTATCCATCAGATATGGCTCCCTGTGACTTTTTCCTATTCCCACAATAGTTGAGATGAAGTCGGAATCGAAGAATGAACTGATAACCATACCGAAAAGCACATTTCAGAAGTGCTCCGACAATTGGAAGAAGCGCTGGCATAAGTGCATTATATCTGAGAGGAATTACTTTGAAAGGGACAAAATGAATATTGATGAATAAATAAATACTTTTCGAAATAATTCAAAATTTACCTTTTCTTTTGAACAAACCTCGTATTCTATGCTATATATATTTAGAATATACATATTTAGAAATTTAGAAATAATATAGAATTCCTTAAAAATTTAACGGATTTTTGCAAGATTTATAACGGAGGTAGAAATTCCATAATAATCATGTAAAGAGTTTCATAAACTACATTCGTTCAATTTTAGAATAATTTTGAAGAATTTATATAATAAAAATAATAAAAGTAATTTTTATATGATAAATATATTTAATAAAAGATAAAATTTTAATTAATAAATATAATTAATTGTTCTATAATCTAAAAAAAATATAATATATAAAAAGTATTAAGTACTTATATATTATCAAAATCATTTTCAATCTACAATATAGTTAAATATCCATATATTTATTTATTCTAATATATATATATATATATAGCCATAATTTTACATAAATGAAAATAAGTTAAACCCATCTTTAGTAATAAATAATGAATTAAAGATATATTTCAAGAATATATAATTAGAATAAATATATATTTAACTGCACCCCATTAGTATAACTAGTATATATATACTAAACATAAAAAGAATAGATTTCCATTAGAAAAATATGATTAGGGCGTCAATGAGCGGAGGTCATCTGAACTTGAGATAAAGATGCAGATCATGATTATTATATTCAATACATGGAATATTTATTTTAATTTTTTTATTTTTTTATTTTTTTAGACATAAAAAAAGAGAATAATAATAGGAAATTAAAATTAATATTAATGATTTATATTATAATATTGTAATATTATTTTGTCTCTAATGTGAAAGTGAAGTATTTTAAATTTAAAAACAAATATATCAAGTAATGTAGGAATTTATGTGAATTTAGAATCCATTTTCATCTCGAAATAAAGAAAATGAGTTAAAAATTTAATTTAAATTTAAAATTTATGAAATAATCTTATGAAAGTTTAGCTTGTGACGTCAAACATTTTATCTAAAGGCCATTGATTCATTTTATCAAAATAAAATCAAAAGATAATATAATTGAAATAAAAAACATCTTGAATATTTTATATGTCTAAAAAAATAATGATATATTTGAAAAATAATAAGTATTTTATAAAAACTCTTAAAAAAAATTAACAAGAATAATTTGTTATTAAAGATAATAAGTGAGTTTCAAATTCATAAATAAAATTACTTTATGCGCATTTTAATTGTTGCCTTACCATTAGAATCATTCTTCATGAATAAAACACATAAAGTAAATGTATCATATATTATTTTATCAAAATTACAATCATATATATGTACAGGACAAATTGTTCGACATATTAGATAAAATATTCTCGCTAAATATATAAAAAAGAAAACTCCAATTCAATATTTTTATACATTATACATTCTTAGACTTTAGCAAAGCGTATTACTCAATAGACAGAAGAATTTTTTTTTTTTAATATTAGTAGGAATTCCGAAAAACACTCTGATTTACTTTCAGGATAGGAAAGGAAAGATGAAATAAAATATATAAGAAGTCTTTGAATTTCGAAAAGGCTTAAAACAGAGACACTCTATCTCTAATTGTCTTTGATTTAGCATTGAAATAAGTGATTAGAAAAATTAGGAAGAAATCGAACAAATGACAATTAAAAAAATTTAAGTATTAGGTTCCGCGGACGATTAAAATAAAAGGAACATGAGAGTGTTTTAAAAATCGAGCAAATGACTGCATTGTTAATACAATAAAATATTTAAAAACAACTTGAAAATAACATTTCCAAAGTTTTAGAATAAGTGTCTAAAAGAAATAAATCAATATCTATAACCAATTCTGTTTAATTAACTCTCTAAATCAGCAAATTAAGTTGCCCCACCCTGAATATATATATACATTAATTGTGTTTCTAGTATCCTTTAAATATGTTTAAATTTATTTAATAAATATTTTTAAAAGTCTAGTCTTGAAACTTTCATAGTAAATTAAAGTTCATATTATTAAATTATCGAATCATCAGACCTCTTATGTATCTCAATTAATAATCATTAGGTTAATCGCTCTTGAAATATTTTTTTTAATCAAGTATTATTAAATATACTTTGAGATTTATTAGTAATAATTATTCTATCATTAGACACAGAGATATGAGAAAAGTACTAAATTATATGATTTAACCTTTAGATGATCATTGAGATATTATTATTATTATTATTATTATTAAAGAATGAAAGATTTGTGAAGAATATCTATATTAGTATCTGTCACAATCTGTTTTCTTCATTTATTTATTCTAAACATATTTTACCTTTATTATTAGATTACATTATGTAGAAGTATTATACTAGCTATAGTATAGAGAGACAGACAGATAGAGGGAATGTTTTGAAGAAAAAAAAAGAAAAAAAGAGGAGAATTGATCTTTCCGTTTGATTATTTTTCAAACAAATTTATTATTCTTTTCGCGTTTTGACCCACCATCGCTTCCCCCTCGTTTTGTGTGTCTATTCTAGAGGAAGCGGATTGTGGGGATGGTTGGCGCTTCCCAACCCCCTTCTCCCATCTGCGACGCACGCATGACGGGGGATCCATCCCCCTTATGCTCAACTGTTATTCCACTCGATCCCTACTTGGTCGTTCCGCAAAACTTTAGCTCTCTGGCGAGATGAAACTGAGAGATAGTGGCGGGTGTGCTCAACTTATCCAAAAAGTAGGGTTGAGTGAGAAAGAGAGAGAGAGAGAGGGAGATGGGGGCGATGAGGATGAAAGTATGAAGGTGGGGGGTGAAACGATTTAAGCTATTCTAATATGATTGTATGTATACTCCCTGAAGTGATAATGATTTATTTATGAAAAGTAAGTTTTGTGACTTTCAACTTCCAATCGATATCAAAAGTTGATGACCAAAAACTAATAAACAAAAAAAAATACAAAACGACTTAACAGAATGAATACAGATGTGTAAGTTTATAATAATACATAATAATTATTAGTTAAAAGTAATAATTTATTTATTTTTCCTTTGTTTATTAATTTAATTTAAAAAGGCGCCATTGGGTGTGTGGGTAGCGAACCTGCCTCACATTCACATGGTCCATGGTTTAAGATCCGGGCCTGGCAAGTGAATTTCCCTAGCTGGGGTCTATGGGACGGAGTCAACCCAGCCTCCGGGAACAACAAGCTACTTGATAGCGCCTCCGATCAAGAAAATCAAGATAAGGGTTGAGAGGGCCCGTTCTACTGATCATAGGGCACCTCATTGATATAACCGTCTTGATAGGCGTTGTCCTTGCGTAGGACATACAAAGACAGATGTTTTTTTTTATTAATTTAATAATTCATTCATTCATTTATTAATTATTTATTTGAAATTTGAGTATTAAATTGTAAACTTCCAATCGATATCAAAAGCTGATGACCAAAAACGAAAAAAACAAAACAAAATAACTTAACAGAACGAATATAGATGTGTAAGTTTAAATAATAATACATAATATAATAATTATTTAAAAATAATAATTTTTTTTTCCTTTGTTTATTTAATAATTCATTCATTCATTTATTAATTATTTATTTGAAATTTGAGTATGAAATGGTTGCCTATAAAGTTAATACTATTAGTAATTTGATATCAGAATAGATCTTTTTAATAAATTCGTTATAATTTCTCGATTATTCTCGTTTATGCATCGGTAATTAACAGACCTGTTTAAAAACGATCCATAACTAATTAAACTAACAAACATACTATACACATCTATATTTATATATAAATTAACCAGGATATATATGATAATGGAGTAATAATAATATAATCATTTTATTTAATTATTTTATATATATTTTAACGTTTATCTATTGTATTTGTATAAATAAACATTTAAAAAGACTTTAGACACAACGTACTATGTAATATTATAGTTAAAACTGATTATTTATTTAATATAAATAAGTAAATTCATTTATTCTTGTAAATTTTTTAATATATTATATTTTTATTTAATTTTATATATAATATATACAAAATATTGAATACTTGTATATATTAAAGTGTAAATTAATATTTGATGTGTTTGTACTATAATAATAGGTTGAACAAAAAGGGGAATTGAAAAATACAAAAGTGATAGAATTTTTTAAACAATTCCAATATAAAATATTAAAAATAAATAATTTATTATAATATATCTTTCTTTCTTTAAATTCTGCTAAAAAAGAAATATAAAAAATCATTAAATACGAGGTAAAAGACAAGGTGAATGTTTAATTATTTCGAAAAGTTTTATTTATTCATCAATATTCATTTTGTCCCCTTCAAATTAATTCCTCTCAGATATAATGCACTTATGTCAGTGCTTCTTCCAATCGTCGAAGCACTTCTGAAATGCTGTATATCTCGTTCTTCGATTCCGACTTTATCTCATCCATTGTGGAAAAACACTTTCCTTTTATTTGTCTCTCCAGTTTTGGGAATAAGAAAAAGTCTCAGGGAAAATCTGGTGAATCCGGTGATTGATCAATGATTACGGAGTTGTTTTCGGCCAAAAAATCAATGATGTGTGAGCTGGTGCATTATCGTGATGTAGAATCCATGATTTGTTTTTCCACAAACCCGATCGTTTGAGCCGTATTGGTTCACGCAAACGTTGCATAACCTTCTTGTAGTATTCCTTATTAACAGTACGACCTGTTGGCAAGAATTCATGATGCACTACGCCATTGTGACCGAATGCCGCAATCAACATATAAAATGTGTTTTTTTTTAAGTAAAAAATCGAATAACACACAAAAACGTGATTAACTTTTTCAGTTGTCAAAAAAAACTACTAATCGAAAATGGCTGATAATGTCAATATATGAGGAAAAATATGTATACCAACATAACAAAAAAAAATTCGATAATCGAATCTACACAGCCAGAGAAAATTCAAAATTCACCTTTTCTTTTGAATAGACCTCGTATATATAGGAAACTCTTCTTAAAATATAAAATTATTAACTTTATTCAAATCGTCGTTTCATTATTTAATAATATCAAAACAAAATTTAAAAAAATGAATAAATAAATTAATAATTTTGACAATTTGTAACTAACTTCATAATGTTACAGACATCACATACATACGATGAAAATTATATAGGTAATATAATATAAATTTGTAATGTATTTTGAAGCGATTGAATAACATATTTTACTATCTCGCCAGAGATAGTATTGCGATCACGAAAATTTTCGATGTTGAGATTTTGATGTTTTTATACGTTTTAAAGGTTCCTGAATCATTTTCACGAAGGTTGAGAAAAATGTCTGTGTGTGTATGTATGTAGAATAGATTATGTAAAAAAACGATTTGAGCTAGAATCATGAAATTTGATATACGGGAATTATTCAAAATTCGTAGTTTTCTATCAACTTTTGAGAATTGTAACTCGACCGGAAGAGGGTCATTACCTATAACGTTTTGATTTTTTTCCTCTAGAGTGACCGTAAAAATAAAGATATATGTTTGATAGTTTTTCACATGATTTAAGCTTTACCGGAATTAAGTTTTTAAATTTTTTAACCCGTTGACTGCCAATCACGCGCCAGCACGTGACGTGATGTCATCAACAAAGAGCAAAACACGCGAATTAATTTTTTTAAATTTTGTCTTGAAAATGAAGGTAAACTTTTTCTAAATTTAAATTTATTATATGATTTACTTAATTTGTAATTTAATTAATGAAAGTATCGGAATTAATTTTAAAAAAGATTTTTTCTAGAGTTTTATATAATTTAAAATATGTAATAATATATTATTTATTATATATTTTATATATGTATATATTAAAAACGGTTTGAGCTAGAATCATGAAATTTAGTATACGGGAATTATTCAAAATGCGTAGTTTTCTATCAACTTTTGAGAAATGTAGCTCAACCAGAAGAGGGTCATTATTTTTTTTCCTTTAAAGTGACCTTAAAAATAAAGATATATGTTTCATAGTTTTTCACAAGAATAAAAATTGTATAAAACTGCTATATATAGAATTACAGCTTGATTAAATCGCTGAAAGTACCGGAATTCATTTTTTAACACTGCAAATTACGCACCAGCACGTAACGTGGTTCCATTAACAAAGAGCAAAACATGCGCTGGTTTAATCAATATTATTTATTAATTTTGATTTATAATTTATAATTAATTAAAATTAATTAAATTAATTTAAATATAGTATATGTTAATTAATCCAATTCAAATTTGCGAGATAGTGGAGTGGAGACACTTCAGCTAATTTTTTTAAGTTGTATTGAATTTTTTGGAGGGGTAATTGTTGGAGAAACGTTTAGGTGGATGCGTGAGACGTTCGTTCGTTTGTCTCTTTTTTTGATGAGAGGAGGGATGAACACACACACACACACAGACAGACATACATACAAAGCACGGTAGTAGCAAGCGCCCTCGACAGAAAGAGAGAAAAAGAGATTGTCACATCGATAACCCCTTTAGCCAAAGAGTATTCTTTTGACCCTGTATATATAACTGAGTGTGTGTGTGTGTGTGTATAGAAAGAAAGAGTTTCGTGCGTGCTCAAGAAGGATGCTGGGCGACAATTTGTCATGTTAATGAAGGAGTTGGGTTCTGGGATCGTCGTCGTCGTCGTCGTCGTCGGTCCTCCAGAAAGGCACCCGGATCGGGTTTCATTCGAACCCAGCCAACCAACCCACTTGGCACATTATTAATTTATCTTAATTTGATTCGACCCTTTTTGTATAATTAATTTCTTTTAAATACATCGAATCAAATGGAAATTCTTTGAAATTTTTGTTGACGAAGGAGATGTCGACTTTAATGAGGAGAACGCCTCATCAATGAGACAAGATGTCAGCCTGGATGAGCCTCTTGTCCCAACTCAGTCTCCGCTCTCCTTTGCTCCTCATTCTTATTCCTCTACTCGTCTTCCAATTACCCATGTCCAACAACTGGTTACTATTAATGTAACTATTATCAACGATTTACAATGGATTTACTTTGTCATTGGAAAAAGTTATTTAATATGTGTAGTACAACACACAAATAATCCACATAAAAAATTTGTTAATTTGTGTTAACCAAAAGTAAAATTCTTCTAAATAAACTAACTCAACTTGACTTTTTATAATAATCAATTTGTTTTTTTTAAAGAGGATATTTAAATCATTAATTTATTATTTATTAATAAAAAAAACCTCTGACTTTTGTACGTCTTACGCAAGGACAACGCCTATCAAGCAGGTTATATCAATGAGGTGTCCTATGATCAGTAGAACGGGTCCTCTCAACCTTTATCTTGATTTTCTTGATCGGAGGCGCTATCAAGTAGCTTTTCTCCAAAGTTGTTCCCGGAAGCTGGGTTGATTCCGTCCCATAGACCCCAGCTAGTAAAATTCCCTTGCCAGGCCCGGGACTTGAACCCGGGTCCATGTGAATGTGAGACTGGTTCGCTACCCACACACCCAATGGCGCCTTTAATTATTTATTAATAGTTTGTTTTTATAAATATATTTGTATTTAGCTGTATAATTAATTTCATTACAATTTTTCTTCATTTGAAATTTATTATTATTATTATTATTATTATTATTTTTGTAAAATTTTACAAAGTAAATAATGAATAAAAGGTATCAATAAATATCCAAATCAAAACCAAAACATTACAATAATTCAAGGTGGTTTTAAAAAAACATTATACAAATGTATATAATTATTATTATTATTATTATTATTATTATTGTATAATGAATGATCTCTTAAAAACAATTGATTTCTCTTTACATGATTTTAATTTAAAATGAAGTACGAGGGCAGATCAATAAGTCCGTGACTTTTTGAATAAAACACAGGTTTTTGAATAAAAAATTATTTTATTTTTAAACGTAGTCTCCACAAATACAGTTCGTCCAACTTTTCTCCAATTTTTTATCCATTCCAAAAAATAAGATTTGTCGTGGCCTTCATTGGCGCCAATTCACCTACTGTTTTGACTGCTGTTTGGTCTCTAGTGTGTTGTGATGGATCCACGTTTCATCCATGGTTATTGAAGTTAAACAACGCCAAAGCCATAATGCTTAATGAGCACACGAAATTCACTTTTTTCTATTTTCTTCTCAAATCAAGTGGTAGTCTGCTATTAATGGATGTCAAACAAAAACTAAAAGACCCAGCTGGTTCAAATTTCAACAGGAGTCAGCTGATAGTTCCTTGCTGATAGGAGCAGTATTGCCATTTCATTTAAGAGACGGGAAATTCAAAAAGTCACTCACTTATTGACCAGTCCTCGAAATTTCTGATATTTGTTTAATCTTAAATAAACAATTCATTTTTAAAATCTATGAATCTTTTAAATCATTTACCCCTCCAATATATTTTCAATGAATCAATAATATTAAACCTTTTAATAATCTAATTTGATCTTTTCATAAAGACAATGATAAAATATTTTTTTTTAATTAAAAATTTTAAAGATATGAGTCATTTGTTTACAAAATATAGGTTAGTACAATAACTTTATTTTAAATTATTAATAAAATTATTATTTAATTTTAGTTTTGTTTATTCAGGAAAAAAACTTCCGATTGTATCATTATTTAAGTCTAATATTAAAAAAAAATTCAAAACTTCCACAAAGATGCTTAAAGACTATTTTAATTTACACAGACCATGTCTCATACCCATATAATATAACCGGCAAAATAATTGTTGAATATTTTAATTTTGATCTCCTTTGACAATAATTTTGACTAGATAAGCCCCTTTACGGCATGATAACCCGATTGCAACCTCGATTTAAATTTTTCTTATTTCCTTCGTGATTTCAGAATCTAAATATTTAAATTTTTCCAAATTTTAAATTAATTATGTAATTATGTATGCTAAGCTTTTGTGTGTTAATATTGTTTCTCTAAATTTTTTGTCTTGGCACTATTAATTTCAAGTTCCACCTCTTTTCCATCATCTATTAATTTTTCTACCTTACCTTTATTAGAGTTTATTGAGTCTCCTATTATATTTATATCGTCCGCGTAACCTAATAATACTTACCTGCATCTTAATCTTTCTTTACTATTTTCAAAACAAATTTGAATCAATCTTACTAGTTTTTTCGAAATTCCCAATAAAATTAAAATTTGAAACAGTTTTCCCCGATCAAAAGAGTCATATGCTTTGTTAAAGTTCACAAATAGTGATGAACCGAAATATTAAATTCGCATTTTTTTTAAATATCTGCCTTGAAAATATCTGATCTAATGTTGATCGATTTTGTCTGAATCTGCATTGTTATTCTCGATCTATTTCCTCTGCATATGGTCATGATTTTAATATAATAATATTCGAGAGAATCTTATACGATGTCGTCAAAAGAGATATCCTTTTGTAGTTATTGCAGTTGAGAATCACTGTTATAAGGAGATCTTTTCCTTATGTCAAATTAAAAGAACTAACTTGTCTCTACTAAATCTCTACTGAGACTTACTTAAAATAAATATTAACTATGATATCAATCATTCAATGAATTATTATGTTCATGTAAAATATATTACTCAGTTTATTCAAAATATATACACATGAAACAAAAAAAAAAAAAATAAAAACTAATTTCACTCTATGATGATAATCATCATTTTTATTCATAATTATTATAATTATTTAATTATATTTTTATATGCTCATGTATTATAAAAGACAATGCATTTTAAAGAGACAAAGCCATTCAAAAAATAAATAAATAAATAAATATAAAAAAAAAATTTAAACAAGAGCACAACACACCTAAATAGATAAGAAGATTAAAAACAAACAAACAAACAAACATTCATTTGAATATTCTTATAATAGTATTTATGAAAATAATCTTGTTAGACATTTTTTTTAAACATATTATCTTTATAATTATAATATGTTTTGGTTATTTGTTGTTTTCATTCTATCATTTCAATTTTGTATAGATAGGGTCTAATTATTTTTTCTCTCTTTATATATATATATATATATATTATTCATAACTGTCAAAGTAGATTTTAACCAATAATGATTAAATATTATAAATATCTTTTTTGTGTTTGATTAAAAACAAATTAAAAATTTTATAAAAAAGTCATAAAAAAAATGTTGAATATATATATATATAATTTTATATTAACTAAATTTAATAAACTAAAATTAATTAGTTACCTCTGCCTAAAAATAATTAAACTGAAACTAATTGTAAATAACAACCGTTGAATAAATATAAATGGTAAAAATATATTACTTAAATATAATTTTCAAATTCAATGAAAATATTCTATAATAATACGAAGTCTGTTCAAAAGAAAAGATGAATTTTGAATTTTCGCGGGCTGTGCACATTTGTTTGTCGAAATTTTTTTTGTTATGTTGGTACACTTATGTTTCTCATATATTGACATTATCAGCCATTTTGTAATAGTAGTTTGTGTTTGACAACTGAAAAAGTCACGTTGTGTGTGGTCATGGATTTTTAACTTAAACAAAAAATAAAGAATACTCCAAGGAAGTTATGCAATGTTTGCGTGAAGTAATACGGCTCAAATGATCGGATATGTGGTAAAACAAATCATTGATTCTGAATCACGAAAATGCATACATCTCACACATCATTGCTTGATTTTTTGTCTAAAAACAACACCGTAATCATGTCTCAACCACCGCATTCACCAGATTTGGCTCCCTTTTCCTATTTCCAAAACTGAAGAGACCAATGAAAGGAAAACGTCTTGCCACAATGTATGAGATAAAGTTGGAATCGAAGAACAAGCTGATGATATACCGAAAAGCGAATTTCAGATGAACGTCGACGATTGAAAGAAGCGCTGGCATAAGTGCATTATATCTGAAGGGAAATACTTTAAAGGGGACAAAATGGATATTGATGAATAAAGAAATACTTCCTATTTCCAAAACTGTTAGACTACCATAAGTTTTGTGGCAGGTGGGTACCACACTCAGGCGGCGGATTTCTATGAGGAAGGAATTTCGAAGCTCGTTTAATGTCTCATCTTTTTTGGCGATCATGTAGAAAAAAAGTATTTTAGTTGCTCTTTCAAATGTATATAATAAAAAAACATTTTCCTGTACTAGTTTTGTCTTAATTCCAAAACGTAACCTACTTTTGAATGGCCCTCCTATATATAAATTAGAACTAAAATGAATATTTCATATTAAATAGATTAATTAATTTATTTGATTTCGTTTGAATTCGTTGGTTGGAATACCGTTTTGACATTCTCTTTGGTGTGCGCATATTTTTACTTGTCATCGGGCAGAGTATGACTGGTGGGGGAACAGGCTTGGATGAAGTGAGTGAACGCATGGAGGGAGGGGAACAAGAGAAAGAGGGGGGAGGGGATGGAGAGGGGAGATTATTTTATACAATATTATCGATAATTTGAAAATAAATAGAGGTGTAATATATATATATATATATATATATATATATATATATATATATATATATAAGAAACCTCCCTCCCTCAAAAAAATATTTTTTCAATTATTAATGTTTAAAAAAAAAACTTAAAAATTAGATATGAATAATTTTCATTTGGGAAATTTATAAATTAATAAATGTTGAATATAAAATATTATAATACAGTTTCATTTTAATCAAGTAAAGAGAAAATCTCTCAAGTTATAATATAAAATAGAAAAAGAAATATTTCATTAAATATTTAAATAATATTTTATTTTTCATTTATTATTATACTTATTATAATTGTAGGAACAATTTTTTTTTTTGCTCTTTTTACTATTCTATAAATAAATTTATAAATAGCTAGCGGGAAAGTGGTTTAATTAATTTCATTGCGTGGATAATTCTCGTATAAAAAGCATAAATAATAATGCTATCTATCTATTGTTATATATATTATAAAAAAAAATACAGGTGAAATGGATGACAACAGATACTCTTATATGTATATATATATATACCTACATCATGAATAAATACAACTAATAATGACATATAATTAATGTAAAGCTTAAATATTGTATATATAGGCATATATCATCAACGTAATTATAGTAATAAAATATTTTAATTTTAATCGGTTTTTTTTTATTATTATTATTATATATATATATATATATATTATTGTAAAATAAACCTTGTTGAAGGTTAAATAAATATACTCTTATAGAGTGAATGTATAATATCAAGGAGATTAATTATTATTACTACCTATGAAATGTGTGATCAGGGGAAACCAAAAATATACTTAAATCAAGATTGGTTGAAATTACATTCAAGTATATAATATATGTATATACTATATGTGCTGACAAATCCCGGGATTTTTCAATAGGTGACGCCACTAAATATGAACATGACTAATTTCGAGAGGCTCATCTGTCACTAGTTTATGTATGAAGTATCATGACATTTCGTCCATTCGTTTAAAAGCTACAGTCGTTTGAGTGACGCTACTTTCGCCTTCATAAGAAAAATGGAAAAACAGGAATAAACTGTTAATAAACTGTTGTTCTCGAAGGAGCAGATGTGGGATAACATTCCTGCAACCTGATTGTTCACAAGTTTTTCTCTTTGTTTAATCAAGACGCGATATTCCTGTTTTTTCATTTTAACATCTACAAGTTACAGTGTGGGATAACATTCTTGCAACCACTGCAATGATTGTTCACAAGTTCTTCTCATTAAAAAACAATGTTTAATCAAGAGGCGATATTCCTGTTTTTCCATTTTTCTTATGAAGGCGAAAGTAGTGTCATTCAAACGACTGTAGTTTGTAAACGAATGGACGAAATGTCATGATACTTCATACAAAAACTAGTGACAGATGAGCCTCTCGAAATAAGTCATATTCATTTTCTAGTGGCGTCACCTATTGAAAAATCCCGGGACTTTTAACCCATATAGTATATGATTTTGAAACACTTGTTAGGGATTTTTAAAAATTAAATAAATTATTTGTTTGTGTTCTAGAATGGATATATCTGAATAATGGTGGAAATTAATTAAAAGTAAAAAATATAAAATAATAAAAATATTTTTGAAATAGGTATATTATAAATTAATATAACATGTACTTATATAAATAGAATAAACCATAAAAAAGATTTAAACAAAGTAAAAGTTTAATAAGTGTTAATTAAATAAGTATTTAAGATAAAAACAAATATTAATACAATATATGTTTCTCACTGTCTCTAATTTTACAAAGTCCGTCAATATAACTTACTTTTGACATTTAAACCATGGCTATGATATCTTAATGATGATGATTGCAATTATTTTACATTTTATTTATTGTATTGTAATCAAAACATAGAAAGTGTATCTACGTATTTAATTGATGACCTCAATTACTTACGTAAAAACAATTCATCTAGTATCTAAATGTATTGTTTTGATAAAAATTAACAAGATTATTTAAAGATAATAAAATGATAATCAAAACAATTTTCAATAGTCCTAGACATAAAGCACATATTCACAATTTATTAATCTTTTTTATTTGTAAAAAATAAAAATCTCATTTAAAATTTTATTTAATGTATGACTAGAGATTATAATAACTATTCATATTTATATTATATATAATATTATTATTATATTAAAAAAAATCCACTCAGTGAATATTCAATTAGTTTACATGAGAATTTTAAGGAATATAGAATGTAATAATATAAATATATAATTTGTTTATAAAATAACGTTTTTTTTCAAGGGCTAAAAAGAATAAAATAATTTTTCTATAAGCCTGACAAAGTATATGGATAAATTGCTTCATATTCAACGAAAAACGTTGGCTGCATTATTTTATAAAAGAAATGTATATCTTTATATTATTTCATTCTTTTTAGTGCGATTTTAATTCGATAAAATAAAATTATCCATAGAAAAGGATCTAAAATGATAAATAGATAAAGATGATGTTATACGAGTATTTGCAAATAGAATAAAACAAAAAGAAAATATTAATCTTCTAAGAATGATTATAATTATATTAAGTAAATGTTATTATTGAAGTAATGTTTTTAAAATATATTTATTATAATTATTTTATTAATCAATAATTCCTCTTTTAATGTTATAAATTATTTTGAATTATTTTCATTATTTTCATTTTCATTTCTTAATATTTATCCGTCAGATGGCGTGAATGAAAATTAAAGCAATTATTTGTAATTACATTACAATTAATTAGTTATAATTCAATCATATTTATTCCATACCTTCTAGGGATCCATTGAAATATCTATCAAAATTTTCAAAAGTGTATCACAATTTAAAGTTGATAAAAGGTCTATATCAATTTGTTATAAGAGCGAACAGACAGAGAGACAGACATGATGTGAATTTGATGTAAACGTTATAATAAAAATGATTTTAGTCACTAATTATGATATTGATAATCTCAATATTAGAAATATAAAAATAAAAATGTAGATTAACAAGTATGTATAATTTTTAATATTAATTGCTAAATATTTATGATAATAAAAAATGTATTATTAAATAAATTATTAAATTTCTAAGAATTTTTTATTAAATTTTTTGAAAAACGAATGATATCTTATAAATTAAATTAAGGATAAAAAATCTTTGATAAGATTGAAATGCTTGAAAAATTGAAAAAATACGCATAATCTTAAGAGGATGAGTTTTATCCAAATGTAAATAAAATTGATAAGAGACATTTCAAAAACAAGAGTTTGAAAAATTCAAAATTTTTCTATTTTTACTATTATTGCAATCACAAAAATTTTCGATGTCGAGATTTTGATGTTTTTATACGTTTTGAATGTTCCTGAATCATTTTCACTAAGGTTGAGAATAATGTGTGTGTGTGTGTATGTATGTATGTGTGTAACCAAGATTACGCAAAAACGGTTTGAGCTAGAATGATAAAATTTGGTATACGAGCCTTATTCAAAATTCGTAGTTTTCTATCAACTTTTGAGAAATTGAGCTCAACCGGAAGAGGGTCATTACCTACAACGTTTTGATTGTTTTTCCTCTAAAGTGACCTTAAAAATAAAGATATATGTTTGATAATTTTTCACTTGATTAAATATTGTATAAAACTGCTATATATAGAATTTCAGCTCGATTGAATCGCTGAAAGTACCAGAATTAATTTTTAACACTGCAAATCTCACACGCTAACACGTGAAGTGGTGCCATCAACAAAGAGCCAAACATGCGCTGGTTTAATAAATATTATTTATTAATTTTAATTTATAATTTATAATTAATTAAATTTAATTTATATATAATATATGTTATTTAATCCAATTCAAATTGAGATATAGTCGAGTGGAGACACTCCAGCTTATTTTTGTATATACCTATATTATATAAATTCATTAAGTAATTAATTAAATGAAAATAAAAATTATTTATAATTTCAATAAATTAAATTTTGAAAAAATTATCAAGAATTTTGTTATTGTATTATATCCATAAATTAGATTTGAATTTTGGAAATGCTCAAAATCTGAAAAAATTGATTGAGTGGTTCAATCAAAAAATAATAATAATAATAATAAATATTATCTTGTATGAATTTTTAGCTATTATAAATATTCTATAATATATTAGTTAATATATTTTAATTTTAATATAAAATTTAAATTAATTTGCTGATATTCAGTGATAGAGATTCATACTATTCTCTTTCTCTCTTTTCCTTTCTTTCTCTCTTTCTTTCTTTATGTTTATTTCTTATCATTTCCACTTAAGATGTTTAATCTGTGTTTAAATGCATTGTAAATACAAATCAATTTATAATAACATTTACAGTCTTTCTTCTACACTCCTCCACCCGTTTCACAGAATATAATTCGTTTCTTATTGACTTTTCATAGAATTTATCATCTAAACCAGCTTCTGATTACTATTTGAACAACTAATTAAAAAAAAAATTAATCAAACATTATAATCAATATCGTTTTCTTTCTTGTTTAAATTATACTCCCCCATTTTAATTTCATTGATTTATAGATTTTTTTTTTCAATATTCTTTGATCTTTTAAAATTCTAAGAAAATATATAATTATTTTGTACCAAGTTTAATTAATTATTTGTTTTTTTTTTGTTCAAAGTTTTAATTTTATCTTTCTCACTCTCTTTATATGTTTTATTATTTTCCGCGCTAAATGATTGTATTTACTTTTATGAAAAATGAATTTGCAAGAAATTGCATGTTGATTGTGATCTTGGAATGTGTATTAATTGTGCTTATTCATTTTATTACCCATAAATATATATTAGTACATATTTACATTCATGTATATATATATTCATTTCCAAGAATATAAAAATATTTATACTCTCATATATTATTTATTCTTTTTTTTTAATAATAGCATACAGTTATTATAAAAGTATACATACGTGGTACATCTGTACATAAAACTTAAAAAACATTTCTAACCAGGTTATTATTTGATTCTTTTTTAGAATATTTCATTTTAGAAAACAAATTGAAATAAAAATTTTTAAAATAAATATTGATTTAATAATAATATTATTAATTAAGAAGGCGCCATTGGGTGTGTGTGTAGCGAACCTGCCACACATTCACATGGTACCGGGTTCAAGTCCCGGGCCTGGCAAGGGAATTTCCCAAGCTGGGGTGTATGAGACGGAGTCAACCCAGCCTCCGGGAACAATATTGGGGAAAAGCTACTTGATAGCGCCTCCGAACAAGAAAATCAAGGTAAAGGTTGAGAGGACCCGTTCTACTGATCATAGGACACCTCATTGATATAACCGGCTTGATAGGCGTTGTCCTTGCGTAGGACGTACAAAGTCAGAGGTTTTTTCTGGTAAAATTTTATCCAAATCCTTGACATAAAGACTAATTTGAAAAATTACCAATATATTTATGATAAATCTTTGAAAAACTTTAAATAAATTGTTTCACCTCTCCGCTTCCTTCAAATCTAATTTTAGTAATAATTTTCTTTTTTTTTGGAATTAATTTTTTATTTGGAATTAAAAAAGGATTTACTATTATTAATAATAAAATTGAAAAAAATCCTCTTCTTCAACGATAATACACTACTTTTTATTACATTTTTTGGATTTTAAAATTATTCTTAAAATTTTTATTTTAATTTTATTCTTAAAATTTTAAAATTAATTT
Organism: Labia minor; assembly: GCA_963082975.1. Taxonomy (NCBI): domain Eukaryota; kingdom Metazoa; phylum Arthropoda; class Insecta; order Dermaptera; family Spongiphoridae; genus Labia; species Labia minor. The sequence goes on along the minus strand of OY720347.1, from coordinate 11,504,875 downwards.
TAATAATAATTTTAAAATCAAAGAAATGTAAATCAAAGTAGAGTATTATCGTTGAAGAAGAGGGTATTTTTTTAATTAATTTTAAGAATAATTTTAAAATCAAAAAAAAATGTAACAAAAAGTTTTGTATTATCGTTGAGAAGAAGAGGATATTTTTTTAATTTTATTATTAAATAAATATTTATTTTAAATATTTTTATTTCAATGTGTTTTCTAAAATGAAAAATTCTAAAAAAGAATAAAATAATAACCTGGTTAGAAATGTTTTTTAAAAGTTTTATGTATTTTATGAATTAAGATGTCCTCAACAATTTTTTTTACATATACATATAATATATATTACTTTGTAGATTAAAATTTGTATAATAAAAATTCATCATATATACAATACATATAACAAATTTATCTAAAAATTTTATCTGCTAGCCTATAATTTTAATTAATAAATTTTAGTTTTATTAACCATAGAGATTGAAGCTTTCTTTAGACAGATTTATTTATTTATTTATTTATGATGAAAATTAATTAATTTTTATTATATTAAATTTTTGAACTTGTCAAATGTTCTTCCTCAAAAGTAAAATCGTGACTTTCAGGAAAGTAATAAAAAAAACTGAGATTAAGTAACATAAACAACAAATTAATTTAAAAACAAAAATACGAGATAAATTCCATTTGCCACCCTAACCCTTTTCTATCATACTATATGGATAATGCCTATAATTTTTTTTTCAAATACATAGTTCAAATATCATATTTCAATATCTTTTAGCTTTTTATTTATCTTATATTAATATACTGGTAATAATTGTATATTTGCATACCTATATATTTGTATTTTTGAAATATTAAACCACTCTAAGGATTTTTTTTGAAATTCAGACCATAGATAATTTTTATAAAGAAAAATCGATCTTTATCAAGAAAAATCATCTTTGTTAGTTTTTTTCTTAATTTAAAATAGTAAATTTAAATGACGTCAGACAGCGCTTCCTTAAATAGAAAATTTTATAAATAAAATAAAATTAAAAATATTTATTTTAATAATATTTAATAATATTAATACTATGTTATATCCACTGGCCATACTTTTCTGTCTTTCGGTGCATTGATACATACGTTTAAGGGCTGTATGTTTTATGACTATTTTTTTAGAAATTTATGTTCTTTTAAATTATTTGAAATTGTTTCATATATTTTGTAGTTAATTTATTTTAAATAATAATCTTAATCCTTAATATTCATAGTTCATAAGGAATATGAATCAGGAACTAATGATTAAGTTAATATAAATATAAATTTTTATTGTATACAATTTTTATGAGATTATCTCAATTTTTCCAATAATTAATTATAAATTAAATTTAGATATGTTTCGATTTGATGTGACTTTATTAGTTATTAATCTTCAATGGTTTGCAACAAGACAGGTGTTCGTTGTTACAACAAAATGTAAAGAAGAGAGAAGAGTAGTGGAGAGACGGGGAGATGGGGGGGGGGAGAGAAAGACAGTTAATAGGTAAATGAATTGTTAGGTGTTATGCTGGAATGTGTGGCCCAGTGGGCGTATGATGTATTCGTTCATTGTTCTTTCTTCCCTGCAGAGGCAAATGTCTAATAACTAAAGTTAATAGTAGTCTACCGACAGCTACCAGTAATCTTTCCTCACCCCACCCTCCTTCACTTCCTACCCTCCTCACCAGAGAAGAGTTGGCCTAATGTTCAAGATAGATAATCTCGTACAATGATCTCTCAGCCACTTTTTTTTTTTTACATTTCATCAACGACCGCGTGTCAGCTCCTTTAAATCAAATTTTACGTTGTAGTTTATTTTTGTTTTTATTTCATTTTTTTTTTTTTTGATTTTATTTTATTTATTTTATTCATCTTGATTATGTATAGAAGAATGAATTCCATCACGGGAATAAGACAAAGAGAGAGAAATATCATATTACTTGTATAGTTTTTCTGTTTTAAAGATGAATTCTACAGGATAACATGAAAAATAAGCTTTGTTCATTCAAATATTACTAATAATAATAATAATATTAAATCGTAAAATATAAATAACAAGTGAGAAAAGGTAATGGGTTGTTGTCGTATCAAGACAATGCCCCCTACCTGGCTAGATTATGTGATTTTAATAAATTCTACACTTTTATAAAGATAATTTATTATAATTTATAATTTATCAAATCTGATAGTCAAATGTATTCTTGAAAGCTTTTCCGCTTTATTTTTAATTATTACTTCCACTAGAAAAGTGACTAACCATATAATAAAATACTGGCAATAGGTAGGTGCTTGGTTAAAGAAAGGACGGAGAAGAAAATATATTATAAAAAAATAAATAAATAAGAACATACATACGAGGGTGGGGTGAAAAGTTTCCGGCTTGAACAAGAAAAACTATATTTTTAAATTTTTTTTTTTTGCTTTAGTTTTCAACATTCAAGATAGCTGAGACCTGTACGATGTCAGCTGAACGTGTGCGAAATATTTTGCACAACCATTTGAACATGTAAAAGCTGTGTGCAGCGTGGGTGCCGCGTTTGCTAACGTTAGACCAAAAACTGCTTCGAAGAGCCATTTCTAACGACAATTTCGTGCTGTAAGCGTAATCCAAACGAATTTTTGTGTCGATTCATAACTGTTGATGAGACTTAATTAATTAATTAATTTAATTAGTTAAATTAATTAGAACACCGTTATGAGAAATGTATCAGTGTTGATGGAGATTATGTTTAAAAATAAAGCAAAAAAAATTTTTAAAAACATCGTTTTTCTTGGTCAGGCCGGAAACTTTTCAACCACCCTCGTATATTATTTTACAAAACAAATTATTGTTATTAAAAAGATAAAATTAAATTACTCGAAATATTTTTTAATTTTTTTTTTTTTTCAATTTTCCATTAATATTTAAATCAATATACCATATCTATTAAATATTTTAATAAACTCGTATTTTGTGTAAAGCAATCATTGTTTTTTATTTTGAAAGATAAATTTAAATATATTTTTAATCATGTTTTTTAAAAAAATGAAAATATGATAACATAAATTATCAATTAATAAAGAATTAATTTATTATTTAATAAATTGGCAATTGTTCATAAAACGGGAAGCTTCAGGGATTTGGATGAAAGTTTACCAGTGGATTCCTTTTTTACTTCCAAAGAAACTTTCCTTATGGAATAATTATTTCTCGGTCTTTTCTAGTTTACGAGATAAAAATTATTAAAGTTTGAGTGATAAACTAGTTATGAATGAACAATCATTTAATAATGTTTTATTGTATAATTCACTAATTATTCACTTATTCACTAATTTTCGGATTTTTCGGTTTAGTTTGAATAAAAAAAAATTATTTAATTAATTAATTTTTTAATTTTCATATATTTAAATTGAAATAAAAAAAACAACAAAAACAAAACAGGAAAAATTGTAGAGCCCTCTTCTGGCCAAATAGATAAAACATGATAGATAAATAGAATGTAGATAGATTTATATGCAAATTTTAATAATTTTTTTCTTATAAACTAGAAGAGACAGAGAGATATTGTATAGGGAAAGTTAATTTGGAATTAAAAAAGGAACCCACTGGCAAAGTTTGATCCAAATCCCTGAAGCTTCCCGTTTTGTAAACAATTACCAATAAATTCACTTTTATGAGTTCTATAATCAATAAATGATAATGGAAAAAATAATAATTTTTATTTTTGGTAATTTTTCTTCTATTATTTGATCTAGGTAGTTAATAAAATTTTATATTTAATATAGAGCGATTGAAAAAGAGAAAATTGATTTCTAAAAACGTTGAATGGGTTAATCGATTTTTTCATTCATCATTTGTACTGTAATAAAATTATCGAACAAATTAATAATAAAAATAAAAAAAAATTATTTTCTTACTATCTATTGAAATGACATTAGAACTAGATATTTGTGTGAGAGAGGACAGGGGATGAAACGTGAAAGGAGGGGGTAGAAATGGAGAGAACAAAAACGCAGAAAGAGAGACATATAGAAAAGACCAAGTGAGTGATAACGATCATAGTTTTTTCGCGACAAAAGCGCTTATATAGACGAAAATCTTCTGTTGAAAAAAAAAAATCGGGAGAGAGAAGTGTGGAAGTGAAAAAAAAACGAACCTTAAACATTTCTCAAGTTGGATATTGAATTCCTGAAAGATCACTTCTTTCTTTATCGAAGGGCAAAAAGAAGAGAAAGAAAATCGAAAAGAATGCCGCCCCAGAATTAGAACAAGATGTCAAATTATCTATCAATGAATGAATCGGAATTCCATCCAACTATCAAAACTGAAAACTGAAAACATTCATATATTCAGTAGAACCTGCCTGAGTGAATGCCCGGAAGGTAAACATCTTGATTCTACTATCGCAATGATTCTCAACCTTTTTTACCGCGGCACACTTTTAACGGTTTTAAATTTTGGCGGCACACAAGAAAAGGATAAGTGTAAAAGTTATGAAAAAATTGAAAAAAAAAGTCGAAAATGTTTAAGAGCCTGATCGCAAAAACTTTTTTTTGACATAAAAAAATTTGAACTTTACATTTGTAAAATTTGGCGGCACATTTTGAAAATCTCTGCGGCACAGTGGTTGAGAATCACTGTACTATCGTATACAACTAGAATGGCGTTAATCCATTAATAGGTAATTTAATCTATTCAACCAAACAAGATTTTCATTATTTTTTTTTTTTTTGATTTTTACTTCTATCTATCTATCTTTGCTTTATTTTTGTACAACTTGTAAATTATATTAGAGTATTTTTTTTTTCATTTTCCAGTGATTGACATATAAAGAGTTTATTTTTTTTTTTTTTGTTAAAATGTTTAAAGTATTATTACAAAATTTTTTGATTAAATTTATGTTTCTCATATCAATTGATTCTAGGTTAATAGTTTATCTTGATTAAATCAAAAAAAAAAAAAAATAGAAAAAAAAATCATATTAAAATAAAATCAAATATAAAGGAATTGATATCTTAAATTTAATTAATTTGTCATTTTTCTAATCAAGAATGATTGGTAGAAAGACAAAATCAATATCAAATATTTTATATATGATAAAAAAAAAGAAGTTAAAAAAAACACTTGTTCTCAAATTAATTCCGATTTCTATATTTAGAGTAAATGGCAAATATAATTGATAACTTATCAAAAATTCTTATCTATAATATTTGATTAAAAATATGTATACCTACATATATGTAGATAATCCTATAACATTATAAATTCAAAATAATGTAAAAGTTTCATGATATAATTTTTATTTTTTATTTTTTTCAATTTTTTATTGAAAATTTTATTTTTTTTATAATTGTAAATTGAAACTTTATATTTTTTTTTCAAATTTAAAAAAATTTATATTAAAAGAAAAAAAAAACAAGAAAAATTTAAAATAAAAAAGCTGGAGTGTCTCCACTCGACTATCTAGCAATTTAAATTGGATTAAATAACATAGATTATATTTAAATTAAATTTAATTAATTAAATTATAAATTAAAATTAATAAATAATATTTATTAAATCAGTGAGTTTGGCTCTTTGTTGATGGCACCACGTGCTGGCGCGTGATTGGCAGTCAAAGTGTTAAAAAAATTAATTCCGGTACTTTCAGCATTACACAATCAAGTTGAAATTCTATATAAATATAGCAGTTTAATAAAATTTTTAATCATGTGAAAAACTATCAAACATATATGTTTATTTTTACGGTCAGTTTAGTGGAAAAAAAATGAAAACGTGGTAAGTAATGGTTCTCTTCCGAATGAGCTACATTTCTCAAAATAGATGATACAAAACTATGAATTTTGAATAATGCCCACGTACCAAATTTCATGATTCTAGCTCAAATCGTTTTTTCGTAATCTTGTCTACATACACACACACACACACACACACACACACACACACACACATTTTTCTCAACCTTAGTGAAAATGATTCAGGAACCTTCAAAACGTATAAAAACATCAAAATCTCGACATCGAAAATTTGGCGAGATAGTATAAAATATTCTATTTTTTATTTACTAAAAAATTAGAAAAGGTTTTTTTGTGTGAGTGTATTGGTTAATTTAATTTTAAAACACACATGAATAAATTTTCAAAAGATTACTGTTTTATTTACATATTCATTAATTTGTATCATGTTCATAAAAAAAATTTCAAAGATATAATAATATATCAAGATATTTAATGGATTTTTTTAAAATAAATCTATCATCCACTCACATAACCAGCCTATTCGTTTATTGTAATATTGAAACAATATTTATATTTTCTACTTTTACAAAGCGAATATTATCAGATATTTAAAGAATAAAAAAAAATCAAAAATGATTATTAACAAAAGGAAATTATTATAATTTGAATGCATTTAACACGTAAGCTTTGTCCTGATAAAAAGTTTATATAATGTAGAATATATATATATATATATATATATATATATATATATATTCACAAAAAGCACAATTATACTTACATTAATTGTAATCATATATAATTATCAATTAACTTAACTTCCGGCGTTATAATTAAACCATTGAATTAGTAGTAGTAATCTTTAAAATGATGAATAAATCTATAATAGTGTTGTTGTAGATTTTAATATTTTATTAAAAGTATACTTATATATATATATATATATTTTATAATTATTATTTTAACATTCAAAAGTTATTAACTATTATTATTAAATTCAAATGAGGTGTAATTATAATATATTTTAACATTTAATTATTCTTCATGTTAAATAAATATTTGTAATATTACAATTATGAAAAAATATATTTTTAATTTATTTATTTATTTTTTGGTAGAATTGAGATAAAATATATTGGTCAATCATGTTATTCTTGTATTTATTTAATTTTATAATTATTTATTAGAATAAAATAAAAAACAAAATCATTGTCAATTTCTATAAATCATTTATTAAATAAAAATTACTTATTAAAATAATAATTTATTAAATTTTTGGATTGAAATATTATGTATTTTTACCGATAGACGATAGAAAGTGAAGGTATTGTTTACAAATCAAATTTCGCATGTAGAGATTTTTACATATATACACGAATCATATATTTTGTTAACAGAATAAAGAATTTTTAGCATGTCTGTCCGTCTGGCCATTGTGTATCCATATGCACAGCTTAAACAGCTTAACGGATTTTCATAAAATTTGGAATATTTACTTAATGCATCAGTAGCATGAATTCGACAACTTTTGGTGTATATCCGAAAACCGGAAGTGGTAGTTTACAAAGTATTAATTTTATATTCATTGTCGGAAAATATCTCAGTTAAAATATAGTAGTAATTAATAATTGAGTAATTAAATTAAAAATAAAAACCAAGATATTATAATAAGTCATTTTAATTCAAGTTTTAAAAATATTTTTTTTATATATAATGTTGTTTGGTAATTAATTTATTTCAAATTGTCGGTCGGTTTTGTGTCTGGCCACAGCACATTTTTTTACTCTCGCCAGAGATAGTATTGCGATCACGAAAATTTTCGATGTTGAGATTTTGATGTTTTTATACGTTTTGAATGTTCCTGAATCATTTTCACTAAGGTTGAGAAAAATGCATGTGTGAGTGTGTGTGTGTGTATGTATGTAAACAACATTACGCAAAAACGGTTTGAGCTAAAATCATCAAATTTGGTTTAAGGGAATTATTCAAAATTCGTAGTTTTCTATCAACTTTTGAGAAATGTGGTTCAACAGGATTTCCTACAACGTTTTGATTTTTTTTCCTCTAAAATGACCGTAAAAATAAAGATATATGTTTGATAATTTTTCACATGATTAAAAATTGTATAAAACTGCTATATATAGAATTTCAGCTTGATTGAATGGCTGAAAATACCAGAATTAATTTTTTATCACTGCAAATCACGCGCCAACATGTGACGGTGTGCCAACAACAAAGAGCCAAACATGCGCTGATTTAATAAATATTATTTATTAATTTTAATTTATAATTTATGATTAATTAAATTTAATTTAAATATACTTAATATATTATGTTATTTAATCCAATTCAAATTGCGAGATAGTCGAGTGGAGACACACCAGCTTTTTTTAAATTGTAATAATTAAAAATGATTATGAATGAAAGAAAATGAAATATAAAAGATAATCTTGTGGTTTAATAATAAATTACTTAAATTATATAATATAATAAATAAAATAAATTAAATTATTCTTAAAATATTCACATGTTTATTTTTTCTTGTGTGTGTGTGAATGTGGGAGAGAGAGAGAGAGAGTGATAGTGAATTTGTTTTTAGATTTTGGTATTTTGATTATAAGGAGTCCATCTGGTGCTATTAATAATTATGATGAATTGAGATGCGATAGGATCGTTGCCGGGGGTCGTGTCTGACGGGTGTCGCCGCAGATCGGATGCCTTGTTCCTTGAGGGGATGATAGGATGGTTGGGGAGGTGAGCGGGGCAGTTTTTGCGATATTGATTCAAGAGATGCGCTGCACCCACCCAATTGGAAATTTTCTATTTTTGACGTCAGCGAGCGGAGGGTGCGCAGCCCTCTCGCCCGGGCCGCCGCCACTGCTGCTGCTGCTTGCTGCTTCATCTCCGAATGGGCTGCGACTTTTGACTTATTACCCTGGCGACTCTCCAGGGAACATCCTCCCTCTCTTCCACCTTCCTTCCCTCTCACCCCCACCCCCCAGCATCCATCGCCATCGTCATTCATTCTTGATCCTAAACATTTAACTAATCAAATTAACATTTCAATTTTCACGATTTCATTTACTTTCATAAATAAACATTTTTTTTTACTGAAATTTTCAAAATTACCAAATCCAACACTAAACTAGAAAAAAATACATAACTATTTTTTTTTTTTTAATTAAATTTATCAATTTCTTAAGATTCGGATTAAAAAAAAATAAATTTTTAAAAAATATTGAAAAATTTTTTTTTCAAAATATATTACTTACTAATAAATATTTAAAATCTTTTTTAACTTGAAAAAATTGTAGTGGTGTGGAGGTATTAATACGATCGAGAATCAATTTCATTTTTATTTTATCTCTCCGTGGTCATATTAAACTGATCTAATTTAGGAAATCTGACTGAATAATCTTTTAAAGGCGAATGACTACCACTAAAAGAATAATTTCAATAGAGATTTGCTTTGAAAAAGATAACCTAATCTATTCATATTTATCTATAATTTATTAACAAATCTTTTATTCACATTTGGAATATAATGAACTATTCGTCACCTTCCCCTTGAAGGGGCCCAATCTAAATGGAGGGTAGCCAACCATACTGAATTAAATAAAAAAAAAACTCACCCCTTAGTTTTTTTTCCTCACCACCAAAGGGGTAAATGAGTTTTATAATTACAAAAAAATTTTGTTTATAAATGGTTTTAAATTTTCTATAAAACTATATATATAGATAAAGTCAATTTGATGGATTTAAAATTTATTCTCACTCGTTCTTTGAAGATTTTCATCAAAATCACATATAAAATCCATAAGTGAGAAATAAATTTAATCTTAATACTTTTATGTATAATTTCATCAAATTGTATAGATAGAAATGTGAATTAATTATTGATCAAAAAAAAGGAAAAATCAAACAATTTGATATACAAGGTGTTTCTAAAAAGTTCGGTGAATGGTATGATAAAAACATAATAAGTTGACCTGTGGCCAGGTTCGAACCGACCGACGGTTTGAAATAAATTAATTTCCAGAACTACAGAAACAATTTCAAATAATTTTAATATATCTATTAATGTAATAAAAAACAGATATGGATATAACATAAATATTTTTAATTTTATTTTATTTATAATATATATGTGAGTCCAGGCTGTGACGTCATGAATGGCTGGGTGACGTCATATAATTTTAAATTAAGAAAAAACTTATAAAGATGATTTTTCTCGAGGATAAAAGGAATACAAAGTGCATGATTGGTGGTGATATGTAAAAAATCTCCTCATATGAAATTTGGTGTGAAAATAACCCTTCCCTTCCTATCGACGATCGCTAATACTACCACTTCCGGTTTCCGGATTTGCACCAAAAGTTGATCAATTCATCCTACTGATGCATTAAGTAAATATACCAAATTTCATCAAAATCCGTTGAGCCGTTCAAGCTGTACACATCTATACGGACGGACGGACAGACGGACAGACATCATGCTAAAAATACTTTTTTCAGTTAACAAAATGCATGATTTAAAAATCTCCACATGTGAAATTTGGTGTGAAAACAATACCTCCCTTACTATCGTCGGTCGGTAAAAAGAGAATGTTAATTGTAAATACCTTTATTAACCTTAGATAGTATTGCGATCACGAAAATTTTCGATGTTGAGATTTTGATGTTTTTATACGTTTTGAAGAAGGTTCCTGAATCATTTTCACTAAGGTTGAGCTAGAATCATGAAATTTGGTACATAGGCATTATTCAAAATTCGTAGTTTTCTATCAACTTTTTAGAAATGTAGCTCAACCGGAAGAGGGTTATTACTTACAACGTTTTGATTTTTTTTCCTCTAAAGTGACCGTAAAAATAAAGATATATGTTTTGATAATTTTTCGCATGATTAAAAATTGTATAAAACTGCTATATATGCTATTTCAGCTTGAAAGTACCAGAATTAATTTTTTAACACTGCAAATCTCACATGCCAACACATGAGGTGGATCCATCTACAAAGAGCCAAACATGCGCTGGTTTAATAAATATTATTTATTAATTTTAATTTATAATTTATAATTAATTAAATTTAATTTGAATATAATATATTTGTTAATTAATCCAATTCAAAATGCGAGATAGTCGAGTGGAGACACTCCAGTTAAATTTTTGTTCAAGTAGAGCGAATATTTTCTATAGTTGTTTAAGTTTTAATAATTTACAATATTAAATAATGCAGGTATTATTCAAATTAAATTAAAAAAAAATATGATTGAATGAAATTTTAGAATGATTAATTTTGTTCTTTGATGGGATAGAAAATCCTTTTCGAATAATAATTATAATAATTTGAAAAAAGGTAGCAGGCTAATAGGGCGTGGCTGTTATCATTTGACAGCCGGATATCAAATAGTTTGATGATAATTTGCGTTTTCATTAATGAATTCATTTTTCATTTAGGGTGGGTTAAAACTGTCTGATAACTGCAGAAAGAGGTAGGGGACAAATAAGAAGCCAAAAAATAACGAAAGAAGGTTGATGTTTTGACAGCCCCTGGCGCCAGACAGGACACAATAACGCAAAAAAAAGGAGAAGAGAGTGAAGCAACCCACAGGTGAATGGATGGATATATTCAGGGGTGTTGTGAGCAGGGGCGGATTTGTGTCAATATTTCACAGAGACACAATGGAGTTAACAAGGTGCTCCACTCCCAGTCTCGGTTTTTAGAATTCGTGAAAGGTGGATGGATAGAAAATAGGCTTAGGTATGCCTACGGTAAGACAGAAAGAAGACCTGTCCATTGGAACAAGTGACTAAATCCTGCTCGGGTTACACACCACGCATTAGAAGATGAAACTGGAATGCTGGAGAGACGAGATGAAAATGGGAAGGGTGAAGGGGTGGGGACTAATTGCAAACAACAAACAGCCCTTTCACCATAAATATGGATTAAGAAAATAAACCGTCAAGATTTACTTACTACCACTATTTATAGTAAGTATACACGCATATTATCCATCCTTAATTTTCAGATTATATTTTGAAAATTAAATTTTTTTAAATTTTAATATATATATATATATTCATATTAATCAAGAGAATAATATAAATATTTATGTTTATTTGATCAATTGGATCATTTTTGATATATTTTTGAATATTTAAAAGTCCTAATTTCAAAATGAAAATATAATATATACTTAGATATTGTTATTATCAATGTACAAATGTATAACTCATGCTTAGAATTGTTTAAAATGCATTCATTTAGTTAAAATATCATTTTAAAAGAGGCCCAGTTTTTTACTATCCCGCAAGAGATAGTATTGTGATCACGAAAATTTTAGATGTTCAGATTTTGATGTTTTTATACGTTTTGAAGGTCACTGAATCATTTTCACGAAGCTTGAGAAAAATGTATGTGTGTGTGTGTGTGTGTATGTAGACGAGATTACATTATTCAAAATTCGTAGTTTTCTATCAACTTTTGAGAAATGTAGCTCATACAGAAGTGGGTCATTCATTACCTACCACGTTTTCATTTTTTTTCTCTAAACTAACCGTAAACATAAAGATATGTTTGATAGTTTTTCACATGATTAGAAATTATATAAAATTCCTATATATAGAATTTCAGCTTGATTGAATCGCTGAAAGTACCGGAATTAATTTTTTAACACGACTGCAAATAACGCGCCTGCACGTGACTTGGAGCCATCAACAAAGAGTCAAACACGCGATGATTTAATAAATATTATTTATTAATTTTAATTTATAATTAATTTAATTTAAATATAATATATGAGTTAATTAATCCAATTCAAATTTGCGAGATAGTCGAGTGGAGACACTCCAGATTATTTTTTTTTTGTTGAACGGGATACAACTTAATTAAAGATACAATTTCCAATTTTCAATATTAAATATTAAATATCTGCGAATGCGCAAGCTTGCATTGCCAAAACGAACTTAAGTTCGGATTAATTTAAGTTATAAATAAGACAAGATTAAATATAAATAAAAATATTAATAAATTATTTTTTATGTTCACTGGATTGTCACGAATAAATATAAATGACGTCACTATAATAATAAATATTAAAAATTTCAACTTTCGACGCCATTTTGACCATGTTCCCGAGGGGGTATCAAAAAATGAAAGGCACTTTACACTACTACTTTTCGATGCTCTTTCCGAATCTGAAGTCAGAATTTCAAAATTTTGAGTTTGATGTCGGACAGAACGACAGACTGAACGATTTTATAAACTCATTTAAGTTCGTTGAAAATGTTATATATTGTGATTATTTTGATTTACTTTCAATTAGTTTAAAAAAAATTAATATAATCTCAAATAATTATAAATAACAGTAAAATTTAAGTATTTAAAAAAATCATATACATAAAAATCTTTAAGTATATTAATAATTAAATTAATTAAAAAATATTTTGGAGTAATGATTAAAAAAGTTCCCCGGCCGCTGCTTTATGTTCTTGAAATTCTGTAATAAACAAATTTTAAATTTTGATAGATCATTGGATAATCTATTAAAATCTACTTTTGTTATTTTATTCTTATAATCAAATCGAAATTACAATCATATAATATATCTAATAGAAGACAAATAAAGTCGGATATTATTTTTTTAATTAAAATTCCTAACACTGATTAGAATCGTATTCATATTTATTTATATACTTATAGTATTATATATATAAAATATAGTTACTAATGAAATTCAGAAAATAAGTTTCAACAGAGACTGAAAGATAGGAAAATGAAATTTTTCTAAGAAAAACAATAGAACTATGTTCGTTTTTCTAGAGTTGTGTATGCTTATCTTGCTAATAAGTTTTTTTTTTTTTCTTGAATGATTATCCATTTTTCTTGAGTTTATCTTGTTTGAAATGTGATACGATTAGAAAGCTACTGGAAAATTATCACTTAATGATTAGATAAAAGAGACATGTACACTTAAGTACACTTATAATATTATTAAAATTATATTTATATATCATATAACTATTAAATATTATTAAAAATTAATAATAATTACTAGAAGTTTAATTTAAGGGCGCCATTGCGTGTGAGGGTAGCGAACCTGCCTCACATTCACATGGTCCCGGGTTCAAGTCCCGGGCCTGGCAAGGGGATTTCTCTAGCTGGGGTCTATGGGACGGAATCAACCCAGCCTCCGGGAACAACAAGCTACTTGATAGCGCCTCCGATCAAGAAAATCAAGATAAAGGTTGAGAGGACCCGTTCTACTGATCATAGGACACCTCAATGATATAACCGGCTTGATAGGCGTTGTCCTTTCGTAGGACGTACAAAAGTCAGAGGTTTTTTTTTAGAAGTTTAATTCCTATTTATTTCTATGCAGATATATATATATAGTTTTCCTTAAATAATTTTATTATTATTTTATTTTTATAATACAATTATTTTACATATCGATTTTTATATGAATTTATTTTTTTATCCTCCTCCTAAGGTATCATAGTAATTACATTTATAAATTGTACTTATATTGAATAATATTAGAATGATATATAATAAATATGATAAATTGAATGGAGTTATCAGGGGTGGTTTTAAGTGTACTATAATTAAATTTAAAGTCAGCTCGAGGTAGGAAAGTGGTATGAGGAGGATTGAAGTTGAGAAGAGAGTTCCAACCTTTCAAAGATTATCTATTCATCTATCCTCTTTAAATAAAAAAGGTCCATTTAAAAAAAAAAAGCTATTAATTCAGCGATGGTGTTTTCGAAGAGATACACGACGGCTCCAGCAAGATTTTTATATATTTTTCCATTTTTACTCACCCAACTACCACCACCCTTTACTCTCATCCCTTCGTCGCCTAAAAAAAAAAGAGAAAAAAAATCATAAAAAGAACGCAAGCCGAGAGAGAGAGAGAGATGGGGTGTGCGAGAAAGACTCACTATACACACACACACATATACATACACATACATACACACACACACATATATATATATATATATATATAGTGGCGTTTTATCAGAGGCTCTCTTTTGGCCGCGAATAAAAAATAAAAAAGCGTTGTGTGGCGTTATCTGTCGGCCATAAATTTGACTACCTGATCTATGTCCCCGGCACGCCGTCCTTGTCTTGCTATCAGGCCGCCATCGCGAATTTATCCTTCGTCGGAAAAAATACGCCTGGGCCAACCCTTTTGGGGGTGGTGAAGGCAGGGGAGGCAAGTAGAAGCAGCAAAGAAGAATGGGTGAAGGGGTGCCGCACAAGAGCACGGATTTTTACCACATCGATTGCAGAAATTACCAAACTGTCACATCTTAAAGATAAATTTCTATGAATGAAAAACTATGAATCAAAACATTCTTGTCTAGTTTATTTCAATGTAATATAAACATTTTAGTTAATATTAGAAGAAAAAAAAATTTATACATCAATGAAAAAATAAATAAAAAAAAAAAAGACTTATGAGAAAATTCTTAAAAATATTTTTTACATATATTTTTTTTTACAAAATTAAATAAATAAAAACAAATAAGTAATAAGATTGATCGTGTTTATACGAATCGACAATAATAAAGAAATTTAAAATTTCACATTCCTCTACCAAACAAAATTTAATTGTTTTCAAATTGTTTCTATATTTTTTTTTAAGTTTTCTTATGAATTATACAAAAGAAATGTGTTTTTAAGGTTAATGAGTTAAAATTATTTTAAAAATTTTCTAATCAAATTTCAATAGAAATTTTCAATTTGTCTTTAATGGAAAAATTGAAAAATATTATCTTGTCCCCTGTGAGGTAGGCAAATAATGATACAACATTCCACTTATATAGTATACCTATTTATCTATCTCTGTGGCTCTTCGGAACTCGAAAGTTCTTGGGCGCAACAACAATATTCCTCCAAATGTCCCTGTCATGAGCCACGCAACTCCTACCCCCCCCCCCCCAACTCTCTCACGTCCTTTCATACATTATTCACCCACCGTTTCCTTGGACAATTTTATAAATCTAACTATTTTTGGAGATGCATAGAAGTCATGCAATTCCTCGTTAGACAGTCTCCGTGGTGGCCACATCTTTCTTTAATCCTCTTCGAAGAATTCTATTCTCAAGTACTCTAAATCTACTCTCGTCTCCCATGGTCATAGACCATGCCTCATACCTGCAAAATAATTGTTTTATATATTTTAATTTTGATCCCTTTTGATAATAATAAGTCCCATTCATGCGTTCCTCCATTATAAGCTCAATTTAAATTCTTCTCGAATATTATTCTTCTTCCTGATTACAGAACCTAAGTATTTAAATTTTCCTACATTTTCAAATTGATTCCCGCATCTTTCTTCTTTTACTACCTTCAATACATATTTTAATTTTAAGCACTATTTCGGAATTCCCATTAAGATCAAAATTTGTAACAGAGTCATATGCTTTGTTAAAGGTTACGAATAGCTGATGAAAAGTTTCTGTTCTATTACCTAGAAAATATTTTTCAAAATAGTTCCTCCATATATTTTTAATATCTATCTCTACTTGTCTTATATATAAATATTATTAATAATAAGTAGGTAAACATCTGAATACATAGAGATAATTACATATTTTTAATTGTAAATTATTCAAAATGGATAAAATCTTATAAAATATGTTAATATTCAATTTTAAATAAATTTAAATCTCCTATTATATATGTATATCTCTAAATTCAATAAGCCTCTTCAGTACTTTCCAGGATATCTGTTCTAATTAATCGATTCCCCTTAAATTCACCCACATAATGATCCAAAATACAAATCATCTCTTAATATTGATATGGCAATTGTTTATCATCAACCTGGGTAAATATATTTTAGCTTATCTATAAAATTATATTATAATAACTTTTAATATAAAAAAAATATAAAAAAAAAAACTTATTAAAAACACGCTTTTATTTAAATGCACTAAAAAGGAGAAAATAATTTCTTCACACAAACCACAATTTTTATTTCAGGTTGTAGTATGAATGTTGAAAGAATCTAATTCAAGTCGATTCTTCACCTCAAAATACTATATAATAAATCGATGGTATAGGGGGCTGATTATTTTTATTATTATTATTAGATTATTGGATACATATATCTTTTCAAAAACAATATCGCCATTACTTTAATTGATATTCATTTAAATTAAAAAATATTTTTATAAAATAATTAAACATGATTTATAAATTAATATTATATTAATATTTAATTACGATTTTTCAATATTATTCAATATATACTTATTATTTTTCAATATTATGCAATATGTACTTACTATTTTGTATCAATATTATGCAATATGTAATTACTAATTGATAAATATAATACCTCCTAGGTCACCTATGACCTAAGTTGAATCAAAATATTGCATTGTCATCGGAGTTACATATGTATGCGAAATTTCAGCTTATTCGAACATTGGGAAGTGGATCAAATTAACGTTGCAAGATTTGACGACACGGAAACGGGTGTAAGCTAAATAAAAGCGTGTAAAATATAAGACAAATTTTCACTTGATCTCATCGTTTTTTTGTCCAATAGAAAATGATAAAATCTTCAATCTAGCAATAAAGATAATCATTTTTAAAATTTTGGTCTTAAGTAATTAATTCATTAATTTCATGGAAAAAATAGTACCTAAATTTTATTTCTATGATAACCTTGAATAAATTAAAATTTCATTAATATTGTAACATGAAATCTTAGAAATTATTAATTAAATTCATATTATGGTATGTTAAAGATCAAATAAATGAATCAATCTTTGCAGCTGATTGAATTTATTAGAAAATTTTGTTCTTAGTTGGAATCGAACGCCGAATTCATTGGTAGAAAATTGCTACTATACACGCACTGCTACGCTGCCTCTTTTTATTATTATTATTATTATTTTTATTTAATTTTATTGAAATTTCTGTGTAATACTGCTATTATATTATTATTTATAATTATAATAGCTAATATTTATACGAATAATTTGTAATATTAATTTCATCATAATTTTTGTTAATGAATTAATAATACCTTGAATTCATACAATTTGACATTAATTTGTTCAATTTTATCTTAGGCTAAGATTGTATTAAATAAAGCAAGATAAACTATGTTTACAATTTATCTAAGGATTGATGCACAAACAATAAAATACATTAATATTATATGAATAAACGATAATAAATTTTTATTTTTATAAAAGATGTAACTTTTTATTATTCAGTAATTTTAATTTTCATCTGAATAGCTATTAAACTGAAATTTATTAGAAAACATTAGCATTTCCATAATTATAATGATGATCCATAACAATAAATTTCTTCTTAATGGGTGTCCAAATCTGGGAAATTGGATCATATAAAAGTGAACTGGAATAATTTTATTGAAGGGCAGTAATTGAAATCTTAGCCTTATTGCGCCATGCTTTGACAGGGCAGTTCAAAGCGTGAAAAAATAACATTGCAGGGGTGGACTGTCTCCAATGGTTGGTCATAAACCATACTCGCTTTCTCGCTTTTCTCTTTAAATCACCGCGCCTTATCACTTAAAAGATAACTGCTAATTGTTTTGCTCGGAGACACGCGGCCAACGCGTGTTACTTGCCTTGACAGAATTATGAAAAGCCTCCCCATCTCCTGGCGCATCGAATTCAAAACGGAATCATAAATTTCAACCCTCATCTACTCTCCACTCTCTTTCTTTATACACATACATAATATACAAATGACTATCTACATAGGAGAATGAAATTTTACTAAAATAACGGAAATTAATTTTAGAAAAGTAATAGAGAGAGGGGGTGGGGGGGAGGGAGTGAATGAATGGAAATTATACTCACTATAGAGTCTAATTTGTGATATTCCGGAAATTCCTATTGATAACTAAAAGTGAGACAGATAGATATAGTAGAGAGAATTTAAGAGATAAGCATTCAAAATGCGCCCATAAAATACTTGCCAAACAATAAACAAGTGAAAATGAAAAAAGCTGGAGAGTCTTCACTCGACTATCTCGCAAATTTGAATTGGATTATAAATTATAAATTAAAATTAATAAATAATATTTATTAAATCAGCGCATGTTTGGCTCTTTGTTGATGGCACCACGTCACGTGTTAGCGCGTGATTTGCAGTGTTAAAAAATTAATTCCGGTACTTTCAGCGATTCAATCAAGGTGAGATTCTATATATAGCAGTTTTATACAATTTTTAATCATGTGAAAAACTATCAAACATATCTTTAGAGGAAAAAAAAATCAAAACGTTTTAGGTAATGACCCTCTTCCGGTTGAGCTACAGTTCTCAAAAGTTGATAGAAAACTACAAATTTTGAATAATGCCGATGTACCAAATTTCATGATTCTAGCTCAAACCGTTTTTGCGTAATCTTGTCTACATACATACACACATAAACACACACAGACATTTTTCTCAACCTTAGTGAAAATGATTCAGGAACCTTCAAAACGTATAAAAACATCAAAATCTCGACATCGAAAATTTTCGTGATCGCAATACTATCTCTGGCGAGATAGTAAAAAGGCGCGAAGATTGATATTATCCATATTTATATAAATAAATGCTTCCAAATATCTTATAGAATAGAAATAAATGACAAAATACAAATATAAATAAAAAGTTTTATTCAAAATCAATTGTCCGGAAATAAAATTATAAAAAATCGTATTTGCTAAAAATAAACATATCAATATATGAATATACCTACCAAACTAGTAGGTATCAATCACAAGTTCTCAAAGTGTGGTACATGTGCCACTTGTGGTATCTATAACCTGATAGTAATATAGACTAGGCAGTGGTATATTGGGAGAGGAACATGTGGGAACAACGTTCCCTTACCTTTTTTCTTAACCGGAAGGCGTCCAGAACTTTTTCATTACACGACAACTCCCACTTAAATCTACTTTTAGAATTTCTTTTTTTTGTGTTCGTTAATATTTTGTATAGTAAGAATAAGAAAAATAAAAACTTATATGGAAAAAAATAGTTTACTGAAAATAGGACTGGGGGCAAAACCACTATGCGTTCCCTTACTTCTTATTTTACCAATACATCACTGAGACTAGGTTTTTCTTAATTTACTGTATAGCCTTTTTTCTTAGTTAGTAAATCAAATAAAAATTTTGATTTCAATTTTTTTCAATATTTAATAATAACAAAACAAAATTTAAAAAAAATGAGTAAACAAATTAATAATTTTGATAGGTTTCTTTTTATGTTTAAAAAATTCTCTTCTATGATAAAAAATAATATTAATATCAAAAATTAGAATATTTAAATTAGTATTAAATTCTAACAAAATTGTAAATTGTAAAATTCTAAATTTGTTGCTAATTTCATAATGTTACAGATATTTCATACATCCATCCATACATAGGAAATTATATATATTGATGAGATAATTATTATTAATTCTTTTTTTTTTAAATTCAAATATAATTCAAAAAAAAAAGATTAAATTTCTTTTTAAACACCTAAGTATACAATCAAATAAAAATTTTTTTCATTAAATTTATTAATAAATGAATAGAAAATTTGTATATATCAATGTGTGTGTGTGTGTGAGAGAGAGAGAGAGAGAGAGAGAGAAAGAGGAAGAGAGGTGAGATGTTGATATTGATCTTGTCTAGTTGTTGACATGAGTGTAAATAAATCTTTCAACATCCAATTCATCCATTCATTGTTCGTTGAGAGTGTTTTTTCAACATCCACCTCCTTGACTATATTATCCCCAAGGATTTCGACATTCTTCGTACACAACTAAATAGGGATATCAAACAATAAATGCCTGGCTACAAACTGGTCATCGCAATTGAACAGTCTTAAAAATGCATTATTCTTCTGTTGCATTGTCCCTCTTTGTGCCAATGCCTGGTTGGTTTACGGATCTTTTCATCGGAGGAGATTCCATCCATATGATTCTGGCTAAACCAAGCGAGACCCCTTAAATGTTATTAAATATCTCTCCCAAGGGGTGAGGGAATCGACCCTCGAGGGTGAAGTTGCATTTAAACCCTCGCCACCCGGGGGTGCAAACTGCAAACCAACCAATCCACCCCCCCAAACACCAATTCCCTCGAGTCACCAGCTAATCGCCGGGTTATTTAGTTAGATTCGCAATCAAAATTTGATTTATCATATCAAGAGGAATCGAAAAGACAAGGGGATGATTCTCCTGAGAATATATAAAGAATCTTCTCTCATTCTCTCCCCCCCCCCCCCACACAAACCATTCTTTTAACAAAACAGATGACGGCAATTCAAATCTGTTTATCATGAAAATTCAATTTAACTATTTATTTACAGTGACTGATTTTGTTTGATCATTAATTGTCGTTTATTTCCCTTTACCACAAATTTAATTTTGTTTTTTTAATATAATTAAAACAAATTTTAAAATTAAAAATGAGCTGTGGCTAGGTACAGAACCCACCGACAATTTGAAATAAATTAATTTCCAAACAACATTAAATAGCAAATAAACTAATTCCCAAACAACATATAAAGTATTTAAAAAAAAAATATTTTTAAAATTTGAATTAAAATGACTAAATTATATTATCCTGTTTATTTTTAATTTATTTACTCAATTATTAATTACTATTATATTATAAGTGAAATATTTCCCGACAATGAATATAAAATGAATATTAAAAACTCTATATTAATACTAAAAATACTTTTTCCTCCACGTAAAAATTCAAAATTCACCTTTTTTTGAACAGAATCTCATACTAACACAATATATCTTTTATATATGGATAATATTGATTAAAAAAAAAAATTTAGAAAAATTAATTTTGAATTAGATAATTATTTTTTTTTTAATATTTTCAAACTTTTCTTGATTGAAATCTTAATAACTTAAAACTTGATAATTGTTTCGAGCAAAGAAGAAGTAATATTTTCATTTGAATTATAATTGTGCGGCATTCTAATTAATTAAAATTAATAGTTCATAATAATTTTAAATAAAAAAAAAGCTGTGGCCAGGCACAGAACCGACCGACGATTTGAAATAAATTAATTTCCAAACAACATTATATATATATGTATATATAAAAGGTATTAAAAATTTTTTTTTTTAAAAATTGAATTAAAATGACTAAATTATATTATCTTGGTTTTTATTTTAAGTTTAATTACTCAATTATTAATTACTACTATATTTTAAGTAAAATATTTTCCGACAATGAATATAAAATTAATACTTTGTAAACTATCACTTCCGATTTCCGAAAATACACCAAAAGTTGATCAATTCATCATACTAATGCATTAAGTAAATATACCAAATTTTATCAAAATCCGTTGAGCCGTTCAAGCTATACACGTCTATACGTACACACAATGGACAGACGGGCAGACATCATGCTAAAAATACTTTTTTCTGTTAACAAAATGCATGATTCGTGGAGATATGTAAAAATCTCCAAATGTGAAATTTGGTGTGAAAATAATACCTTCCCTTCCTATCGTCAGTCGGTAAAATTTAACTAAAACAATAATAATATTTCCAAATAAAAATTATCTATTTAAAAATATCTTCAAATTGTTACATAGAAAATTATAGACTGTCTAGAATTGTATCATTTGATGATTTTTTTTTAATATTATTATTAGAATTATTTAGCTATTGATTTAGAAAATTATAAATGATCAACTTTATTGATTGATGCACCTGAACTTGTGAAAAAAAACTCAGGTGAGATTGAACAAATGGAACAATGATAGAGAGATACAAGAGAATAAAATCAAAAAGAGACCTTTTCTTAACCACTTTCGACATTTGTGACGTTCAATATAATAAACTGTAAAAAAAAAATTGATGGAAGAAGAAGAAGAAGAAGGCAAATGCAATAAAGCAATGATGATGGTTAGTGGGAAAGGTGTCCTATTCCAAAGGGCCTAGGCCATAAAGACATGTACCTATGACAGGGAGTCTCTCGTCCCGATGACAGACAAACCATCACAATCAAAAGGAAAGAAGAACAATAGCGTGAGAGATTTTGAAAATGTCTCGATTGAAAAATAAAAACAACGAATCTCGATAATGAACATACAATTTGTAATTATCAAATACTAAAATTAATACATCTATCTATTTATAATATATATATGTTAATTGATGTTATTATAATTAATAAAAAAAATTGAGCTGTGGACAGGCCCAGAACCGATCGAGGATTTGAAATAAATTAATTTCCAAACAACATTATAAGTGTAAAAAAAAAATATTTTTAAAACTTGAATTAAAATGACTAAATTATATTATCTTGGTTTTTATTTTTAGTTTAATTATTCAATTATTAAAATTATATTTTAAGTGAAAAATTTCCGACAATGAATATAAAATTAATATTTTGTAAACTACCACTTCCAGGTTTCGGATATACACCAAAAGTTATCAATTTATTCTACTGATTCATTAAGTAAATATACCAAATTTTATCAAAATCCATTTGGTCGTTCAAGCTATACAAGTCTATACAGTTAAACAATGGACAGACGGACGGACGGGCGAACAGACATTATGCTAAAAATACTTTTTTCTGATAACAAAATGCATGATTCGTGGAGATATGTAAAAATCTTCAAATGTGAAATTTGGTGTGAAAACAATAGCTTCCCTTCCTATCGTTGGTTGGTAAAAAAATTAAAATTTTAAATATAATTTAATAAAATTTTTTTAATTATTCTACCTCTGATTTATAAAAAAAAATCAAATTTATTATAAAATAAAAAAATATGTCAAAATAATAAAATCACTTTCTTTATAATTGCTAATTTAAATTTTTGTTAAGAAATAGATTTGATTGAGATAAGGTAGGTATATTTTATTATTATTTATTTTTTTTTTTATTTATTATTATTATTATACTTCCTACATACATACATATACATATGTATTCATTTCAAGAGTTTTTATTTATTAGTAATTGATAAAAATCTTAAAAATATATCTAGTTATAAATTTTTGAATAAAAGAGTGAAAAGGTTTAATTTAAATAGATAATAATAATAATAATAATAATAATAATAATAATAGAAAATAATAAGTGAATAGAATTTCATTTTTCCATCCCACTTCATTTTGCTTGATTTAGAAATTAAGATTAAAAAAAAAAAAAAAATTTAATGTCAGTCATAAAACATTAAAATTCATTTAAATTTTTCAGATGTAAATATTATTATTTTTTTTATTTTAACTCCCTCCATTTATTTCTAATGCTTTAGAAGACCATCAAAAATATCCAACCAACCAACAACCACCCTTTCCCCCACTTTTTTTTCGTATTCCTCTCTCTCTCATTCCTTCATTTTACTGCTATTTATTTTTTTATCTTTGAATTTTTATTTGCAAAAATAATTAATTCCCTTGACGGTCATAAATCATTGAGACTTGATTCAAATTTAAAAAGAAATGTTAGATTTTTTTTTTTTTTTTTTTTTATTCAACTTTCATATTATTCAATGAAGTATGCATACAGATATCGTCATTTTTTACCCTCTCTTTCTCTCTTTTGCCCTGACAAGGGGTTGGGGTTGGTGGGAGGGGTGGGGGTGAGGGTATACAAGTGAGCCAAAGAGTGGAAAGAGGGTAGGGGGGGGTGTTATCAGTTTCCGGGAAACGAAACGGGGTTTGTGCAATTGATGGACATCACTCTTTGCGATTAACTCACGCAATGTGCATGCGCGAGTGAGTCAAGTGTCTTGCATCCCTTATTGGATGGGTGCCGGGTGAGGCCAGGAGATTCTCGTATGTTGTTTCAGGGACGATTGCTATCAACAGATAAGGGATGTTATCTTCCCTCCTGCGCGCTATCGTGGGTGGAGGGAGGGTTGAGGTTTTGATTTGAGGGTGGGTGTATAGAGAAGAGAGGGATTCGTCTCCCTTCTAAACGTAGAAGAGGAGGCGAGCGGTGAGGGGAGGGGGGGGAGATTGGGGGACGCGGACGAACCCCAATCTAGTCAGAGCCAAGCAGCAGCAGCATTCACAGATCCCAGATTATCACAAGTGTCGGCTCGAGATAACGCACACAGCCACAACCAAACACCATTCCACCCCAT
The DNA here is from genome assembly GCA_963082975.1 of Labia minor. Lineage (NCBI taxonomy): Eukaryota > Metazoa > Arthropoda > Insecta > Dermaptera > Spongiphoridae > Labia > Labia minor. The sequence continues at coordinate 11,480,032 of OY720347.1, read as the reverse complement.
CTACTTCCTTCTCTGTGTGTGTATGTGTATAGTAACTCTCTCTCTCTCTCTTCCTCCCACCCTCCTTCATCGTCTACTACTATTTAGGAAGGCGTTTGCAAAGCGAAACCCGCCTGCATCCTCTCCACCAAGTGCCTTTTCGGATTAGATTAATTCCAGATTTATTTATTCATTCTCTAAAAAGCCCTTTTAATATCAACACAATAACATTAATTCAGATCCTATTCACAACAAACAATAAGGATCAAAAATAAATATTTACTAAAGTAAAGAAAAGATTTTGCCATACACGCATCTAATTACTTTATTCAATCATTTTCATTTACTCTAAAATTTATTTCTTTATTTAATAGAAGAAGATAATCATGTTTTGTTTTTTGTTTTTTGTAATACATACTTTCTCAATAAAATATAAATTTATATTATATGTATAATAACAAAACCTTCTTTATCTTAAAAATAAGAAAATAAAAAATAAAATTTCACAAGTTAATTAATAATAAATAAATTTTTTAGAAAATTATTCTAAAAATTCTGGAATGTCTTCACTCGACTATCTCGCAAATTTGAACTGAATTAATTAACATATATTATATTTAAATTAAATTGAATTAAAATTATATAAATTATAAATTTAAATTATTAAATTTATTAAACCAGCGCATGTTTGGCTCTTTATTGATGACACCACGTCACTTGCTGGCGCGTGATTTGCAGTCAACGTGTTAAAAAATTTAAAAAATTAGTACTATCAGCGATTCAATCTAGATATTGTAGATGAATATGCATTTACTTATGAGTTATTGAAGAAAAATATATTAAAACTCACCGTTATAAACGAATGTTGTTGTTTACATTCTTCTTCATTCTCAAGAAGCAACACATACCTGAAAAATTAAAAAAAAAAAATAATTAAAAATATTATTTAATAAATTCTAATTTTATTTCATAGTTTTAAATGATTTTCGATTATATATATTCTTATTTAAACTTTAATAAAAATATTAAAAAAGCATAACAAATAGAATAACTGATTAATTAAAATTTAAATGATTTTACTAACATTGTAAGATATTCTTTAAAAGAAACACAAATAGAAATTGAAGGATTACCAAATCATCTTGTAAGGAAAGCCCAGTCAGGTTGATGTTTTGCGATACTCACACACACACACCGTACAAAGAAAGAGAACTTAATAAAATGTTTTATTTTATTTTTCTTATCAATTTCAAATGAATTGGCTGAGTGGCTTATCGATTCGATGGAAATAGAAACACCCGAATTGTGCTGGCGATGTCTCTTCAATGTCCACACATTTTTTTAAAATAACAGCACGTCGTAAGACATTAAATACACATGTCTTATTGATAATATTAATAAATTATTTAAATATCAAATAAATAATATATTATTAAAAAAAATATAAAACTAGAAAAAAAATCTGGTCTCCACACGACTATCTCGCAAATTTGAATTTAATAATCAATCTTTTTTCTCTATTTGAAAATTAATTAAAATTTTATTCTATCCGATCATAGGATTTAAGGGTTTTAACATAATTTTCACTGATAAAATTTTATTGAAATAAGAAGGCTATCACATAATGTCAACATTGTTTTGTTTTTTTTATCAACGTAAATAAAACCTTTAACTTCATTTTTAAGTCAAAATTTAAAAAATTAATTCCGATACTTTCATTAATTAAATTATAAATTAAGTATAATCGAATTGGATTAATTAATTAATTAATTTAAAAAAAAATAAATTTACAGTATAGTTAAGTTATTTAATTAAATTAATTAATTATCATATATAAAATTAAATTTAAAAAAACTTTACCTTCATTTTCAAGACAAAATTTAAAAAATTAATTCGCATTGATTGTTGTTGATGACACCACGTCACGTGCTGGCGCGTGATTGGCAGTCAACGGGTTAAAAAATTTAAAAAACTAATTCCGGTACTTTCATCAAGCTGAAATCATGTGAAAAACTATCAAATATATATCTTTATTTTTACGGTCAGATTAGAGGAAATGTAAACGTGGTAGGTAATGGTCCTCTTCCGAATGAGCTACATTTCTCAAAAGTTAAATATTGCCCATGTACCAATTCTCACTAATAATCTTATCTACATACATAAACACACACACAGAGAGAGACATTTTTATCAACTTTAATGAAAATGACTCAGGGACCTTCAAAACGTATAAAAACATCAAAATCTCGACATCGAAAATTTTCGTGATTGCAATACTATCTCTGACGGGATAGTAAAAATTGTATGTTAGTATATTTATATTCATTGTGAAGATTACAAACTTGTATCTATTATTAATGTAACAAGTATGCAAGAAGAATAGATTAATAGGTATTCCAATAGATTCATAAATGTTAAGGGAATTTTTACAGACCACATTGTGTTTGTATAAAATTATTTATTAAATTTTATACAGACAATGTGGTTTTTTATTAAAAATTTTCGTGATTGCAATACTATCTCTGGCGAGATACAATGTTTGTATAAAATTTAATAAATAATTTTATACAAACAATGTGGTCTTTTAATAAAAAAATTCCCTTAATAATTATCAAAATAACCTCAAAAGCTTTAATAAAAACATTTGTGATTCAAATGAGCCACCGGTGGTACATGCCGGCATGAACATGTTAATACTGGTTTTAATAATAATTAATTAATTTTTATATGTATATAAAATATACACGAGATTATCTCTAAACTTAGGCTTAATCATCATTTAATTACGTATGTGTCACTTTTAGTCATTTTAATTCAAATAAATCTAATCTACATATGGATTATGCCACAAAGTGATAGTGAAACGTCTATTATGGGTATATATATATATATATATATATATAAATATATATTCTAAAGAACGAGAAAAATACAAAAGAAATAAAAAAAAAAATAAAAACTTGGTTCAATTGTATGTTTATTTACTTTGATGTGAATCAATTCAAGTTCAAATCAAGTAAATAGACCATTGTATAGAGATTTGTAAAAGAATCGATTCTCGCGACAAGATCTCTTTATAGAGTCAGCTAGCTACTATAGTCCCCCCCCCCCTTTCTTTCTCTCTCTCTCTCTTTCTGAGTAGTTGTTGATAGAACGAGACTGAAAGAAAGAAAGATAGAAACTATACAACGTAAGGATAAAAGGTGATGAACGAATTTAAGAAATGAAATTTATTCTATTGTGATTGGATAAAAATCAATAAAAAAAAATAATAAAAATAATTATCATTAGTTTAATAAGATAAACTTATATATTTTTATTTTATATAAGTTTATCTAATTAAACATAAGAGTATTTAAAATTTAAATTAATATTTACAATACTGTACATAATTATTTGTAAAAGATATTATAAAAAATAAATTCCAGACTATAGAGTTAAAATATATAATTAATTCATCGTAGGGTTATAAAAATATAATTATAAATTTTTTAATGCATAATTTTTCAAATAAGAGAGAAAGTATGGGGATCACGAAAATTTTCGATGTCGGGATTTTGATGTTTTTTTACGTTTTGAAGGTTCCTGAGTCATTTTCACTAAGGTTGAGAAAAAGAAAAAACAAGATTTCGCAAATACGGTTTAAGTTGAAATTTGAGTAAACGGATATTATTCAAAATTTTCTATCAACTTTTGAGAAATGTAGCTCATTTGAAAGAGGAGCATTACCTACCACGTTTTCATTTTTACTATCTCGCCAGAGATAGTATTGCGATCACGAAAATTTTCGATGAGAAGATTTTGATGTTTTAATACGTTTTGAAGGTCCCTGAATCATTTTCACTAAGGTTGAGAAAAATGTGTGTGTGTATGTGTGTATGTATGTATGTCTGTATGTGTGTATGTGTGTATGTATGTAGAGAAGATTACGCAAATACGGTTTGAGCTAGAATAATGAAATTTGGGTACACGGATATTATTCAAAATTGGTAGTTTTCTATCAACTTTTGAGAAATGTAGCTCATTTGGAAGAGGGCCTACCACGTTTTCATTTTTTTTTCTTCTAAATTGACCGTAAAAATAAATATATATGTTTGATAGTTTTTCTCATGATTAAAAATTATATAAAACTGCTATATATACGATAGAATTTCAGCTTGATTGAATCGCTGAAAGTACCGGAATTAATTTTTTAACACGTTGACTGGCAGCCGCGCGCCAGCACGTTTGGTGTCATCAACTAAGAAGGTTTAATAAATTTTTAATTATAATTTATAATTCATTAAATTTAATTTAAATATAATATATGTTATTTAATCCAATTCAAATTACGAGATAGTCGAGTGGAGACACTCCAGATTTTTATGTTTGGTTATAAGTTGATCTATGATTTTCTAAAATTCCACTATTCTTGGTAATATTTAAAACTTAATTAAGCAATCTTTAATGAAAATTGAAAAATCATAAGAAATTAAACCTGTCCCAATCTTGGCCGTTCATCACTTTTACTCAGTCACTACCTGAGCGCGAGACATTAATTAATTAACAAATTAAATTAATAAAATTTAATTAAATTTAAAAAAAAATTAAATTAAAAAAAACATTGAATTTTATTTATTTAATATCTTTATTAATTTATTATTATTATTTTATATTAAAAAGGATCCAATGTCAATGAAATTTTTTATTTTTTAACAGTAACTATATAAATATTATTTTTTTAAGATTTTAGATAGCTCCTATTTAAATGAATAATAAAAATATAAAAGTAAGTATTTAACAAGAAAATTACGAAAATGAATTTAACAAAATAACATTATAATGATCCTGGCTTTTAGATACAGCAATTCTGCGTCTGAAATGTGTTTTGTCTTCTTTCACTATCAAAATCCAACCAGCAGCAGCGTAAATATTTTCAAATGAATATTTAATTGAAATGCTATTCATCCAGCGTAAACGGAATTAATAATTTTACACGGGTTAGAAAATAATTTTACTCAAAATATACCTTTTATCTATCTTATTTATTTTTATTTTTCAACCCGATCAGATAAAAGAGGAGGATATCAAACAAAAACAAAATATAACAACAGCAGGTGGGTGAATATGATGGTTCGTGAAGAGGGGGATGGGTACTCTTTTTTAAGGGCACATAATTTTTCGTTTGGAAATGTGTGTTGAAAGTGGTAATGCAATGAATGCGTGGGAGGAATTCTTCGCGAGCCGAAACATAGATATATACTCACTCACCTGAAGATTAAAAAAAAAAATAAAATAAAAAAAAAAAAAATAAAAAAATAAAAGGAGAAAGAAAAACGAAGATGAGCAGAAAGAGAGAGAGAGATGGGTCCCTGGAGTCTGCTTTGGGCTTCAAGGTATTCCAAGCATGCGTATAATATATGACACAAATGCACTCACCTAGAAATTTGTCGCTTGGCATCAGCCTCGTTCTATGAAGCCCAAAAGAGGGTCCGCCATCTTCAATTACTTGGCCTGTTTCACTGGGCTTGATGCTTGATTAGATTCAAGTGCCTGAGGGAACCCTGAAAGCAATGGGAAATGAATGGTAATCAATTTAGAAAGAATTACAAAAACACACACACACACACACAAACACGCACACAACAAATCAAAATTATAATGAAATCAAATTAATTTTCCCAAATAAACAACTGAAAAGTAATTATTAGTTTTATTTGATTTTTGAAATATTAAACGAGAGAGACTAGAAAGATTATTTTGAAATTCACACCATAGATAATATTTATAAAGAAAAATCGATCGGAATAAGTTTCAGCCTTTGGAAAAATCATCTTTATTAATTTTTTCTTAATTTAAAATAGAAATTTTTATAATAAAAAAATAGCACCGGGCAACTCCGGACAGCGCTTCCTTAAATACAAAATATTATCAATAAAATAAAATTAAAAATATTTATTTTAATAATATTTTGTAATCAAATTACGAAATATATATTATGTTATATCCACATACCATACTTTTATGTCTTTCGGTCAAGGACTGTATGTTTTATGACTATTTTTTTTGTAATTTATGTTCTTTTATATATTATTTGAAATTGTTTCATATATTTTGTCGTTTATTTATTTTAAATAATAATCTTAATCCTTAATATTCATAGTTCATAAGGAATATTTTTTTTTAAAAATACCGAGCCACGGCTCCTATGATCAGTAGAACGGCTCCTCTCAAACTTTACCTTGATTTTCTTGATCGGAAGCTCTATAAAATAGCTTTTCCCCAATGTTGTTCCTGGAGGCTGGGTTGATCCATATACCCCAGCTAGGGAAATTCCCTTGCCAGGCCCGGGACTTGAACCCGGGACCATGTGAATGTGAGGCAGGTTCGCTACCCACACACCCAATGGCGCCTTTCATATTCGATAATAATAAAAAAAAATTAAAATATTATTAAGAAGTATCTTAGAATAAATTGATTAATAAAGTATATTTATTAATTTCAAAAAAAATAATGTTTCTTCTCTCTCTATAATATAATTCTTTATCTACAATACAATTTAATATTTAATTATTATATATTATAATATATATTCTAGATTAAAGAGATAAGAGTAGTGTTATTTATTTGATGGTTTAATAAATAAACAAAGCATTTGTGGTGAAGAAAGAGGATGTTATATTCATATTTTTTTACATGTCAGGTAATTAATTATATTTTATACAATCTATATAAAAACATATCCTTTTCCTATATTTTTATTATTTAAATTCACATTATGTACATATTGAATATATTTTCATACGATATGATACATATATTTAAATGAATATATTAATGAACCTTGTACCAGGTGGGTAATTGAACTTTGAAAACTTTTGAAAAAAAAAAATGGAATTTCATGTAAATATATTTTTATATTCATAAAATATAGAAAAGATATATAATTAGAAAATAAAATATAAAAATTATAATTTTTTTTTTTTTTAAATAATAACACTGATGATTTGATTTAAAATATTTTTCAATAGAATTCAATTATCGAAGACTCGAGATTTTTGGAATTATAGATTCAATGTTATAAGAAAAAGAGTGAAGATTTCTATTTAATCATTAAGATTAAATATTTTTACATATTTAATTAGAAATCATAAAACATATATAAAATTATTAAGTAAATAATTGGTTTCAGAAACTGGAAAAGAAATTTTATCATATCTTACAATCTCTGATATTGTAGTATTGTATACATATAAGTAAGTATACGAGGGTGGGGAGAAAAGTTTCCGGCCTTACCAAGAAAAACAATATTTTAAAATTTTTTTTTTTTGCTTTATTTTTCAACATAATCTCCATTAACACTGATACATTTCTCATAACGGTGTTCTAATTAATTTAATTAATTAATTAATTAATTTAATTAAATTTAATTTAATTCTCATCAACAGTTATGAATCGACTTAAAAATTCGTTTGGATACGCCTACACCGCCAAATTGTAGGTAGAAATGTTTTTTGAAGCAGTTTTTGGTCCCACGTTAGCAAACGCGGCACCAACTCTGCACACAGTTTTGTATGTTCAAATGGCTGTGCAAAATATTTCGCACACGTTCAGCTGACATCGTACAGGTCTCAGCTATCTTCAATGTTGAAAAATAAAGCAAAAAAAAAAAATTTAAAAATATCGTTTTTCTTGGTAAGGCCGGAAACTTTTCTCCCCACCCTCGTATGTTGTGTGTTATATTTACATTTAGATTACTGATAGAAGAATCACTTAAATATTTGGTAAATTTGTAGTAAATTTGTAAAAACTAAAAAATTTCACTACTTACATGGAAATCAAATTTGTTTCAAAACTTGCTAATATACGTGTATAGGTATTAATATATTTTTTTTTTTACTGTAAATAATAATTTGTTGATTTTATCATTAATTTTTCTTTTGTTTTTTTCTTAAAACAAACATATTTATTAAATTTTTAAACTGGTATAAGTATAATCAAAAAAGATTAAGAACTACATACAAAACAGATTTTTATTAACTTTAATTTCGAAAAAAAAAATTATTAACTAAATTTATTAAATTGTAGCAAAATTTCAATTAAAGAAATATATTAATTTTAAAACAGAAAATAAGCCGACCGACGATTTTAAATAAATTAATTCCCAAACAACATTATATATAAATATACTCCTAAAGTATCAAAAAATAAAAAAAATTTTAAAACATGAATTAAAATGACAAAATTATATTATCCTGGTTTTTATTTTTAGTTTAATTACTCAATTAATAATTACTACTATATTTTATGTTAAATATTTTCCGACAATGAATATAAAATTAATACTTTGTAAACTACCACTTCCAGTTTCCGGATATACACCAAAAGTGATGAATTCATGCTACTAATGCTTTAAGTAAATATTCCAAATTTTATCAAAATCCGTTAAGCTGTTCAAGCTGTAAACGTTTCCACGGACACATAATGGACAGATGGACAGACGGACTGACCTCTTGCTAAAAATACTATTTTTCTTCCAACAAAATGCATCTAAAAATCTCCACATGTGAAATTTGGTGTGTAAACAATACCTTCCCTTCCTATCGTCGGTCAGTAAAAATAGAAATGTCATATAAATAACTTAACTTAATTTGATTTTTTTAGTTGATTTCTATATATAATTACTAGTAGGCATTATGGACAAAACAAGAATAATTTGAAGGAATTTGTTTTTTTATTTTTATATATATAAATGAAGGCGCTATTGGGTAGCCAACCTGCCTCACATTCACATGGTCCAAGTCCCGGGCCTTGCAAGGGAATTTCCCTAGCTGGAGTCTATAGGAGGAGTCAACCCAGCCTCCGGGAACAACACTGGAGAAAAGCTACTTGATAGCGCCTCCGATCAAGAAAATCAAGGTAAAGGTTGAGAGGACCCGTTCTAATGATCATAGGACACCTCATTGATTTAACCGGATTGATAGGCCTTGTCCTTACGTACGACGTACAAAGTCTGAGGTTTTTTATATATATAAATAATTTATTATTATTTATATATTAATTTATGAAATTCTTTCTTAAAGAAAATGTTTTAATATTCATTCTATTAATACTTGAGATATAATTAAAATTAAAATTATAAACTTTTAAAACTTTTAAAATATCATGATATGCCTTTTGAATAAATTTTACTTATTTGTACCTTTATGTAGGTATATAGTATTATATATTACCATATTTAGTCATGAGCATTCAATTTTGGGAGAGTTGTACCTTCCGGGCCCAAAGGGTTATCTAGATCAGGATAGACTCTGTCAAACTCCTCTCCTCTTCTCTCCTCCCACCCATTTCTCTACATATCCCCTACCGTCTATATCTCTATAAACGGAATGAATTATATTGGTTGGTCATTCTGATTGCTCTCTCTCTCTCTCTCATTCACTAGCACAAATATACTTAATATATATATATATATATATAATTTATTGAACACTACATAATATAATCATATCATATCGGAGTAATTTAAATCAGAGTTATTAATCTAACAAGTTGAAGTAGAATAATCGCAATAGCAATAACTACTAAGCTTAATAAAAACTAAAAATAATTTAATAATTAATTTAAATATACAATATTTGGAAAATAAAAAGAAATTAAAATTAAATAAAACATAATTTATTTATCATATTACTAAAAGAGTCTTGATTATTTTATTAATTTCTGAAATAATATAAAATTTTAAATACAATATCATTATAGTGAAACAATTTGAAAACAAATGAGTGAATATGTTAAGAACAAACTTTAAGTTAATGTTATTCAATTAATTAATCAATTTATTTATTAGTTCTTATTAATTACGATTGACTAATTGATTTTATTAAACATTAAGTCATTAATTAAAGTAATGATAAGACAATTTTTTTATTGAATTACAATTAATATTTTTCGAAAATACTTATCTTAATATTAATTTGAAGTTAATTAAATTAATTGCTTAGAATTCATTTTTTTTCTGTTTTTATTTTTTTTTTTATTATTATTATAATTTTATTTTAGCTTTGTAAACTGCTGCAGATTTGGTCCCTTGTCCGTGACTGGTAATAACACTAAATTATCCCACCTCTTTTCATAACATTTTTTTCGTTTGTAAATCAACTGAGAAAGAAAATAAAAAACGCGCCCCCTATATGAACAGCCCCCCTGTGGTGTTACACAAACATTGTAGATTACCAGAAAATACCTTCAGAGTTTGGGACTAAAAATCTTTTAAGCTGAAACAACCCCTACCAAATTTCACCCTCATCATCAGTATCCACCCACTTCTCCTTATTCTACTCTCCCCCCTTCCCCCCCCCTCTCATCCATTTTGTGGAGGAAAAAATAAAACGTGGTCCAAAAACACGTCTTTGTATTTTGGAAAGGACACAAAAGACCCAAAGGAGACAGGTAGGAGAAATATTGGGGGGTAGATGGGAGGGGAGAAACAGAGTCCCATGGCCTAGACGAGTATATTAAAACACGCAGAGGAGGTCAGGTGACTAGGACAGGGGCAACTATAAATCATTGCAGGTTGACCCATTAACGGCCTCTAAACATACACATAAACAAACTACGGATAACAATTCCTGGAAGTCAGATGAAAGAGAGGAGTGGGGTGTGTTCAAGTAATGCGATATGTCCCTATTTCTTTCTTTCTCTCTCTGTCTTTCATGCACATTTTGAAAAACCCAAACGTGACTTGGATCCCTAAATTATGTCATCTTCTTAATTATTTATCTCTCACCAATTTTGAAATTTTGAAAATAATCGTCTATCAAAATGTGAACAAACCCACCCCCCATTCTGACAATTGACAAGGATACATATCTATTCAAAGAACAAATCAAAAAGAAAAAAATCAAGATATCTACCTAAAAATAATTATCATGTCAAAATATATAAAAAAACAAATGTAAAAAAAAAATCTTGGGTGGCAAAATATGTCTATTTGCAAAATTAAAATAAGAGGAAAATTTTTTGACACGCTAAAAGAATGGACCAGTGGATATCAATGGGCAATGACAAATTCAAATGTGTTACAAGGGGACCACGAAACATATTTTAAATTTTATACTAACCCAATAAAAGAAGATGATAAGTCAATAAACTGTGCAACATTGCAAAAGTATTTAGACATGCAAGAAAAATGGGCAAATTTTGATGAGTTTAAAAAAAATTGATAAGACCGTTTGTGTAATACTTATAAAACATGAAAATTTAGATCTATCTAGTTTTTCCTGCCCATACTAGATGAAGCATCTTATGACGTATTATGGTCACTACGTGACGTAATCAAAGTTACCGTTCAAACCCCTCTTTTTACCGACCGACGATAGTAAGGGAGGTATTGTTTTCACACCAAATTTCACATGTGGAGATTTTTACATATCTCCACGAATCATGCATTTTCTTAACAGAAAAAAGTATTTTTAGCATTATGTCTGTCCGTCCATCCGTCTGTCCGTCTGTCCGTCCGTATAGATGTGTACAGCCTGAACGACTCAACCGATTTTGATGAAATTTGGTATATTTACTTAATGCATCAGTGGGATGAATTGATCAACTTTTGGTGCAATTCCGGAAACCGGAAGTGGTAGTATTAGTGATCGACGATAGGAAGGGAAGGGTTATTTTCACACCAAATTTCACATGAGGAGATTTTTTTATATATCACCACGAATCATGCACTTTGTATTGGTGTTATCCTCGGGAAAATCATATTTATTAGTTTTTTCTTGATTTAAAATTATATGACGTAATCCAGCCATTCATGACGTCACAGCCTGGTCTTGCATATATATTATAAATAAAATAAAATTAAAAATGTTTATATTTATTATTTATGTATCCATATCTGTTTTTTATTACATTAATAGATATATTAAAATTATTTGAAATTGTTTCTGTAGCTGGAAATTAATTTACTTCAAACCGTCGGTCGGTTCGGACCTGGCCACAGGTCAACTTATTTTAATGTGTAATGTATTATTAAACCGTGAAATTTCATTTTTAACAGGAATATAGGAGGGTGGGGTGAAAAGTTTCCGGCCTGACCAAGAAAAACGATGTTTTTAAATTTTTTTTGCTTTATTTTTCAACATTCAAGATAGCTGAGACCTGTACGATGTCAGCTGAACGTGTGCGTAATATTTTGCACAACCATTTGAATATGGAAAGCTGTGTGCAACGTGGGTGCCGCGTTTGCCAGACCAAAAACTGCTTCGAAAAACCATTTCTATCGACAATTTGGAGCTGTAGGCGTAATCCAAACGAATTTTTGAGTCGATTCATAACTGTTGATGATACTTAAATTAAATTAAATCAAATTTAATTAATTAATTAAATTAATTATAACACCGGTATGATGAGAAATGTATCAGTGTTGAAGGAGATTATGTTGAAAAATATAACAAAAAAAAATTTAAAAACATCGTTTTTCTTGCTCAGGTTGGAAATATTTCACCTCACCCTCGTATATAATTCAACCGTTGTTAGGATTTAATTAAAAGTGCAAAAACTTTTTTTAATGTGAAAAGTATTTCTTGAAAGTTGGAGATATTTTACAACAGTGCATTTTTTCCCCAAAGTGCATTATATTTTTTTAGAGTTAGAATCTCCTTTTTACCGACCGACGATAGTAAGGGAGGTATTGTTTTATGTTAAAATGACCTAATTTAAAGGGCTGAAAAATCGTACCCTTAAAATAACATTTTAACAAAAAATTTTGAAAGTTAAAATAATATAAACACAAATTTTATCTTTCTTATTTACTTAAATGGATTTATCAATAATTTTAATTTTTTTTTTAATTTTATTTTCAAATTTTATAAATTGACTTTTGATCAATTAACTATTTCCATTTTGTCACTATGAATCAATTCTGTAGTCATTTCTTAGAAAGAGTAGGGAAACTCTAAAATTAGTTTAAAGATGTATTTGATCTTTTAATTTTATGAAATATGCATAAAGATAATTTCATATGAATATATATATATATTCATATACTTACATACATACATATACTTTATATATAGTATAATAGATATGGTAGGAAATTATTTATATTAATCGGTTGAGTTGTTTTGTTTAATCGAGTGTAGTTAAAATCTGATTTAATATGTAAACCTACCTCCAACCACGCACATCTTTTTATTTATTTGTTGTTCTTGTTTACCCCCAATATTAATAATAATAGACCTTTAATATATGTATACATTTAAAGAGGTATACATTTTATTTTTTTTTTTAAATTTATAAAGTAAATTCTATTCAAATACGATATTTTTAAAATAAATTATATGAGATTTACATATGTTTATATTTATTTATTTTCATTTTATTATTAAATTCATTAAATTTATATTTTTTTAATTAAAATTTTATTAAAAGGTCCAGAAGCTGGCAAGAGATGGTATATTAAGTAATCGTTGGGTGTGATAGGAATCTTATATAGATTCGTGGGAGTTTCCCTGGGAACACGGAGGGGGGCTTCTGGATGACGGACCCCCGCCAGGAAGTGGCCCCCCTAGGACGTCAGTCCCACCCATCTCGTCCTCTGTCCTAAGACAAATCGTTCAGCTCACCTGCTACAATTGAGATGGAGGAAGAGAAATATCGTTCTGCACCCCCCCCCCATCCCCGCCCCCTCCCCTCTCCCTTCTGTCAAAAGGTTGTTCCTATTAAACAACAGACTAAAAATATTATGAAAAGACAATTTCCATTGACTAAAAGATATATCCATTCATTGAACTGAAATCTCCTCGAATGGAATGGCATACGACCCTCCAAAATACATTATGAATTATTTTGAATAGAATAGAATTTATAAATAAATATACCTATACAATATACATTGAAAAATGATAGAAATTTGCATATTTAGCTATATATTATATCTATTATCAATGGAAATGTTCTCTCTCATCCAGTTCTTGGTATTTTTCTCTTTTTAATTTATATTTATTTATTTATTTTTAATTTATAATATTATATATAGACTTGTATATATTTATTAAGTATATCTATAGTTTTAAATATGTTTTAATTAATTAATCTTATAAATATCAATTTTTGTAAAGCACCTCAAAATTTATTGAATGTTTTGATAGACAATAGAATATATAATAACTTTAAATATTAAAATAAATAAAATAAAAAAAAAAATTATAATCTTTTCTAGCAGTGATTCTCAACCATTATTTTTTTTACCGCGGCACACTTTTAACGGTTTAAAAATTTGGCGGCACACAAAGAAAAAGATAAGTGTAAAAGTTATTTACTTATATACCATTTTTTTTAGAGACATATTGAAAAATTGAAAAAAGTAGAAAATGTTTAAGAGTCTGATCGCATAAACATTTTACCTTTTTTTTACATACATATAAAATAAATAAGTACTTTTTCTTAATTTGAACTTTACATTTGTATAATATAGCGGCACTTTTTGAAAATCTCGCTGCACAGAAAAGTGCCGCGGCACAGGGGTTGATAATCACTGATCTATAGGTTATATTTATGAACAAACTACTAAAATAAAAAATCGAACACACAAAAACGTGATAACTTTTTCAGTTGTCAACAACAAACTACTAATCCAAATTGGCTGATAATGTCAACATATTAGAAACATATGTGCACCAACATAACAAACAAAAAATTTCGATAATCGAATGTACGCTTACGAAAATTCAAAATTTACCTTTTCTTTGAAACAGACCTCGTACATTACTTTTACTCTCAAAAAAGTAAAACCAGAGTTCAAGTATCAATAGTAATAAATTTTAAATATATAAGTATTGAATTTTTTTATATTAATGCATCAAATATTCTTAACAATAAATATTTGTATACATATTTGTAATTATTTTAATAAAGAAATGTTATTTACAATATTATTCAAATAAATATAATTTTAAATAATTTAAATTGAATTGTTAAAAATACATACGAATAAATTTAAATGAGTTATGAAATCAAAAAGAGACAAAATTAAAATAGACTAGTCTTTTAATATCAAATTATATACTTGTGGTAAATTTCATTGCAATTCTTTCTTTCTTCTTAGTTTTTGTATACTTATTCTATAAAGATATCATTTTTAAAAAATTTAAAAGTTACGTAAATAATAATTATTTTGAAAATCGAAGACATAAAATTTTTTTTAAAAAAATATATTATTTAAATTTAATCGAAATTATACTTTTTTGCTTAAATATTATTTGTTATCCTACTCTCGTCCCTTTCCCTTTCATTCAAGTTTAAATATATATCAAAGAAACTTTAACTGAATTGTGACGGAAGTTCTTTAACAGTAAATTCTATGTTCAATTTTTTTTAAAGCAACTTCTCTCAACCCTCTCTCTTTCTCTTTGTTTTCAACTGACCAAAATTTAAATGGATGTTTGAACAGATAGAAAACATTTTTAATATTAACAATAATAATAGTAAAAGTAAAAAGTTGCCTGACTTAGAAAGTCTACAACTTTGATATTCAAAGCTTTCCATTCATTTAGACATTTCTTCAATTCTCACACCCTTGAATTTATCTTTTTATTCTCATGAAATAACAACTTTACAACTTCTAAAATAAAACTATCAATAATTTATAATTTTACAAATATAGAGGAATAATTATTAATTTTAAATTTAGATCAATATGTCATATTAATACATCCCACTTATGGATCTTCCCACACCTCAAACAATATCTCCATGGAAAACGATTTTCTTCAAACGAAGAGGTAATAGCTGCCGTGGAGGAATATTTTGTAGAGCTACCGAAATAAGACTACAGTCAAGGGATCCATAAATAAGAAGACCGTTGGAACAAGTGTATTGAAGTTGAGGGAAACTACGCTGAAAAATAAAGTCATTTTTACAAATAATAAGTTGACCTGTGGCCAGGTCCGAACCGAAGTAAATTAATTATTTCCAGCTACAGAAACAATTCCAAATAATTTTAATATATCTATTAATGTAATAAAAAACAGATATGGATATAACATACATATTTTTAATTTTATTATATTTATAATATATAAGTAGTAGCTGGCTGTGACGTCATGAAGGGTTGGGTGACGTCATATAATTTTAAATTAAGAAAAAACTAATGAAGATGATTTTTCCCGAGGATAAAACCAATACAAAATGCATGATTCCTGGAGGTATTTAAAAATCTCCGTATGTGAAATTTGGTGTGAAAACAATACCTCCCTTACTATCGTCGGTCGGTAAAAATTGAATAATATTGGGTTTATTCACGGTGATATTATTATTTATGTAAACCGAGACATTTTTATCTCCCGGGGAATTTTTGCAGGGACACTGGGACACCACACAGAATACACATAAGAATAAGCAAAATGATCGTATGGAATTTGTAAGTCAGCTAAAGAATAAGAATATTTGATCTATCAAAATTAAAAAAATTATTAGGAGATCTAATTTTATTTATTTATTTAAAATAAGTTGTACCACATGTTTATAATTAACAAAAATTATACATTAAGTTAATTTTTTAAATAAGCTTAACTATATTTTATTTCTCTCCAAATATGATTTATCAGTACAATGATAAGAAAAATATTTCATAATTTATTAATATTAAATTATTATTGAGTATAGATATATTCGATTACAATATATTTATATTCATATAAAATAATTTCCATAATAAAAAAATACTTTATAAAAAAAGAATTTTAAAAAACCACGTTTTACTAACGGACTAAAAAGGAGAAAATAATTTTTTTCTGAAAATCCATACTGACATTACATACAAGAGATCTGATTTGAATCAAACTGTCCATAACGTAAAAAGTGGGGCGCAACAAATAATAATTTTTCTATTCAAATATGATTTCCTTTATTAATTACCGACCGACGATAGTAAGGGAGGTATTGTTTTCACACCAAATTTCACATGTGGAGATTTTTACATATCTCCACGAATCATGCATTTTCTTAACAGAAAAAAGTATTTTTAGCATGATGTCTGTCCGTCCGTCCGTCCGTATAGATGTGTACAGCCTGAACGGCTCAACGGATTTTGATGGAATTTGGTATATTTACTTTATTTATCGTATATTTAATATATTTAAAAATTGTTTAAGATACTAACTTATACTATCAAACTTTTCAAATATCAAATTTTTTATCAGACCACTCGTAAAAGGGAATAATATTAGTAGTCCAATAGATTTTTTTTAATTTAAATTCTTTCGAGCATTAAATTTAATATTTTTGATAAAGATCAATATTCATTCGTCAAATTATATTATGCGTGGTTTTAATGTTTATTTTGAGATTTATATATTTTCTATATTTTTATTAGAAACAGGATATTTTAGACATATTTGCGCCTCACGTTTTACGTTATGGACAGTTTGATTCAAATCAGATCTCTTGTATGTAATGTCAGTATGGATTTTCAGAAAAAAATTATTTTCTCCTTTTTAGTCCGTTAGTAAAACGTGGTTTTTTAAAATTCTTTTTTTATAAAGTATTATTTTCTACTTTTTAGTCTTCAAATTTTGCAATCGATTTTAGTTTACTCATATTAATAAAATTTTTGAAGTACAATTTAAGAAATGAATGTGTACTAAATATTTATATTTATAAAGTTGGGGATTTTATGTTTTTTACCGACCGACGAGATAGTAAGGGAGATATTGTTTTCACACCAAATTTCACATGTGGAGATTTTTACATATCTCCACGAATCATGCATTTTCTTAACAGAAATAAGTTGACCTGTGGCCAGGTCCGAACCGACCGACCGTTTGAAATAAATTAATTTCCAGCTACAGAAACAATTTCAAATAATTTTCATATATCTATTAATGTAATAAAAAACAGATATGGATACATAAATAATAAATATAAACATTTTTAATTTTATTTTATTTATAATATATATGCAAGACCAGGCTGTGACGTCATGAATGGCTGGATGACGTCATATAATTTTAAATCAAGAAAAAAATAATAAATATGATTTTTCTCGAGGATAAAACCAATACAAAGTGCATGATTCGTGGTGATATATAAAAAAATCTCCTTTGGTGTGAAAATAACCCTTTCCTTCCTATCGTCGATCGCTAATACTACCACTTCCGGTTTCCGGAATTGCACCAAAAGTTGATCAATTCATCCCACTGATGCATTAAGTAAATATACCAAATTTCATCAAAATCGGTTGAGCCGTTCAGGCTGTACACATCTATACGGACGGACAGACGGACGGACAGACGGACGGACGGACGGACGGACAGACATCATGCTAAAAATACTTTTTTCTGTTTAGAAAATGCATGATTCGTGGAGATATGTAAAAATCTCCACATGTGAAATTTGGTGTGAAAACAATACCTCCCTTACTATCGTCGGTCGGTAAAAAGTATTTTTAGCATGATGTCTCTCCGTCCGTCCGTCCGTATAGATGTGTACAGCCTGAACGGCTAAACCGATTTTGATGAAATTTGGTATATTTACTTAATGCATCAGTGGGATGAATTGATCAACTTTTGGTGCAAATCCAGAAACCGGAAGTGGTAGTATTAGCGATCGACGATAGGAAGGGAAGGGTTATTTTTACACCAAATTTCACATGAAGGGATTTTTTTATATATCATCACGAATCATGCACTTTGTATTGGTTTTATCCTCGGGAAACTCATATTTATTAGTTTTTTCTTGCATATATATTATAAATAAAATAAAATTAAAAATGTTTATATTTATTATTTATGTATCCATATGTTTTTATTACATTAATAGATATATTAAAATTATTTCAAATTGTTTCTGTAGCTGCTAATTAATTTACTTCAAACCGTCGGTCGGTTCGGACCTGGCCACAGGTCAACTTATTTGTTTACATTTTTTTTGTTTACATCCGACATTTTGAATTTTTATATATAGGAATAATTTTGGATTATTTCATTCAAATTGTAGCAATTAGAAGCTCATAGAAATGATAATATTGTATTGTCATCGAGAGCAAAGCTGTTGGTGAAGTTTTAAGAATATCCGATGATTGGAAGTCGTCGAAAAATCGATTGCAAGATTTGATGCATACACACAGACAAGAATACAAGTTAAGTAAAACGTGATAAAAATAAAATATTTTTTTATATTTGGTAAGTTAAAAAGAAATAATAATGAAAAAGAGTTATATTTTTACAATATATATGATTTTTTTTGTCATGTTTGCATTTTAATTTTAAATTGAGAAATTATAATAATAATTAATTCTAACTATATAGTAAAATATTTAAAATATATCAAAGTTTAAATTATGAAATTGTATATTTCAAAATGAAAATAAAAAATAAAGAAAATAATCGCGATATTCAATTATTTTTTTATTAATAATTAAATTAAAAAAAAACAATTGAATATTTAATAGGGCCTCCTCCTTTCCCCTTAAATTAGCCCTTCCAAGCCTCGCCTTCCGAAATTTAGAAAAAGTAATAATAAAGAAAGTTTGCCTTAAAAAAAAAGATTAAAAAAAATAAGGCGTTTGGTCTGTAGCCTCTTTGAATCAGCTGAGAGTGCCTTTGATTTTTTGGATTTCGAAATGAAATCGCGACATTCGGGGCAACCTGAAATAAAACCTACCTAGTAAGGGAGTGCATAGCCTCCATTAATAAGGATGGAAGGCCCATGCTAATCGAAAAAGCCCTGCACTCCAAAGGTAATCAACAATTTGTTCCTGTTCAGGCTAATCCCATTTCGGAACTGTGCTGAATTACCTTCCCGAATTCCCGTTCATCCAATCCACCTCAAATACACTCTCAGTAATACAAAATGGCACAATTCAGACCTGGCGTGCAATTCATGCAATCCATCCCTTAAATAATAGCATGGCATTTGTTTTATCCACCCACATTTTATTTATTTATTAATTCTAATCTAATCTATGAATTAGTATGATGAGAACATGCATGGATGTAGGAGGCAACCACCTGAAAATTCCTAACAACTATATATATATATATATATATATATATATCAAAAAATAGCCACCCTCCCAGTATAATGCATCGAAACCTACTAATTCTAAAAATACCTTTATCTCTTCTGCCTCCTTTATCAATGCTTCTTCTTGAAAGATGTACTCTGAAATTCCCTAATCTCACTAAATTCTGTCATATAATTTAATAGATTTCTCTATCATCTCCTAATGAATATTATCAAAAGCAAAAAATCATTGTAATTTAATTCTACTTTCTATATTATATTAAACTTTACTTTCAATATTATATTTACATTTTCTATTTTAAAGTGCGCCATGCTAAATAAATAATGATTATTACTTACATTTGGAGAGCTGTATTTCAATCATTTCATCGTCATGAAGGATGGAGAAGATAATCAAGAATTAAAATCAACATTCAGTAGCAGGAACGAAGATTGAAACATGAAATAGAAGAAGAAAAATAACTTATTAGTTTATAATCAATAAATTTAAATTGAATTAAAAATAAAATTAATAATAAATACTGACCTCGGAGTTAATAAAGGGTTGATATTTCTCGCAGATTAAACTCGAAGAACAGCTCGTAGACTTGAATTGATGTCCATCACTCTCGCCTCGATAAAGAAAAAAATAATTAAGATTAGATATTTATATTATATACAGGAAATAAAAAAATAAGATATAAATAAATAAATAATATTAATAGGATTAAAAAAGTGTATAGATTTTTAAAAATATTATCTTATTGCTGTAATATTAAAATACTAAAATTATTTTGCATTCTATTCTATATAGAACCATGATTATAATAATTTATAATACGCATTTAATAGACATATAATAAAAATATCTTAGAAAACATCAGAAAACTAATTATGATTATATTATTAATTTCACGAAGATTTTATTCTGTTTCATTGATATATAGGTAATAGAAATATTATTCATTTTTCAAAAGTGTTATAATAATATGAAATTGACAAAACAATATTCATATGAGATTTGAAAGGAACGGTGTGAGCGATAATGAGATTAGAAAGAATTCTTATATAGAATATTTAAATATTATATTTATTATTATATGGATATAAGAAATTTATATTTTTTTGATTTATAATTATATTATATGAATTTTGAAAATAATCAGCACATCTTATTATTTTTTAAATAAATAAGTTTTAATAGGATTAATATATATATTGAAATAAATAAATATATTTAAAGAAAAATAAAATTTTGTATATGATTTTTTAATTTTTAAATAATTTTAATTCAACTTTTAATAAAATTTAATTAATGAGATCTGATACAATATTTAAGATTAATTCTTTTCAAAGATTTGAATGAAAAATTTATAAATTTATTTGGGTATATGAATAAAAAATTATAAAAATGCACTTTAGAAAATTTAATTTTTATTGAAATATTTTTTTTTTTAAAGTTCACTAATCTTCCTTTTAATTAATAAAAATAAATAATAAAATTACAATTAATTCTTGATTAGCGACTGATTAAGGGATGATTTCAGTGGAGAGAGCGTCCAGTGTCTCACACTACGCAGGGAAGGGGAACTGACTGCGTACGAGTCGCCCTCCTGCATGAGGAGGTCAGTTCAGGCGGCGGAGGGGCATGGAGAGGGGCGAGCGGGGAGTGCTGAGGTGAGCGCTCTACTGCAAATTATTTCAAATAAAATACATATTAAAATAAAATAAAATAAACAAATATTAATTTTTAAAATTAGTGGTGTTTTAGAATACATCTTAA
The DNA here is from genome assembly GCA_963082975.1 of Labia minor. NCBI lineage: Eukaryota > Metazoa > Arthropoda > Insecta > Dermaptera > Spongiphoridae > Labia > Labia minor. Next base: position 11,458,284 of record OY720347.1, on the reverse strand, counting down.
ATCGAATCATTAAGTTTAATTCTATTAAATCAATAAGCTTAATTTTATTCAAAGATCATAATGAAAATTTAAAAAAAAATTATAAATATATCAATAAGAAGTTCATTAATTAAATTATCATATTTTGAAAAAAAACAAGGAGGTGGCGTATTAATGTAAATGGTTCAATTTAAATTTAAAATTGTTTGCCGAATGTGATATAATTTTAATTTAATGTAAATATATTTCATAAGTTGACCTGTGGCCAGGTCCGAACCGACCGACGGTTTGAAAAAAATTAATTTCCAGCTAATAATATATATGTAAGACCAGGCTGTGACGTCATGAATGGCTGGATGACGTCATATAATTTTAAATTAAGAAAAATACTAATAAAGATGATTTTTCTCGAGAATAAAACCACCACAAAGTGCATGATTCGTGGTGATATGTAAAAAATATCCTCATGTGAAATTTGGTGTGATAATAACCCTTCCCTTTATATCATTGATCGATAATACTACCACTTCCGGTTTCGGGATTTGCACCAAAAGTTGATCAATTCATCCGTCTGTCCGTCCGTCTGTCCGTCCGTATAGATGTGTACAGCCTGAACGGCTTAACGGATTTTGATGAAATTTGGTATATTTACTTAATGCATCAGTGGGATGAATTGATCAACTTTTGGTGCAAATCCGGAAACCGGAAGTGGTAGTATTAGCGATCGACGATAAGAAGGGAAGTGTTATTTTCGCACCAAATTTCACATAAGGAGATTTTTTTACATATCACCACGAATGTATTGGTTTTATCCTCGGGAAAAATCATCTTCATTATGTTTTTCTTAATTTAAAATTATATGACGTCACCCAGCCCTTCATGACGTCACAGCCTCGGGTAACGCCGGCAACGCCGGCTACTTCAGCTATATATTATAAATAAAATAAAATTAAAAATATTTATGTTATATCCCTATCTGTTTTTACATTAATAGATATATTAAAATTATTTGAAATTGTTTCTGTAGCTGGAAATTAATTTATTTCAAACCGTCGGTCGGTTCGGACCTGGCCACAGGTCAACTTATTTGTTTTTTTTTTAGTACCAAATTGAAAATATTTAGAAAAAAAAGTTCAAGAGCCTCGTAATCTCGCGGCACAGTGGTTGAGAATCACTGACTTAGAAGATTATAATATTTTAAATTTAAATTTTACAAAATCTAGAATACTGTGATCGAATAATAAACTATACTTATTTGTTTATAAAATGAAAAAATCTTGTTCAGTTCAACCTATTTCAGGTGTCGTTAGTGCAGATTATGAATAATGTAAAAGGCCCTTTTGGCTTCTTCATTTCCCCAGGCGCCCCTCTGGGCGCGAACGTTTTTTGATTCCTATCCTCTGATAATAGATGATCAGAACGAACTTCTTTACAGCCCTTTGCAGCCACAGTAGCACCAACGAGCTACAATTAAGACATATATCACACACGAAGAGTGTGGCTATTCATTGGAGAGTGAACCACTCCCCCACTCACTCTATCCAACATGCCTGGTATTCATTTTCTCCCTCTGCCCCTTTCTGGACCATTTTTTACTGATTCAAAAGAGAACAACGAGCTCTCGTATAATAAACTCCAAACTCTCTCAAACACACACACACACACACACACTCATATATACAGACAAACACTATTCACATATGAAATAAATTATATTAAAAAAGTTAATGTTTATTTATGATGATTTTAGGCAATTCTATTTAACACAATTCACCGTGTAGGTAGAAAAGTAGACACCCAAGTAAATAATTATATTATATATAGAAAGATGACGATTGTGTCAGTAATTTATCTAATCATTTTATAAATTACAAATATATGTCTATAGATTAATCATTAAACGCTTTTTCTTTAATAATCAGTGGTGTATTGGGAGGGGAACGCGGGGGAACGACGTTCCCTTACCTTTTTTCAGAACCGGAACGCTTTCCAGTACTTTTTCATGTCCCGACAACTCCCACTTAAATCTACTGTTAGAATATCTTTTTTTGTATTCGTTAAAATTTTGTATAGTAAGAATAAGAAAAAATAAAAACTTATATGGAAAAAAATAGTTTAGGACTTTTTTTTTGCTCCCACTATGCGTTCCCTTACTTCTTATTTTATCAATACATCACTGAGACTAGGTTTTTCTTTATTTACTGTATAGCCTTTTCTTAGTTAGTAAATCAAATAAAAATAAACAATTATTTCAATATTATGTAGAATGTAAATAATGAAATTCGATGTAAAAATTAAAATGTAAATGTATACTAATTACGAATCACCAATTGATGGTAAAAATTAAAACAACTCTCAATTAAATCTACTGTTAGAATTTCTTTTTTTGTGTTCATTAATATTTTGTATAGTAAGAATAAGAAAAAATAAAACTTATATGGAAAAAAAATAGTTTAAGACTTTTTATTTGATCCCACTATGCGTTCCCTTACTTCTTATTTTACCAATACATCACTGTTAATAATTAATAAATTTAATATTCACTTTTCATCATAAATCAATAAATTAACTTTTCTATTAAAGAAAAAAATAAATTCAAATTGAAATAAAAAAAAACTTCAGTAATTAAATAAAATCCAATCAATTTCAGAGTTACCTAAAAGTTTTTTAGCATTTGGATTTTATTCTTCGGAATTGTTGATATTTCTTGTATTGTCCGTTTACTTTGATTAATAAATACTATCCCACATAGATTATGAGAAATAACTAAATATCCGATATGCCAATGGAATACATTTTCTAAAATCACTCATAGGACTGCATAACCTGCTTTACAATTAGAATTTTCACCAATTGGCAATCATTTTTACTATCTCGCAAGAAAATTGTGTGTGTGTGTGTGTGGACATGATTACGTAAAAACGGGTTGAGCTAGAATCATGAAATTTGGTTCATCTGAATTATTCAAAATTCGTAGTTTTCTATCAACTTTTGAGAAATGTAGCTCATCCGGAAGACTCATTACCTACAACGTTTTTATTTTTTTTCCTCTAAAGTGACCGTAAAAATAAAGATATATGTTTGATAGTTTTTCACATGATTAAAAATTGTATAAAACTGCTATATATAGAATTTCAGCTTGATTGAATTGCTGAAAGTACCGGAATTAATTTTTAACACGTTTACTGGCAATCACGCGCCAGCACATAACTTGGTGCCATCAACAAAGAGCCAAAGACCCGCTGGTTTAATAAATATTATTTATTAATTTTAATTTATAATTTGTAATTAATTAAATTTAATTTAAATATAATATATGTTATTTAATCCAATTCATATTGCGAGATAGTCGAGTGGAGACACTCCAGCTTATTTTTTTATAGTGAATTGTGAATTCTAAGGGCCTCTTGAAGGATACTCGTTGTAAAAAAATTCACTTTATACTGCCGACTTGAAATCTAAGACGGTGACTGGTGATGAGATCGGACAGCATTTCAGATAACCTACTCTTCCTCCTCCCTCCACTAAAATTTATGAAAACTTGTCTTTTTCTTCTTTTCTTTTTTTTAATATATATCTAATCTAGCTAATCTTATTATAACTATTTGTAAGTAACAAAAACTTTCTGTATATATTTATATGTATGTTTATAACTATATCTCTTTAATTTTTAAAAATATACACAGGATTTTTTATAAAATTGAAATGAAAAATCAATGAGGTTTTAGACGATGTCATTTATTAGAATATAATTTTTAATGTTTTTTTTTTTAATTAAAGTAATTATTAAAAAAGCCTATAAATATATCAAACAAAATAATACAATCATTCAAGATGGCTTTGGAATGTATATTATTATTAATATTTTATCTTATTATACCTACTAGAAAAAAATTGTATATATATATATATATTTGTATTTATGTATTAAAACGCTCGCGAAGCATTTTTTTTGAAATTTACAACATAGATAATAATCATAAAAAAAATCGATCTGTATTGGTTTCAGCCTCGGGAAAAATCATCTTTATTAGTTTTTTCTTAATTTAAAATAGTAAATTTAAAGCAACTACGTCAGACAGTGCTTCCTTAAAAACAAAATATTATGAATAAAATAAAATTAAAATTATTTATGTTATATTCACAGGCAATACTGCTGTCTTTCGGTGCATTAATACGCAAGTTTAAGGGGTGTATGTCTTATGACTATTTTTTTTATTTTATGTTCTTTTAAATTATTTTAACGGCGGCTTTATGAACCATGTATTAATATTACCAGCCAAATTTTTTTTTAATGACCGAGAGGTGGGTACTTATTATTTTAATTGATGAATAAAAAGATTTAAATTATTTATTTAAGATCATAACAATTATTATTGAAATTAATGAGTGTTGTAAAATAAATATAGTCTGTTGAGTGAAGAAAATCATATTTCAAATTAATTTAATTAAAATAAATTACTTTCTAAGTACTAAACTTATTTCGAATTTTTTCTAACGTTCGAAGTGTCTGTCACCTTTCTAATATGTATTTAGTAGTGGCGCTACAATTTGTATTTCTAGTAGTTATGAATAATATGAATTTGAATTTATTTATAAGAAAAAAGTATGTGAACTTTTTACCAGACTCATTGAAATTATTTTAAAGTAAAGTAATATTGACTACTAAAACATGTTTCACAAATATTTTTTTTAGTTTGTAAAAATTTTAAGAATTAAAATAATAAAATTATATGTAAAATAAATTTAAATGAATGGGTAATAGGGCGGAAAATTTGACATCTGCCCTGGGCGGCAGAGACCTAAGCTACACCACTGTGAAAATAAATACCAAAGGTTATTATATTCATTTTGATAATAAATAGATAAATCGTATAATTTAAATAACTATGTTTTTAATGCACAAAAAAGTTAATTTATATTTGATATAGTAGAAGTCAATTGTTTCTCTTATTCTTTCTGAGCTAACCTTCTGTGGAATATTGATATTAGTTTTATATTATATGGTAATTTATGCACACATTTTATTGAATGAATGTCTCAAGAAAAAAACAGTATGCAAATCTTATTGGACTTGACCCTATATGCCAAATGCAATCGATCGATCTCAAGCAAAATATCTTTTATGAATTATCAATTTTATCCATAAATGGCTAATGATTGAATAAAAATTATGATCATACTTTTTATCCAATCATATTTATATTGATATTATTTATATTGATGAAAAGATATGGAAATATGAATAGATATAAATTAATAATAAATTCGAAAATATATTGAATTTTAATATTTATATATATATATATACTTACTATCTTATATATATATATAAGTTAACCTTGTCTTCTTTTATTCTTTGATTTTAAATAAATGTTGTAATAATTACATTTATAAATTTAAAATAGATTAATTTAAATAATAATATTTTAGTCTTTTCATGATTAAATATTAATTAAGTAGAATATAATTTAAATGTCAAGATGGAATCACATTTATTATAACTATTTTTATTATTAATTTCTCTCTAATAATCAAATATAATTTATATAAAATATTTATATTCCAAATTTTTTTTTTAATTTTGTTTCATTTACTAATTATTAGAAAAAATTTAAGAAATATTTTTGTAATTACGAGAGCAGGTCAATAAGTCCGTGACTTTTTGAATTATTCGTCTCTTAGGTAAAATGAGAACACTGCTCCTGCCAGCAGGTAACCATCCCCTGACATCTGTCGAAATTTGAACCAACTGGGTTTTTTTAGTTTTTGTTTGACATTCATTACTACGTGTTAGGAGAAGAAAATGAAAAAAGTGAATTCCCATGAAAATCCACGAATTGCGATACGAAATGCTTCTTCATCCGTCCTATTCTCCGGATTTAGCTCCGAGTGACTATTTCTTGTTTCCAAACCTGAAGAAATGGCTCGACGGAAAGAGATTTGACTGCAACGATGAAATCATCTCACAAAAAAATACCTATTTTGATGTCCCCGACAAATCTTATTTTTTGGAAAGGATAAAAAAATTGGAGAAAAGATGGACGAAGGAGAGACTATGTCGAAAAATAAAATAATTTTTTATACATAAACCTGTGTTTTATTCAAAAAGTCACTGACTTATTGATCTGTTCTCGTATATAAAATACGAAGTTTGTACCATATACTAGTACAAAAGAGAGTATCCGATTTCTCTCATTAGATGATAAATATTAAAATAATTATAATATTAATAATGCAAGTCTAAACAAAGTAATGAGAATTTGATTTTTTGTTTAGAATTCTCTTTAAATCAATTATAATTAGAAAATGAAATAGAATTAGAGTGTCTGAGAATAGATTAACTATTATTTCTAAAATTGTATTTTCTAATATTATTAACAATATTTATAGAATTTTTTTTTTTGGAAATGACAGAGATGATGTTTAACCTATGGTCCTAAGTTTATAAGATCTTAAGATTATAGAAAAATCAATGATTTAATTTTCAATAGCAAATGTACTTTATTATTATGTTTATTCGTGTATGCATAATAAACAAATAATAAATAAATATAATATTTAATATTTTACAATACGACCGACGATAGGAAGGGAAGGTTTTGTTTTCACACCAAATTTCATATGTGGAGATTTTTACATAACATACATTTTGTTAACTGAAAAAAGTTATTTAGCATGATATCCGTCTGTCTGTCTGTCCATCCGTTCGTCTGCCCATTGTGTGTAAACTGATTTTGATAAAATTTTGTCTATTCATTTAATGCATCAGCTTTTAGTGTATATCTGGAAACCGGAAGTGGTAGTTTACAAACTATTAATTGTATATTCATTATCGGAAATTTTTCACTTAAAATATAGTAGTAATTATACTAAATATAAAAAGCAAGATAATATAATATACGGTATTCATTTTAATTCATGTTTTAAAATTTTTTTTTTTTAATACTTTATATATTGGGATATATTGTTTAAAAATTTACTTATTTCAAATCGTCGATCGGTTCTGTCCCTGGCCACAGCTCATTTTTTACCGACCGACGATAGTAAGGGAGGTATTGTTTTCACACCAAATTTCACATGTGGAGATTTTTACATATCTCCACGAATCATGCATTTTCTTAACAGAAAAAAGTATTTTTAGCATGATGTCTGCCTGTCCGTCCGTCGGTCCGCCCGTCTGTGTGTCCGTATAGATGTGTACAGCTTGAACGGCTCAACGGATTTTGATAAAATCTGGTATATTTACTTAATGCATCAGTAGCATGAATTCATCAACTTTTGGTGTATTTGCGGAAACCGGAAGTGGTAGTATTACCGATAGACGATAGGATAGGGAAGGGTTATTTTTACATCGAATTTCACATGAGGAGATTTTTTTACATATCTCCACGAATCATGCACTTTGTATTGGTTTTATCTTCGGGAAAAATCATTTTCATTAGTTTTTTCTTAATTTAAAAATTATATGACGTCACCCAGCTCTTCATGACGTCACAGCCAGCGCCTTCTTATGTATTATAAATAAAATAAAAGTAAAAATATTTATGTTATCTCCAAATCTTTTTTTATTTCATTAATATATACATTTCAATTATTTGAAATGGTTTCTGTAGCTGGAATTTAATTTATTTCAAACCGTCGGTCGGTTCTGCGTCTGGCCACAGGTCAACTTCTCTAATATAGTATGATCAATAAGCAAATATCAATCTCGGTATTTTCTTTTCTTTAATTTCTCGTAAAAGAGTGTATGTATATCCAGGTGAATCTCTCTCGGGCCGTCATCGTTTGAATGTAAAGGGACGAAATGCAGCAGCCAGGGTTCGGTTGCCAAGGCAACTGCCTCCCCATTGGTCCAGAGGAGCAAGACGTCTCCATCCCCAGAGCACACGTTTCATACACACCGAGAGAGCGAGAGAGAGAGATGCGACAAGATTGACGATGGTTTTGGCAACAGAGCCAGGCCATTGCTCATCGCAGATCGCGCACTTCGATTTAGATAGCCATATGCGAAATATTGACTACATTAATATTACACGCATACATGCCCAACGCCCAAAACTGATCGCTTATCTTAATACCTAGTCGTCCGTACATGGACCTTAAACCTTCGGACAATCGGCCAATTTCCAATGGACAATTAAAAAAGAATACCAAATTGAAAGAAAAGAAATGGGCAATGAAGAAGCATGTAATGAAGATTAATACAAACACCTGAGAATTTAAAAAAATAAAAATAAAGAAAATCTCAATCTCATCCATTTTAATAAAAATATTTTATATGCATGATATTATAAAATTTAAAATAATCTTATTTTATACTAGTTGAACATGTTGCAAACGGTGTTCGCAATTTCAGTTTAAAATGAATTAATCGTGGTTTGCAGCAATTAAAATTTAAGTTCTTTGAAAACAATATTTTTCGTATACCTAATGATCATTTTTTAGTAATCTACCTTGAACGGAATTTTCATTAAGTTAGTTTAAGTTAGTTTAGTTTAGTTTTTCACATGATTAAAAATTGTATAAAACTGCTATATATAGAATTTAAGCTAGATTGAATCGGTACTTTACCGGAATTAATTTTTTAACACTGCAAATCTCACCCGCCAACATGTGCCTGGTGCCATCAACATGCGTTGGTTTAATAAATATGATTTATTAATTTTAATTTATAATTTATAATTAATTAAATTTAATTTAAATATAATATATTATATATATAATCCAATTCAAATTCCGAGATAGTCGAATGGAGACACTTATGTTTTCTGTAATTTTTTCCTGATTTTAATTATCAATAAATCTTTCATAGTTTATTTTTATTATAATATTAACAAAATAATTGGATTAGTTATTTTGAATAAAAAAAAAACTATTAAAGGTACTATAGGGGAAACCATTTCGAAAATTCCCCATTATAGACATTTCATCATTTATGGAATATTTAAATTAAAATGTATATAATTTTTACGATAATAATCAAGACAAATTTATTTGCCTGAAAGAAGAAAGATTAAACAAAATTTTTAAAACCAATTTTGAAAAAACTATAAACAGGTATAAATATAAAAATCAATGGAGAAATGTGATGCTTATGTTGAATTAAAAAGTTGTAACATTGCTGACATTGAACATTATATTCAAAATATATATGTGATATGAACACCTTTTTGTTATTGTATTAAGCTGTTCATATATACCAATAAATATAAATCATTTTGTTTTTTACCTGTGATCGTTATATTATCTCTTATTATCCTATATATATATATATAAGTAAATTATAGTAAACACATACACACATACACACACACACACACATATATACATTTATCTCAACCTTAGTGAAAATGATTCAGGAACCTTCAAAACGTATAAAAACATCAAAATCTCAACATCGAAAATTTTCGTGATCCCAATACTATCTCTGGCGAGAGTAAAAAAGTAATGATTTTTTTAAGTGATCCCGTACATATATTATAATTACAAAAGAGTAAATATTTTTTATTGTAGAATTATAAATATATTAGCATATGCAATTTTCTACTATTATAAAAATCAGATTTAAATAGAGAAGGATGATAATAAAGAAAAAAAAGTAAGAGAAAAAAAAGAAGAGATATGAGAGGGTTCGATTAAAGAGCTCATCTCAATTTAATGAAGCTCAAGAAGTCATCAATCAATATTCAAGCCGATTTGCATACGAAGAAAGGAGAGAAAAGTTAATTACAAAACGATTGAACGTTTGGTTTAAGAACATAAAAATAAATGTTCAAAAAAATCAGAAAATCATTTATTAAGAAAGATTGATTTTTTTTTCTATTTAGATGAAAATATTTTTGGGGTGTTATTTTATTAATATTTATTTTGATAGGTTAGATATTTATTATTTTGTATATATGTATAGGGGGAAAGAGCATTTCATCACAAGGCCAAAGGCCATGATTATATCTTGTAGTAAATGTATATATTTGTATATAAAATGTATTATTTTTTCAAAATAAAGATAATTATTATTATTATTATTATTTATTAGTTATTTATTAGTTATGATGATCATGATATCTTTTGTATCTAATAATAATAAGTACCTGGAACACCGATTTATCGCTTGACTCTTTAATAAATTAATACAATTTATTATTATAAACTTTAAAAATTTTACAATTTTCTAATTACTTATTACAATTGTAGAATGGGTTTTCTAAAAATGTTCCATCAAAAATTTGTTTTCTAAAAGGATACAAACTAATTAAAATAACTTGATTTTCATTTCAAGATGAAAATAAATTCAAATTTACTTGATAAAATATTTGATGCTACATTATATATATGTATTTATATATATGTTATAATTAGATGGTATCAGTTTTATATTTTTCAAAGTAGCAATAGCTTATAGACTATTTCGACCAAGGATTACTACTGATAATAATATAAATTCTGAAATTATTTTGACCCCTGTTCTTGTCTATATTTTAATTAAGAAAGGAGGTTGTATTTTTTCTTTTTATTTATAATAATCCAATATCATTTATATTATTTATAATTTAATCTAAAAAACTTGTTATAATTAATATAATATAATTTATTTAATATTATTAGATCAAATTTATCCAACAATTTATTTGAAATTCCTTTATTATTGTTATATGTTTAAATGTTGATAACTTCATGAATATTTTTTTTTGGTGGGGGAATGATAAATATATTTCGTAATTTAATTCTAAAATATTATTAAAATACATATTTTTAATTTTATTTCGAAACTAAATAAAAAATTTTAAAATATTTTAAACATAAAAAATATGAATACAATATCAATTAAAAAAGAATGGCGGGATGCAAATTTCAATATGGATGACGTAATTGCTGACGTCATTTAAATTTACTATTTTAAATTAAGAGAATACTAATAAAGTTGATTTTTCTCAAGGCTGAAACCAATACCAATATTCTTTATAAATATTATATATGGTGTGAATTTCAAAAAAAATCCTTAGAGTGGTTTAATATCTCAAAAATATACAAATATCTATATATATATTTATATACAATTTTTGTTAGTATAAGATAAGATAAGATAAGATAAGATAAGATAAGATAAGATAAAACTCTTTTTATTGAGTGAAATTAGTTTATTTTTTTTATTTAACATTGATTTTTTCTTTATAGGAGGTAGGGTCAAAAAGTTCGCGGAATTGGTTATTAAAAATTTATTAAAAATATTTATAACATTCTTACATTATTTCCCTTCAAAATACTCTCCTCCTGCGTCTACACATTTATTCCACCGTTCATATAATTGTTGGAAACACTCTTAAAAGCCGTTTTTTGAAAGTTCCTTCAGCCGCTCCGTCGAATTTTCAATCACCTCTGACGAATCAGCAAAACGATGTCCCTTCAATGCCATTTTTAACCTTGGAAACAGGTAGAAATCTGGTGGTGCGAGATCGGGAGAATATGCACAATTTGTCGAACGCGCTCAACATTGTCGTCTGTAGTGGAAGTGGAAGGCCGCCCAGTCCGAATGTCATCATCAATTGTTGTGCGACCGTCGCGAAAACGCTTATGCCAACTCGTAAACTGCTGTTTTCTTCATCGCAGAATTTCCGTATGCTTTTTTTAGCATCTCAAGAGTCTCCGAGGGTGATTTCTCCAGCAACACACAGAATTTAATATTGCCACGCTGCTCTAATGACGACATTGCACAATCCGACGAAAGAAAGAAACTACGATCTACAATATTAAACACCGAACGCACGGAACCAACTACAACTGCCTGCTAACCTCAAAAGCACATTCACTACCAGTTATGCCAACCTCACAAACAAAAATTTCCCTTTCAGCTAAGAAATACTTGACTATAAGCGACCATTCCGCGAACTTTTTGACCCTACCTCGTATTATATTATAATATAATTAAACAATTTATAAATTAAATTTTTTATATTATTTTGATTTGTTCATTTTTAAATATTGTTTTAATTTAAAAACATGGAAGGATGTTTTTTTTCCCAATTAATAATTTCATAAATTAATATAATATTAATTCAACATTCATCTTGTGATATTTAGTTATAGTGAAAATATTTTTAAACATCAAATGAAATATAAAAAGTATAGAAAGTAAATGTTTCTTTTATTCACATGAATAATCATTGTTAATAAAAGATGAAGAAATAGAAATTCTATATCAATTTTTACTATCTCGCCAGAAATAGTATTGCGATCACGAAAATTTTCGATGTCGAGATTTTGATGTTTTTATACGTTTTTGAAGGTTCCTGAATCATTTTCAATAAGGTTGAGAAAAATGCCTGTGTGTGTGTGTTTGTGTATGTGTGTGTGTATGTGTGTATGTATATAGACAAGATTACACAAAAACGTGGTGCCATCAACCAAAGATAATAAATATTATTTATACTTTTGAGAAATGTAGCTCAACCGGAAGAGGCTCATTACCTACAACGTTTTGATTTTTTTTCCTATAAAGTGCCCGTAAAAATAAAGATATATGTTTGATAGTTTTTCACATGATTCAAAATTGTATAAAACTGCTATATATAGAATTGCAGCTTGATTGATTCCTTGAAAGTACCGGAATTAATTTTTTAACACTGTAAATCACGCGCCGGCACGTGACATGATTAAAAATTGTATAAAACTGCTATATATAGAATTTCAGCTTGATTGAATTGCTGAAAGTACTGGAATTAATTTTTTAACACTGCGTATCACGCGCCAACACGTGACGTGAGCCAAACATGCGCTGATTTAATAAATATTATTTATTAATTTTAATTTATAATTTAATTTAAATATAATATATATTAATTAATCCAATTCAAATTTGCGAGATAGTCGAGTGGAGACACTCCAGCTTATTATTACCTATATTATTAATATTGGTATAATTATTACTTATAATATAATTATAATCATAATCTAAATATATATATATATATAGGTATTTTTATTACCTATATTATAAATAAAAGGTATACTGATCCGTTTTCTCAAAATATCACATTTTTTTTGGAGATTTGATGAATACTTTATTGATAATAAAATCTAAAATACAGGGTTACTTTATTACCCTCCTTCGACTCTCCGTTTCTCTCTTTCTCTTACCCTTTCTTGTAACCTTCAAGTTACATATCATTTAGAGTTTAACTAAGACGAATGTTTGTGTCTTGGTCCATTCTCGTTTTCTAAGCCTCGACATCATAAAATGATTTTTCATTAGAGAGAGAAAGAAAATGTATGAGTAACTCAGTGGCAAGCAGTAATTTGTCTCTTTTCTTCACTAAAACCCACCACCAGCCAACCATCTTCATGTTCGTTTAAATCAAAGCTAATTTAAAATTCAAATTCAAATTTATATATACTCCTATATATATATAAGATAAAGTTTATAGGATGTCCCATAAGTTACAATTTACTTCATCAGTTGACAATCTCTTAAAATTAGTTTTAAAATTAATACCCAAATTTGATATAAGAATAAAATAAAAAAGAACCATTAAACTACATAGAAAAGTGTAAAAACATTTTTAAGGATAACAAAATTAAACACTGTCAAGAAAAATGTCTAGTATTGACATTTCGATAGCTACTAATTACTGATTTCCTAAGTGTATATTTATTATTTGTATACAAATACAAATTTAAAATAATATATATATATGAAGGCGCCATTGGGTGTGTGTGTAGCGAACCTGCCTCACATTCACATGGTCCCGGGTTCAAGTCCCGGGCCTGGCAAGGGAATTTCCCTAGCTGAGGTCTATGGGACGGAGTCCGGGAACAACATTGGGGAAAAGCTACTGGATAGCGCCTCCGATCAAGAAAATCAAGATAAAGGTTGAGAGGACCCGTTCTACTGATCATAGGACACCTCATTGATATAACCGGCTTGATAGGCGTTGTCCTTGCGTCAGAGGTTTTATATCTATATTTATCATAGGAATATGGGAATTTTAGGAATAGCATTTGAAAATGGCATTTAGCATCATGAAGCGATTTTATACTGAACCAGATTATCTATTTATCCAATTATGTTCACAAAATCTGTGTTTATTGCCTGAAAGGAACAACCGTTTCAGGTCATAAAACTGCATGTCAATCATTTAAAAAAGAAATATGGTATTAAAATTTAATTTCTTTAACTTTGATTCACAGATTAATTAAAATAATTCAAATAATAATTCCGAAATATTTTATTTATTAAAAATAAATTTGGCTCTGAAATTATACTCTTATTTACTTTTTACCGACCGACGATAGGAAGGGAAGTTATTGTTTTCACACCAAATTTCACATGTGGAGATTTTTACAAATCTCATTTTGTTAACAGAAAAAAAGTATTTTTAGTATAATTCTGTCCGTTTGTCCGTCCGTACGTATAGATGTGTACAGCTTGAACGGCTCAACGGATTTTGATAAAATTTGGTATATTTACTTAATGCATCACTATGATGAATTCATTAACTTTTGGAGTATATCCGGAAACCGGAAGTGGTAGTATTACCGATCGACCTTAGCAAGGAAATGGTTTTTTCACACTAAAGCTAAAGGTAGCTGGAAATTAATTTATTTCAAACCGTCGGTCGGTTTTGTGCCTGGCCACAGATCAACTTATTTTCTTTCTTGCTTCTTTCTAAAATTATAACCACTATCAAAAATATATCATTTCAATGATTTAGTTTTTGTCAATGTTTTATTTATCTATAATTTTTAAAGCGTTATTTAATGTATTTATTGTATGTATTTTGTGATAATAATTGATCATATTTGAAATGTGTTATCTTTTGTTCTTAAAGACTTTTTGAATTGATTCATCTCTTCCTATTCTAAAGGATACGAATGAATAAATTTTTGTCTATTATAAATGATAATGAAAGAAAGGGTGTGAAAGAGAGAGAAAGCAAGAAAGAGTCAAACCACCACCTCATCAAACAAATTGAATTCAATTTGAAATGAACTCAAGTAAATATGAAAAACATTTATTTTTGTCTCGTTGATAGCAATCATTAGGTCGATATAGTTATATAAATGATGAGATGGATATATATATATATATATTTACAATCCAATTGAAAAGAACAATCGAATGGGGTAGAATCTATCTGGAAGCGAATGCCCTTTGCCCCATGCCTATTGTGACGGTGCTTACCCCATCGATGAGAACCGACGCGCCACTTGCAGTCGTCACCCACGAGGCTTAAATCCTGTCCACGATCCAAACTATCATTAGTATTCATTAACATGAATCAATGTATGAGAGAGAGAGAGAATTGAAGTTGTATGAGTAGAAGGGAAGGGTAAAGACAGATGGGACACCTTTATTAGTAAAATATAGCATTAGATAATTATCGTTCAATTAGAAAATAAATATGGAGTACGAAATGTATATATATATATATATATATATTTGTATTTGTGTATTAAACCGTAGGATTTTTTTGAAATTCACAACATAGATAATAATTATAAAGAAAAATCGATCTGTATTGGTTTCAGCCTCGGGAAAAATCATCTTTCTTAGTTTTTTCTTAATTTAAAATAGCAAATTTAAATGACGTCAGCAACTACGTCAGACAGAGCTTTCTTAAAGACAAAATATTATAAATAAAATAAAATTAAAAATATTTATGTTATATTCACGGGCCTTTCGGTGCATTAATATGTACGTTTAAGGGGTGTATGTCTTATGACTATTTTTTTTAAATTTATGTTCTTTTAAATTATTTGAAATTTCTTTCACATATTTTGTCGTTTATTTATTTTAAATAATAATCTTAATCTTAAATATTCATAGTTCATAAGGAATAATTTTTTTAAAGTACCGTGTGGCTCGGTGAACCAGGTGCCCTTAAACGTACATTTTAATCCACCGAAAGGCCCGTGGATATAACATAAATATTTTTAATTTTATTTTATTTATAATTTTTTGTTTTTAAGGAAGCACCGTCTGACGTAGTTGCTGATGTCATTTAAATTTACTATTTTAAATCAAGAAAATACTAATAATTATTATATATATATACGTATAAAGAGAGAGAAAGAGAGAGAGAGAGAGTGAGCAAATGAAAGGTTATTATAATCGAATTTGTTTATAATGGGTAAATTACTGATTTATCATTGGCAGATAGATAGAAAGAGAGGGAGATAGATTAACCGCCACCAACATTCCACTGTCTTTTTAAATTATTAAACAAATTGGACTATTTAGAGAAGAGATAAGCGTAAATTATCATTCGATCTTTTAATTTATTTAATATACATCGAGATACACCGAGAGAGAAAGAGAGGCAAATAAATATGGAATTGGAAAATATTGATTTGCTCACCAATATCAAAACAATACAAAATAAAAATTGAATTCAATTTTATTTTTATTTTTCTTTTTTATTTTTATTTTTTTTTTGGCATATTGTAAATGATTGTATCGAAAATATATAAAATTATTTTTTCTTTTTATCAAAACAATTATTAATAATAATGATAATATAAATTCAGATACAGAAAATGAAGATTAGTATTCAACAGTTAAGGCAGTGTTTTCCAACCTGTGGGGCGCGAGACTGTTGTAAGGGGGGCGCGAAGGTATTAGAACCAATTTGTTTTCTAAAATCTATAATAATCTATAATATGTTTTTGCTTAATTGAGTGTGTGTGGGTGTGTAATGAGTATGTGTTATTTTGTAGCCCATTAAATAAATTACTATATTATTATGCGAGTATTTATGAAATTAGATTAATACAAACATTAAGGGGGGGGGGGGCGTAAGAATTTTTTTTAAAAAAGGGGGCGCCGGTACAGAGAGGTTGGAAACCACTGAGTTAAGGAGTAGAAATTTTTAAAATGTATAATTTAGTTTTATTAAGGGGGGGGGGGGATATCTATCTACTTAGATTTCATTTCATTCCATTTACAATTTATATAAGAATCAGAACACAGAACTAATAGTATAGTAACAGAGAAATGAATTATCTATACCAAATATACATTTACGAACACAACTGATATAAGATGCAGTATAACTAAGTAAAATTTACCAAATTGTTTCTATAGATTAAGAATCATTACAATACAAGATATAATATTACGGAAATCTTATGGATATCTACCTATAGACAAATACATATAAAAAATATGATAAATTATTATTTTATTATTATTATAATAAAAATTTTATCTGTAGACTGTTTTAACTGTGGCTAGAATGGGAGAAGAAATTTATTGGTAGGGAGACCGAGTGGGAAACGTCCACTTGGAAGACCAAGGACACGGTGGGTGGATAATGTGGGAAAGGACGAGGGAGATGAGAGAGGGTAGGGATTGGAGGGTTGTGGCTCAGAATAGGGATACTTGGAGGGGTGTGGTCAAGAACTTTCGAGTCACAGAGATAGATAGATAGTAGTCTGTTTTACAATAAACTTATAGCAAAATATTTAGAAAAAATACAAAATAAAAACAAAATATTAGTTATATATGTTATAGTTAATACAAAAATTTCAGTAGGGTTATCACTTACTAGTTAAAGTATACTTTAACTAAAAAATCAGAAGATTATGCATACTTCCACTAGTTAGTATGTACACCTTTTTTCTATTGTAGATTAGTTAAGTATTTTACTATAAAGTTTATTATATATTGTTATATATGTTAGATATATATGATAGATAAACTACAATTTTATATTTGAGCATTAGATGTTGGCAGTATTTTATATAAATATATAGAATCAGATCATACATCAATCATCACACGTTATATCATCTAAGACAAGAATCTTTATTATCCAACAAATATTGGGTAGTTGAAAGGTGGTGGTGGTGTTGAGAATTAAGAGAAGTAAGTATCTTTTTATCCTAATTCTCAATAGCACCACCACCCTTCATCGATCGACGATTGGCATGTGTATAATAATAATAACTCGAATATATGGTAGTACTCAATAGTAGCATTATTATACATTTACTAGTCAATATTGTAAATGTCCAGCGAGAATCAGATCAATGTCAAATAATTCAAGTGACTACAGAGATAATAGTTATTTTATTTTTTATAGCATAACTGTTTCATAATATTCTAAAATATAATAAATATATAATTATTTTCGAAAAAACGATTTTCATAATATTTTTATTCGAGAAATTATTATTAATAAATCAATTCTTCAAAGATTTTGAGGTTAGAATCATTCAACTAAACTTTCACTAATGCAAATCCATGAGTATTTATACTAGTTGTTAATGAATGCATTGACTAGATAATGTATTGTCCTAACATTTGAGATAATGTATACTTTCACTAGTTAGTGTATTCATTCACTGCAATATATGTTTTAAATGTGTAAGGTATAGGTGTAATATGATTAAATTTATCAAGAATCAGTGAAAAATATTTTGAAATAATAATAATAATAAAATGGATTTAAATCTTCGGTGGAATTAACTTATGAAATGAAGAACCATCCGGAGCAGCATTTGCTCACCTTTTAGACTTTAGACGAATTCTTTGAAATAATGTTATAATTTTAAAAAAGGCATCATTCTTTAATGAATTTAATAATATTTAGGTAATATTAATCACTTTATATTTAATATCATTTTTATTAAAGACAATTTATTATTTACTTGACAACAGTGGCGTACCTAGAACTTTTGCCGCCCGGGGCGATCTCCAGTTTGCCGCCCTTTTTATTATAACTCAATCAAATAGTGGTACACATAAATAAATTATTAAGTTATTTAATCAATATTAATTAATACACAGAGTAAATTTTTTTACACATATTTGTATGCACTCGCAAACATATTAATATAATATTTACTCTTCTAGCTTTCATACTAGAAAAATCGTGTATAATGCTCTCAAAATTTATATTTATATTTTTTCCTGCTTTTCAAAAGAAAAATCGATGATTTAAAAAAATATTGGTATATCACTTCAAAGTAATCATATAAACTTTTCAAAAGAAATGACATTTATAAACTGATATCAAAAAATTTTAGTTAGGCAAAATTGCTGAACAAAATCGTAAAGATGCGTTTACGAATTCAACGAATTTTAATGAATAGAATAAAATAAAATTATTATCCTGTTCTTGGAATTAGAATTCAAAATTTACACTAAAATGCATTTATATACACCGAGGAATAATATTCGAAACTATATAGTTAATCATAATTACCACGTTTTTCTTAGCTTGCTTTTTTATATAAATCAAATAGTAAACTTATAATAATCATAATAATCATTTATTATTCAAGAAAGAAAAAAAATAAATATGAAATGAATAAGTTGTTTTTTACAACTATAACTAAATATAAAAAATGCCGCCCCAAGATAAGTGCCGCCCGGTACGCACCGCACCCACCGCACCCCACTAGGTACGCCACTGCTTGACAATAATTATTTAAAATTGATATGAAAATCAATTCAAGACTTTTTTTACCGATGTTAAGAAGGGAAGTTATTGTTTTCACGCCAAATTTCACATGTGTAGATTTTTACAAATTCCCACGAATCATGCATTTTGTTAACAGAAAAAAGTATTTTTAGCATGATATCTGTCTGTCTGTCCATCTGTCCATAGTGTGTCCGTATAGACGTGTACAGCTTGAACGGCTCAACGGATTTTGATAAAATTTGCTATATTTACTTAATGCATCAGTAGCATGAATTCATCAACTTTGTATATCCGCAAACCGAAAGTGGTTGTTTACAAAGTATTAATTTTATATTCATTGACGGAAATTATTTATTACATTAAACTCTTCTTCTTCTTCTTCTTAGCCTTATTTCCCACGGGGTGTGGGGTCGGCTCTTCTCGTTAATTGGCGCCAACTAAATCTGTTGTTGGCGTCGTCTGTAGAGAGACCAGATGCCATTAGATCTCCCGTTATACGGCAGGACCAGCTGGTTTTTTAGGCCTCCCACGCGGTCTTTGGTACTCAACCTTCGATGACGGTGATGATGGTGTTGACGACTTTTTGATGAAGATGTGGACGATTGATGGCAATGATGCTGATGCTGACCGGTGTGACGATGTTCGTGTTGGTGAAGATGTCGATGTTGATATTGATGTGGATGTAGATGTTGGACTATCTTCTTTAGCCCACCTCGTCCATAGGTGGGTAACCCTAACCCATTTCTCACATCGTCCGGGTGCTGACAATGTGCGTCGCTTGCAGGGGACGCCCTAGCCGTTAACCGTATAACATTTCTCCATTAATTGTTGATGCGACGCGAAGATGATCCAGCCGGCCTGTCGCTACAGCCTGACGCGTGGATTGGAAAGAAGGAAGAGGAAATAAAGGGGGATTGGGTCTGGATGGATGATTTGAGTAGGGCATGCACTCCCTTGGTCGAGGAATGAGAGAAAATGCATGTGCTCGCGTAGGGCAGTGGGCGCCACTCACTGAGGTAGATCTGTCTCTCACCGGGATCGTGAGAAGGTATCTACCCGCTACCCGCAGCAGCCGATGTTAAATTGAATTAGATTTTTTATTTTTATTAAATAAATAATCTTGAGTTCTATGCTGGGATTCGAACTCAGGCTTCCTGTGTAGAAATCTCGTACTCTACCACTCAGCCATGCTGCCGCCATTTATTACATTAAACTAACTGGTGAAATAATATATATATATATATATAATGTTGTTTTTAATTTTATTTTTAAATCGTCGGTCGGTTCTGTGCCTGGCCACAGCCTTTATTTTTGTTTACAATATTATTTTTATGTCTTTAATATATAGATATCTCTTTATGTAGATATATTCATCAATATAGGTAAAAAAATGGTTACTTTGAAATTATTAAATCAAATATTAATATTTGTCAAGGGGGCTAAATAGATTAATAGAGTACATAGATCAAAGCTTGCCTGAATGATAATATTTCATTTCACAATTAATATTCGAATAGATAGTTTAGGATGAATAGTTTAATCCATAGGGTTGTTTTAATAGACCATATATATGTGTTTCATTTATTTATTATTAAAATGGTTTGTCTAATTAATATCCCCCTCTTACTTTTTCTAGTGAATAGACTGTATGATACTGGTTGAACAAAGATTTTATCATCTGATTGAGATTGAGCAAACAAACATTCATTGGCGTGTCGCATTTAATATAGTATTTATAAATTCAGAGATTTTTTTTTATTCATAAGCAAAGAAATTGAATCATCAACTATCATCTACCATTCATTGCTGCATTTATTCAATTGACAATGTTTGCTTTATTATGAATAGAATTTTAGAGGAGGCCCATAAGAAACGATATGTGCCTATGCACGAAGTTTGTTCAAAAGAAAAGGTGAATTTTGTATTTTCGCGGGCTGTGTACATTTGATTATCGAATTTTTTTTTTTGATATGTTGGTACATATATGTTTCTCATATGTTGACATTATCAGACATTTTGGATTAGTATTTTGTTTTTGACAACTGAAAAAGTTAGTTTCGTTTTGAGTGTTCTTCGATTTTGTTACTTAAAAAGTAATACGATTGGTATTGTGGAAAGACAAATCGTGGGTTCTGCATCACAATAATGCACCAGCTCACACATCATTGCTTGTTTTATTTTTGGCTAAAAACAACTTCGAAATAATTCCTCAACCACCGTATTCAACAGATTTGGCTTCCTGTGACTTTTTCCTCCGATTCTTAAAACTGAAGAGACCAATGAAAGGAAAGCGTTTTGCCATAATTGATGAGATAAAATCGAAATCGAAGAACGATCTGATGGTCATACCGAAAAGCGCATTTCAGAAGTGCTTCAACGATTGGAAGAAGCGCTGACATCAGTGCATTATTTCTGAGGGGAATTAGTTTGAAGGGGACAAAATGGATACTGATGAATAAATAAATACTTTTCGAAATAATTCAAAATATTGTTTTTCCTTAGATTATTAAAACAAATATTATTATTATTGATATTATTTAATAGCTATGGGGACGAGTCATACAAAATAAATGGACTAATAAAAATACTCTGACAACATTCAGAATCATAATCTGCTAGCAGTTTTCTGTGCATAAACAATTTATAGAATACGGTCGTTTATTTTGCACACTCAGATATCTTAATTTTTTTTTTTCATTTAAAAATTGATATTAACCCTTTATGTATTTTCTCACTTTAATGTGAAATCTATTTATAACTCGTTTGGATGAAGAGGACGAGACTGAACATGAAATAAAACTGTTGTGTTTAATAATAACATAGCTAATAATAACGAGAGCTTGTTATATTGTATGAACCTGTCGCTCTTTGAGTTTCATTCTTATTATTTCTTATCAGCCGGGACAGCAAAAGTTAGTAGAAAGAGAGAGAGAGAGAGAGAGAGAGAGAGAAGCAAGATTTTCAAATATATATCCCTTAAAATGAAATGAAATGATTGGTATTGTTCCATTTCAAAGGGATCGAAAGGAAGTAGGCCTAATTCCGGTTACATTGTCATTCTTCTATGCACAAAACCAACTCTGCAGACAATGCACCTAATTATTTGCATTGCGTCGTTTGACATTTACAATCTTGCACTCAGTAAATCAATTGCTTTTATATATTATTTGAATCTACTTATCAAATTACCTAGATAGAGTGTGTTATAACTAATATTTGATATACGAGGGCAGGTCAATAAGTCCATGACATTTTGAATGAAATACAGGTTTTTGGATAAAAAATTATTTTATTTTTCAATGTAGTCTTCTTTGAGCTCTATACACTATACTACTACTATAATTTAATGTAGCCTTAATAATTAATAGTTAGTAGTTAGTTACAATGGTGGGGTGAAAAGTTTTCGGCCTGACCAAAAAAAACAATGTTTTTAAATTCTTTTTTTTTTGCTATATTTTTCAACATTATCTCCATTAACACTGATACATTTCTCATAAGGGTGTTCTAATTAATTAAATTAATTAATTAAATTTGATCTAATTTAATTTAAGTCTTGTCAACAGTTATGAATCGACACACAAAAAAACGCCTACAGCGCTAAATTGTCGGTAGAAATGTTTTTTGAAGCAATTTTTTTGGTCCCACGTTAGCAAACGCGGCACCCACGTTGCATACAGCTTTCCATATTCAAATGGCTGTGCAAAATATTTCACACACGTTCAGCTGACATCGTACAGGTCTCAGCTATCTTGAATGTTGAAAAATAAAGCAAAAACAAAAAATTTAAAAATATCGTTTTTCTTGGTCAGGCCGGAAATATTTCACCCCACCCTCGTATGTTGTGTGTTATATTTACATTTAGATTACTCATAGAAGAATCACTTAAATATTGGGTAAATTTGTAGTAAATTTGTAAAAACTAAAAATTTCACTACTTTCATGGAAATCAAATTTGTTGCAAAACTTGCTAATATACGTGTATCGGTATTAATATATTTTTGTTTTTATTGTAAATAATAATTTGTTGATTTTATCATTAATTTTTCTTTTGTTTTTTTCTTAAAACAAACATATTTATTAAATTTTTTAAACTAGTATAACTATAATCACAAAAGATTAAGAACTACATACAAAACAGATTATTAATAATTTTAATTTCGAAAAAAAAAATTATTTAACTATATGAAATTGTAGCAAAATTTCAATTAAAGAAATATATTAATTTTAAAATTAATTTTTTAATTAAATTTAAAAACATCGTTTTTCTTGGTAAGGTCGGAAACTTTTCACCCCACCCTCTTATTTAAAAAGGATATTTTGGAGTTTTTTTGAAAAATAAAATATGTAAGTATATCTATAATAGTAATATCAATTTATTTATAAAGTAAAGTAATTTATATTCACATTCTCATGAATTTAGGTAAATATATGTTTAGAATTAGTGATGGGAAAGTAAACACAAAACAAAGTGAGGTCATTGAAGCCTTAATTGTCCAGATAATCCTATCTATAATGTTTTATCATATATATATTTATATATATATATATATATCCTATTTTATAAACGTATAGATAGTGTAGTTTATCAGAGATCGTGTCTGACATTAGGGGAGGGTCTAGTACTATAGTTAAAAATCATAATTCAGGATCAAAAATTTACAAATTCGTAAGCGATCAAAGGATAAATGCATGCGTAAGGGCACTTGGCATATTTATGAGAAACGCAATGGCTAGGGCGCGCCCCTGGCCCCTGTTTGACACGTGTTCCCACCGTTCCTCGCGGCTTTAAGCTGCCTATTTATGTCCCGTCGCCCTCTGGCCACGTGGCCCTTAATGCGAAAATGCAAGCCAAAATGAACGCCACAGATTATTCAGGGCATTGGATATTATAAAGGATCAGAAAAGAAAAGGCAACTCGATCCTTCTTCAGCTCACTGACATCAGCGCTTTTCAAAACCACCATTTATTGTTGTTCTCGTGTTATTTTTTTTTCTTTTATACACAATCAAAGTAAAAGAAATATGATTGTATCGATTTTATTATACGAGTATAATACATATAAAAAATGTATATAATATAGTTCTGAATTCTATACTTATATAAAATAAAAATTTGAAAAAAATTAAAAATAGATAAGAGAAGTAACACTAAATAAATCTAGAAAATTTTATGTTTTTCATTAATGAATTAAAAATACAAAAAACAAACCAACAAACAAATACTAAAAACATAAATAAAATTAAATAAATTAATTAATTATATAAATTAATTAAAATCTTAAAATATTGTTTGTTTATTTTTAATAAATATATTATACTATCTCGCCAGAGATAGATAGTATTGCGATCACGAGTGGTACTTAGAATTTGGTTGAAAATAGTAAAAGGTTTTCATCCATTTTGTTTCAATCCGTATATTACATAAAACATTCATTTCTTTTTGTGTTCTTATTTAAAATAAATTTTAATTTAATCAGTAAATTAATTATATATATTATTATTGTATCTATCTATCTGTCTATGTGACTCAAAGATACTCGAAAGTTAATGTTGTTTCATTAATATAAAGATTTAGTTCATTTTAAATAACGTAGTTTTTTAGCAGATATCTTTTATTTGAAATCTTACAATTTACCTTTAGTTAGTGCTTTTTTATTTTTTTATTATTATTATTATTAATAATAATAATCATAATATAATTAATATGCATGCGTGAGAACGTCACATTCGATATATGAGTTTAAATTATGCGCTTTTGATATGAATTTGAGATAATAAAGTAATAGAAACAATTTTTAAATATATAATATATATATATATATATATATATATATATATATAATATTTATTGTATATGTAAGAAATCAAAAAAAAATGTAAATGGTAAATAAATTTCAAACTACGTTCTATGGAATGTTAATTTTCTTGACAATTATTCTACCAGTAATATATCTACATAAATTTAAAAAATTTTAAAATAATATTCGTATTTCAAATCAGGTAGTCTACTTTGAATTAATAATTATTACAAAATATGTATGTTATATAGTAAGTATATTATAATGGCATGCAAATATTTTTCACAAAGCTAATAAAAAATTATAGATCAATCACACTATATTTATATTGAATAAATAATTAATCAATTCTTCGTCATGTTTTTATAAAACATTCAAAGGCTTGTTGTATTATATATCAAATAAATTTAAAAAAATATAAAATATATATTTTAACTATTTTTATTTATTTATTTATTTTAGACACAATAGAGAATACATATACATATTATATTATATAATATGAATCAGTAATATAATAATATATATTATGAAATATTCGTAATAAAATTGAATATATATATATATATGTATATAAATATTTTTCATTTGGTTAATGTTAATTATACATAAATAGTTTAAAATACTCTGCTCCCGTGTGTGTGTGTGTTTGAAATTAATTGTTTATTTATTACTATATACAATAGTATAGCATTATATATATATATATATATATATATATATATATACGAGGTGTGTCTAAAAAGTGGTGGATGGTATTATAAAAACATTAAAAAGAGAATGTTAATTGTAAATACCTTTATTAACCTTCAAAATACTCTCTACTAGCCAGAACCCACTTCTGACAACGTTCGTTTAACGCTTGAAAACTGTTGGAGAAGTCTTGATGTGGAATCGTTCTCAGAGTAGCCGACAATCCACAAGCAGGATTCAGATGTTTTTACCGACCGACGATAGTAGGCAGGTATTGTTTTCACACCAAATTTCACAAGTGGAGATTTTTACATATCTCCACGAAGCATGCATTTTCTTAACAGAAAAAAGTATTTTTAGCATCATGTCTGTCCGTCCGTCTGTCCGTCTGTCCGTCCGTCCGTATAAATGTGTACAGTTTGAACGGCTCAACGAATTTTGATAAAATTTGGTATATTTACTTAAAGCATCAGTATGATGAATTTATCAACTTTTGGTGTATATCCGGAAACCTGAAGAGGTAGTATTACCGATCTACAATAGGAAGGGAAGGGTTATTTTGACAGCAAATTTCACATGAGGAGATTTTTTTTACATATCTCCACGAATCATGCACGTTGTATTGGTTTTATCCACGGTAAAAATCATCTTCATTAGTTTTTTCTTAATTTAAAATTATATGACGTCACACAGTCCTTCAAGACCTTCCAGTGCCTTCTTATATATTATAAATAAAATAAAATTAAAAATATTTATGTTATATGCCTATTTGTTTTTTATTGCATTAATAGATACATTTAAATTATTTGAAATTGTTTCTGTAGCTGGAAATTAATTTATTTCAAACCGTCGGTAGGTTCTGCGCCTGGCCACAGGTCAACTTATTATAATAATGTATTATTAATGGAATGTATTTTTATGTATATGTCAATATCTATTGTTTTGTTATTGAAATTTTAGTTCTACTATTTAAACATAAAGATTTTTTTCTTTAAACTCTCATAGAGAAAGAGAATAAAAATTATATATATATATTATTCATTCAATATTTTTTCTGTTATTTGATAAGATGTTATGCAAATATATTTATTTTATTAAGTAAATTAAAAAAAAAAGATAACGAAATATAAATTTACCCTTAGAGGTATCTTATCGTGAAATAAAGATCGAATTGATTCTCCATTATTACAATTTTCTCTTCTTTCTATCTGCTTGTTTTTTTTTTTTAGATTTAAGCTACTATAATTTATAGCAATTTCGACATAAATGTATATATTGTAATAAAATAAAATAAAATAAAAAAGAAAGGAAAACACCAAAAGATTATTAAAGGTGAATAGAAAAGTACCGGGCACAAATATGTCACCTTCTGTTTTCGAACTCCCTCTGTTCGTTTCTCCTTCTCTCTTTCACTCTTTCGATGACTCTGTGCGATTCAGGTTACAATTTATTGGTTTCATAAAATAATCCACGGTGAGTGAAACGTTTTATTACAACTGGAATTTGTTTAGATTGTTTTTGTTTATCGAACAGAGATAAATATAAATTGAGATATATACTAAATTATATCTAACGAATAAGATTTCACCAAAGATTTGGTAATCTTTATTCGACCTAAATATTTCGTTAAGAAAATAATATTTATGTCTCTCCTACTTATCATATTCATACCAATAATAAAAATATGGTTAAATTTCAAATAAATACTAGTTAGAAGTTTTACGATGGAGGAGGGAAGTGTCTATAACTAAAGACTATTTAAAAAACTTTACTAACAAGGGTTTTAAATCTATCTATCTATCCATTTATCTCAGTGGCTCTACGGAATTCGAAAGTACTTGGCAGCAACAACCACATTACTCCAAATGTCCCTATCCTAAGCCACAACCATCCAACTTCTACCCTCTCCCAATTCTCTCACGTCCCTTCCCTACATTGTCCACCCACCATGTCCTTGAACTTCCAAGAGGACGTTTACCACTCGGTCCCCCCAAAAGTATATTTTTCGCCGCCATTTCCTCTCCCATTCTAACCACGTCTCCTGCCCATACCAACCTTCTCAATTTTATAACCCATAGAGAGAGGTCATGCAATTCCTAAGGGTTTTAAATCCTAGACCAGTGATTCTCAATCTTTTTTTTTACCGCGGCACACTTTTAACGGTTTAAAAAATTTTGCGGCACACAAAGAAAAAGATGAGTGTAAAAGTTTACCATATTGAAAAAAAGTAGTCCCAAAAACGGTTTTTTACTTTCCCGCATACTTCGTATAAGGGAAGTATTGGAATCGTCAAAAATTTCGACATCGAGATTTCGATAGATCTTGACGTTTTAGACCTCCCTGAGTCGGAAAATACCATTTTTCGAATTATGTCTGTGTGTGTGTATGTATGTATGTATGTATGTATGTATGTATGTATGTAATGTCTGTAAACAAATTTACTCAAAAACTAATCAAGCTAGGACTTTGAAATTTGGTACACCGATATTATTCACAGTTTGTAGATTTCTCTCAAAATTTCGTCAAAATCGGTTAACCGGAAGTGGTACTTTACCTACACTGGTTGCGTTTACCTTTCAAGTAAAGTACCAGTTTGCTTCGAGATATTTGCTTCATATTTTGTATATAGATTTAAAAATATGAAAAAAATTCAGATACCAAATTTCATCATGATCTGACTACCGGAAGTGACATTTTACAAGTAGCGTTTCTTTTTTACCGACCGACGGAGGTATTGTTTTCACACCAAATTTCACCTATGGATATTTTTAGGTACATATCTCCACGAATCATGCATTTTCTTAACAGAAAAAAGTATTTTTAGCATGTCTGTCCGTCCGTCCGTATAGATGTGTACAGCCTGAACGGCTCAACGGATTTTGATGAAATTTGGTATATTTACTTAATACATCAGTAGGATGAATTGATCAACTTTTGGTGCATCCGGAAACCGGAAGTGCTAGTATTGCCGATCGAAGAGAGGAAGTGAAGGGTTATTTTCATATCAAATTTCATGTGAGGACATATCTCCACGTGTTATGCACTTTGTATTGGTTTTATCCTCGAGAAAAATCATCTTCATTAGTTTTTTCTTAATTTAAAATTATATGACGTCACCCAGCACTTCATGACGTCACAGCCAGCCCTTATATATTATAAATAAAATAAAATTAAAAATATTTATATTATATCCATATCTGTTTTTTTTACATTTAAAATATCAGTTAACCGGAAGTAGCACTTTATTCTATATATATATATATATAAATGTTACCAAATATCAAATTTGACACCAATAAACTAATACGAACTGGCTCTTTATCAATACCTAGTTTACACATTCTAAATATTCATTCACAACTCTTTATACCTATTTATATGCGGGAAAGTCTAGGGGAGGACACTCCCGCTTATTTAAGAACCAAATTGAAAAAATTAAGAAAAAAAATCGGAAGTTATTAAGAACAAACATAGTCCCAAAAATATATTACCTTTTTTTAGAAACAAATTAGAAAAAAAAGTTTAAAAACGGCAGAGTGATTGAGAATCACTGTCCTCGGCATACTCTAAATATTATTTATATCCTAACTTATTATACTAACAAAAATTGTATATATATATATATATTTGTATTATTAAGCCGCTCAAAGGAATTTTTTTGTAATTCACACCACATAGATATTATTTATAAAGAAAAATTGATCTGTATTGGTTTCAGCAATAAATTTAAATGTCGTTACTATGTCATCCATATTGAAATTTGCCTCCCGCCTTTTTTTAATTGATATTGTATTAATATTTTTTTATATTTAAAATATTTTAAAATTTTTTATTTAATTTCGAAATAAAATTAAAAATATTTATTTAATAATATTTTAGATTCAAATTACGAAATATAAATCACTCACCAAAAAAAAACAATTATCCATGAAGTACATAATAATGAATGAACATGAACAATTATAAATGAAAAAATTTCAAATAAATTGTTGAATAAATTTGATTTAATAATATTAAATAAAAATTATATTATATTAATTAAAATGTTTTTTAGATTAAATTATAAATGATATAAATGGTATTTGATTATTATAAATTAAATAAAAAGAAAAAAAATATAACATTCTTTCTTAATTAAAATATAGACAAATACAGGTGTCAATATAATTTCAGAATTTATATTATCAGTAGTAATCCTTTGTTGAAACAGTCTATAAGCTATTGCTACTTTGAAAAATATAAAACTGAAACCATCTAATTATAACAACATATATATATATAATCAAATATGTTATATTATCAAGTAAATTTGAAAATATTTTTCATCTAGAAATGAAAATAAAGTTATTTTAATTAGTTTGTATCCTTTTAGAAAACCAATTTTTGATGGGTCATTTTTAGAAAACCCATTTAGCAATTGTAATAAATAATTAAAAAAATTGGAAAATTTTTAAAGTTTATGATAATAATAAATTGTATAAATTTGTTAATATATATATATTATATACGTTTCTTTTTATTTATTTGCAACTATTATAATTAACTAATGTATTAATTTTATATATAATTATAATAAAATAATAAAATCAACTTTTTATTTAGAAAGCAACACTTTGTTGATTTATTTAACAACATTATAAAACAACAGTTGAGTCTATTATAATAACAACATTAAATTATTAAACATTTGTTTTGGTTATTTATATTTGGAAGGATTAAATGTTTGTTTATTGTCACTGTGACTTGATCCTTATTAGTTCTACACAGATGGAACAGGAATGCTCTTACATATATATAATATATAGGCGCCATTGGGTGTGTGGGTAGCGAACCTTCTTCACATTGACATGGTCCCGGGTTCAAGTCCCGGGCCTGGCAAGGGAATTTCCCTAACTGGGGTCTAATGGGACGGAATCAACCCAGCCTCAGGGAACAACATTGGGGAAAAGCTACTTGATTGCGCCTCCGATCAAGAAAATCAAGATAAAGGTTGAGGGGACCCGTTCTACTGATCATAGGATACCTCATTGATATAACCGGCTTGATAGGCGTTGTCCTTGCGTAGGACGTATAAAGTCAGAGGTTTTTTTTATATATAATATATATATACTAAAAGATACTATAGATAAGATAATGATTTTGGTACATTTTATTTTTGTTAGTAACGAGATTCGCAACAAATTTATTAATTAATATCCATTTTATTGAGAGAGTCAAGATGTGCATTTTATTATCCTGATAAGATTGAAATGACGGTCACCTAAAATCTTCACCCTTTTCTTCCTCCCTTCTCTTGCCCATTGAATTTGGAAATTAAAAAAAAAATAAAACAGGTGATGGGAATTAAATGAAAATCTCCCACGGGACCATTTGAAATGAGCAAAGAGTAAGGATGATGAATTCGCCAACGAAAGGGCGGCTCACTGCACTCCGGGTGCATAATGAGTGAGTGATATGATGGGTGAAGAGGGAGTGCGGGGGAGTGCGGAGGCGGGGCTGAGGGCGGCGCTTATCTGCTCCGGGCGGATCGATGATTCTTCTCTCTCTCTTATACACACACACACACACACACACACACTTCTTCTTCATCTCTCTTTTGGTCCTTTGTATGTCTCTGTAGAGAGAGAGTGGGAGTGGGGGGGGAGAGCGAGAGGAGGCTGTTTTAATATCTGCACACTTCTCGCTCCCGCCTCGCTTGCTCTCCTTCTGTCATCTTCCGTCGCGCTTTTGCAGACCGGAAATTACGTGAGCTGTTTCATCTCCGTTCGTATTTCCTGTTTGGAAGCTCTCCCGCGCTTTTGACGTCACATATTCTTAGAAATAAGTTGTGTTTTTTTTTGATTCTCTGCTGCTCTATGAAATATATTTTACACATCTACAAGCAGGAGACAAGGCTTTTCATAATAAAGGTGGAGGCAGTGGATGGAGGAGGGTTTGCAGCCACAAAAACCAACCCTGCTTATTGAATTTAACCCTTTTTAAAAATGTGAAATAAATTTCATTATATTTTTTTTTCTTTTTCTTTTCATCTGTATTCTTAAATTTTTTTATTTCTATACGACATTATATATAAAAATCACATAAAAGGTCAAATCTGCTTCGACAATTCTAGTTAATCATATCTTACACAACTCATATATGTTTTCCTCTGACTTTGTACGTGCTACGCAAGAACAACGCCTATCAAGCCGGTTATATCAATGAGGTGTCCTATGATCAGTAGAACGGGTCCTCTCAACCTTTACCTTGATTTTCTTGATCGGAGGCGCTATCAAGTAGCTTTTCCACAATGTTGTTCCCGGAGGCTGGGTGGACTCCTTTCAGGTAATAAACACAGATTTTGTGAAGATAATTGGATAAATAGATAATCTGGCTCAGTATAAAATCTCTTCGTGGTGCTAAATGCCATTTTCAAATGCTATTTTCCTAAAATTGCCATCTGCCTATGATAAATAAATATATATATATTTATATTTATTTATTGATTTATTATGAAGCTTTTAGAACAAATTGGTCATCAACCAAAAAAAAAAACATTATAAATTTTAATTTGATCAATTAATAAAATTTAAGATGAGCTATAATGATTGGTCCATTATATATATATATATATATATATATCAAACCTCTGACTTTGTACGTCCTACGCAAGGACAACGTCTATCAAGCCGGTTATATCAATGAGGTATCCTATGATCAGTAGAACGGGTCCTCTCAACCTTTACCTTGATTTTCTTGTCCCGGGCCTGGCAAGGGAATTTCTCTAGCGGGGGTCTATGAGACGGAGTCAACCCAGCCTCCGGGAACAACATTGGGTAAAAGCTACTTGATAGCGCCTCCGATCAAGAAAATCAAGGTAAAGGTTGAGAGGACCCGTTCTACTGATCATAGGATACCTCATTGATACAACTGACTTGGTAGGCGTTGTCCTTGCGTAGGACGTCAGAGGTTTTTATTTTTTTTATATATATTATAGATTAAAGAGATAAGAGTCGAATTTTTAATCGCTTTTCTAAACTAATCTTATAAACGACGTGAATTGATTTTTTTTAATATTTTTAAAAATTTAAATAATTTTAAAAAAATGTATTTAAAATAATTGATTTTAAGATAACATAATAACATGGTCATTCACCGATTTTGATAAATGCTGTTTTCGACAAAATATGAAAATATATATATATAAAAAAATACATTTTATCTGATAATTAGAAATAAATCAAAATTAAAACAAAATCATATTTCTTTTATTCTTTTAGTTCATAAAGAAAAAAATGAACCCTTTAAGAATAAAAAGTAAAAGGAATAAATTTCATATTATACATAAATGAAAAATACCCTTGGAATCCTTCCCCTCTTACCCCTATCCTTATGACATCCCACTCCTGTTCACCATACACCATTTGCTCAATGTTCCTTCTCTCACTCTCTTGAGAAAAACTTTAGGCATTAAGAGAAAAAAAAAGTTTTCAAGACAAAATCCCCTAAAGTAACAAGTCAGAGTTTCCTTCTTCTTCTTCTTCTTCTTCTTCTCTGACAGTTTGAAATAACCCCAAGAAGTAATTAGAGGCGCTTGCGACTTAAAAAGAAAATTTTTTTTAATTTTTTTTTTTTTTTTAATATTCTTTGAAATATGACTTTAACGCAGTTCTTATCACTTCTTAAAAATTTAGCTAACAATGTGAAAATCTAGTGTGCGCCCCTCTATTTGGAGACAGGGCATTATTTAAGAAAATAGGGATATAACTGAAATTATATTCACACTAAATCATGATTCATCTAACAAAATTAATTATTCTAGAAAAAATATATAAGAAAATTATTCTAAATAGATTTAAATAATTTTTTTTATGAATTCCTATAATATTAAGCTGTATATAATAAAATTAATATAATACACCCTCCATTAAAAAAAAAAATAATATCACTAATGCCATCTGTTGTAACATTTTACCCGTAGATGGATGGCTTAGTCCCTCATTGACAACTGGTACAAATTTCATGACATTTGGATGCATACAACAAAAGTTATTGCGTTTCAAATGTCAGTGTGTTTTGTACATCGGTCGGAAAATGAGTTTCAAACAAAGAGCTGCTATTGGTAAAACTTTTACTGAAACGCACCAAATGCTACAAAATGCATATGGTGATGATTGTCTATCCCGTACGCAAGTTTACGAGTGGTTCGGGAAATTCAAATCGGGTAGAGACGCTGGATGATGACGAAAGATCAGGCCGTCCCAGAACCGGATTTTTACGATTCAAAAGAAATTATCCACAAAGAATTTGTTCCACCTGGCCAGACAATCACTGGAGAGTTTTAGGCGTCATGAAGCGTTTGCTGGCAAGAATTCGTCGTATTCGGCCAGAATAACGAGAAATCGGCAGTTGGACTCTTTTGCACGATCGTTCGCGACTTGTAACTGAATTTTTGGTCAGAAATCACGTTATTCCTTTGCATCATTCGCCATATTCACCAGGTCTGGCTCCGTGGGACTTCTATCTGTTCCCTAAACTACATTTGGCGATGAAAGGAAAGTGGCACGCATCGATTGAAGCCATTGAGAAGGCAACGACTTTTTTTTAATTTGTCATAATGGTTGATTACATTTGAAGATTTTATATAAAACAATAACAAACAAAACAACAAATTAATCCTAAAAAAGAACTAATTTAGAAAAAATAATATGCAAATTTCTCATAATCCACTTCTTCAACTTTTAATTTTAATTTATTTTTTCTTTAAATCAACTTTTATTAGAGTTGGTCATTATTATCTTTTATTAATATTTTTTTATTAATTATTAATTATTATCTATTTTGATTTGGAAGAGGCCTATGCCCTAAGGGGCCTGGTTACACAATTTTAAAAATTATAAATGTAAATATTGTAAAAATATTTATAAATGAACCATAATCAAGGCTATAAATAAATAAATAAAATAAATTAATTATTTCTGATTTTTTAACAATTTTATTATTTAACATACACGAGTTAATTGAATTTGAATAAAAATATAAGTATATATATTGAGTTGGCAAAGGAGTAATTACAGTTTGCGTTTTTTGTTTTGTTATTTTTTTGTCAATATTAGAATTTTGTTTTTTTTTTAAATTTGATATTCGATATCTTTATGTTGCTATATACAAAAATTTTGTGTAATTTTATTTACAACAGTCAGGTTATAATCAGTTAAAATGGAGCATAAAAATAAGCATTTTAGACATATTTTTATTTTTTTATTTTCATAAAGGTAAAAAAGTGGCTGGCCTTAGGTTCACAAAGAAATAGGAATGTTAAGTTAATGGTAAGCATTATACTTGTTTAACAGAACGTAAGTGATAGAATTGTTTTATAAAATTTTGTCCTGGAAATTTCTCACTAAAATATGATCAATGTTCTAAAGTTGATGTAAGCTATAAATCAATTGACTCGTCATATAACTAACGGTGCAAGAAATTTCAAAATAGTTGAATGTATCACAAACCACAATTGAAAATCATCTGTGAATTTATAACAAAATTATTTGAATTTTTTTGAAGGTATAATTTAAATAATATATATTATATCGTATATTGAAGAATATACACATATACATATTTGCATACCTACTATTTGTGTCTAAAGGTCTAAAAATGTTAAAATATTGTTATTTAATAATAAATAAAGGAGGCAGCTTAGCCGTGCGTGTATAGTGGCAATTTTCTACACATGAAGTCGGCGTTCGATTCCAATTAAGAACAAAAATTTTCTAATAAATTTAATTTAACACCAGCTGCCTCCCGCTCTAGGAACTGACAAGCCCCTTGTTCTAAATAACCCTGCACCAACTTCGAAAATTAAGCAACCACAAAGTGGGAGCTTTGCGTGATCCCAGATGGTTCAAACGCAAATAATAATAATAATAATAATAACATCTTTTATTTTTGTCAAAAGCTGTAAAAATGTTAAAATATTCCTATTTAATAATAAATTAATAAAAATTCAAAATGTTTAATATTTGGAATATGGAAATTTTTGTTTTCTCAGACAAAAATAAGTTCAGCCTATATTATTTTACTTATTTATTTACATTTTATAATAAATGAATAAATATACTTTGGCGTTTTCAAATATGAATTATCGTTATAAATTAATTATTCATTATAAATGGTTTCTGCATTAAATGGCCATTATCAATGAATGGTGAATAAATTTGTAAAACGAGTGCTCGTGTAATAAAGTTTGTATCCCGTTTAGTGTATCGACATTACAACAAGCAAAATGAATTGAATATGGGTTATTAAAAAAGAAAGACGGCAATTTTTCGATTGGGGTGGTTAATCAAATGGAAGGTTTTCATTTCTCCCCTGACATTCTACTCAGCATATAATAGTGGGCGATCGAGTAGCAATATGGTCGGCGTCACCCACTCCCCCCTTACCCCTCCCCCTCCCACCCCTTATTCAAACGCTAACGAGCCCTCTTTAAAAAGTTAAGCCAGAAAATCAACAGCACCCTCCTTCGGAAGGGGAGGTGGAGGCTGGCTCCAACGGACGTAGACGTGTGAAACTAATTCCCTAATCCGCTTGCCAACCCCTTTTGAAAAGGCAACCGGGCCTGGGCACGCGCCTTTCTTCCACTCCTTGCGCTGTCCCTAAAAAGTCATCCATCAAATCCAAAGTCACTCGATAGGGCTGGGAAATGAGACTAGTGCCAAAAACGTCGAAACGTCATGCAACCAACCATCCCTTCCTCTCTTTCTCCTCCTCTTTCCACCCCCCTCAGCAACTTGCCCCAAGTCCAACTTGCAACTAAACTCAATCTCAGTCAAAATAGAAAAAATGTATCACGAGAAAAAAAAGAGGGAGAAAGGAAGTATATAGATGAGAGTTAGTGAGAGAGAGAGATAGGTGTGTGTTTGTTTATTTTTTTTTAAAAAGAAGGAATATAAATGAATTTAAATCAATCAATCAACGGTGTATATGATAATTGTTCAGATTAGTTGTCATGTCATGGATTTGGATAAAACTTAACCAATGGATTCCTTTGTTAATTCCAAAGAATCTTTTCTTATGCAAATTTTCCGGGTCGCTTCTAGTTTACTGTATAAAAATTATTAAAATTTGCATATGAATCCATTGATATTCTATTTAGCTACCATGTTTTATTAATTTGATCAGCAGAGGGCTCCACTAATTTTTTTTTTTTTAGTTCGGATTGGATATAGAAAAATTAAAAAATTAATTCTTCTTTTTATTCTTCTTCTTCTTTATAGATGCGTGCACCTGTTCAACCAATGTTTCAGACGTCGGAATGATAAGTGATAACTCTCCTTCCATCTTTTCTTAGGTCTTCCTGGACTCTGACCCCTTAATCCAGTTAATTTTCGTGCAGTGGTCTTTAAGTTTGTAAATCCGTCTTGTCCTCCAGTTTGGGCGTTTCATGGAAGGCTAGCAACACACATATAATTTTCTTATATCCAAACCGAACCGAAAAAAACCGAAAATTAGTGAATAAGTGAATAATTAGTGAATTAGTCAATAAAACATTACTTAATGGCTGCACATTTCGATGATAACTAGCTAATCTGTCAAAATTAAAAAATCTTAGAAGAGACCGAGAAATATTGCATAAGGAAAGTTTGTTTGGAATTAAAAAAAGGTAAAATTTTATCAAAATCCATGACAAAACAACTAATCTGAACAATTATATATATATATATATATATATATATATATATATATAGATATTACAAAATTATGAAAAGATGTAGATTTTAATGAATTACCTATATTCTTATAATATATTATTTTGGATTAAATTTAAATTTACAATAATATTTACAATATAAATGGATAGGAGAAATAGGTAGTATATATTGTAAACGATTTATTGTTGCCCAAAGAAAGGGCTGATGTAGATCTTAAATGGAAAATAAAAAAATAAAAATTTAAATTTATAATCAACACAAATAAAAATTTTCAAAAATAGATTAAATATTTCTGAAAAAATGTTAAATTTTTCATCTTATGGTTATTTCTTTTAGAAACATATTTTTTTTTAAAAAAAAATGATAAATGGTTACATCTTGATTAATTTAGAAATGAATTTTTATAATTATTCCCTAGATTAAATATAACTTTCAATTAATTTTTTTTTTTGTTTGATATAAACGAAATTACATTTTTCTCTTAAGCTATTGATTATGACCTTTTTTATTTCTCTTTATATATATTTGGACATCATCAAATTGACCGAGTCAGAATTATAATACAATACATATTATACAAACACAAAGATGAAAAAATATACTCATTTGAAGTAATATAACAAAGTAAAAAGGTAATTAAGTAGGAGCGTGTATTCAAAAGTGTTGAACTTGATATTATTAACTTAATAAGCTGGAGTGTCTCCACTAGACTATCCCGCAAATTTGAATTGGATTAATTAACATGAATTATATTTAAATTAAATTTAATTAATTATAAATTAAAATGAATAAATAATATTTATTAAATCAGCGCATGTTTGGCTCTTTGTTGATGGCACCATGTCACGTGTTGGCGTAAGATTTGCAATGTTAAAAAATTAATTCCGGTACTTTCAGCGATTCAATCAAGCTGAAATTCTATATATAGCAGTTTTATACAATTTGAAATCATGTGAAAAACCATCAAACATATATCTTTAAATATCTTAAAGGTCAGTTTAGATGAAAAAAATATAAACGTAGTAGATAATGATCTTCTTCCGGATGAGCTACATTTCTCAAAAGTTGATAGAAAACTACCAATTTTGAATAATTATCGTATACCAAATTTCATTATTCTAGCTCAAACCGTTTTTACGTAATCTTGTCTACATGCATACACACACACACACACACACAGACATTTTTCTCAACCTTAGTGAAAATGATTCAGAAACATTCAAAACGTATAAATACATCAAAATCTCGACATCGAAAATGTTCGTGATCGCAATACTATCTCTGGCGAGATAGTAAAAAATGATGATAAAAATAATAAATTTTTAAAATAAAATTATCTAAAGGAATGGAGAGTTCAATGTCGAAGTTTAATTCAACCTTCTTCTCCACTTTTCGCTATCTTTATTTTTTATTCATTGGGGATCTAAATCACTTAAGATTTTACACATCCAGAAACTTTATGGAAAATCACAAAAGAAAACAATGTGCAAAGAACTAACCATGCAGGTGCAGCAGGTTACAAAGCGATTCCAACCCTTAATTCATTCAGTCGTTCAATGATTGTCATTGCAACAGAGAAAAAAGGAGTAAGACGGAACTTTTGATCTTAAATTGTCAAAACGAATTTTTTTGAATTCAATTTCAATTCGAATAAAAACTATTGATTTTTTTTATATAAATTTTTATTTTAATACTAAAAATTCCTGGGAAATTTTATAAAAAAAAAAAAGAGTTGGTAATTTCAAACTCCACTTTCAAAATACTGCTTTCCACCTGATTTGGTTTCAAAGCCAAATCAAAAGATCTCAGTTCCCAGCTCGTTCTACTATATGTTGCTTAATTCTGTTCATGATTATAAACGTAAAATTGTTTATTGAATTCTGAGTCTAAATACATTTTGGCGTGTTCATAATTAACCTGATCAAAACCAGGCAGTTGTTGGAGAATTAGTTTTATTAATTTAAAAAATCTGGAGTGTCTCCAATCGACAATCTCGCAAATTTGAATTGGATTAATTAACATATATTATTTTTAAATTAATTACTTAATTAAATTATAAATTGGATTAATTAAATAAAAAATTTAAATTTACAGTATAATATTGTTTTTCAATTAAATTAATTAATTAACAATTTTTAAATTTAAATTTAAAACCTTTACCTTCATTTTATATAATTATTTTAAGTCAAAATTTAAAATAACAAAAATTCCGGTACTTTCAGCAATTCAATCAAGCTGAAATTCTATATATAGCAGTTCATGTGAAAAACTATCAAACATATATCTATATTTTTACAGTCAGTTTAGAGGGGATAAAAATCAAAACGTGGTAGGTAATAGTCCTCTTCTGGTTGAGCTACATTTCTCAAAAGTTGATAGAAAAATAGGAATTTTGAATAATGCTCTTGTACAAATTTCATTATTCTAGCTCAAACCGTTTTTGCGTAATCTTGGGCACACACACACACATAGTCATTTTTCTCAACCTTGACTTAGGGGCCTTCAAAACGTATGAAAAAATCAAAATCTTAACATCAACAATTTTCGTGATTCTCAAAACTATCTCTGGCGAGATAGTAAAAAAAATTTGTGTTTACTCTTCTATATCTCTGTTCTATCACGAATTGAAATAATTTTGAGATTAATTTTGTCACATCTTAATTATTTCAATTATTTTATCAAGTTCATTAAATATTTATTGAATGAAATATATATATACTACATGGGCTGAAAAGTCCTGGGATTTTTTAATAGGTGACGCCACTAGAAGATGAACATGACTCATTTCGAGAGGCTCATCTGCCACTAGTTTATGTACGATGTATTATGACATTTCGTCCATTCGTTTACAAGCTACAGTCGTTTGAGTGACGCTACTTTCGCCTTCATAAGAAAAATGGAAAAACAGGAATAAACTGTTAATAAACTGTTGTTCTCGAAGGAGCAGATGTGGGATAACATTCCTGCAACCTGATTGTTCACAAGTTTTTCTCTTTGTTTAATCAAGACGCGATATTCCTGTTTTTTCATTTTAACATCTACAAGTTACAGTCGTTTGAGTGACGCTACTTTCGCCTTCATAAGAAAAATGGAAAAATAGGAATATCGCTTGTTAATTAAACATTGTTCTCGAAGGATCAGATGTGCGATAACATTTCTGCAACCACTACAATGATTGTTCACAAGTTCTTCTCATTAAAAAACAATGTTTAATCAAGAGGCGATATTCCTTATTTTTCCATTTTTCTTATGAAGGCGAAAGTAGCGTCATTCAAAAGACTGTAGCTTTTAAACGAATGGACGAAATGTCATGATACATCATACATAAACTAGTGGCAGATGAACCTCTCGAAATGAGTCATGTTCATCTTCTAATGGCGTCACCTATTGAAAAATCCCGGCTGAAAAGCCCATGTAGTATATATTTGAAGAATTTTTGATTACTCAGATCTCCCAGTTATTTTTTTTTTTTTTTTTTTGAGATTGAAAATCTCTAGTCAGAAGTATATATATATATATATATATATACATATATATATTGTATATAAATGAAAGTAGGATATTAAATAAATGTTGCGAGAGATGCGTCGTCAAAATACAAATAAAATTGTTTAATTGGAGATGGTACATTAATTACACTAGGATTGGCTTAAAAGTGTTTTGAGTTCTTTGACTTTGGATCTAAAATGAGAGAATTGAATTTGTCCCGTTGAGAGTGACTCCCTTTTCCCTTCTTTCCACTCTCTCCACAACTTCATCCACCCCCGCATATATAGCCCTATTCTCTTTTCTCTTGACAAGTGTTCCATGGTGCGAGTTTCAAAGATTTTAGGACGTTGTGATGCCGCCGCCGCCGCCGCTCCAAGCGCTTTTCAACTGAAATCTGTGACAAGATAAGAGAAGGGAAAAGATATTGTGTAGGCGAGATAAGCGAGCTTGGGAGATGGGGACGAAAAAGAGGGCGGGGGTGGCTGCAACGAAGATAGCAACGAAGCAAAAGATGCGGGGTTGAAGGCGGTGGTAGCGTCGAGGTCGCGAGTGCGAGTGAGAGAGAACGATTGCCACGGATTGTAAGCGAGACAAGGAGCGCAGATCTTGATTCGATCCTGGAAGCCGATACGCCCCCTGGGAGGAGGAGGAGGAGGAGGTTCGCGTGCTCTTTTGCGTGCATGCGTGCATGCATGTTTCTACACACACACAAACACACACACACAGCAAATATTACTCGAAAGAGAGAGAAAGGCTCGTTTGCTGTTATGTTGGCTGCAATGGGAATTTTTCCCTCTTCTCGTTCCTCGGATGGGTTTAATTCGCCAACCATCTCTCTCTCTCTCTCTCTTCCTCATCCCATCCTCTTTTCGCGGCCATTCATCAAGTTCTTATCTCTGCCACTGTCCCTCCGAGAGCGCCACTGTAATCGATCTATCTTCGCAGAGAGACACTGTACACACAGCAAGCAATGAAAATAGACCTCCGGGTGAGCAATGGCCTCCCTCTCTCGAGTCCTCCAACTGGAATGAGAAAGGAAAAAAAAACGAGAGAAATTCGATTAAAATTTTAGATAAAATAAATAAATAAATAAATAAAAAGAGTAAGAGAGGAAAACAACAACAACAACAACAAGATCTAAAATGAACCCTCTACCCATTTCATTCATATTTATTAACCCAAACATAAACTAATAAAATAATATATTATAATTAAATGCAATTTTCATGATTTATATTTTAATTTCAGTTGCATCTGATGGCCGCATGATTATAATCATATAATATGCCATTTTATTTTTTTTTTATTTTTGTTTGAAAAAGACACATACATATATATTCACACACACACACATATATATATATGTAATAACACATATAATTAGAAAATAAAATAACAATTATCTAAATATTGAACTTAATATTTTTAAATTTTTGTATAAAGATGTAAATATTTAATTAAAAATTGAAATGGTAACAACAGTTGAAAAAAATAATTTAAAGGTAGAATAATGAAAGCATAAGTATTTTATTTTAGAATTCTAAACAATTTCGAATTTATTATACTTAAAAAGAAAGAAAATCAAGAATTTCAAAATTATTAAAATTAAATTTTGGTTTAATTTTAATGTAAATAGATTTTTTCTTTAAGTTAGTAAATCTAAAAAAATACAAATAAAATCTGTAGTGTCTCCACTCGACTATCTCGCAAATTTGAATTGGATTAAATAAATTATATATTAATTTAAATTAATTAAATTATAAATTAAAATTAATAAATCATATTTATTAAACCAGCGCATGATTGGCTCTTTGTTGATGGCACCACGTCACGTGTTGGCGCGTGAGATTTGCAGTGTTAAAAAATTAATTCTGGTACTTTCAGCAATTCAATCAAGCTGAAAATCTATATATAGCAGTTTTATACAATTATAAATCATGTGAAAAATTATCAAACATATATCTTTATTTTTACGGTCACTTTAGAAGAAAAAAAACAAAACGTTGTAGGTAATGACCCTCTTCCCGTTGAGCTACATTTCTCAAAAGTTGATAGAAAACTATGAATTTTGAATAAGACCCATGTACCAAATTTCATCATTCTAGCTCAAACTGTTTTTTCGTAAACTTGGTTACATACATACACACATACACACACACACAGACATTTTTCTCAACCTTAGTGAAAATGATTCAGGAACCTTCAAAATGTATAAAAACATCAAAATCTCAACATCGAAAATTTTCGTGATCACAATACTAAATAGTAAAAATACATAATAATAGGATTTCAAGATAAAAGATTCATTAAATAAATTAAAAATACATACACGCAAGCGTATGAAGAAGGGAAGAATTATTTTCTATTAATATATCAAATGAAACTATTGTAATAAATAATATTCAATTGGCTTGAATTAAATTCTTGTCATTTGACTATTAAGGAATTTACTAATAATAATTTTATTATTTTTAAAATACATCTCTCTTCTCTCTCTTCACTAATAGCTTTAATAAAGACTAACGAGAATATCAAATAAAAAGATCAAATATTACATATATAACATATTTAAATTAAATCATTGAATATATAATATTTCAATTGATTTAGCATTTATTCAATGTAGAATAATAACTATTTATCTATTTATCTATTATAAAATTTATATTTACAATACAATAAAAAAATAAGTAAATTCAGGCAGTTGTGTATTGGGAGTGGAACACGGGGGAACAACGTTCCCTTACCTTTTTTCAGAACCGGAACGCGTTCCAGTACTTTTCATGTCCTGACAACTGCTACTTAAATCTACTGTGACAATTTCTTTTTTTTGTGCTCGTTAATATTTTGTATAGAAACAATAAGAAAAAATAAAAACTTATATG
The DNA here is from genome assembly GCA_963082975.1 of Labia minor. Taxonomy (NCBI): domain Eukaryota; kingdom Metazoa; phylum Arthropoda; class Insecta; order Dermaptera; family Spongiphoridae; genus Labia; species Labia minor. The sequence continues at coordinate 11,414,321 of OY720347.1, read as the reverse complement.
GAAAAAAATATTTTGCTGAAAATAGGACTTTTTTTTACTTCCACTATGCGATCCCTTACTTCTTATTTTATCAATACATCACTGAAGAAAATTAGTAATTTTAGGTTTTATAAGTTTATAATAAAAAATAAAATTCTTTTTCTCAAACATTAATAATAAATACTACAAAATACATCTGTAAAATTAAAATAGAATGAGATATAAGCAGATAAGATTTGTAAAATATGAAATATAAATTAGGATATATGAACCAATGAAGAGACCAAGAATTGTTTAGAGGGACAATACTTATAAATGAATGAAGAACTTAGATGAGAGTGAAGAATGGATTGTGATGGTGTGGTAATGTAACTGAATATAATTACTGGTGTGCCTAAAAAATACAAATGCATAATTTAAATGTGAGTTGTTTTTATTATAAATCGAAATTAAGAAAATCAAATTTCCAAAACAAAGCTTACATTGAAAATGTTTCATCAACTTCAAGATGTTGTGATTTATACTTGTTAGAAGGGCAAAAGGGCCCACCCTTGTTGCTTTCTCTAAATGAGACATTTTTGAAAATTAACAAACCGCTTAAGACATTCTAACTTAAGAGAGAAGGGGAGAGAGACAGAAGAATGCGCCTCTGTGTGTGCCTTGCCCCCCCCCCCTTCCCCCTTTTCCTTCATTGGCGCCATCCGTACTCAACAACATGCACAACGAGGAATTTCAATTAAATGTTTGTGGTAGCAAATGACCCGGGGAGCCAATGCAACGGGGGTGGGCCTCGCATTATGACACACAACACGCATAACTCCAAAAAAAAAAAAAATTAAAATTAAAATATTATACCCTTAATCCCTATGTAAACATTTTTGATTAGAAAAGAGATAGGAATGAAAATTTAGAAATATTAATGTTAATAATAATAATATATATATATATATATATATATACATTATCTTATTATACTAGCAAAAATTGTATATATATATATATATAAATATTTGTATTTTTGAAATATTAAATAGCTCGAAGGATACCATAGATAATATTTATAAAGAAAAATCAATCGGTATTGGTTTCAGCCTTCATCTTTGTTAGTTTTTTCTTAATTTAAAAAATGGCGCAAACAACGCTAGACAACGCTTCATTAAATACAAAATATTATAAATAAAATAAAATTAAAAATATTTATTTTAACATAAATTTGTAATGAAATTACGAAATATATATTATGTTATATCTACAGGCCATACGTTTCTGTCTTTCGGTGCATTAATACATACGTTTATGTTTTATGACTATTTTTTTTTATTTATGTTTTTTTATATTATTTGGAATTGTTTCATATATTTTTTCATTTATTTATTTTAAATAATAATCTTAATTTTAAATATTCGTAGTTCATAAGGAATAATTATTTAGTTTTAAGTACCGAGCCGCGGCTGAGTGAACCAGGTACTATATATATAAACTTCTTTAAAATAAAAAATAAAAATCCTTTTAATAATTATAACAAAAACCACAAAAGCTTTAATAAAAATACCTATCGTTATTTTTATACTTTATAGTGTAAAATAATAATGTTAAGAGTTTAATTCGAAATAATTCGAATAGGGTTTAATTTAGGCTTAGTAATGAAATAATTAGACACGTTAAAGATTAATTTACACACTATATACACTAGATATATAAATTGTGGAAAACTATATAATATTACTATCTAGAGATAGTATTGCGATCACGAAAATTTTCGATGTTGAGATTTTGGTGTTTTTATACGTTATGAAGGTGTGTGTGTATGTATGTAGACAAGATTATGCGAAAACGGTTTCAGCTAGAATAATGAAATTTGGTATACAGGCATTATTCAAAATTCGTAGTTTTCTATCAACTTTTGAGAAATGTAGCTCATCCAGAAGAGGGTCATTACCTACAACGTTTTTATTTTTTTCCTCTAAAGTGATCGTAAAAATAAAGATATATGTTTGATAATTTTTCACATGATTAAAAATTGTATAAAACTGCTATATATAGAATTTCAGCTTGATTGAATCGCTGAAAGTACCAGAATTAATTTTTTAACATTGCAAATCTCACGCGCCAACACGTGACGTGGTTCCAACAATAAAGAGCCAATCATGCGCTGGTTTAATAAATAATATTTATTAATTTTAATTTATAATTTATAATTAATTAAATTTAATTTAAATATAATATATGTTATTTAATCCAATTCAAATTGCGAGATAGTCATGTGGAGACACTCCAGCTAATTTTAAATTAACACTATATCTTTTAAAGGGTGATATTTTCTTGGTGATGGAACATGGATCCATGAACTGCACAAAAAAACATTCAAGAGGAACATAAGAGAATCAATCTACGCATCTCACTACACAAACATTAAGACATTTAGAGATTTAGAGAGAGCATACAAATAAGAGATAGAAACTTATCAGAGCACATGTAAGAGGATAAATGACAAAATAGACGAGGAGCTATGGAACTGAATAAGACGGATATGAGTATGGGAGGAAGAACTTGGCCATTACTAAGGGACTTAAAGGAAGACGGTATTTTGAATAAATTCATCAGAAAACTAGAGAAGCAGAAGGGAACCTAGTATCGAATTTATGTATTGTGTATATATATTTATTATATGATAATATACATGTAAAATTCAGTGTAAATAGACAATGTAAATATCATAGAACAATCGAAATGAATGAATTTAAGAGAACAAATGAACTCCACTCGACTATCTCGCATATTAGAATTGGATTAATTAACATATATTATATTTAAATTAAATTTAATTAATTTAAATATAAATTAAAATTAATCCAGCGTGTGTTTGGCTGTTAACGTGTTAAAAAAATTTAAAATATTAATTCCGGTACTTTCAGACATACAATCAAGTTGAAATTCTATATATAGCAGTTTTATACAATTTTTAATCATGTGAAAAACTATCAAACATATATCTTTATTTTTACGGTCAGTTTAGAGGAAAAAAATCAAAACGTTGTAGGTAATGACCCACTTCCGGTTGAGATACATTTCTCAAAAGTTGATAGAAAACTACGAATTTTGATTAATGTCCGCGTACCAAATTTCATGATTCTAGCTCAAACCGTTTTTGCGTAATCTTGTCTACTCACACACACACACACACGAGCACACACACACACACACAGAGATCTTCTAGATGTTTAAAAACATCAAATATATATATAAACTTATATATTAAATATAATTTAATAAAGAATAAAATTATTTAAAAAATATTTTTTTAAGATAATGAACAACAAAATTATTAAAATCAAATTTTGGTTTAATTTTAAGGAAAATAGATAATTTCTTTAAGTTAGTTAATATCAAAAAATACAAAAAAATACATAATAATAGGATTTCAAGATAAAAGATTCATTAAATAAATAAAAAAATACTTACTCGAAAGCGTATGAAGAAGGGAAGAATTATTTTCTATTAATATATCAAATGAAACTATTGTAATAATTAATATTCAATGGGCTTGAATTAAATTCTTGTCATTTGACTATTAAGGAATTTACTAATAATAATTTTATTATTTTTAAAATACATCTCTCTTCTCTCTCTTCACTAATAGCTTTAATAAAGACTAACGAGAATATCAAATAAAAAGATCAAATATTACATATTTAAATTAAAAATCATTGAATATAGAATATTTCAATTGATTTAGCATTTATTCCATGTAGAATAATAACTATTTATCTATTTATCTATTATAAAATTTACATTTTTTTCAGAACCGGAAAGTGTTCCAGTACTTTTTCATGACCCGACAACTCCCACTTAAATCTACTGTTAGAATTTCTTTTTTTTTTTTTTTGTTTTCGTTAATATTTTGTATAGTAAGAATAAGAAAAAATAAAAACTTATGGAAAAAATAGTTTACTGAAAATAGGAATTTTTTATATAGCAATATTATATATATATATTTTTCTAAAATTTATTGTTAGTAGTTAATTAATACATAATTAATAAAAATAAATTAATTTTCAATTAAATTCTTGATTAGTAAGTGTCTATCACTAGAGGGTTGATTTCCGTCGAGAAGACGAGCGCACTCTTCCTTGGCTGCTTGGCTGTGTGAGTGTTGACTGACTCTCCCCACTCCGCTCACCTGCTAGCAGTGGCCGGCCGAAGCAGCAGCGGAGAGGGACAAGAAGGGAAGAGGGAGGGTGCGCGCACAACATTCCATATACACTCTACAAAATATATTTTATAGAACAATTATTTATTTAATTTTATAAATATAATTTACAAATAGAGAGTATATTACTATTTACTCATTATATAAAATTTTTTTACTTGTTTTTAAAATTTATTTTACGATAAATAAATAAATGACACATAATATCACATTTTATTTTCTCAATCTCTATATTTCTATGCAATATTTAAAAAATTAAATTGATATATATATGTCACTAAAGAAATCAAATTTAAATACTTTTGAAACATATTAAAATATTTTTTCACTAAAAATATACAAATAATATTGCTATTATGCTTAGTTTATGTACTTCTGATTCCTCCTGAATTTACTTATTTTTTATGCTATAGTAAATGTAAATCATATAATAAATAAATAGATAGATCGTTATTATTCTACATTGAATAAATGCTAAATCAATTGAAATATTATATATTCAATAATTTTAAATTTAATTTAAATATTTAATATTTTATCTTTTTATTTGATACTCACGTTAGTCTTTATTATTTAGTATTTATTAAACCAAAATTTAATTTTAATAATTTTGTTATTATATTAAGTGCTTGCATGTATTCTATTTTTTTTTTATTTTAAATATGCATTTATTCAGAAAAATTGTTACAATATATATATTAATCCAAATATTTTCTTTCATTTTCTTCAAATTTTTCCCAAATTTCTTGCAATATAGAAATACTGTGTCAAAAGAACGATGTGGTTTGACAACGATCCAATCATCGATCCATTTTCATACTTGTGATTGAAAATCAGATGTCGCATATCTGGTGAGTATGCTGGGTGCGGATGAATTTTCCATTCGAAATAGTCTATTCTTAATAACTCTTACAATGTGTCGAGAGTTGTTATGCAAGAGGATAACTTTGCGTCTGTTACTCGCTATTATTGGCCTTTTTGGCAACAATACGTCGTTCAATTTGTTCAGTTGACGTCGGTAGACATCTGGAGTTACAGTTTCATCAGGTTTTAGCAGCAGCCCGTATTGCAATGTTGAAATTTTTAGTCAATTCGTATGAGAATCATTTTTCCTCATTTTGGATCTTTCCCATTGCATGTAATTGTCTCGAAACAGTTGATTCGTCAACTGTTAAGCTTGCAATTCATTGTCTTCGAAATTTTTTGGTCCTGTAAGTCGTTCTTTGTCATTAACATCATCATAAGTTTCGGCAGCAGATTTCTTAAAATCAAACAATAAAAGTAATGAATGTCTAAAATGCAATTTTGAGTGTTCAAAGATTAGCGTCTGTATATACTGAATAACTCACGTCGCATCTTAACCAATATAATATACATATATTATATATCATACATATTATGTCGATAATCAAATCACATGCAAGCACCTGTTACAACTTAAAATAAAAATTTTAAATAATTTTATTCATTATTAAATTAGAATTAATATATATATATATATATATATACATAATCAAAATTAAAATATTTTATATTTTTGATTCCATTTCTTCTCTTCATTCTTTCTTTTCGATTGTTACAGGATATTTATATTATAAACACAGATAAAGAATTCTCAAGTGTTTGAGGGAAAATATAATACAGTCGAATAATTCAATAGAACATAAGTAGATGGCACCACTAATCAATCAATTGATTTGGATTAGGTTTAAATAATCCTCATTAGGTAGCAGCACTTACTAATAAAATTATTTGTTTAAATAGGTAATATATATATTGATATATAAGTATATAGTTAAAAACATTTTACGGCGCGTATCTTATATTTAGAAGGGCCGAACGATTTTGATTAATTAATAAAAATTTTGTTTTCGAATCTATTTTTCACAGGACAAAATATAAAAATATCGATTAATTATTTTTTTCCTATTATCAAATAATTTTTAAAAATAAAAATTCATAATAAAAGAAAAAGACAGTTATAGACAATTGCATCATATTATTACTTCAATTTTATATATACTTAAATTAAATTATTTAATGCTATAAAATGACGGAATTGTTTGTTTTTTTAATTAAATTTTCAAAATTAAAAATGTTTAATTATTTTTAAAATTAAGAAAAAAAACAATTTTATTTATTCTCAGACTCATTTTCTTCTTTTAAAATTTTTTCGTTTTTAATTTCCAAATTTAAATCCTTTTCAGATTCATTCTATAAAAAATTTAAAAAAAGTAAATTATTTTAAAGATTGGGTGAAATGCCTAATCAATATCCAATTATGGTCTATTATTTGTACAATTAATCAATATATATAATTTCCGTCGTATGTGTGTGATGTCTGTAGTATTAAAAGTTACTTACAAATTGCCAAAATTATTAATTTGTAACTAGCTTCATTTTTTTAAAATTTTGTTTTGTTATTATTAAATATTGAAAAAAATAAAAAAATGATGTCGATGATTTGAATAAAGTTAATAATTCCCGTCCCAGAAAAAGTCTTCGGGACAGCCAGTTTTTTTAAACATTTAGAACATTTCGTAAACGGTTTGTCCCGGTTTGGTGTTTTCGAAATATGGCCACCCTATCCATAGACAATTGATAAAATGTCACAATGTCTTTTTTAAAACTTAATTTGAAATTATTACTATTTTTATTCTTATTTTTTTTTAAATTGTAAAATAAAATTAATTAAAAAAATTGGTTTTAAACTAAAATAATAATAAACTTATTAAGCCTTTTATCAGAGCTTATCTGTTTAATTAAATATAATAGAAAAAATAATGATCTCTTTGTTTTACTATTAACCAAATAAATTAATGAAAAAAAATATTTATCCATACCTGAAAAGATGAAGAAGAATCAGTTGTATCTATTTTACATTTAAAATTCTTAAGTACAGGTAAAGGTTCTGGTTTGAGTTCTTTTTTGGGGCAAGGGCAGCTTTCTAGAGATCGCACACAAACACCTACTCCCCCCTCATCATCCCCAATTAACTGCCCTTTTTTTATTTTTATTTCAAATTCATTTGGTTTACTGAAAATTTAAAAATCAAATGGATGAATTTGAAATACCATTTGAAAATGATTTTATATAATACAGTGAACGTTCTAAATAAGCAACCTATCTATAAGCAACATTCTTTATAAGGAACCTCTGTTTATTTTTTAAAAAAAACTAAATATTTGGGTTGACAGTTGTTCACAACAACATAACCTCAAATTGTAAAAAAATGTTTGTGTTTTGTTCTGCTAGTATTGATGTTAATTTCTGTTAAGAATAGTTATTAGAATTTCTGTTAGTTTCTGTTAATTAAGTAATTAATATTTTTGTGATTTTTTACTTATAAGCAACTTTTTCCAATAAAAAACTTTTATTGAAATTGATTCAAATGAGTTGCTTATATACAGTGTTCACTCTATTATTCATTTTTAGCATCTATAAATTCACCAACATATGAAAATTTTTTTAAATAAATTTAATATTAATATTTGATATCATTTTTCTTTTTACTATAAATTTTATATAAAAACAATATGATTTGAAAAGATGAATTTATAGATTTAATTAAATTTACTTACATTATTTTTGGATCATGCATGGAACAGCAAGGTGATTGAATTGGTTCTTGAATTTGGACAGAAAAATCTGCATCTTTTATTTTCATTGAACGCTAAAAAGAACAAATAAATTTTACAAATTATGGAGCAACACAAGTTTATCTAATAATATTAATTTGTTGAATGTAATAAGAAATTTTTTCCTTTAATTAATATAAAAACCTTTGGGCATTGGTTGTTTCTACAAACATGTCTGTTTTCAGTAATTTGAGGAGTTTGTGTTGGATGTTGTGTTTGTTCGCGGTTTATCCTGTCCAAACAAGTGCACTTTTGATTGGATAAATTCCTCTTGGGAAAGAAAGCCTTTACCGGTCGTATTGGCGGATTCCAATTCATTTTTCGATTGTTATCCAACTGATTAAAAATATTAATATTAATAATTAATATCTTTTATGCATCATTTAAATTATTTTAATTATAAAAATTATTAGAGCAATCAGTATTTTTTCATTTGATCATTAAAAAATTGAATTTAAATTTTTGAATTAATTTATTGAATTAATTAATTTATTTATTTATTAGGCTCTGTTAGTTGAAAAAAAATGAAAAACAATGATAACAATTTTTCAAATGAATATCTATACCTATATATAATTAATAGTTTAGTTTATTTAAAAGCAAAATCATGGTATAAAATGTGAACAGCTATACTCCTATTTTTACCGACCGACGATAGGAAGGGAAGGTATTGTTTTCATACCAAATTTCACATGTGGAGATTTTAACATATTTCCACGAATCATGCATTTTGTTATCAGAAAAAAGTATTTTTAGCATAATGTCTGTCCGTCCGTCTGTCCATTAATTATCTGTATAGACTTGTATAGCTTGAACGGCCAAACGGATTTTGATAAAATTTGGTATATGAATTCATTAACTTTTGGTGTATATCCGGTAACCGGAATTGGTAGTTTACAAAGTATTAATTTTATATTCATTGTCGGAAAATATTTTACTTAAAATATAGTAGTAATTTTAATAATTGAGTAATTAAACTAAAAATAAAAACCAAGATAAGATAATCATTTTAATTCAACTTTTAAAAATAATAATAATAAATAATATTTCTCTGCGGTTATTGGTACAACTAAAATGCTGGATTAATTAACAATAGTTTTATAAATAATAAATTTCTTACTAAAAGAATTTATAATTCTTTAAAGATTATTTGTCTATATGAAAATTTATCTACTACAGGTAGTATATAGCAGTGTTTCCCAAACTTTTTTGACCGCGACCCGGTTCGAGGTCTTAAAATTTGTTGCCACCCACTTCATTAAAAAAAACATTTATTTAGAACACAAATTTTTATTTTTCAATAAAAATCAAGTTGTTTATTTCATACACAAAAATTGCAAAATAATTATATAATAAAAATAAAAGTAATTAAAAAATTAATATAATAATTTTCAAATTGTTTATTTTATACAAAAAATTACAAAATAATTATACAAGAAAAATAGAAGTAATATTGTTTCTAATGATGTAAAAAATAATAAGAAAAAAATATTTTTTGTGATTCTAATGATGTAAAAAAATAATAAGAATTTGTAAAATTTTTTCGCGACCCGGTAAAATTTTTCTGCGACACGGTAACCGGGTCGCGACCCAAACTTTGCGAACCACTGGTATATAGTATATACCTATATTAATAAACACATAATAATAATAATAATAATAATAATATTGGAATCGACATATATCATAAAATTAAATAATATATATACGAGGGTGGGGTGAAAAGTTTTCGGCCTGACCAAGAAAAATGATGTTTTTAATTTTTTTTTTGCTTTATTTTTCAACATTCAAGATAGCTGAGACCTGTACGATGTCAGCTGAACGTGTACGAAATATTTTGAACAACCATTTGAATATGGGAAGCTGTGTGCAACGTGGGTGCCGCGTTTGCTAACGTTAGACCAAAAACCATTTCTACCCACAATTTGGCGCTGTAGGCGTAATCCAAAGGAATTTTTGCGTCGATTCATAACTGTTGATAACTTAAATTAAATTAAATTTAATTTAATCTATTAATTAATTAATTAAATTAGTTAAATTAATTAGAACACCGTTATGAGAAACGTATCAGTGTTGATGGAGATTATATTGAAAAATAAACAAAAAAAAAAAAATTTAAAAACATCGTTTTTCTTGGTCAGGCCGGAAACTTTTCACCCCACCCTCGTAGATATATATATATGTAGATATAAATTCATTACATTAATATTTTTCTGTGAATGATGTGCACAAGTTGGATTTAAACAATCCTTTTTATCATTATCATCAATTTCCTTTAGAAGATTTCTTGGAAGATATGGTTGTTGATTTTTCGTATCATTAATTCCTAAAATTTAAATGATTTGAATGATTTGCTAATGTTCGTCTGATCATAAATAATTGCGTACAAAATGTAAGTATTTTTTGATAAATTTGGCATATTTTCTATTCCAATCGAGCAAGGGTGGCCAACAAATCGATTGGAAGATCAATTTTAGTCGATCATTGATCGTGGCACAATTTTAAGAAAAATAAGCTGGACTGTCTCCACTCGACTATCTTGCAATTTGAATATTATATTTAAATTAAATTAAATTAATTATAAATTATAAATTAAAATTTAAATAATATTTATTAAACCAGCGCGTGTTGAGGCACCACGTCACGTGATTTGCAGTGTTAAAAAATTAATTCCGGTACTTTCAGCGATTCAATCAAGCTGAAAATCTATATATAGCAGTTTTATACAATTTGAAATCATGTGAAAAACCATCAAACATATATCTTTATTTTTAATTTTGTCTACATACATACATACATACACACACACACACACACACACAGACATTTTTCTTAACCTTAGTGAAAATGATTCAGGAACCTTCAAAACGTATAAAAACATCAAAATCTCAACATTGAAAATTTTCGTGATCTCAATACTATCTCTGGCGAGATAGTAAAAAGTAGATCTTATACATAAAAATGTTGACCACTCCTTCAATAGAACATTCGTTTTAGAAAAAAAATATATGTGTAGATAATTGTAGATGCTTATATTATATATACTTCTAATATATACTTACCTGTTGTTGGCTTCCCCCCAAGAGTTTGTTTCAAACAAATTGGTATGCATATTTTTTTTGGTAAATTAGAATTGTTAAAGTTCTTATCTGAACAGAAACATATTATTGGAAAGATTTCAAATTGTATTAAATGAATTAAAAATCAAAAAAAATAATTAAGCATAATTTTATTACAGTTACTTATGTTCATTTTTTGGTCGTTTTTCATTTTAGGGTCTTGACTAAAAACTGGAATGCATAAATTCAATGATTTATTTAAATTATTAGTGTTATTATTATTGTAGCCTTCATTAGAACCTAATAAAAGATATTTTAATATTAATATTATTCGAATTTTTAGAATAGAGACAATTAAACTTTAATCTAGATCAGTGATTCTCAACCACTGTGCCGCAGAACTAAAGTTTTTTTTCTAAATTTTTTAAATAAAAAAAAGGTAAACCGTTTTTCGGACCACTTTTTTCAATATGGTAAAATTTTACACTTATCTTTTTCTCTGTGTGCCGCCAAATTTTTAAACATTTAAAAGTGTGCCGCGGTAAATAAAAGGTTGAGAATCACTGTTCTAGATCATAGGTTCCCAAACCTTCTTGTGTCCTTGCCATGTTTTTCGGTTTTGGGTAGACCGCCTAAATGGATTTTGATTTTTTATAAAAAAATTTTACCCCTTATTTTTATTGAAAAATCAAAAATGTTTCAAAAGCCATGTCGGAAAAGTGATTTATCTTTTTTTTTTAGAGACATATTGAAAAAAAATAAAAAAACGTTTCAAAAGCCAATGTAGACCCCCATAAACCCCCATTTTCATTTCATGGACCCCCAAATTTGTTATTCGCTGCCGTAGACCCCTTGCAGGTCTAAATCGACCCCTAGAGGTCGAAATAGACCACTTTGGGAACCTCTGTTCTAGATAATAATAATCCCGAAAACCAATTTAAAAAAAAAATAAATATTTTCCTACCTAAATATTACTCTCTGTAAGTATATTTTAATAATAATAAACACTCACTTGAATATGCTTGTTCTTGAGCTGATTGCAAACAACTCGAAGGAATGCATACATGAATTGTTGAATTTGGATGATTATAATCAATTTTAGAATTATTAATAGAAAAAGGTCCTGGAACAGCTGATGAATAAATAGTATTATAAGAATAGATTAAATAAAATGAAATTTATGATAAAAAATCAATTTATCAATTGAGAGAAATTTAAATATAAGTGAAATTTTGATAAATATTTACAATAAAATGCGTTCGTATGTCCTGTCTTTAGATATTTATATTTGTTTGAAGAATTTGGATTGTAACAAAAATATTTTTTAAAATTATAGTAAATTTGTCAAATTCATCAAAAATTCAATATTTATAATTTAAAAAAATAAATTTTTAAATTTTTTTTATAAATTTTATTAAGTAAAAATTGGTATTGTTTACAAAACGGGAAACTTCAGGGATTTGGATGAACCTTGCCAGATGATTTCTTTTTTAATTCCAAAGAATCTTTCCTTATGCAATAATTCTCCCTCTATTCTAGTTTTCGAGATAAAAATTATTAAAATTTACATATAAATCCATTTACATTCTATTTATCTATCATGTTTTATTCATTTGACCAGAAGAGTGCTCCAGTCTGTAGTTTTTTTTAGTTCAGTTTGGATATATGAAAATTAAAAAAATAATTAATTAAATAATTTTTCTATATCCAAAACGAACCGAAAGAACCGAAAATAAATGAATAATTAGTGAATTAGTCAATAAAACATTACTTAATGGCTATACATTTCAACGTTCATAACCAGCTTATTTGTCAAACTTAAAAAATCTTTATTTATCTCGTAAACGAGAAATATTGCATGAGGAAAGTTTCTTTGGAATTAAAAAATAAATCCACTGGCAAAGTTTCATTCAAATCCCTGAAACTTCCTGTTTTGTAAACAATTACCTAAAAATTGATTTCAAAAAAATTAGAAAAGAAATTAAAAGTCTTCATTTTTAAAGGAATTTTATTTTTTACAAATGTTGATGTTGTTCAATTTTACCTGAAGATGTTCTTTCTTTCGAATCTAAGTTTGGAAAATTCGTAGGGAAACACAACGGGAGTGGTGTGTTGGTATTAAAAGCTGCTGGACATTGTTTTTGTCCGATTAATTTTGCCTGGGCACTCTGTAAAAATTCGGATGGAATTTCTGTTTCAATATGACAACGTTGATTTTGAATTTGTACCAAATCATAAACGATTCGTGTATAATTTGTGCCAGGATGATGATATATATTAGGTTTCAATATAAAAGAGATGTCAGGTTGTTGATATGATTGTGGTTGTTGATGTTGAATTGGACGTATGAATACATCACGATTATCACAATAAAAAATACCTAAACTATCTATAATGATAGAAAATTAATAAATTACATTTGAAAATGTTTTTGTTATCAAGATATTTGCATAAATAGAAGAAAAAATAATTTATTTAGAAAAAAAAAGTAATAATATTATAAATTAAACAATTCATCACCTGTATAATTGGTTATCACTCTGTATAATAATTTATTATTATAGTCCATTAAATTTAAAAGAGAAAAAAACACAAAAAATTTTCAAATTTCGAAATAAACAAAAATAATAAAAATAACAACTGAAAAGAGAATTCTGAAAAAAGATTTATTCAAATTCATTATACTAAAAAAATAAAAATTTTGTAAAACGATATAAACCAGAAACGTTATTTGATTCTAAATATTAATTTTTTTTTAATTTTAATTAATTTGTTATAAATGGTTTTTAATCTAGCCTAATTTCTATATTTACATATATACATCTAGCAATTGGCAATATTTTATATCTAAGAATTTATATTGGAGTATATTAAATTATATTGAATTTATACAAGGATTGTTTTTCTTTGGACTCGTCTTATATCTAGTCTCTTAAGAAAATTTGTCATTCAGAAAGATTATTTAGGACTATTTTGTTGAAATTAGAAAGGAATCAAAAAGGCTGTGAATATTAAAAAAACAACGATGTGACGTAAAAAGATCGTTTCTTTATTATTACTGTTGCTTTTATATTACAATAATGAAACGCTTATCTTATCTTATCTTATCTTATCTTATCTTATCTTATCTTATCTTATCTTATTGTTTGATATACTAGCAAAAGTTGTATATATATATATATATAAGTTATAGACCCAGTTCCTGCAACGCCAGCAGAATTCATGACGTCATGATTTCTGCAAGCGCAGCACTAAATTATATTATAAAGGAAGTTTGTTTATAAGCTGTTCTAACCTCAACATCAGTTCTTGTACTGTTGTTGCGGTGAGTTTAGTGAGTTGCTATCTTCTCTGTTAAAGATAAAGCAAAGTGTGTTTTATTGATGGCTGAATTAAAATCCGTAATTTTAGTTCAATGTGCGTTCCGACGAGAATTTGGAAGAGATCCACCACACAAAAATAACATAACATGCTGGTATAAACAATTTGAAGAAACTGGATCAGTTCAGAAACGGAAATCAACCGCCAGACCAAATGTACCAGACGAAACAGTTGAACTAATTAGACAATCGGTAATTAGAAGTCCTGGGAAGTCCATCCCTAGCCGAAACGTTGAATTAGGTATTCCAAAAACAACGGTTCACAAACTTTTAGATAAAAAATTACACGCTTATAAAATTCAGATACTGCAGGAATGGAAACCCAATGATGGTGTAAACCGTTACAATTTCGCTGTTAAAATGTTGGACAGAATAAGTGAAAACGAATCATTTTTAGATGATATAATATTTACAGACGAAGCTACTTTCCATGTGAGTGGATGTATAAGCAGACACAATTCACGAATATGGGGCTCTGAAAACCCTCACGCAATTGTTGAGAAACAACGTGATTCGCCTAAAGTTAATGTTTGTAAATTTATTAATTATGTAAAAAAAACTGTATGAAACGACAAATTAGATTAATAACCAACATTAACTGCTAGTAATTCTTTTTTTCCTTTAAACAATGTTCGAAACCGCACCATTCTTTTATGATAACCCTGTATTATGTTATATTAACAGGCCATACTTTTCTGTCTTTCAGTGCATTAATACGCACGTTTAAGGGCTGTATGTTTTATGACTATTTTTTTTTCATTTATGTTCTTTTAATAAAATATTTATTTTTTTTAATAAAATATTTAATTATTTATTTATGAAAGCGAACATGACCTCAATAGAATCGTATATATACAATTTAGTTCCCCGTGTTCCCCTCCCAATACACCACTGGTAGTGAAAATAGGAGCTACAAAATCTATAATAATAAATTAGGACGTCTGCTGCATTTCTTTATGAGAGATAATCTGTATAATAATAATAATAATATATACAAGACTAAATTATAAATAATTGATTTGGTACAAATATGTAGAAAATATCCAGTCCATTTAGAGATTCATAGCTTATATTGTAAAAAATTTATTTAACTATAAATATTATTATTATATATAAAAAAATATAAATTATTTTTATCTTGAATATATTTTATCTCACTTTCATAAATTTTATTATAACTAAACCGAATAAAATAATTTGATTACTGATAAGGTTTTAAATATATCAATCAAATATGAAGATAAATCAATAATCTACAATAAAAAATTCCGTGTGTTATTGTTTCATTTCGATTATTTTTTTATTTTTATATAGAATTTAAAAAAAAATTAAAAACCAAAATTGTTAATATATTTCTTTTTAGATTATTTTATAATTACTAAGTACTTAAACAATCTACATTCATATAAGAATTACGAGACAAAATATTTATTATGAATATATTAATAAAAAAAGAAAATATTTAAATAATTGCTTTTAGGACATTTATTTAGTTAAGTAAGTAAAGTAACTTGTTATTTCATATAAACTATAATTAAATAATATATAAAAAAATTAATCTAAAATTATCAAAAAAATAATTTTAAAAAGTAAAACATTTATTTAAATTCAATAATAATTTAGTCATTAATATTTAATTTATTTTTATTTTATTAGTTCAATTATACGTAAGTTATATAATAAATTCTAATGTTTCTTTTAAAATTAATTGCTCAAAAACCTATTTGAAAATTTTCCTGAAGATTAGGCTCAAGAGTTCGATGGAGAGTGAATTCACTCAAACCTACATCAATCTTTATTTTTCATTTATGGAATTAGGACTTTTCTAAGAATATAGCAAAATTGTAGTATAAATGTTTGTTCGATAATGATGGAAAGTTTATCTGATAGGCTTAATACCTTTAAATTGTCATTAAAGTTCACTAGAGATATTCCTCCTACCGACATTACTATTGTAACTCTCTTTACTTTAGTCAATTTCCACAGAGATTTCAGCTCCTTTGCAAGATTTTGATATTTGATGTATTTTTCTTTCTCAGTTTTAGAGATTTTATGGGATAAAGGGATCTCCACCTCTTTTATTGTTGCCTTTTATCCTTTTTACAGAACAGAAGGTGAGGGGGATTGTAATCGTTGGATTTATCTGTTATTTTGGGACAATTCTCCAGTACAACACATGGGAGTAGGATTCTGATCAGTGAGTGTTTATAATAGGGTTCTGAGATAGTAATAAGGTTGTACTTAAAGGAAATTTGAATGTCCAGGATCTTTGTCACTTGGTTATGCCTACATCGATCGACTACGTCCAACTTGATTGTGGATGTTTTTCTTATAATTTCGAGTTCAAATCGTCCTATCCTGAATTGACGTGATAATTCTCTCAGATGGTGGGAATGGTGGTGTAGCCCTTTCCAAACATTAAAAGTGATGTCTCCCTATCGACATTGGTCGGATATTTCCCATGGAGTAATTTATTTTTTCCATGATGTTATGAGGATCTCATATGGTTCGATTATATCGTCTATTTCTTCTTACTTTAGTTTAAGTGGAGTAAATTTGTCTATTTTTACTAATCTTAGGATTAGTATGACTTTCGAAATATCATTCGAATTTGTCTTTTTTCCCGAGAGAGATATAAGGGTTCTATTGCTGACTTACGATGATGACAATTGAATTTGTATAACTTTTGACGAGTTAATCGGTTTAATTCATCCAAGTCCATTCATTTTGTTCTACTTAATTATGCCATCTGAGTAAGTAAGTAAAGGCAGTGTTTAAACATATTCTTCGAATTGAACTTTGAGTTCAATAGCTTGGTGAGCTTAGACCTATATTTGGTGGTAAGCTCATTCTACATAATAGTATGACTTATAGTGAGGTTTTGTTGGTTACTTAGATATCTGTATATTTCTTCTGGTGTTAGTGAACAGCTTATAAAATACAGAAAGATATGTCACTGGCCTATATGGTAATTTTTTAGGTCCAGAGGGTTTCCTTTTTTAAATAAAAGGAAGGTGGTACCATTTGCCAGAAATTGAAGGAAACTATGAGGATTACTAATAGCATCAGAATAGACTTTGGCCAAAGATTTATGTACAGATATAAATCATTTAAGCCAAAAATTTTCGATTTCATCTGATTTCCAGTTGATCGTCTTTTGTAGGATAGTTTTGTTAACATCTTCCGAGAATGTGATAGAATATGATCCATATTTATCTTAACAAGATCATCATTCCATCCAGCTTCAAAATCATCTTAAGTTAACCCCGACTAAATTGACTCCTAATAGTGTCTACATTTTTCAAGATCTATTTCGGCGTTAGAGTGTTCGCTTATATTTTTATTAAGTGATCGATAAAACTGTTTCTCATTGAAACTGAAGGTTTTATTTTGTTTCTTACGTTTATCGCATTCATTGTACCTTATAAGTTTTGCTCATTTTGATTATTATTATTATTATCAAATGTTTCTAAATTTAGACTACTATGATATTTATATATATATATATTATATTAAATTGATTATATATATTATGATCAAATTTGTGATAAAAACTGAAAATAATTTATTAAAAAAATCATTGTAAGATTATTTATATTTATTTATTATATTTTTATGAAGAATAAATAAATTTTCACTTGATTGATTTATATATAATCAAATCCATTGTGCTAAAATCATGATATATATATATATATATATAAAAAAATATTGATTAACATTGTTGATAAATGAATATTGTTTTACTCCTTACAAACATTTTAATTTAAACGAAAATGGCAGAATTTTCAATTGAAAAATTATATCAACATTTGAATAAGATTGAAGAATTACAAGAAATTGAAAGTATTAAGGTATAGATATATTTATATTATTTTTCATTAATATAATATAAGAAATCAGAAGTATAATACTAGATAAAATTTTTTGTTTTTTTTTAATTTAAAAAAAAAAAATTTTTCAAAAAAAAAAAAATCTAAAATGTATATATACATATATTTATGATTTAGGGCAGCCCTGGCCAACCCAAATAACTCCATGGGCCTTTTTGATTAGGAGTATTGCTTCGGGGGCCGCATTTTAGGGAAGCGTACATGAATGTATTAAAAAACACTTAATTTTTTCTTGACGCTTAATGTTTAATGTTTTTATTTATTATTTTTTGGCTACTTTTTTTTAAATAAAAATAATAATAACATTTAAAATAAAAAAATATATTCTCTATTAATTACTTTTATTTCTAACTTTTTTCTTCCTTTTTATGGAATTAAATATGTAGTTGTAAAATTTTAGGACATATTTTAAATAAAAAAATCAATTAATTATAATTATTTCAATTATTTTCTTTGTTTTTGAATATACAGACGAGAAATGAAAGTTACAAAAAAAATATAAAGTTAACTGGCGGGCCGCACATTTTTCACGGTGGGCCGCGGGTTGGCCAGGCCTGATTTAGAGAATAAAAACAATTTATAATATACATGAAATAATATTATAATTAGGGTTGCTAATTTAAAAATCAGTTAAAAAAATAATTGATTATAATTAAATTAAAATATAAATAGTGAAGAGAAAGTTCTTTATTGAGTTAAAATCTCCACCGTTTTTTTCTCTAATGAAGTTTGATATTCTCTCTATCTATCTATCTCTTTCGAAAATGTTCAAATGAATTATTTATTATTATTTCAATTACATCCCAATAGAATTTGAATACCCTCATATTTTCAAATAATATTTAAATATATTTAGAATATTTATATAAAAGATTTTTTAATAAGTTTTAGTCTGCTCATCTGCTTATCTGTAAATTATATTATATCAATCAAATTATAATATACATCTAATAATTTACTTTCCTTTTAGGTATGTGATAATTACAATGAAGCATTTTATTCAAACTCAGGCAATGCTAAATTTGAATTGACATTGAAAAGAAATAACTTTCTTCATACAATTCCTGTATTAATCAAAATTTTAAATATAGCGGAAATAAATAGGGAAAGGTAAAAAATAATCATATAAATAAATATTAAATTCTGAACGAAACTATTTATATAGATAGTTTCCAGAAAATAGTGCATATTTTATAAAAATTTCTATTAAAAAGTTAAATTTAAAAGAATAATAGAATTGTCTAATCTAACTTAGTGATTCTCAACCTGGACGATCGACATCTTAAAGGGGGCGATAGTTTTTTTTTTTTTTTTGGGGGGGGGGGGGGGCGAAATCATTTTCAACTCTAAAAAAAATGTAAGATGATTTTGCGAACATTTTAAACATTTCCGTTTTTTAAAATTTTTTTCAATATGGTTCTAAAAAAAAAAAGTAAGATGATTTTGCTATCAGGTTCTTAAATTTATAAACTTATAGGGGGGCGAATTTGAAGCCGGCCTTACGAAGTGGGCGTTTGGTCCAAAAAGGTTGAGAACCACTAGTCTAACTAAAATATGTTGTTGTTTTTTTATTAAGTAATAATTTATTTATTTTGTTTTTATATATTTTCAGATATAAAATTACAAAGAAATTTCAAAAAGAAAGTTATTTTTATTCAAAATTATTACCAAAAATGGTAAATGTAATAAAAATGCCTGAGCTTTTGGAAATATTTCCCAAATTCTATTATTCCTATGATGAACCAATTGGGGAATTTATTGTTTTAAGGGATATCTCGCCTGATGGTTTTCAATCTACTAGTCAACCACTTGATCTTGAAATACCTAAATTTCATCTAGCCTTAAAATCTCTTGCCCGATTTCATGCCGCTGGAATTGCATTTAAATGGAAAGATCCAAAGGAATTTAAAAAAATTGCATTAAAAGAATTCTTTGGATTTCCTACAAATTTATTTTCTATACAAAGTTTAATATTTGCAAATAAAAATCGAGGTATTGATGCTGCCAGGAAAGGTAATTTAAGTATACGAGGTCTGTTCAAAAAAAAAGGTAAATTTTGAATTATTTCGAAAAGTATTTATTTATTCATTAATATCCATTTTGTCCCCTTTAAAGTAATTCTCCTCAGAGATAATGAACTTATGAAATGCGCTTTTCGGTATGGTCATTATTTCGTTCTACGATTCCAACTTT
Organism: Labia minor; assembly: GCA_963082975.1. NCBI lineage: Eukaryota > Metazoa > Arthropoda > Insecta > Dermaptera > Spongiphoridae > Labia > Labia minor. The sequence continues at coordinate 11,393,969 of OY720347.1, read as the reverse complement.
ATCTCATCAATTGTGGCAAAACGCTTTCCTATCATTGGTTTCTTAAGTTTTGGGAATAGGAAAAAGTCGCAGGGAGCCAAATCTGGTGAATACGGTGGTTGAGGCATGATTACGGTGTTGTTTTTGACCAAAAAATCACAAACAAGCAATGATGTGGTCCTTTATCGTGATGCAGAATCCATGATCGAACATTTACAAGGATTTAGAGCACTTTATTCCATTTTAAGTAAAAAATCGAAGAATACACAAAAACGTGACTAACTTTTTCAGTTATCAAAAACAAACTACTAAATCAAATGGCTGATAATTTCAATATATGAGTACCAACTCATATCAAAAAAAATTTCGATAATCGAATGTACACAGCCCGCATAAATTAAAAATTCACCTTTTCTTTTGAACAGACCTCCTAAATTAAATTAAAAATAAAATTTAAATAATGTCAGTTTCGTTTAATAATTTTTTTTGTTTCTCATGAAGCTGGAATTGAAATTTCCAAAAAGACTGAAGATCAATTCTATAGTATTATAATGGACTTTAATCGATGTATTAAGGAAACCAGTCCTTGGTTTACAATTTGTCATGGTGATTCTGTTGTGAATAATATTATGTTTACCGAAAAAGAGGCGAAATTAATTGATCTACAAGTGTTCTGCTGTGCAACTGTGGGAGTGGATCTTGTTAATTTAATCTACATTTCATCGGATAAAAAATTTCGTGACCAACATTTGAATGATTTACTTATTAATTACCATCAAGAGGTAATTTTGACATTGATAAAGTTAACAAATTATTCAAAAGGTAATTTTATTTTATTTTTATTACGTTTTTCTCAACTTCACTTGTCGTCTGTCGCTCTTTTGACAAATTGAAATCGATTTTTCATCATCTTAATATTGACAGACTTTTGAAAATTTTTATAGATATTTAGGTATAGAAGAAATATAATTGAATTATAATTAATTAATTGTAATTAATTAGCTATTAATTACTTTTAGTAACTAACTCATTTTGTATTGCTCTGATTAATTTTTTTCCAACGGATTCTGAAGCAGAAATATTGATATCAAAATAGATTTTCATTTTTATTGTAATTAATTATATTTTATAGCATTAAAATTAATGATGAATTCTTATTAATCAGGTTTAGTGCCAATGAAGAGGGGTTTTTCCCCTCAAATGGCATAAAGAAAAGAACTTTTTTTTATATATGTCCTGAGAGAAAAAAACAATGCATTGACCTTTTTTTGAAGACAATATATTTCTTTGTTTTATTCAATTTGTAAATTTTCGTATAACATCATCTTTTCTATTTCTCTTGTTATATTAAATAAATTTATCAAATTAAAATTGCACTAAAAAAGAATAAAATTTCGTTGAATATGAAGCAATTCATCCATAAACTTGTCAGGTTTATAGAAAAGTTATTTTATTCTTTTTACTCCATTGGAAAAACGTTATTTTATAAAATATTTTTATATTTATATTTGTTTTAAAATTTGAAAATGTTCTTTATTTTTGAATGTCAAATCTTTTAAAATACATATTATTTTAATAATTTGATACAATTATATATTTTATTTTGAATTTAAATCTCTCTCTCTCTCTCTTTCCCTTTTGTAAAGTTGTTATTTTATTGTAATTATAAAATTTTATAATAACATATATTCCACGCTTAAATAAAAAAACGTTTTTTTTTAAAATTTTTAATACATATTATATTATAATTTACAATATGTACATATATTTTGAAATAATGATATTTTTACTAAATTTATATAAATATCGATTTCAATAAAAAATTATTTATAATATTTATTTGTTGTTGTAGAGGAATTGGAATGCCGTGGACTGGACTTCAACTCTTTAATCAAAGAAGTAGAAAAATGTCTACCTTATGCCTACAGTATTTGTTCTTTTTTTATTTTAATTATGATTGCCAGTGAATATACTAAACAATTAGTTCATGATCTTCAAGATTTTCAATTGATTAAATGTTGTGAGATTTTTAAAAACTATAAAAGTGATTTCGTTGATACACGTTTAAAAGAAATAATTGAGGAAATTCTACAAAGTAAAATTATTGATGAACTCTATCAATATTATTAATTCATATTAATAATTACACATTGCTTTTTTAAAGAATATAAAAACTAAAAATTTAATAAGAGTATGTGTATTACTCATTAATTAATGAATATATTCTAATTCCGCTAGTAAATTGATCCAAAATGGTACTTTTAAAAACCCTCAAAGAAATTTCTATAATTTATTTCGATTATTTAGAAAGCTACAACACTATAGAACTATAACCATAGAACATTCTAAACGATATTAGTTGTTAACTCACCCACTCTACTAAATAGAAAATTTTTCAAATCATCTGGCTTCATTAAATTAAAAAATGATCTGTGGCCATGCACAGAAACCGACCGACGATTTGAAATAAATTAATTTCCAAACAACATTATTGGTAGATATAATATGTATATATAAAGTATAAAAAAAAATATTTTTAAAACTTTAATTAAAATGACTAAATTATATTATCTTGGTTTTTATTTTTAGTTTAAATACTTAATTATTAATTACTACTACTTATATTTTAAGTGAAAAATTTCCGACAATGAATATAAAATTAATACTTGGTAAACTACCACTTTCGGTTTGCGGATATACACCAAAAGTTGCTGAATTTATGCTAGTGATGCTTTAAGTAAATGTACAAAATTTTTTCAAAATCTGTTGAGCCGTTCATGTATACACGTCTATACGGACACACAATGGACATACGGACGGGCAGACATCATAAAAAAAATGAGTTCAAGTAAATCATTTAAAAGTTTTATTTTATGTAGATGTATGTATATTTATATTAAAATATAATTTATCTATATTAATATATATATTTGAAACACAATCGTAAGTGACAAAGGTCGTGAGATGGTGAGCCGCCTCAACAGTTCTCAAAATATGAATTAACATCAAAAAAGGTGATGCTATTGTGTATTCTAGATCTAGAAGGGATCCGCTCACCTTGAGGTACTCCAAGATAGTCAGACGATTACTTCACAACTCTACAACGAACAGCAAGAGAGATTATGCTACTCAATTGCAAGAGAAGTGCCTGAATTAAATAAAAAGAAAGGCGTTGTCTTCCATCATGACAATACCCGATCACACACTTCTATAATGACCTGTAACAAGGTGCAAAAGTTTGGTTGACAAGTTTTAATTCACCCTCCATATACTCCGGACATGGCACCCTCTAACTTACACTTATTCTGTACTCTTCAGAACTTTTTTAATGGAATTAAACTGGATTCAAAAGAAGCATATGAAAAGCACTTGATTTAATTTTTCAATGAGAAACCCCAGAAATTTTTTACTGATAGTATCATAGTTGTGGCCGAAAAATGGCGACAGATAATTAATAATAATGGCACATATTTGGTTTAAATAAATTCATTTTCATATTTTAAAAATCGACTTATATTTTACTAAAAAAGGCTGTGAATTTTTTACCAGGCCCATATATTAGAAAAAATATTTTTATTAATATGTTGTTGGTATATTTTTATAATCTATTTTAAATTTTTAATGAGAATCAATATCAGTATTCAAATTGAGTTGCAAAAATTTGGTTGGAATCTCCATAATAATATAAGCAAATACATTGATCGAGCTGGGGTAGGGAATTTTATGATTTAAATTTCATTTAAAATTTCTAAATATTATATTATATTAGTTACAACATGGAGTTACAATGTGCATAGAATTAATAATTATGTAAGTTTACCTAGTTAATTTTAATTTTTTTTATATAAGTGTAGATGACAGTTGTTAGCACAACTAGTTATTATTAATTATTAATCATAGATAATAAAATAGTACAGACATAATATATTAATGATTTGAATTAAATAAAAAAAATGTATTTTATTAGTCTAGATCAAGATTATCTAGAAACTAATAAATAAAATGATGTAAATAATAACTCAAGAATTTATGTATTTTTATATAATAGTTTATTAATTTATTAGTATACTAAAAAAAGATATATGGGGTAAAGTATATAAGTATACAGTCATTGGCCCCCTATCACTAAAACACAAATAATAAGAGATTTTTATTTTCAAAATTCGCTATTAACTATGGTTATATAATCGTTTATTGTATCGTTGTATAATCACTATAGAATACCTAGGCCAATATCTATAAAGGGTGCCAATAAATGTACTTTTTAGTGCTTATTGAAAATGTCATGAGAAAATGATTTTTTTTTTTATTTATCAAAATGCTAATCTTTTTGGATTTCCTTACAATTCATTATAGAAATTTTATTAAAAGAAAAACTTAAGAAAATGAATCTTCAAAAGTATTATATACTATAAATAATAAATAATTAATTTAGTGAATAAATTAAAAAAAAAAAAAATAAAATAAAGATGAAATCAAAAAGAACATGATGGTTTATAATTTTGAAGTCTTACTTCAAAATTCCTAGCTATATTTACCTCAAGTTTTTAGAGTCTGCGTTATTTGGACGTCTTGAAGAGGGTGCAGGTCGGCTTCTTCAAGAGGTTATTGCAGTGGTTTCCAACCTTTCTGTATCGGCGCTCCCCTTTTTTAAAAAAAAATTCTTGCGCCCCCCTTAATTTCTGACCTTTTTTTTGGACCACAAAATCATCATACCTTTTTTAGAACCACATTGAAAAAGATTATAAAAAAATCGAAAATTTCCAAAAGTTTGCGGACACTTGAAATTGGTTCTAATACCTTCGCGCTCCACAGGTTGGAAAACGCTGGGGACTACCAACGGGGTGCCTGACTTAGTTGTAAGGCTTGAGGTGGGGGTGGTCAGACTGAGCTACAGGGTTTTAGTGATGACTTTGGGTTGGGTAATCAAGGTGTTAAGAATAAATGGATGTAGGTATCCTAGGGTTACTTACCTTAGGCATTGTGAACTGTATTCTATGTGATCTGCTAGGTATAACTGGGCCAGCCAGTTAAGACGACTGTTGGACTCTGCCCGAATCACTGCTATCCGATTAAGTAAGACGGATTGGGCTCCTTCAGGACCCACTTTAATCAAGAGTGATATTGATTCTATTAATAACTCATGTTTTAATAGTTATTATAAAGAACTGCTAACTTAAGATGGGGAATTTGCTCCCTGGGTTTTTTTGGGACGGGATGTGGACTTTCACATGGTCAGGGTTCTCTCGCAGTTAAGGATGGTAAGTAAATATCATGTCATGCTTACTTTTGGTTCTTGTAGCTATGTGGTTGATCAAATTCTACCTGCAATCTACTGCAGGCGGAGATCATATACCCTTTTGTCTGTGCTTGCCCAATTTATGGGCTTTATAAAAAATATTATATCCCTCAGGAAATCAGCCTTGGATGTGAAGCGGATCTGATGCGCGAACTATTTAGGGCAATAATTCCCAAATTTATTTGGCCAGCGCCCACTTTCCAAAAAAAATGTTACTCAGCGCCCTCTGGAAATTACTTTTTTTTATATTTAATTAACAATTAAACAAAAATAATATGTTCTTATTCGTAAATAGTAAAGAAAGATATTTATTAGTAAAATATTAATGTTTGAAATTATGAAACTCTATTTTTGGAACTCAGAAGAGAAAGATAATATTATTTTCCCAACACTGCCCCTCTGGTTCGCGGACGGACCCACCAGAGGGCGATAACGCCCACTTTGGGAATTACTGATTTAAGGAGCCAAGTGGACTTTGGTAAATAGCGATGCAATTGATATCATTTATGATAAATAAATAGTGGATGATAGAGGAAATTCGGGTGGAAGGACATTAGAAGATACAAAAGACTAAGTTGATACGCATTTAGATTATTTTTAGTTGTATTAACTAATAATAATGGTTATTGTCATGCATTTTTTTAAGGAAATGCCCCCATGGCCAATAAAATAAAATAAATATAAAAATTATTAAATTCCTATTTTAACAAAAACTATCACTTCAGGGATATAGGGGTCAGAACGCCGAGGACAGGCTCAAGAGTTAGTAAATAAATAAAGTAATAAATCTTAAATTATTATTAATAAATTAATTCAAATTTTATTTAAATAACTAAATGGTCTTAAATATAGATTTGGAATATATTCTTAAATCTTAATCCGATTATTATCAATAAAAATAATAATCTTTTGAAATAAATAATATAATAAGAATTAATTTCTTTTTTTAAGCAAAATAAAGGAACACTAAGATAAGATATATATATGTATATATATATTTTGACTTGTGAAATAGTTAATTTTAATTTATTTATAAAGTAAGATAACAAAATAATAACATTTATAAAATAAATATCATTTATCTATTTTACAATAATAAATAAATAAATATATGTATATATATAAAGTATTTAAATAACATGAATATTAAATTCATGCATTGAAAATAGTCAATTTTTAAATAGATCCTTAAATTATAAATAATTTTTAAGTAAATTTTATTAATATTGTGCATTAGATATGGATGGGTGTACATTGGATGAATTGATTGAACATTGTAAAAATATTTCATCTTTTAAAGAATTTGTTAAGATTGAGGTATTTATCAACTATTCTATTTTTATAAATATATATATATATATATTTAAATTTAAATAAGAGTTAATGAATTTATATTAATTAATATTATTAAAAATATATTATTTATGTGTTTTATTTGTTGACTAAATGTTGCACATTTGGTGAATATATTACAATTCTGGATTTAATAGAATTTATATTTATTAATAATAGTTATTTTTCTATTAACTATTCAAACTTATCTATATTTTTAATGGATTAATGCGGAAAACCGGGCATTTATCCAGGGCGGAAAATCTGTAGGGCGGTATTTTGTTTATGGATGTATTCAATTTTACGAGGGGCGCAAATTTATTCATTTGTTCGGGGCGCTGTAAATGCTAGAGCGGAAGTTGATACTATAATATAAATATTAATAAATACATTTTTTTTTAAAAAATTGCAATTTTAATCAATTTAAATTACAATACAAGTGGAATATTAAAATTCAGTATTAAATTAATAAATAATAACTAAATTATACTTCAAACATAATATTACATATTATCTCCTTAGCAATTTAATTATTTTACTAATTTTAATTCCATGATTTCATGGAATTATTATAAATATTGATACAATTGCTTACTTTACTTTTCCACGGATTGTATTACATCTGTTGATATTTTCCTCTCCTATTCTCTATGCAGCGCCCGCTCTAGCATTTACGGCGCCCTGGACAATAAAATAACTTGCCTGTTCTATATTCATAACCGAATTGCCGCCCTTTAGACTTGCCGCCTCAGACAAGTGTCCGGTTTGCCGCCCTCTAGAGCGGACTCTGCTCCATGTAATGCGGTCCATACTATCCTCTTCTTGTAGATCTCGGGAGACCATTCCTTCGACCATATCGTCTCCCCAAGCAGCGTTCTTGGGCGTCTTCTTTATTTGTCAATCCTTCATCCTCCATCCTTTTCACATAGCCAAACTATAACAGATGTCTTTTCTGCATCTCATCATAAATATCTTCTTTATTCTTCTTTTTGCTTTTTTATTCTTTCTTTTCTTAATTTTCTTTTCCTTATTCATACAATTTTACTTATATTAAATATATGTAATTTAGAAATAAACTTATTTATAGATAATCTATTTTGTAATATTAAAAAATTTATTTTAAATTTTTATTTTGATCTAGAATACTTCCAATTCTGTTACTGGATTTCATTTATATTCTGGAAATGAACAATTTCAACTGACAATCAAGAAAAATGACATTTATGAAACAATTCCAATTATAATGAAATTTGCATCAAGAAATTTGGTTTTTAGAGAAACGTAAAATTATTTAATATATAGTATATAATATTAATAATAATAATAGATCTATTTTATTAGTTTTCAATAAAAATAAACTATAAATACTTTTTTCTATATTTTACTTAATGATTAATTTGCCATTCCAATTTCTTTTTTTTAGCTATGGTATTGAGATTAAATTTATAAAAGAAATTTATTTTTATTCGAACGTATTACCAAAACTGTCATCTAAACTTGAAATGCCTGAACTGATGGATGTATTTCCAAAATATTATTCATCCTCCAATAAAAATCCAAAGGAATTTATCATATTAAAAGATGTATCACCAGATGGATATTATTCTTATAACTCACCAATGAATGTTAATTTGAATACTTTTCAAATGGCCACCAAAGCTCTTGCTAAATTTCACGCAGCTGGACTCGTTTTTAAATGGAATAATGAGGATAATTTTTTTCAAGATGCGTTGCAATACACTGTTACCCAAAATATATGGAATTTCAGTCATCAAAGTCTTGTTTACAATTTGAAATGTAGAGGTTTTGATGCTGCTAGAAAAGGTCAATATATATATATATATAAATAAAATTTATATTAAATTATCATATCTTTAAAAAATTTATAATTTATAAAAGAAAATACTGTATAATTGATATTGAAATTGATTAAAACAGTGATTCTCAACCTGTGGGGCGCGAGCATATCCAAAAGAAAATTCCCGACTTTTTTTCAATATAGTTCTAAAACAATACCTCCCTTACTATTGTCGGTCGGTAAAAAATGGTAAGATGATTTTGTGGGCAAACTTTTAAACATTTTCGATTATTTCTCAATTTTTTTCAATATGGTTCTAAAAAACAAAACAATGATTTTGCGATTCTCTGAAACATTTCCGAAGGGGGGGGGGGGGGGCGATGAAAATTATGATTGAAAATTGGGCCGTGAATACTAAAAGGTTGAGAAACACTGGATTAAAGTGATTAAAATTTGTCTAAATTAAAAATTTATTTTTGAATTCAAATTTTTTAGTGAGTCTTAAAATACGATTATATTATAATATATAAATCTTTTAATTAAATGATTTATAATTGATTTAAATATATACATACATAAAATATACTTTGATATAAAAAAAAACCAAGCACAGAACCGACCGACAATTTAAAAATAATTAAAAACAACAATATATAAATATATATATATATATATATATTATTTCACCAGTTTCACAAAATTTCCGACAATGAATATAAAATTAATAATTTGAACTAATAATGTAAACTACCACTTCCCGTTTCCGGATATACACTAAAAGTTGATGAATTCATGCTACTGATGCATTAAGTAAATATACCAAATTTTATCAAAATCCGTTGAGCCGTTCAAGCTATCTTCTCGTCTATAAGTACAGACAACCGGACATACAGACCGACGGACGAACAGTCACTATGCTAAAAATACTTTTTTCTGTAAACAAAATGCATGATTCGTGGAGATATGTAAAAATCTCCACATGTGAAATTTCCTTCCTTCCTATCGTCGGTCGGTAAAAATTGGAAAAATTGAACTTAAAAAGACTTTCTTTTGTCTCTCTAATCGAACAATTAACATTTGTTTTTATTTTAGGTGGTATTAAAATAACAAAAGATTTTGAAAATAAATTTTCAAGTATTATTATGAATTTTCCAAAATGTATTAAAGAGACTAGTCCGTGGTTTACTTATTGCCACGGCGATGCATTGATACAAAATATTCTCTTTAATGGAAAAGATGCCAAATTATTGGATTTACAAATGTTCTGCTGTGCATCAGTTGCCTTTGATCTTGTTAGTTTAATTATTTTTTCATCTGATAAGGAATTTCGGGATAAACATTTAAATTCACTTTTGAAATTTTATCATGAAGAGTTATTATCAAATATTATGAAATTAACAAATATAACTAAAGGCAAGAATTATAACATTTCATTAAACAAGTAAAATTATAAACTATTATTATTATTATTATTTTCAGATGAAATTGAAGAGGAGCGTTGTTTAAATTTTAAAAGTTTAAAACGAGAATTTGAATTGCACATTCCATTTGCTTATCGTATCTGTTGTTATTTTTTGCCAATTATGACTGAATCTAAATATCTTTTTGATTATATAAGAAATAATGAACATGTTCCAAATGATTTATGCAACAAATTAAAATTATTAGGTGGTAAAAAAATTGATCAACGTTTAATTGATATAATTAATGAAATAATTGAATGTAATGTTATAGATGAAATTTTTAAATCTTTTTAAAATAAACATTTTTCTTAAAATTTCTTTTATTTTACTTTTATTATTATTATTATTATATATAATTATATAACTTATTAGATAATTTATATCATATGACCCACGGGTTACTATGTGAACTTATGTATTTTCAAGTTTAAGTATTCCATCAAAATTTTAATATATTATATTTTAAATATAAATATATAAATATAATATAAAAATTGTAATAATTATTTTTTTATTTTTTATTTATTATTTATTTAAATTAACTTAAAACAGGTAAAGAATTATCAACTTGTGACGTGATGAACGGTGACATCAATAAATAGCATTACATAATTACAATAATAATATGTAAATGAATTTCTATAGTTGACATGTAATATTAAAAACAAAAAAAAAAAAACAAAACAAAATATTAATTATTTTTACAATAAAATTTAATTTAAAATTTAAAATCAGCTTGACAAAATATAAATTTTATTAAAAAAACTTTACTAATGTCAATTTTATATTATACATGAAATATATAAAAATATAAATATACCAAATTTTTATAAAATAACGTTTTTCCAATGAACTAAAGAATAAAATTATTTTTCTATAAGCCTAACAAAGTTTCTAGAAGAATTGCTTCATATTCGACGAAAATTATTATTGAATAATAATTATTATATTATTTATAAATAAATAATTTTTATTAATATGAGATTTTATAAATCTATATAGAATAATAATAATAATAATAATCTTTATTTTGAGAGAATAATACATATTATATACAAATATATACATTTAGTACAAGATATAATCATGGCCTTTGGCCTTGTGATGAGATACTCTTTCACTATACATATATACATTCAATGAAATATCTCCGTTTCACCTTGAAAAAGTCACAATTCGAAGCTTTAACATCAGAAATTAACGATCAAAAATTAAAATCCCTTATTAGAGGGTACCTGTATTTCCAGGCCTCCCTACTATATTTGACAAGGCTCTGCCAATCCCACCCTTCAAGATACTCTTTGAACTCTTCAAAGGTAGGTATTTCCCTGCCGAGTGCCCTGATTCTAAACTCCCTCAAGATGGAACATCTCGCAATGAAATAGAAAATATCCTCCTCCTCCGAAAGATTACACAATGAGCATATTTTGACTTGGTGTCCGAAAGTATATTTATTTAAATATAACAATTCTCCTCGAATTTTCATCAGCCAACTCCTATTATTTACACTCATCTCTCCATTTTCATATTCAAATCTTTCTAATTGTTTATAAATTGAATGTCTTTCACTTTTGTTCACCCTCTCCATTAGATTACTTACTTTTATTACCGACCGACGATAGTAAGCGAGGTATTGTTTTCACACCAAATTTCAATTGTGGAGATTTTTACATATCTCCACGAATCATGCATTTTCTAAACAGAAAAAAGTATTTTTAGCATGATGTCTGTCCGTCCGTCTGTCCGTCTGTCCGTCCGTATAGATGTGTACAGCCTGAACGGCTCAACCGATTATGATGAAATTTGGTATATTTACTTAATGCATCAGTGGGATGAATTGATCAACTTTTGGTGCAAATCCGTGAACCGGAAGTGGTAGTATTAGCGATCGACGATAGGAAGGGAAGGGTTATTTTCACACCAAATTTCACATGAGGAGATTTTTTTATATATCACCACGAATCATGCACTTTGTATTGGTTTTATCCTCGGGAAAATCATATTTATTAGTTTTTTCTTGATTTAAAATTATATGACGTCATCCAGCCATTCATGACGTCACAGCCTGGTCTTACATATAAATATATACATATATTATAAATAAAATAAAATTAAAAATATTTATGTTATATGCCTATATGTTTTTTATTACATTAATAGATATATTAAAATTATTTGAAATTGTTTCTGTAGCTGGAAATTAATTTACTTCAAACCGTCTGTCGGTTCGGACCTGGCCACAGGTCAACTTATTTTATATCGAACTTTGTACTTAATAATGATGCAAAGATTTTTATTGAGGTGGTAACCCCACAATACCGGGAAGATGACAAATGGAACATGAATTTGAATAAATCATGTACAAAAGACAAAGAATTTTTTTCAGAGGTAGGAAAAGGGGACAATATCTATATTTTCTTTATTAATTAAAATTAAGTCAAAGTTAAGTGGAAGTAAAAATTAATATATATATATGTGTGGGAGTTGAAATTGAGGTCAAGGGATGTTAGCGACAAGGGTGTTTCAACCTCCTCACTCCACTTCCTTGTCCCTGGTTGTAATATGTAACCGAGGGTAGCAAAGGAATTTTACCAAAACCCCTGATCAGGCCTTGGTGCCGGCCAGGAGAAAGTCTCCCAACCCCTTCTCCCCCCACAACCGATGCTTCAGTAGGGGGCGGGATTAATATATAAATTGGAACGTGAACCCTCGCAAGGGACTCTATTCACTTGGACCCTTATGTTTAGATTCGTGATGACTATGATGATGAGCAGTTTGTGTATTTGCCTATGTATATTTATTATAAATAAACCATTTTATAGAAAACCCCAAGTGTTGTTGCTCTATCAAGATAATATACCCCTAGACATCGATCCAACGGATCAACCCCTTCCGCATCTCTACATATATATATATATATATATATATATATATATATATATATATATATTCATTTGGTGTATACATCAATTTATTATTTATAATTTAAAATTTACAATAAAATTTTGAATTATTTTACATTGAAATGTCAATATTTTGATATAAACAGTTTGATTTTCGATGAGCGAGTCTCAAGAATAATAAATTATCTATTGACTTTAATCTCAATAAATTTAATTTATTCTTCATTTAATTTCAAATATTGAACAAAAAATAAGATATAGTTTATAATATCATGTATTTTTATTTATCCTTTTTTTAATATAATATATAAATATAGCAAGTGTTCCTTTTTTTGGATTTCAAAAATTTATTTTGTATGTATATACTTACTAAATAAAAAAAAATGTTTGTGATAACAACTCAGGTGTTACAACAGTTGAAAGATGTGAAATCATTTGAAAATGTGATAAAAATTGAGGTAAAGACTATTTTTTATTTTATTTTTATTTGTCAATGTTTTAGTTTTTAACTCCTTCGTTAAAGATATATGTATATATAATTAGTATATTTGCTAATATTTCAAAATATTTCCATTCCACTAGAATCATTTTTTCACATTAAAAATATACAATTTAAAATTATAATAAAATATAATATGAATCTAATAATAATATCTTAAATATAAATAATATATACATATGAAAAGATATTTCAAATAATTGTAAGAATAAAATAATAATATTTATATATTTTACTATTATTTTAGCCTGATATCACGGAAATGAATTTATCTAAGGAAAATAAACAATTTAAGATAATTATTAAAAAAAATGAAACGATTGAAGAAATATCAGTCTTTATAAAATTTGCATTAACCGAATTTAAGACAAGAGAAAGGTTAGTATAAAAATAGAATTATTATTATATTATTATTCAATATTTACGACACAAGATGTATATTTGACCGGCTTGCCCGCCCCTTCCGGCTCTGAATTTAACTCATCTAGTCCATTGGGGGATAAATTAATGAGAATCTCTTTTATACTATTATCAACCACCGTATTCACCAGATTTGGCTCCCTGCAACTTTTTCCTATTCCCTATAACTGAAGAGACCAATGAAAGGAAAGCGTTTTGCCACTATTAATGAGATAAAGTCGGAATCGAAGAACAAGCTGAAGGCCATACCGAAAAGCGCATTTCAGAAGTGCTTCGACGATTGGAAGAAGCGCTGGCATAAGTGCATTATATCTGAGGGGAATTACTTTGAAGGGGACAAAATGGATATTGATGAATAAATAAATAATTATATAAATATATTTTATTCAGAACACATTTGGCAATTTTTATACCAACACTCACTCATTGAATATGATTTGGAACTCCAAATTAAAAGATAATTTTGGCATATAAAAATAAAAATATATTTAAGTATTAATACATATAATATTACATTTATGAAACTTGAATTTATTATAGAATTTAAAACTAATGCGAAGTTTAATATTGTAATTTTTTATCGAATTCTTAATTTTTATTTAATTTAAGATCATTGCACATTTTTACATTTACTTATTTATTATATTTATGATTCAATTCATATTTTTAAATTTTCTTTAAATATTTTTCTAATATATTTTTTCTATATATATTTAAATGTTGATTTGCATTTGAAAATTGTTTTATTATTAAATTGATCTATATACTTAAGAATATTTTTTAATTATTTATTATTATTATTAGTATTATCATTGATATATTATTATATTTATCTATATTTTACCGTCAAATAAATAAATTAAATTTACTACTGTTCTAAAATAAAATAAAATTAATTAGTTGTAGAGAAGCACATATAAAAACATAATTTTCCACGTCGTCAAAATTATATTTATTGTATTAATTATATTTATAAAAAATAAAACAATAAAAAACAAAATAATTGATTAACATGAATTTTCAGAATATATTACATTGTTTTTCTTTTCAAATTTATTGGAATTTAAATTCATTTTCATATCTTTAAATATTTAATTTTTGTTAACTTTTTAAACTTAAAAACACTAGTGACGTTTTGTAATTATTAATAACTTAGCTAGAAAATTTGAACTCAATCGGACAAATAATGTACATAGATGTTTATAGACACATATAGATAGATATACATAAAGAGAAAGAGAGACAGAGAGGTTGGGCGCCATAATTCAGTAGACGCCAAAACATACACGGAGAGTCGGAAAGCTAAAAGTGGTGTTAAATTAAAATATAATAAGTTAAATAATCTTAAAATGTATTATAAAATAAAATAAAATACTAACAAATGATTTTATTTGTTGCATGTCACTAGATCTAATAAATGATTTAATTTTAACACTCAACCACTCTTGTACTATTTTTGTAAAGAAGAGTGTCTCCTTGATCTATTTACGATATCTATAAAATAAACTAGTCAAAAACTAGAAAGACAATATAATTAAACATATTCAACGAACTTTTAGTTCGTTTATAAAATCTATGTGTCTGTCGCCAAAAATTTTCGATTTTTTATTTAAATTTTGATTTTGGATTAGAGTAGAGCTTAAAAAAGTGTAAATGTAAAGTAAAGTGGTTTTGGTTTTTTAAAATTCGGTTGGGAACATGGTTAAATCGGCAGCCAAAGTTGAAAATTTCCCATATTTTCAGCTCATAATTATAAATAAGCGATGTTTTCAGCGCATCTTCGATCGTATCATTATAATTATAATTATAAATTATATAAATTATATTTGTAACGAATGTATATTTGTTATATATAAATATGACAAAGTCACCCCAGGCGCTGTTGCATGACTGAATGGCAACGTCTGGGGGAGTCCAACTGCCCTCCGCGCGGTTGGTGACTTGGCATTATATAGTTAGTCAGATGCTAACCTTCTTTGTGTAAAGACGTGTTATCCTGTCTCCGCGTTCTTTATGTAAAGACGTGTTTTGATGATCCTCCATGTTGGATGGATCCTTTGTGACTCCCATGGTGGAGAAGTAATATAATATCTCTTATAATTATACATTTTCTTTGACTCCCATGGTGGAGAAGTAATATAATATTTCTTATAATTATACATTTTCTTTGACTCCCATGGTGGAGAAGTAATATAATATTTCTTATAATTATACATTTTCTTTTAAACAACCGTTTTTCAATTTAACTTAAACTACATCCTTATTGACCAGTCTCATTAAATCTGCTTTACCCCTGAGTATAGCATGGCGCCCATTTAACCTTCATCTCTGCTGGACCATTGGAGGAAAGGTAGTTTGTTCTCTGCAGCTGCGGGTAATATTTTCCCCCTTCAAGAAGATATCCACCTGCCTACCTGTGGAGACCTTAAACTCTTTTTTTCCCTCTCCACATAAGATCCATTTTTTTCCCTCTCCCATTTCCGCTCTTCTCTCTTCTATCACATTTTCCCTCCCTTCTCTCCCCCTTCTTCCCTCCTCCTTGTAAGGGGCCTGTTGGCATCCACTGTGGGCCTCCCCCCTTACAAATTGACGCCCAACGTCGGGGCTCTGTTTTCCCCACCCCCTCCCCTTACATATTATTATTTATGCAATTTTGTGATAAATATGAATAAAAGTTCATTGATAGTAATGCTTCCTAGCATTCCCAGGTGTTTATATTTAATTTTCAAATACAAAATTAAATTTATTTTTGAGAAGAGGAATGGTCTCATTTAATATTCTCTATTCCTATTTATACTTTTATTTTTTGTCGATTGTATTTACAGACATTACAGTAAATGTGTATTACAAATGGATTTTGGAGAAATTTAAAATTATTTTAGAATTATTGCATTTGTTTAGCTTAGAAACTAATAAATAAATAATAAATTATTTTTATTTTTATTTCCAATTTTACTATCTCGCTACGAAACTTTTCGATTTAGAGATTTTGATGTTTTTATATGTTTTGAAGGTCATTTTCATTAAGATAGGGGAAAATGAATGCGTCTGTATATATGTGTGTGCAGGGCCGGCCCTAGAGCCGAGCCAGTAAGGCCATGGCTCGGGGCGCTTGGCTGGCAGGGGCGCCATTATGAAAAAAAAATTAATCCTTCGCAAGATATCAGGGCTGATAAGACTTAATAGTAAATAAAAAATTATGGTACGCAATAAAAAAATTGCGTTTATTTAAAATAAGTAGTAAATTATTACATTTTTAAAAATATAATGTTGATATCATACCAAGATATCTCCTTTTTAGGAAGATCAATCAATATGTGGATCCAACTAAAATAAAATATATTTTCAAATATAAAAATATTTTTTTAATAACAAATAAAAATTTTTTAGTTGATTCTTTTTTTTTTTGCTTGTTAAAACATATGGGGCGAACTTTAGACCCTTGGCCTAGGGCGCCATAAGAGCTCGGGCCGTGCCTGTGTGTGTGTATGTAGACAAGATTACGCAAAAACGGTTTGAGCTAGAATAATGAAATTTGGTATACGGGCATTATTCAAAATTTGTAGGTTTCTATCAACTTTTGAGAAATGTAGCTTCATTCGGAAGAGGACCATTACCTACCTCGTTTTCATTTTGATTAAAATTGTGTAAAACTGTTATATATATAGAAGTCCAGCTTGATTAAATCGCTCAAAGTACCGGAATTAATTTTTTTTTTCATTTTTAACACGTTGACTGCCAATCACGTGCCAGCACGTGACGTGGTGTGATCAACAAAGTGCCAAACACGCACTGGTTTAATAAATATTATTTATTAATTTTAATTTATAATTTAATTTAAATATAATTTTTATGTTAATTAATCCAATTCAAATTTGCGAGATAGTCGAGTGGAGACACTCCAGATTTTTAAAATAAAGGCATTAAATAAAAATATATAGATATAATATATATATAAATTCCTTCAAATCTCATTTCAATAATATTAATTTTATAACATTATTTATTATATTATTTTTAGATATAATATTTTTTTAAAATTTTTAAAAGAATCATATTTCTACTCACAATTAATTCCATCGATTGCTCAAACAATAGAGATGCCTGAATTTTTAAATCTATTTCCACGATATTACTATTCATGTGAAGAAATTCCCAAAGAGTTTTTAATATTAGAAGATATCTCTAAAAAGGGTTACTATTTCCATAACAATCCATTAAATTTGGATCTTCAGGCATTTCAGAGTGGATTAAAATCTCTCGCAAAATTGCATGCAAGCGGAATTGCATTCAAAATAAAAAATCCAGATCAATTTAAAAATGTTGCTTTGCGATATAATGCCAATTTAAATTTTGTCAATTTCTATATGGATACATTCATTTATGAATTCAAAGATCGGGGCATTGAAGCACTTGAAAAAGGTAATTATTTTATTATAATGTAATATAAAATTTTTTTAATTACTTAGTCTCTTTGCATTTACAAACGGGCAGTTTTCAGGGGCGGATAATCTGAAGGGCGGTACTTTGTTTATGGATGTAATCAATTTTAGGAATATAGGGGCGCCAATTTATTCATTTGCCCGGGGCGCCGTAAATGCTAGAGCGGGCGCTATTTATAATTTAGCTGTTTAACTTTTATAATCATTATTTAATATATATATATATTTGTATTTTTGATATATTAAACCACTCTAAGAATTCTTTTAAAATTCACACTATAGATAATATTTATAAAGAAAAATTGATCTGTATAGATTTCGTAAATGCTAGAACGGGCGCTATTTACAATTTAACTGTTTAACTTTTATAATCATTATTTAATTTATAAATTATTATTAGAAAAATAAATAAAACATTAATATAAATTTATTTTCAGATGGAATCCAAATCCCAAAATCATTTGAAGATAATTTGAATAGTATTATAATGGATTTTCCGCGATGCATGAAAGAGAAATCACCATGGTACACTTTAGTGCACGGTAATCCTATAATTAACAATATCATGTTTAATGGAAAAGATACAAAATTGTTAGATTTTCAACAATTTTGTTGTGCAACTGTTGGTTATGATCTTGTTATTTTAATTTATTTGTCATCTTGTAAAGAGTTCCGCAATCGATATTTGAATACTTTATTGCATGGATATCATGAAGAATTTATTTGTTTTTTAAGTCAACTAATAAATCAACCGAAAGGTATTTATAATATCAATAAATAAATAAATTTTAAAATATATGTTAGCAGGTTGTTTTTGTTTTCATACGGGGATATTCATATCTATGAAGTTGAAATAATAAGAGAAAATTCCTAAATTTTCTCGGTATCTTATCTTATCTTATCTTATTATACTAGCAAAAATTGTATAGATATATAGTTGTATTTTTGAAATATTAAACCGCTAAAAGGATTTTTTGAAATTCATACCATAGATAATTTTTATAAAGAAAAATCGATCTGTATAGACTTCAGCATCGGAAAAAATAATCTTTGTTAGTTTTTACTTAATTTAAAATAAGAATTTATGTCGCCGAGCATCGCCGCACAGCGCTTCATTAAATACAAAATATTATAAATAAAATAAAATTAAAAATATTTATTTTAACAATATTTTGTAATCAAATTACGGAATATATATTATGTTATATCCACAGGCCATACTTTTCTGTCTTTCAGTGCATTAATACTTACGTTTAAGGGCTGTATGTTTTATGACTTTTTTTTTTAATTTATATTTTTTTAAATTATTTGAAATTATTTTATATACATATTTTGTCGTTTATTTATTTTAAATAATAATCTTAATTTTAAATATTCATAGTTCAAAAGGAATAATTTTTTTAAAGTACCGTTAAATAATATCATATCATTCTAAAATCATTTTTAAAAATAAAAAAATTATTAATAATTTAAAATCTTATTTGCAATTTTATATTTTGAATAAATAAATAAATTTTACTTTGAACAAATCTTTTTTTTTTTGAGAATATTATATAGCTGTGTTCTTCAAAGTGTGGGTCGCGACCCAGTTACTGGGTCGCAGAAAAATTTTCACGCCTGGGAAAATTTTTTAGAAATTCTTATTACTTTTTTACATCATTAGAAACACAAAAAATATTTTTCTCTTATTAATTTCAACATCATAAGAAACACAAAATTACTTCTATTTTTCTTGTATAATTATTTTGTAATTTTTTGTATAAAATAAACAATTTGAAAATTATTAATTTTTTAATTACATTTTATTTTTTTTGCTTATATAATTCTTTTGCAAATTTTGTGTATGAAATAAATAACTTGATTTTTATTGAAAAAATTGTGTTCTAAATAAATGTTTTTATTTTAATGAAGTGGGTCGCGACAAATTTTAAGACCTCGAACCGTGTCGCGGTAAAAAAAGATTAGGAAACACTGCTATATAGAATATTATTACTTTATTTATATATTGATTTTAAAAAAAAAATCTTTCAGGTGAATTATATCATCGTGGTTTCGATTTTAACAGTCTAAGGAGTGAATTTAGAAAATGCATTCCATTGGCATACCGGATATTAAGATATTTCACATCATCTATGTGGGATAGTATTCATCCAAGTAAAAGGACAATGCAAGAAATATCAACAACTGAGAAGAATATAATCCAAATGTTAAAAAGTTTAGGTAACTCTGAAATTGATAGCCGTTTAAAAGATATAATTAATGAATTAATTGAAAATAACATTGTGGAAAAATTGTATAATTGTTTTTAATTGTTATTGATTTACTTTATTTTAATTAATTTATTGTTATTATTATAATATAATCGTTTATTTGTTTTTATATAATTTTGTTCATTCATGTTATATTACTTATTAATTTCAAAAGTATACTTACATCTTACATACTTGTAAAAGTAATTGTATAATATTCATGTTTCATACAAAAATATATTATAAAATATAATAATAAATTGTGTGAAAAATGATAATATCGAATCATTCATTAAGTAATTAAAATCTTTTTAGAATAAATATTAAAAACAATATATTTATATAAATCATATTTAATAAAAAGACATTCTTTTTTTTCTTTTATTTTATCATCTTCATTATTTTTATATGAATTAAAAATAACAAGTGTCCAGTTTTGTTTTTTTTACCGACCAGCGATAAGAAGGGAAGGATTGTGTTCAGATCAAATTTCGCATGTGGAGATTTTTACATATCTCCACGAATCATGCATTTTGTTATCAGAAAAAGTATTTTTAGCATGATGTCTGTCCGTCTGTCCATTGTGTGTTCATATAGGCGTGTACAGCTTGAACGGCTCAACGGATTTTGATAAAATTTTATATATTTACTTAATGCATCAGTAGCATGAATTCATCAACTTTGGTGTATATCTGGAAACCGAAAGTGGTAGTTTACCAAGTATTAATTTTATATATTAATTGTCGGAAATTTTTCACTTAAAATATAATAGTAATTAATAATTAAGTAATTAAACTAAAAATAAAAACCAAGATAATATAATTTAGTCATCTTAATTCAAGTTTTAAAAATATTTTTTTTTATATTAATATATATATATATATATATATGTTAATAATGTTTTTTGGAAATCAATTTATTTCAAATAGTCGGTCCGGTTTTGTGCCTGGCCACAGCTCATTTTTTTAGTTTTTAATTGTAAATACTAAATTAATAATATCAATGAAGTTATGAATTTAAGTGAAATTGAATGACAGTCGCAATTTGTTGTTGTTGTCCTAAATAAAGCTTGAGTTCTTTTTTAAATCATTTAAAGAAAAATATAAATGTCTTTTAGTAATTATAATATAATTTGACATTTTTATGTTTAATTAAAATAAAATAAAATAAATGTGTCCATAACAACCATTTTGTTATAAAAATATTTCAGTTTATTATTTTTTTTTTTATAATTTATTCGAAAAAAAGGGTTAAATCCTCAAATTTACCGAGGAGATGCTATCCTGTGATTATACGGTAAGAACATTTCTCATTTCATTTTATTTATTTATGTAATGAATTATTGGAGGAAAAATATGTAATAAAATTATGTATGTTCAAACATAGCATATATAAATGATATTTGTTATAAAATATGTTCAATTTTTTCTATAATAAAAAAAATGTTAAAAAAACGTATATCTTTTCAGAAAATAATTCAATGGATGGTTTTTAACAACTTTTAAAACATTTAATTTTTAAAACATTTAATTAGTACAAAAATAAAATAATATTTAAATATTTATATTATAATTAATTTTTTTGTTCCTTGAAAAAATTTTCAAAAAACTTATTATATTATGTTCCATTCTACTAATATCTAGAAAATTCATTATAAAATTATTAATATTTTTTTTTATTAAAATTTTAAAAAATATCTTCCTTCTCATCTTTTCTCTCTCTCTCTCTCTCTCTTTCTTTATTTACTATTTCCTAAGATCCAGCCTATAGTTTTTTCAAAATAATAGGTAATTATTCAGAACGGTTTTCATGTCATTGATTTGGATAAAACTTTACCAGTGTGTTCCTTTTTTAATTATAAATAAGCTTTTCTTATGCAATATTTCTCGGTCTCTTCTAGTTTACGGGATAAAAAATATTAAAATTTGCATATAAATTCATTGATATTCTATTTAGCTACAATATTTTATTAATTTGACCAGCAGGGGCTCCACTATTTTTTTGGGGGGGTTGAATATTTGCTCTTTATTATTATTATTATTATGTTCGGATTGAATAAAGAAATCGAACCGCAAAAAAACGAAAATTACGAATAAGTTAATAATTAGTGAATTAGTCAATAAAACATTACTTAATGGTACATTTCGAGTTGATAACCAGCTAATCTGTCACAAACATAAAAAAATTTTATTTACCTCGTAAACTAAAAGCGACCCACAAAAATTGTATAAGAAAAGTTTATTTGGAATTAAAAAAGGAACCCACTGGTAAAGTTTTATTCAAATCACTGACATGATAACTATTCTGAACAATTATGAAATAATTTATTATACCTAAATAATTTATAAATTTATATTAATAGTATTTTTGTTAATTATCTTTTTTTTAATAAATATATATTCGAGGTGTGTTTAAAAAGTTCGGTGAATGGTATGATAAAAACATTAAAAAGAGAATGAATGTTAAATGTAAATACCTTCACAACGTTCAGGCCGGCAATCCACAAGCAGGACACCAGAAAACACTACTTACTGTGTCTTTGCTAATACCCAATTCTTCGGTTATTAGTCGCAGAGTCAATCGCCGATCTTTTGTTACCATCTCTCTTACAAGTTCAGTTTTTTCTGGTGTCCTGCTTGTGGATTGCCGGCCTGAACGTTGTGACGGCTACTCTGAGAACAATTCCACATCAAGACTTCTTCAACAGTTTTCAAGCGTTATACGAACGTAGTCAGAAATGTATTATGTCATGTGGAGAGTATTTTGGAGGTTAAAAAAGGTATTTACAATTAACATTCTCTTTTTATGTTTTTATCATACCATTTACCGAACTTTTTAGACAGACCTCGTATATGCATATCCTATATAGTATATATAATGAATCGTAAACAAGATTTTAAAAAGTAGAAGAGAGAAAGAATAATTGAAAATTTTCCATTTCACTTCTAGAGCGGAGGATGGTTTGGTCGTTCAATTAACCAATGTATCCAAAGGGAAGAGTTTCAATATTCTCTCGCAAGCATAATCAATATACTATTGTATTTTGGTCTTTTTTCGATAATTGTAATAGCAGGAATATACTGGAATAAAAAATTTAAATCGAAAAAAAAATCTTCACAATATTTTCGGGAATTTCTTTCTATCAAATCCAACCCCAATATTAGGTATAATAATTATTATTTATTTTTTTATTTATAATTATTATTATATCAATATATATCAATTACATTTAATCAATAAGTCAACTACTATATATTATAATTAAATAAAAAAAATAAGTTTTTTTTTGTTTTAGAAAACCAAGAAAAAATCAAGCAGATTATATTAATTCGACAACGCATATGCGGAAAATAAATAAAAGTTCAATTCAATTAGGGAGATCAGAAGAAGAGGACGAATGCATGTCAGACAATGAGGTCAATTATAGAACAAATCATGTAATTATTATTATCATTATTATTATTATTACACTTACTCGGCACTAGGTAAACTTTTACTTGCCTTACTGCTCTTTATTATTATTATATTTTTCATATTCTAAACTAGTGATTCTCAACCTGGACGATATCGCCCCCCATGTTCAAGGGGGCGATTTTTTGACTAAACGATTTTGGGGGGCGAAATCATTTTCAACTCTAAAAAAAGGTAAGATGATTTTGCGAACAGGCGGTTGCCGCTTTTTTCAATTTTTTTCAACATGGTTCTAAAAAACAAAGGTGAGATGATTTTGCGATCAGTCTTTTTAAACATTTCCGCTTTTTTCAAATGGTTCTAAAAAAAAAAGGTAAGATGATTTTGAATTTTTATCTGTTAAAATGTATAGGGGGCGAATTATGAAGCCGACCTTACGAAGTGGGTGTTTGGTCCAAAAAGGTTGAGAACCACTATTCTAACATTTCAATTTTTAAACTTAAAAAAAAAAACAAACAATTTATGTACATAAAAATTTAATTTTCTTCAAAACTTTTTTCAATGTGATTATAAAGTTAGCCCAGAATTTATTATTATTATTTTTTAGGTACGTAATTATTCAAATGATCCTCAAAGTTTAATACAACGTCGCACAAGATCAGGACGAGTTTATTATGCTTATAAAAAATAATAATTATATAAACATTTGGTAAAAAAAAAATTAATAAAATATTTAAATTTATTTTTTACTTGTATTTTTATTTTGTTTATTATTTAATATGTTAAAATATTTTTTTGTATTTATAATTCACTATAATCTTCTTCTTCCCCCTATTGTTAGATCATCGATTCACTAAAATGAATTAAGTAGAATTATAAGAAAATTGCAATTTTCCCCTAAAATTATTTAGAAATATGTTTTTGTTTTATACAGAAACTCAAATATTATTAAAATTAATATATAAATAACTAGTTTCCCAGAGCGCCGGAGGCCCCTGTACCCCCCCCCCTTCGATTTAATAAATAGTAATTTGTTGAAAGTTTGTATGCGAAAGGTTTTAATTCATTTTAATTCAATCAGTATATTTTTTGTTTCATTTGGATTTTCGTTTTCACTCAAATTTGCAAATTGAACTATTTTTCAAAAGATAAATTTAAATATGATATTGCTTACTTTGTTTAAGGAAATATTAATCAATAGTCGAGCCCATTGCAAACGGTGTTTGCAATTTCAGTTTTAAACATAATTTATCGTGGTTTGCAGCAATTAATTAAATAGTTTTTTGAACACAATATTTTTCGTATACCAATCAGCATAATATATATTATAATAATAGTAATTATTATAGAAGATAGAATAAGATAGATATCATCATCCCCATGAAAAAATATAAAAATAAACATTTGTATAAATTTGAGAAATACAAACATATTACAGATGATAGAAATTTATCTTAAATTTCTCCCATAATCTAAAAGTAATTTTTCAAAAAATATATTGTATAAATATAAAATGTAGATTCAAATTTGAAATTCGTTGTTATCGGTTGCCATGGTAACGCATGGGAAAAAGAAAAGGGCTGTGTAAGTGACTACTTTCGTCCCCCTAAGCCTTTCCCACGCCAAAAGGCATAGTTTTCCAGTTATAGAAGCAACTGTTAATTAATTCATTAATTCACTATTTCTATTCAATAATTTT
The DNA here is from genome assembly GCA_963082975.1 of Labia minor. NCBI lineage: Eukaryota > Metazoa > Arthropoda > Insecta > Dermaptera > Spongiphoridae > Labia > Labia minor. The sequence continues at coordinate 11,368,475 of OY720347.1, read as the reverse complement.
ATTAATATGGGCAATTTCATTCAATTTAATATTTGTCTTCTTCTTTTTAATGTTATAAAAAAACATACTTAATAATTATGATTGATTGAGATCGAGAGTTGATATTTATCAGATATAATCAACTATTTCTTTTAAGAAAATATATAATTATTAATATAAGTATTATATATATATATAAAGTTAAACATTTATTGTTAAAATAAAAACAAACAAATATTTTGTTTATAAATTTAAAAAAATGTCTTGCTTGGGTTAATTCGATATTTCCAAATTCTTAATTTTGATATTTTAAATATTAATTTAAAATGCAAAATAATAAAAAACTATCAAAATGTACAATGCAACGTCTCAAACGTAAATATTTCAGTGTTATTAATGTATAAATGAATGATTTTGACTTAATTATATAATTATAAATGTGATTAAATGTATTCCATATATTTTGTGTTTTAGGAACACCTAAAAATTTATCTGCGACAAGACCAAAATGTATAGTTAAGGTAAACTTGTTTTCATTTAATTTGACACAATTGTCACTATATTTATGTCATTATCAGCCCGAAAAAAAAATATTATACTTATTTATTTAGAGTAAAAAAAATTTCAATTATAAAAAATGATTTTAAAATGTAATTTACTCTTAATTAATATTATTAAATTCAATTTATTCAATATCTATATTTATTCTCTGTTGTCATAAATCCTTTTAGATATTTTAAAACTCATATTCTAATTATTTTGTTTAATTTAAAATTATTTTAAGAAAGTCTTTTTTTTTTGTTTCAGAGAAAATACTTAGAATCTCCCAATATTGGAGAAGGGGAAAAAAAGGTAATAGAAATATCAATATTCTAATTAATTTATTAATGATGATATAACATCAAATTAATTTTAAAGATATTACAATTTATCAAAAAAAAATAAAAATAAATCGTTATTACGAGGGTCGTCCACAAAGTAACAGCGTAAAACGTTTGAGCGTGGCGCGAAAAGTAGTGGGGTAGCGCCGCCATTCTCACATCGGCGTGCACAGCCGTTCACTACGCTTCTAGCTGTGCTCACAGAGTATCCGTACACAGAGGTATATACTCAATGCTATTTTTTTCGTTGCTAAAGGAGGCAAAGGTGGCAGGCGGGCATGTGTGAGCGTTTTTACCGACCGACGAGGGAGGCATTTTTAAATTTTTTTTTGAATGAATATTTGGAATTTAAAAATTATTTATTGAGATATAAAATTAGCATTACAGAAATCAAATATCCTTTTTTCAAAAATGTTAGTTTTATATCCAAATAAATAATTTTTAAATTAACAGAAAACTCCACCTACTTTTATGTAATTTACATAAATAAAATAAACGAATAATGTTCTTGTTAATATTTAATATGTATGGATTAAAAATTTTCTTCAATGTCAATATTAGAAACGAGAGAAACACATACGAATTGTTCTTAGTGAGAAGGAAATTTATAAATAAATAAATAATCATTTCTATTTCCATAAATATACTATTTAAAAAGATCACAAGAAATCCATAAATCATTGATTAACTAAGAATAATTAATCCAACGCATTTTTAATCATCTAAGTTTATCAAACAACTGATTTACATACATTTTGGTTAATCTAAAAATGAAAAAAATGTGGGATGTCTCGCTCGGCTATCATGCAAATTCCAATTGGATAAATTAACACATATATTATATTTAAATTAAATTATAAATTAAAATTAATAAATAGTATTTATTAAACCAGCGCGAGTTTGGCTCTTTGTTGAGGGCATCTGGTCACATGCTGGCGCGTGATTGTTAGTCAACGTGCTAAAAAATTAATTCCGGTACTTTTAGTGATTCAACCAAGCTGAAATTCTATGTATAGCAGTTTTATGCAATTTCTAAACATGTGAAAAACTATAAAAGATATACTGAGAGGAGTACGTGAATATATTTGATTTAATAGTGCTTATTGTGAATTTCTATATTGCTGTGAAATTTGTATTTATTTATCAAATATTAAATAATTTAACTTTGATATTTGATTTGTTACAATGCAATTTAAATTATTTATCAAACAATTTGCGATGTCATCTATTGGGCGCCTGAAGAGTCAACCGTTTTCTTCTGCAACACCATCTGGTGATCGTGTTACACCCGTCCCATTGAGGTGGACTGCGGTTGGCTGTGCTAGAGAGAGCGATCGCGCGTTCTTTTGTTAAAGCCTAAAAACATGAGTGCCGCAATAGAAAATCCCGTCAAGTGCGTGGTGTAATAAGATTACTGTGGTTGAAAAGTTACACAGCATCAGAAATTCATCGTGAATTGTGTGCGGTGTATGGGCCAAACATTATGAGCAAAGGTGTAGTCCGTCACTGGGTTCGTTTTTTTAAAAATGGAAGAACGAACGTTCACGATGAAGACCGGAGTGGTAGGCCATCTCTCGTCAGTGATGACTTGGTGAAGAAAGTGAACGAGAAAATTCGTGAGAACCGGCGCTTCACAATCCGGTACTTTCCGATCATTTTCCTGAAATTTTTCGAAGTCTTGTGCATGAGATAGTGACAGAAAAACTTGGCTATCACAAGTTTTGTGCTCGTCGTGATAGGCGGCAGATTTTTATGCAGACGGCATTTCAAAAACTGGTAAAAGATATGATAAATGCTTGAATTTTTTGGTGAATATGTAGAAAAGTAGAGAAAAGCTGTAGTTTTAAAATGTATTTAATAAAATTTTTGTATCTCAATTGGTTTATTTTTTATTTCAAAACGGCGTTTACTTTGTGGACGACGCTCGTATAACTATTAGCAAGAAATCTATATAATATATGAAAAAGAATCATTCATTCAGATAAAAGAAAAAGGAAATTAAATCCGCATGTTAATACTTTATGAATATTAAATTAAATTTAATAACTACATTCTATATTTATTTAATATTTTAATATTTATTAAAGAATAAGAAAATCAATTCATCATCAATATGATTTAAAAATCATATTAATTAATCGGGCTGTTTTGTCCTGCATAAAGGTCTCTATTATTTCATCCTTGATCCTTGACGTTGTACATATTTTGATCGTATTTATTATTTCACTATTCCAGTGATTCTCAACCACTGTGCCGCGGCACTATTGTGTGGCGCGAGATTTTCAAAATGTGCCGCCAAATTTTACAAATGTAAAGTTGAAATTAAGAAAAAGTACTTATTTATTTTATATGTATATAAAAAAAAGGTAAAATGTTTTTGCGATCAGGCTCTTAAACATTTTCGATTTTTCAATATGGCGCTAAGTACCACCAAGTATGCCCACCCCTGTTATATTATTTCAGAAATTTGACCGACTATTGAAAAAGGTTGCCGACCCCCCTGATTATTATCATAAATTATATTAAGCACAATTTACACGGCCTTAGTACTTGTCATTAGTTCAGGGGTGGGCAAATACTTTTCAGCCCGTTTGAAAAAGTTGGCTCACCATTAAAAGTGTGCCGCGGTAAAAAAAAAGAGAATCACTGCACTATTCAGTTTACGGGTCTAGTTGATTGTAGTGAATTTATAGCATTAAAAAATAAATAAATAAATAAAAATCTCAATTTTCAAGAAATAAATTTAAGTAAAATTTAATTTCTTTTTTACCTCAAATATATAATTCTAAAGCACAAGTGTAAAAATTAAAAAATAAAATTGGCGAGATTATTAGAAGATAATATGTATTGTATAAATTATCAATTTCTTTATAATTATTAAATAATATGTATACTCTCCTGTCGGAAAAAAATCTAGGTATTCCTTTGATGCCTAATAGATAAAAACTTCATAATTATACAATAACAAAAATTAAAAATATTGTATTAACGAAAATATTTTTGTTAAGGTTAAAACATCTACTGAGGATCTAAATAATAATAATGTATCGTCTTCATTTGATGATATTGTAACAAGAATTAAAATAGTAGGACAATCCATTATGAGACTCTGTGAAGACACATTAGAAAGTAGAAAAAGGATTATAGATATTATCAGGGATGGAAAAAAAGAAGATTGGCAAGATACTCATGATGATGGTATTTTTATAGTTTCATGATTTTTTTATAAATATACTATAATTTATGTCAGTATAGGGAAAACACATCATCAATTAGTTATTTTCAATAAAAATTCAACTTAAAATTAAATATATTATTAACTTCTGAGAAGTAGCAGGTGAGGGATTAAGGTTTGAAAATTCCCCTCCTTTCACTTCGATTTGTATGGTTTATATTTATACGAATATATATTATATATGTGTTATGTATATATACAAGGTTTGTTCAAAAGAAAAGGTGAATTTTGAATTATTTCGAAAGTCTATTTATTCATCAATATCTATTTTTTCGTCTTCAAAGTAATTCCCCTCAGATATAATGAACTTATGAAATGCGCTTTTCGGTATGGTCATTATTTCGTTCTTCGATTCCGACTTTATCTCATCAATTGTGGTAAAACGCTTTCCTTTCATTAGTTTCTTTAGTTTTGGGAATAGGAAAAAGTCGCAGGGAGCCAATTCTGGTGAATACGGTGGTTGAGGTATGATTACGGTGTTGTTTTTGGCCGAAAAATCACGAACAAGCAATGATGTGTCTGCTGGTGGATTATCGTGATGCGGCAGAATCGAAGATTTGTTTTTCCACAATTCCGATCGTTAGAGCCGTATTGCTTCATGCAAAAAATAACTCATGATGCCCCACGATTGTAATAGAAGAAAACAGTGAGCAAATCCTTCATATTTGATACCACTTATAAACATTGTTTTGAGACAAAGTAGGCTCGCTGAATGGTATAGTCAACATTTTAAGTGCGTTGGAGCACTTTATTCCATTTTTAACGCCAAGTTAATACAGATTCTTTAAAAAATCGAATAACATACAAAAACGTGTCTAACTTTTTCAGTTGCCAAAAACAAACTACTAATCCAAAATGACTGATAATGTCAACATATAAGAAACATTTGTGTACCAACATAACAAAAAATTTCAAAATTCACCCTTTTCTTTTGAACAGACCTCGTGTATATATATATATATATATTATTATTATTATTAAATCTTTAATTAGTAAATAAATATTTAAAGATTTTTTTTTTCATATTTTTAATGACAAATTTATTTTAATTAGATGAGAAAATATCAAAAACGATAGAAGAACTTCGAAAAGAACAGGTGGAAGTAATGGAAATTCTTATTACGAAAATTGCAACGTTAGTATTGAAAGAAGATAATCCAAAAGAAGATGAACCTAAAGTATTAGCCATATGTCAAGCTGAAGAAAATAATTCAAACACTATAAAGGAGAACGACACTCCCATTGATAAAGTATTATAATATTTATAATGGAATTTTGTAAATTAAACCACATATTGATATTTGTTATTGTAAATTTATTCAAAAAATACAAACATATACACAACGTTTCGATTGCTGCTTCTGCAATCGTTATCAAGCGACTGCACTGTTCGAGTGTCCAGTGACAAGTCAATATTATAATTTTAATAATTACTAATTATTGCTACTATTAAATAATATTTTATCATATTTTAATTTTATACAGTTCAAAGAATATATTATAGATCTAGAAGAAAAGTTGTCCAACACAAAAAATAAAATTCTGGTTATGGAGAAACAATTTTCCAATTCGGAAAAACAACTTAATGAGTTTAAGATTAAATTAAGAAGAGAAAATGATAATCAAAAAAAAATAAAAGACAATTTTCTTAATGAAAAAAAGGAATTGGATAAGAAATTAAAAGAAAAAGACAAAAAACTTATCCATTATATGAATCTTCTTCAAGAAGAAAGGAAACGAGAAGCAAATAGTAAGTAGGAGTATAACTAACTAAAATAAAAACATTCAAATAAATTTTATTTTTAACAATTCTAAATGGATCGTTCATTTTTATTTTTATTTTATATTTAGATTAACAAATAAATTAATTAATAATAAGTATAATTTAAAAGAATATTTATTTTGGTAATTAATATTTTTGTTTTTTGTTTAATAATCTAGGAAATATAAATAATTTAGTTGAGGTTGCAGAGAAAACAATCAATGATATTAATGAAATTGAAAAAATGGGAAATGCACTTCAGGTAAAATAAAAAATTTGAGTTGGCTGTTAAGTGACTTGTAACGTAAAGAATTTTAGCAATTTTTATTAAATTTCCTTCTTCAATAGATATTAAAAACCTAGTGGAGTAGGGATTTTTCAATATTTTGGTAAACCTAATATTAGTTAACTTTTTAGCCAATATCCAAAAAATATTGCACTAATAAACTTGGATTACCTCTTAATTCATTCTGACAATTTTTCACAAGGAAATAAAGAAAGTATTTAATTCACCTAATTAGCAATCAAAAAGCATTCTTCCCATAGATGCGAGTTGGAATGTCAATAACTAGGATTTTGAAAGCACATCAAATTTTACACTTTCAATTCAAATTAAAAAAATTCTCGGTTTTTCAAAAATTTGGCCTCTGGGATTGGGCAAATTTACTAGCAATTTGTAATGTAATCATCGAGCGATTCTTTGATAAACAGTAATATTTGAAGCAGATGGTGACTGTCGATTAAAACTTATGAGTCATTAACAACGTCAGAAGACGTTAAAAATTACGGTTCAACGATTGCTGATATTTGATCAGATTCGATAATAATAATCATCGAGCTGTACTTTTCGTGCAAAAAACTTAATTAGGGTCTCTACTCTAAAAAATGACCATATTAAAGTAAGCGATCTAATATAAGCCTCCAGAAATGGGTAATAGGGTAGCTCATCGCTCTTTAACGACGTGTCAGAAGCTCTGAGATCATTTGGATGGGAGGTTTCTACCCACCAGTCATAAAGGCCAAATGATTAAATCGGATAAACACTCATAACGACAGAATTATTATTATTATTCGATTTGATTGCACTTTCTCAGCATTGATGCTGGAAAACTTTCACCTATCCCTGAAATAGTGTGAGATTAGGCTCGAACGATACGAAAAGGAAGTTCATCCTGACTCGTATGATGGATAGTTCGAATTTATTCGATGAGGAACTTTCTCACAATGGGGCACGTCTGTAAGATGATTGCTCTTTGGCTTGTTCTTATTAAAATGTTAGGTAATGAAAGTTCCTCGAAGGTGTTGCTTATATTTTTGGAGACAACGCCTTCTGCGGATATCACTATAGGGCATTTTTGCGGCGGAACTGCTATGTCAATTATTTGAGCTGTTTTAGATGCTCTATTTATTAAGAGAATGTCTGGTCTGTTAAAGTCGATTGTTTTGTCCGTTAGAACTGGGCGGTTCCAATAGAGTATAGTGTCTGGCTGGGGGTCGTATTTGTAGTAGGGGGTGTTGTTGATTTAATAGTAATTTATTAGATTAATACAGTTTTTGTTTTTAGGAAGACAAGTTTGATAAAACAAATATTGTTCGAATTATTAGCAACCTCAGAATTTTAAAAAATAATCTTGATCAATTTATTCTACATTCTTCAGGTGATAAGTAAGTAAAATTATATATATAACTATTAACTGCAGTCAAACCATATTTCTACAACTATCTATATCCTATCTATCTCTGTGGCTCCACGGAACTCGAAAGTTCTTGGTCGCAGCAACCACACTTCTCTAAGTGTCCCTATTCTGAGCCACAACCCTCCAATCCCTATCCTCTCTCACGTCCCTTCCTACATTATCCACCCACCGCGTCCTTGGTCTTCCAAGTGGGCGTTTCCCACTCGGTCTCCCTCCAAATATATTTTTCGCCATTCTTTCCTCCCCCATTCTAGCCACGTGTCCTGCCCACCGCAGCCTTCTCGATTTTATAATTCTAACTATATCTGGAGATTCATAGAGGTCATGCAATTCCTCGTTATGCAGTCTATATCCTAAGTTAACTCAATTCAATTCCTATTCTCAACCAACTCCAACTACTTTATAATGTCGTCTAAGCATTTCCAGAATCAGATGGTTTCTCAATTAGTTTCTCTATAAATAAATTTGTCATCCATCTTTTCTTACTTATTCAAAACTCCGCCCTCATCGACTTAATAATTCTATGTTTAGAGATTCATAAAGACCATGTATTTAATTCCTCATCAATTTTCCACCACTTCTTCATATAAATTCTACCAAACGCCTTATTTTCGGATACTATTATTAATATAAAAAATATATTATGTTAAAAATATGTTCAAAAATTATAAAAAATAATTATGCATAATTCATTATTAGGATAAACACATCTAAAGAAATTAAATCTTGTACAACCACACGATGCCCTCCTCTATTAAATATTAGGAATAAGGCTGGTGACAAAACAAAATCTAATCCACATATTAGATTTGATCAAATGCGTAAAGAAATAGAAGATCTCACTAATAAATTACAAGAGAAAGAAATTATAATTAATGAGACATTGAAACAATATAAAAGTGCTGAGGAAACAGCAGAAAATAATTACAATCAAATAGTTGCTATGGAACAACAATTATTAGAGGTATGTACTGATATGGAAATAAGAATAATCGTTAATTATTTACGGAAACAATTAAAGACAAAAGGGTTTTGTTTTGTTTGTATTTCAAATAATATATTTTTTATGAATGTTCGTGAATATAAATAAATTAATTAATTAATATATACATATATATACGAGGTCTGCTCAAAAGAAAAGATGAATTTCCAATTTTCTCGGATTGTGTACAATTTTTTTTGCTATGTTGGTACACATGTTTCTCATATGTTGATACTATCAGCCATTTTGGATTAGTAGCTAGTTATTTACAACTGAAAAAGTTAGTCACGTTTTGTGTGTTTTTCGATTTTTTACTTAAAAAAAATAATAAGGAATATTACAAGGAAGTTATGCAACGTTTGCGTGGAGCAATACGGCTCAAACGATCGGACTTGTGGAAAAACAAATCATGGATTCTCCATCACCATAATGCACCAGCTCACACTTCATTACTTGTTCGTGATTTTTTGGCCAAAAACAACACCGTAATCATGCCTCAACCACCGTATTCACCATATTTGGCTCCCTGCGGCTTTTTTTCTATTCCCAAATCTGAAGAGACCAATTTAAGGAAAGCGTCTTGCCACAATTGATGAGATAAAGTCGGAATCGAAGAACAAGCTGATGGCCAAACCGAAAAGCGCATTTCAGAAATGCTTGGACAATTGGAAGAAGCGCTGGTATAAGTGAAATAATTCAAAATTCACCCTTTCTTTTGAACAAACCTTGTATATTCTCTATTTTTCCTTGAAATATAATTCTGTTTTTTGTCATTGTTTCCTTTTCTATCAAACGCTTAAAAAACATAATTGGAAAGAGTTTATTTATTATTAAAATATTTTTTTCGATATTATTTAAAATTAATTCATAATAAATCTTTTAGTTACGTGATAAATTGGCTGTCAAAATTGAGGATAATCATAAATTGAATGAAAATATTAAATTAGCTAATATGGAGATAGAAAATGTTTCAAATCAAGTAGCCTTTTTCAAAATCGAGTATGGGCGTTTGCAAGAACAACGAACTCGAAATGAAGCACGAATTGCTATTTTAGAGAATCAATTGGATAAACAACCCTCAAGGGAAAGGTGATATTCATATAAAAAAAACAGGTCAGATATTAATAATAATTTTATTATTTTATCTATAGATCTTTTCGAATACCATTCTTCAATTAGTTTAAATGGAATATGAAAAGGAGATAATAAATATTTAAGCAATGAATTCAAATCTATTACAAGTAAAAAAAAATTTTAATATCAAATCAACTAATATTTGTCATTTGATTTTATGAATTTTGAGGGTAATAAAGAATAATTTAAAATAATTTTTTCTAAAAAATTATTTAAAAATAACATTTAAAGGAAATTTTATCAATCTTAAAATTAAATAATTCATTTATTGTTAAACAATCTATTCATAAAAAAATTAGTAAAATAAATAAAATATTTATATTTTGATATGTTATATACAAGGGTGGGGAGAAAAGTTTCCGGCCTAACCAAGAAAAACAATATTTTTAAATTTTTTTTTTTTTTTGCTTTATTTTTCAACATAATCTCCATCAACACTGATACATTTCTCATAATGGTGTTCTAATTAATTTAATTAATTAAATAATTGATTAAATTTAATTTAATTTAAGTCTCATCAACAGTTATGAATCGACGCAAAAACTCGTTTGAATTACGCCTACAGTGTCAAATTGTCAGAAGAAATCGTTTTTCGAAGCAGTATTTGGTCTAACGTTAGCAAACGCGGCACCCACCTTGCACAAGCTTTCAATATTCAAATGGTTGTGCAAAATATTTCGCACACGTTCAGCTGACATCGTACAGGTCTCAGCTATCTTGAATGTTGAAAAATAAAGCAAAAAAAAAATTCAAAAACAACGTTTTTCTTGGTCAGGCCGGAAACTTTTCACCCTACCCTTGTATGTTGTGTGTTATATTTAGATTTTAAAAAATTATTAACAAAATAATTGATTAAATTTCAAATATAATTTTTTTAAATTTTATCTTCAATTTTACTGAACGGCCGTCATCCCGCATTCCTACGATTTCGATCCTGAAATACTTAGACTCAATTCCCTTGGTCTAGTTTTAAGTTGTTTGATCTAAAAGTCCACATGTTGTTTTCCAATTGGTTGGATCTTGAACAATCTTTTCACTAGACATTCCCAAATCCATTCGGCCAAATTTTTTTAATTATTTTAAAAATTAGTCTTTCAAGAAAAATGCAATTTAAGAATTTCAAATATTTATTTCGAATGATTTTATTGATATTTTAAATATTATTAAAAAAATAAATAAAAACCTCTGACTTTTGTATGTCCTACGCAAGGACAACGCCTATCAAGTCGGTTATTTCAATTAGGTGTTCAATGATCAGTAGAACGGGACTTATCAACCTTTATCTTGATTTTCTTGATCGGAAGTGCTACTTTTTATCAAGTAGCTTCCCAATGTTGACCCGGAGAATGTGAGGCAGCTCCGCTACTTCCCACCCTGTGGCGCTCTTCAAATGTTATTAACAAAGTATGAAATCTATTATATTTTTAGATTTATTTGAGTGAATAATTTTTCTTTTTAATGAATAAAAATACCTTTAAAGAATATAATCTAAAAATCATAATAAAAAATTATTAGAAAGTTATCAGTATCAATTTTATTATTTTTATTTTAAAATCTCTCTTTATGTAAATACACATAATCACTTATAATAAATGTTAAATGTTTTTATAATATAAATATAATTTTTTTTTAATTTTTAAAATAAAAAATAGCTATATTAATTAATTAAAAATAAATAAATAGAACTCTTGAAAGGGAAAAAATCTGGAATGTCGCCACTCGATTATCTCGCAAATTTGAATTGGATAATCAAGCTTTTTACTATATTTGAAAATTAATTAAATTTTTATTCTATCCGATCATAGGATTTAAGGTTTTTAACATAATTTTCACTGATAACATTTTATTGAAATAAGAAGGCAATCAAATAATATCAACATTGTTTTGATTTTTTTCAAGGTAAATAAAACCTTTACCTTCATTTTTAAGTCAAAATTTAAAAAATTTGAATTGGATTAATTAAGATATATTATATTTAAATTTAATTAATTAAATTATAATTAATAAATAATATTTATTAAACCAGCGCGTGTTTGGCTCTTTGTTAATGGCACCAAGACAACGTGTTAAAAATTTAATTCTGGTACTTTCAGCAATTCAATCAAACCAAAATTCTTATATATAGCAGTTTTATACAATTTTTAATCCTGTACAAAGTATCAAACATTTTTCTTTATTTTTACGGTCAGTTTAGAGGAAAAAAATGAAAACGTGGTAGGTAATGGTCCTCTTCCGAACATTACTCAAAAGTTGATAGAAAACTACGCTTTTTGAATAATGCTCGTGTACCAAATTTCATTATTCTAGCTCAAACCGTTTTTGCGTAATCTTGTCTATACACACACACACACACACACACATTTTTCTCTACCTTAGTGAAAATGATTCAGGGACTTTTAAAACGTATAAAAACATCAAAATCTCGAAATGAAAAATTTTCGTGATCGCAATACTATCTCTTACGAGACAGTAAAAAAGAATCAAGTGTTCTGCTCATCAATATTTTCGAACATTTTATTAAGAGAGAAAATGAGTAATTATATATAACAGAAGTGGCCACACACTTGGAGATACTTAGAGCCATATTGAAAAATCGAAAATGTTTAAGAGCCAAATCGGAAAAAAATTTTACTTTTTTTTAGAGGGGGGTTCGTATTCACAGAAGCATAAATTACGAATACGTGGGTGATTAAAATACCTAATTATATTAATAATAAGTCGTACGCCCCGCATGCAAGTTTAGCTATTGCTATTGTAATAAAGTAGACAGAGTTGGGATAGATCGGGTACATTTTACAACAAACTTTTTAAAACTTGCAGAAATAACTAAATGTTAAATTTCCTTTAAATCATTATATGTAAATAAATATGTGTTTAATATATGTAAATTCTAAATTGTGATAACTTTAAATTGTTTAATTGAGCCACAATAAACTCAAAAAGAGCCACATGTGGCTCGCGGGCCACGGTTTAGCCACCGTTGATACATAAAATTAAATACATTTTTTTAATTATATTTTATTGAGTTTATGATATTTTTTCATTTTTAACTAATGTTTTTCAAAATAAAAAATGTGTAAATAACCTGTTCAAAATTTTCCTTTTTTTTGAAACCTACTACAAATAATGAACAAAAGTACATAGATGAAGTTAATAGGTACTAGTTGAAACATTTTAATAAGTTTAGTAGACTACAATTAAACTTGAAAATTATTAAATTGTAGTAATGATTCATTATTGGTATTGATCAAAATTTACCCGAACACCTATTTCTATGATAAATTACTAAGTAAATCATTGATAATAAATCAACATATTTAGCTTAGCAATTTAAAAACTTTGGGAAGAAGTCAAAATCAATTACTCTTTTTTATATTTAAATAGAATAAACTATTGTTTTTTATTAATACAGTAGAACCTCGATAACTTAAAAACCTCTATAACTTCAAAAAATAATATGTTCCCTTCCTATCAGAGACCAAAACCTCAATAACTTAAAATACGCAACCTCGATAACAAAAAAATAAGTAATCTCTGTAATGGCCCTCAGAAGTTGAAATCTTGAAGAAACAAGAATCAGGAGAAAGTCTTCAATATAAAAGACGAAAAATTGTCGAATTCCCTAATTTAGAACAATGTTTGTTTACGTGGTCAAAACAGTGTCGAAACATAAACAAGAGTGTTAGTGGACCCATACTAAAAGAAAAAGCTGAAGAGTTCGCTAATTCGCTGAAAATCAAAAATTTTAAATCCAGCAATGGCTGGTTAGAGAATTTTAAGAAACGATATGATTTAGCCTATCCCTAACATAGACCCTGGATAACTTAAAACCTCTATAAATTAAAATATTTTGTGTTTCCCTTGGACTCCAACTTATCGAGGTTCTACTGTATATGAATAAATTTTTAATTCTAAAAAGAAAGCGCTATTTTATATTTATTCTAAATGAGTTTGTAAGTGTCTTTTTAAGCTTGATCTCTGTGTATATCTCATAGGACAACGGATACACGCATAGGGTTTTTCTCCAGTATGTGTTCTTAAATGTTTTGTAAGTGTATTTTTTACTGTAAATTTTTTTTCACAATATGTACAAGCGAACGGTTTGTCTCCAGAATGAATTCTTAAGTGCTTCTTAAGATTAAATCTGGTTGTAAAGCGTTCAGGGCAATGTTCACACGTAAATGGTTTCTCGCCAGAATGTGTCATTAAATGAGTTCGTAAAGTGCATGCTTGTGTAAATTTCCATGGGCAATGTGGACAAGCGTATGGTTTCTCTCCAGTATGAATTCTTAAATGAATTGTTAAATGATATTTCTTAACAAACGTCTTTTGGCAATATGGACAAATAAAATTATTTTCTTGAAAATGTGTTGGTAAATGTTGTTTTAATCGACCCTCTTCACTAAATTTTAAAGGGCAATAATTACATGCAAAGGGTTTTTCATAATGTGTTTTTAAATGAGATGTCATTTTATCTTTACGTGCAAATTTCATAGAACATATTGTACAGGAATAAGCTTTATCACCAGAATGGATTAGTAAATGTCTCATTAGATGATCTTTCCTTGAGAATTGATGAAAGCAATATTGACAGGTATATGGTTTTTCTCCAGTATGACATTTATAATGTTCTGACAAATGATATTTCTTTGAGAAAGTTTTTAAACAAATATCACATTTAAAAGTAAGTTTCTTCTTTTCATTTTTATCCACAGGTTCTTTTTGTTGATTCTTATTCTTCTTTTCTTCATGTTGGTTATTATCAAGTGATTGGTTTTTATCTAAATGAAAATGTCGCAAATGTCTATTATAATCAGATAATTTTAAAAAACCACAAAAACATTGATCACAAAAAAAGTCATTTATCCCTTTTTTTATATTATTTTTTATAATTTGATTATCTGAAATACAATGATTAAATTGTTAAAATGTTTATTGTAAAATAAATTTATTATAATTTTTACACATTTATGCTAAATATAAAATTTTTTTATTATATTTAATTACCTTTATTTTTTTCATTTTTTAAATATAATTGTATTAGGCATAAAGAGTTGATTTTTGCATGATAACATTTCTTTATATGTTTATCTAAAAATTCCTCACTAATAAACATCGTTTTACATAGTTGGCACATAAATAAAGGCCCTAGAATATGTTTTTATATTTTATTGATACATTATAATAATTAAATAATCATAAAAGGAATAGTAAATTAATTTTTAAATATTTTTAAATTAGTATTACCTTTATAAATAGGATATATATTATCTTTATTATAACAAGTCATTGTTTTAATTATTCTATATTTTTCTGTTAAAATAAATAATAAATATATATATATTAATATATAATATACTTTAAATTTATAATAATATTCGATTTAATGAGTTAATATGTGATTCAAAAAATATTGCAATTAGAAATTCATTTATCCATTTTTAAGTTCATGCAAATGTCACTCTGCAGATGGCAGTACTAAAAGACAGTTGCTTCTGTTCATTTTATTGCAACAATTTTAAAATTTTGTTTCTAAATATTGTATAAATCCCACATTCGGCATTGTTTACATACCTGTTATAAAAAAATGTAAAAGAATGTGATTTATCTATTATTTTTAAACATTAATTTAAAAATAAAAATCATTAAGCACTAATATAAAGCTTTCGCTCTTTATTTTAAAGATGTATTATTTGAATTTTAAATATAAAATGATTTTTTATTCATTTATATTTTTATGCATATTGGTAAATTAATTGGTCTCTGCTTTGCATATATTTAACCCCTTATGCTGTGATTTAAAAATAAGTACTCTTTACCGGGTAGTTGAATATTTTCAAAAATTTAAATGTATATACTTTATGCACATCGTTTATTGATTTAGGAATATTGTGTGTGATTTATGGGAAAATGTTCATAAAATAATATAAAATAAAAAGTTTCATTTTTATTATTCATTATCAATGAATATTGCTTAAAATCACAAAGTTTAAATTTAAAATAACATTAAATAATTCATAAAATTGATATCTAATAAATGATTTTTATAAGGATTAATCAAAATTCCTTGATTATCAATGAATATGACAAAGATAAAAATTTAAATTATATCTTCTTTTTTTTATTTATACAAATGTTTCAATTTCCATTTCTATACAAGAAACTGGTAAAGCCAGTTCAAAATTTGTCAAAACATCTGGATGTAGTGTGCCTAATTTACCAACTCCTTGTCCATTTACAATTATTTCTGCACAGCACATTGGGAAATATTGTTTATCTGCAAATAAAAGAAAAAAAACAATATTTATATTCCTATTTAATTATTTTAATTCTACTAATTATGAAATATTTTTATATTTCACCTAAAGTTGGACGAAGGTAATAACCGTTATTAACATTATCAGATGAGAATGAAATCTCCAGAAGTTGCATTAATCGATCAAGTAGTCCATGAATGACTTCGAATCCAGCAGTTTTGTTATAATATAATGCACATAAGTGGCGTATATTCCGAGCGCCTATTACTAAAATGAATAATAGAAAAATATATTAAATAAATTTATCTATCGATTGTAATAATGTTATATATATATATATATATTAGTTATTGATATTACAATAGACAGAAATACTTACTATCTGTGTTATCTAACACTACAACATCGGATATTTCAAATAATTTGAGTGGTAAAGGCATTTTTTTATTGGCTGCAACAGTTTTAAGTAAGCCAGGAAGTAAAGATGTTCTTACAACTTGAAATTCATATGTTTTAGGATTTCCAATTTCAACACAGGGAATATTGTTCAATTCTTTACCAACTTTTTTGGATACATCATCTCTTGAACACTAAAAATTTGTCAACAAAATCATAATTATAATAAATTTAATTTAAAGATTTTCCATTCGAGTTTTCAATCATATTTTTCATAAATAATGTATACATTTTTAAATTAATAACTGAATAAGCAAATAAAGCATAATAAAATTGCACATACCAATGTGAATGTCAGAGCTTCTGTAAATCCTGCATGAGCCATGTTGACTCTCAATTGGTCTGTTAATTGATTTAATGATAACTATAAAAGAAAACGATTTTTAAATCAGTTAATATTAAAATTAATTTATTAAATTTTAATTTTATTTTGATTAAGAGTATAATCATTATTTTAAAATTTAATATTGTTTAAATTCCAAATTGTTTTGTAATTTTTAAAATATTAACACCTGTTTTCCAATTGTCATAGTAGGGGGCATAATTTTGTTTATATTATTATATCCAAAAGCAATGGCAACATCCTCATATATATCGCATTTATCAATGATATCCTGACGTGTGGGAGGTATCTTCAAAGCAATTTCATCAGCCGTAACATGCCTTCCTTTTATGCCCATTTTCATCAAGAAATCAAGCATCAAATTAGGTTTGATACTAAAATCCCAACCATAAATAAGATAAGAATATAAAGTAAAATAAATAAATAAATCTTTAATATGTTTATTTTGAGTTTACTTTCACCTTGTTCCAATGTATTTGTTTACCCGAGATGTTGACACAATTTCATCTCTATTTGCCAATAAAGGACTTGTATAATTTTTTCCATTTTCATATTCAATATTTACTGCTTCAACTGTAAATTTATCATCGCAATATTCACTAAACATACATACTAAGGTATCCAATACAAGATGAGCCTAAAAATTAATCGCAATAAAAAAAATAATTTTTTATTTCAATTTATCATATGAGTTTAAATAAATATTATAAATTTTTTTAAACAAATATAAATGAAATAATAACACATATTGAAAAAAGTTTTTGAAAAAAAATTGAATAATATAAAATTGCATTATAAAAAAATTAACTTCGTCATTAAATCAAAATGTCTTTTTTCTTTTTATTTATATAAAAATAAAAAAATTACCTTTGTTAAATCAGTAGCTGTACATTCAATAAATACATTTTTTGTTTTCGTTGTAATTTTTGAATGATTTCCATTAATTATAGGTGGTAATGAAAGAATTACTCCATTTTTATCATAAATAATTGGATATTTAGGAAAATCTCGAATGATGCCTAAATACTGTTTCAATTGGGCATGATTCTGAAAAAAATAATATATAATAAATTTCAGTTTTTTTCATTAATAAATTCATTTCATTTATTATTTTTTTTCATTAGTAAATTCTATGTATTAGATACTAAAAAGTTAAATTTTAAACATATTGATATTAATCTAAATATTTAATCCCCCTGACAACGATACTCACAGCATATAATTCCATAATTTCTTCTCCATTATATTCTTTAGACTGGTTTAATGGGGTAAATTTTATATCTTTAGGTTTTTTTGCATCATATATAAATGGCCCTTCAAGTGTATCTAAATCATGAGTACCAATTGCTACGAGAGATCTTTTTCTGCAAATATTTTGATGTAATTTATCTTGAAGATCAATGAAGCTATTTAATGACTCTTTGGTGAAAGTTATATTACGTAAAATAGCAGCAACAGCATAATCTCGAATTGACTCTGTCTAAAAGAATAAAAATAAAAAAGTGGATTTAAATGAAACATATATTTATTATACCTGCCGTTTTAAATATATTTTGATCAAAATAAATA
The DNA here is from genome assembly GCA_963082975.1 of Labia minor. NCBI lineage: Eukaryota > Metazoa > Arthropoda > Insecta > Dermaptera > Spongiphoridae > Labia > Labia minor. The sequence continues at coordinate 11,350,180 of OY720347.1, read as the reverse complement.
GAAGTTAGAATTACATCATCCTTAACAATTCTAATAATATATTTAAAGTAACATACATACATTTTTTGATACTTTAAGTACATTAACTCCTTCTCGGGGTGGAATTAATCGATATTCTGGAATTTTCATTCTATAAAGTAAAAAAAGCAAATTAAAATCTTAGATTTAGAAAAATGGATAAATTTCCTAATGATACGTACTTGTTAGTGAAAATTGCTAAACCTCGAGAAAGCCCTTCCAAACATAATAGATCATATCGATTTGCTGGTATATCGATTCGGTAGATTATATCCTCTGAAGCATCAGTTGCATGTTGATGCCCTTGTTCTTTTGTAATCATCTGTTTTTCACTTGTCTAAAAATATAAATAAAGTAATAGTAAAGAATTAATAAGAGAATTTTGTAAATAAAACAGCCACCAAAGCTTTAATAATTTAGTAAAGAATTAATTTATATATATATAAGATTAATAACAGAATTAATAACAGAATAAGGTCCCCTCTCCAGAGATTGACAATCTTTGGTTCTATCACATCCTAGTGACAATACTAGACAATGTCGTCAAAGAAGAAAGTGAAAAATCATAAAACATGTAAGAAATTACTGCTTTACCCCATCTGGACCTGACATTTCTACTCAAGAGGGTGCAAGAACAATTGGAGCAGGATATTGGAGAATACTAACCGGGATTTTGTTCAGGTCGCTCATCTATTGAGCAAATCTTCTACCTCAAAACCACATTGAAATATTTGACCCTTAGAAATAAACCCACAAAGAGATACCTTTGTTTTAGAAAGAATATGATCAAAAAAATGTTAGAAACTTTAATATATATTGCAATATTGAAAAATTTTACAAACTTTATAAACCGATTCGGATGTGGTTACCATGCAATAAATGTCAATCAATTTGTTATTTTATGAAAATATAAAATCAATACTGGTTTAATTATTATTAGATTTTTATATAAATATAGTAATAATTAATAATGATTAAAATAGTTTTGATTAAATGTAGGACTATAATAAAAGATGATAAATATATATTTTTACCACATCATCCAGTTCAATTCCATACTGAAAACATAAATCATCAAATTCTTTGTCATCTAAAATAAATTGAGATTAAAATATTATATATTTTAATTAGATTATTTTTAATATATATATATATATTAAAATGTTAAAATACCGTAAATCTGCCCTAATCTTTGAAATAATAAATCTCGATTCACTGATATTACTGGCATTTTAATGTTCTAATATTGAAATAAAAATATAATGTAAAATTATTATTCAATTGAAAGATGTGGATATATAATATAAATAAATTAAATTATGAAAATGAAAAAAGTGATGTAAATGTCACGTTGGATTTACATTACATTCATTTCTATGTGATTTCTATACGCTAGTCAAGCGCACTCTAGTTTTAATGTCCACAATTATCGCTAGTTTCGAAAATACTTTTATTAAAATTCACATTAATATAAAATACAATAAAAATAAATAATTTTCATAAGTAATTTTTAGCATTATAAAATATATATTTAGATAATGATATTCATAATGTTAAAAAATATAATATAACATATGTAATATAATTATTTATTTTAATAAATATAGTAATAATCATATTCTTATTATTTGTATATCATAAAAACATAGTAAATATAAATGTAGTCAGGGCCAGGGCCGTCTTAAGGAATTCGGCGCCCATGGGCTACTAAAAATAATGAACCCGTCTTCCTAAGAAAATACACCGAATGGCAAATGGGAGTCGGAAAAGTTATACAAAACAAAAGTGTCAGAACTAGAAAAAAACTATTTATTACTTTTATAATAAACTGTTATCTTTATTGTAACTTTTCATTAAAGTCACTTATTTAAAAGATGGTTTACCCAGATTTGAGGGGATTATCTCAATATAATGACAGTTCCGATCAGTTTTTAGTCTAATCCTTAGAACTTGAACGGAACTATTATATGATTGGTGGTCTTATATTAACTCCAGTACAGCTCCGACAGTTCAAATGCGACTGAAACAAAAGTACGATCGGTAGGGTGTTACTCCTATTTCGCGTTGCCCATCTCTATCTATCGTTTTTCAGCACATTTGAAAGAAATAAAAATCAGTTTAATATTTTAAGAAGTGTTTTAATTTAAAAATAAGTAAAATGAAAAATAAATTTTTACTATATCGCAAATAAAAAATTGCCGCCTCAAAAGGCTTGCGCCCTGGGGCTATAGCCCATTTAGCCCTGTGGTTAGGGCGGCACTGGTCAGGGCAAGTCAGGGTTGGTGTGTTAATAGATATAAATTAGGGAAAAAGCCTCAGAATTTTTCAACTTATATGATTTCAAACCCATGCTATCTCCAAAACAATTCCTTATTGTAAAATTTCAATAATTTTATAGTCACTTTGAAACGTCCTTCTAGAATAGGTATAATCTAGAATTTTAATTTTGGTTGCCGTAAAAGTTAAGGAAAGATTAGAAACCAGAATCTATGTTAATAGGAGTATAAAAAATAATCTTTAAGCGATCTTAGGGTTAATTTAATATAAATTTAAATTTAATTTAGATTAAAAAATAAAATGGAATTGGAAATTAGGTATAGAAAATATAGTGAAAATGTACAATTTATTTTTGTTAGTTTTTAATAACATTAATATAAATAAAATAATAAATAAATAAATAAAATAAAATAAATAGAAAACAAAGATTCTTGCTATATCTAATAACAAATTATATTATTATTATATTATTATATTTAATGGTATGATTTATAATAATATATAAATTTATATATAAATTTCACTCTAGAATAAAAAGTTCTGATAGGATATTTATTTCTTTTACATTATGTATTAATTTTCCTGGAAAAGTAATTAAGAACTCTTTCTTTATTGAATAAAATACCAATAAAAGTAACTTAATATCAATCATTTTGATAAGAAAAGTAAAAATGAAAAAACTATATTCTTCTTATAATGCAGTAAAAATGATGTTTCTCATTATCGCGAATTTCTTATTAAATGGCATGAGTTTTAAAATGGGAATTAAGATGTTCTCTTCTAGAAAAACTTTTATAACAAAATGAACACTCAAATAATTTTTCTCCAGTATGAGTTCGTATGTGTCTTTTAAATACAGAAGGATCGGCAAATCGTTGATTACATTGATTACATTTATAAGGTTTTTCACCAGTATGCATACGTGTATGTCGTTTAAGAGAGGATGAATGAGAAAAGGGTTTATTACAAAATTTACATACAAAAGGCTTTTCGCCGGTATGACTCCTTACGTGTTGAGTCAATTGGGAAATATAATTAAATTCTTTAAAACATATATCACAAAATAGAATATTTGTAAATTTTCTTTGATTTTGAATTCTGTGATCATCTGTAACAAAATATAAAAAATTTTCAAGTTTAATATTATTAAATGAACAATCTAGTTGGAGCATTTGGATATAAATTTTGTAACCTGTGTAATCGAGCTTAATATGGAATTCATCGTTATTATTGTTAGTAAATATTATATATTATATTAGAATATTATATAAAATGTACTTTATAATAAAATTAATGAATAACTATTTATTAAACTTAAGATTCAAAATCATTTATATAATTATCAATAAACTTACCTGATATTTCTTTAAGATGTTTATTTGGTCCCTGTAGTTTTAATTTATCTTTAAAAAGTATATGTAATTTATAATTAATGCATTTTATTTGATGTTTATATAAAAATTCTAAATTAATAAATGTCATTGCACAAAAATGACAAGGGTAAACAGGCCCTGAAAAAATAATCAAAAATTTGTAATTTATATTTAATTAGCAATAACTTTATTATAATTCTGTTATTATTATTAGAGCCTGGCTATTTTTAACAAACATATATATAGAGGTTTACTTTTGGAACTTTAAGTATTACAAATCAAACATTCATGCTTAAACTTTAACAATTTATAAAATAAAAATTAAAAACTAATTTAGAGAAATAATGTAATATCTTTAATTTATAAATTGAAACAGGATAATAATAAATTGAAATGCAATTTAATCCTTGAATTGTGCCAAGATCTTTGTTGATATTTTGTTTTAAGTTTTATTCCAATAGATCTCTGTTTTTATCACTTTTTAAATAAATGATATAAATATTAGAAAACATTAACATAAAAAATATTAATAAAATTTATTATTTTAGGATTCTTTTTATTAAAAGAATAATTAAATGATAAATAATCATTTTTAATTAAAATAATAAAAATAGAAATATAAACGTATAAAACAAGATTTTTTTCGAGGAGTAAAAAGAATAAAATAATTTTTCTATAAGCCAGACAAAGTCAAATTGCTTCATATAAAAGGAAAAACGTTGGGCGCATCAGCACATACTTGATAGATCTAGTGATAAAACACACATTTTTATTCGCTAATTACATTTAATTAATTTCTTACATACCTTCTAGGGACCCATTTAAATATCTACAACAATTTTCAGAAGTCTATCTCAATTTAAAGTTGATGAAAAATCGATTTTTGGTGGGGATTCACTTCATACATGAAGTGAAGTTAAGAAAAACAAAAAATCTGAGGTATAATACCCAGGGGGTGGACTGATAATACCCCCCTTTCTAGCTACGACACTATAAATAATATTTATATTTTTTATAAGAAAATAAATTAAATAACTACAATATTGACTTTAATTGATGCGCAGATTTTTACTTAGTAATAAAAATACAAAGATAACATATATTATGTTAAATAAACTATTAAAGAAAAAAAATAATATTTAGAAAAAAAGATCTAATATATGAATTGTTAGATATTCTACTCACAAGATTATGAATAACAATAAGAATATTAAAAGAATTATAAAATTAGTATGAAAACAAAATTTTTTCCAGTAGAATTAAAATATATTAGATGATAATATTTTAATAAATTATTGAATAAAAATTAAAATTACCTTTATGTATTGGAAATTTTGTATCTACACAAATGTCATTCATTTTTTCTAGATTTTATATGATTTTAATTTTAAAATTATTATAATAAATAAAATATTATATAATAAGTAATATTTTCAAATATATTTTATTTTGTATATTTTTTTCAAGGAAATGAATCTGAAAACAAGTGTCAAAGTTTTGATTTGAATGCCATCTAACGAGATGGCTATGAAGTTCAAATAAATAAATGAATAAAACTTTAACAACTTATACAAAATAGAAGAGCAAATAATTTTAGGGATTCTCCATATAATTTTGATTATTTTTTAGAGAATTTCAGAAAAATACACTTTTCATTATTTATATTTTATATTCACTTACAAATTAATATGAAAGAGAATAGACCTTAGAATATATTATATTGAGAATACAAATATCAATTGAGGTAATTAATTAAATCTATATTAAGATTTAAATATTCTTTACAATTTTTTTTTATTTTGGATAGAATATCCGCTTTTGGGTCCAATCTTTTAGATTTTGGATTATTTTTATGATGTATAATAAAGTATAAATCGCGTTTATAAATATACAATATGGGTCATAACTACCTACCCAAGACTAGATACCTATCTAAATTAGCATTTCTTTTGAAATTGTTTTTAAAACAAAACCTTGTTTTTATTATATTCTAAGGTATTTAAATATTTTTGATACACCTAAATAAAAATTAGTTTTTTGCCATAAATAAATAATTAAGGAAAATATTTTTCTTCTTATTTTAAATAAACAAATAACATTATTTAAAATAAATATTTTATAAAATTTATTTTCTATTATTGTACAAATTAAATAAAAAAATAACATATCATTAAGGATTAACTCCCATAAGGTCCATCGATTTTTCGGATTCCTCAATTAATGTGTCACTTGCATAAATTTCTAATAATTCTTGTTTTTTCCTACGTAATAATGCTTCTTCGACTTCTTGTTGTGATGGTACAGGAACATGAGCAATAAAGCGAGGCTGAAGTGAATCTCCACCAATCGTTTTACTTTGTTCTTCATTATCTGAATCGCCTTCCGGGCCAACGTAATAAATATTCTCTTCTTCCATCTCTTCTGTCTCTTGAGCATTGTTTAAATTAGATTCTTTTTTCGTTTTCCAGTCATTTACTGCTTTAGCGATTGCTGAAATAATATTTTTCTTATAAAATAATTAAATTTTAAGTAAAGAGAATATTAATTAAAATGATAAATATGTATATTTTTAATATATTATTTAACATTAGTAAAAAAAACTAAAACGAAAAGGTTGATAAAAATATAGTTTTAATAAAAATGTATATGTATAATTAGTCTGAATCTATTGAAATAGATTAATGATTAACGGCAAGTGAATTTTCGATTCATCATATATGATATACATTATATTAAGTTATATATAAGGTGAATGTACCAGGAGTTGACACTATAAGAACAATTTTATGAGAAAAATTTGATATCTTCTGTTTTTTATCAGATATGTATTGGAGTTTTGGATGATATTTTTAATGAAGAATTTATTTGCAAACCAATGCAATTTTCTATTTCTTTTATTTTTTATAATTTTTTTAACATTAGCATCTAAAAGCATCAGTTGACACCCTTAAAATTAGGAAATATGGACATTCAATTAATAATAATAATATTGATGTCAATACTAAAAAAAAATTTGCCTCCTTAAGCATTTGAAGAATAAAATATTAAAATATCCATTTCTTCTTCGATTCTATAAAAAAGTAATTATTGTGCCGTTTACTCAGTCGGTGACACAAAACTTTTACATTTACACATCTTCAATACTCCATATAGCGCACATTTAGAATGTTTAGACAGATATAAGGCTTATTATACGACATTAAATGTCCAAGTGTCAACTACTGGTACCTTTACCATATATATATAAATATAGTTAAAACAGTTAAATTGGTAAATTACAGTGGCGTAACTATGGGGGGGCAGGGGGGGACATATGTCCCCGGGCGCCAAAATTAGGGAAGCCAATTTGGAACAAAAGAAGAATTAATATTTAAAGTTAAACTGTATTTTGTGTAAGTCAATAATAATAAAATCTGTTAAACCTGTTTCGTTATTCATCATTAATATTCTTTAAAAAAAAAATTAAATTAAATATATATATATATTTATATATATAAGAAAGGGGGCGCTAATTTCACAGTTGCCCCCAGGCGCAAGAACTTCACGGTACGCCACTGGTAAATTACCTCTTTTTTCCTCTTCTTGTTCCAAAGGGATTAAAAGACCATCATCGTCATCCCGATAACCATAGTAGTCAGCATCAATATCTTTCATAAGTTCCCCTCTAGTTTTTCTTGGTGGTAGTGGTGGAGCTTGTTCAAATAATTCTCTTACCCCCGGAAGATCTTTTGCAGCTCCAAAATATTTATAACCTCTATTTCCAGGTACTTCTTTCCCTTCATGATCCAACATTCGTGGACCGACTTTTGAATAATCTGGACCACCCAATTCGCGAATTTGGGCTTCCCAATGGCCTTTTTCTCGTAATAATTTATTAATTTCATCATTTAAGTCTCGTATTCTAAATTCACCAAGTCCAGCTTAAATCAAAAATAATAATTCAGAAAATAAAAAACAAGCACAATATTTCATTTTACCTTAATATTAATATGTCTCTTCATCATTTTCACCTTATATGCTCAAATAATTTAATGAAATTATTTTTAGTATAAATATTTTTGTTAGTAATAGTAAAACAAATTAAAATGGATTGTGATAACAATAGTTTATATGACATTTAGGCCATTTACAAGCATATTTGCGATTTATTGGAAAAGGATAATATGGATTTATAAATAGTATTATTTAATCATTCTTTTTCAGTAAATGATTTTTATTTTTTAAATAAGGAAAAATTTATGTTAATGGTGTCACATCTTTGAAAAATAAAATTAATTAAATTAAATTAAAAATTCATGAAAATTAAAAAGGAACAAATACTTAGTAGCTAAAAAAATTCCCCTTTTATCAATGAAAAATCTAAAATAGTGAGTATTATTTATCACAATGAAAAATAAGAGTTAATAATATTAATGATATTAAATAGATACCGTTTTGAATTTGAGACACTTTCTTAGCAATTTCTCTTATAATTTGCATTCTCCACTTTTCACATCTTGATATATCTCTACATTCTGATGCTAAATAGGGTCTACGTTCTTTATCTTTATTTGTAACTCCAAGTTGTGCTGCACGCCAACGAGCTAGTGTGGTCCTAAAAATATTTACATTAATTTCAATAAAAACATATTCTTACTAATAGGTAATTGATTAATTTATTATACATACATCGCTTTCTCCGCATTTCGGGCCTAAAAATATAAAAAATATTAAATGATTAAATTTTTTATTGAATTTATCTTAAAAATGTTAAAAATAAATTTAGTCCTTACCATTTTATCAACTTATCAACAAATAGATCGTATAAAAAATAATTAAGTTTATATTATAATATTAAATTAATAATTAAAATAAATAATGTAACATTAGATAATAAATCTAAAATTTACAAAATATATTACAATTTCAAATAGTTCAAATGACATTTATGTTTCATTTGATGAAAGAAAATAATCGAGTAAAGTGCTGCTATCTATGTTTTGTTTTGTATAATTATAATTTATAAAAAGAGGGAAATTCTTATTCCTTTTGTCAATTTTAATTATCTTTGTCTATAATTTTAATAATAGAGTGATCAGAAACTAATTCAAAATAGATTTAGCATATTTTATCTTTAATATATTTTATAATTATAATTTGAAATCAAATATTTTTTTAATGAATATTCAATTTAATAATATATTATTAATACTAAAAGAAATAATAAATACCTTTATTAATAACAAATATAGCAAAAAAAAAAATAAATAAATAAATAAAATAAAACAAAATAATTAAACGGGTACCTTTGGAAAGAGTTCGAGTCCTACTATTCTATCAAGCAATCATTATTTTAAATTCTAAACTAAAAAGTGTTTGTACTGCCATTGTAAATGACCATAAATTTCCATATTATCATTGTCAGTGGTCAATGAAGCCATTTCAAACAATATCATTCGGAATTCCCTAAGAGCAGACAGGACAACAAATGGCAATGAATTAGAAAACATCTACATTCAATCACTATTGCATATATATATATAGAAATAACTTTTTTGATTTCCCACTTTTATATTTGCATTTAGGTAATTTAAGTCATCTCTTGCTTTTAAAAGCCAAGACAAGAAGCTGTTATCAATATCGTTGAAAATAAATTGTTTAGGTAAGAGATTCAAAGAATATATAAATGTAGGTGATAGACTCATTTCCAAGTAAATAAAATAATCCCGTCTATATTTAAATGTGAAATAAAAATTTGGAATAAATAATTTGTAGTTAGAATCTTTTTTACAGAAAAGCAATTTTACGATTTTTAAAAAAATTCCTATAACTTGAATTCAAAACTAAATTACTTTTATTAAATTTTAGTTTGATCCTCTGGATAATTATAGTTTGAGACACCCTAAAGGCATTATTGAAAAACTATTTATATTCTGTAAACATTTGAAAATCTCAAATTCCACATTTTAAAAATTTCAAATCTATTTATTTTTTGCATTTAAATCAAATCAAATTTAAATTAATATAATAAATAGAATTTAAATGTTAAATTAATCAAAATAATTCAATGTTTTTATCTTCATTTATTAACATATTTATAAAAAAATAATATAATTGTAATAAAAATACATATGTTAAGTATGTTTGTGAAAAATTATGTTCGATATTTTTTTTAATATTATAAAAAATTAGAATTATCTAAATAGAATTTTATTAATTCAAGAAAGAATCAAGAATCTGTAATAATCAACTAATTATTTATAATATGAAAATATGGGAATTCATAGATATGAAAAATCTATTGAATTAATAAGGAAATTTATTTAAATTAAGAGAAGAATTTCTCTTTACAAATACTTAATGTTTTTTTACATTTAGAAATAATGATTTTAAAAATCATTTAAAATTTTATAGATCCTTAAATTATATAAAATAATCTTTTATTTATATAAAAATTAATTTTGATATTTTTCTTGTTTATAAAATTAAAATAAATAGACGAAACAATAATATATAGTAGTATCATTCAAATCATTAATTTACTATATTTTATGTACATATTTACTTTTAATTTTACATAAATTTGCTATAACAAATCTTTATTAAAAATTAATCTTTTTTTGAAAATCAATATATTTCTATATATATATATATATATATATATTACATTTATATTTTCACTGAATACATATTATATATATATATATATATATATATATATATATAGAAAGAATCTCTTTCATTTCACTAATAATTATTGTTTTTTTTCAGTCTAAAATTATACATATACATCATACATTCATATAATATTTAATTAAAAAACTTAATGAATTAAATTTAGATAAATAGAAAAACACTCTGTTTTGTTTAATTAAATTAAATTTCATGTCGATTTTTTTCTACCGGATCTTGCATCTGTAATAGCCCCCCATAATTCAATTACAAAATCATCCGTAAAACCAAATTCTTCTAAATCAGTACTATCAATTGCATCAGCAAAATCCATACTATTCTGTTTTGACTCCGAAAGATCCCATATTGTGGTTGCTGAAAATAAATAATTATAAATATAAATCAAACGTTATATAATTTTTATATTTTAAATCGATGAATGAGTCAAATTATAACAATCTTTACCTAGTTCTGTGTCATTAATTCCTAAGAAACTATCAAGGAGTTGATTGATTTTATCAATTCCGATCTTTTTTGTATCATCATCCTGAAAAGAATAATAAAATTAACTCAAATATTAATTGAGGTTCTTAATTTATTTAAGTTTATCAATTTCTTTATATTATGTTTATTTAAAATTTAGTATTATAGGTCTAGGAAAAAGTTCATGACCTTTTTTAATAAAATTCAACTGGTTTTATTTTAGGATAAACCAAATAAGATTCATTACTGTTGGAAATGTTTAACCATTTTTCGATTAAAACCATAAACATCAGTGTAGAACTTTTATGGTTTCTGATTAAAAAGCTGAATCAAGTAGTTTTCATAGATTTGAGAGAGTCATGTAGAGATGTCTGAAATATATGGTGGATGCAACTTTTGACGAGTCATCAACCGAGTGTGTGGTCGCGCGTTGTCATGATGGAATACAACATCTTTCTTATTATTTAATTCAAGTCTTTTGTTCCCAATTACTAGGCGCAATCTCTTTAATTGTTCCCAGTAGAATTGAGAATCAATGACCAGGTGAAAGTAGTTAATGATGAACTGTTCCTTTCCATTTCCACTATAGATTCAGAATTATCTTTTTCGGCTTTCATTCTAATTTTTACTCTTCCGATTATTGTGTACCATTTTTCAAAACACGATTCAGAAAGGTATTTCAGCAGCACATCGCAAATGATAAATTCGTTTACCATAAAGTGTAAATAAAAGAGTTACTAATATATATATTAATATATCTTAAGAATAACTTCAGATTTTTAAATGACTTATTTTTTACCATTAAAATTACTAGAATGAAAGGAATTTCATAAAGTACCTTCATCTTATTCATCGCAAATTTTTTCACAAGCCTGATCAGTGTTATTCTATATATCAAAATAGTTATGCAAAATATAGCGAAATTTTTCATTATTTTTTACAATTTTCAAACGCAAACCAGTTTTCAATAATTTTACAAATTTCGATGTTTATAGATTCATAGTATGTGATAATCGAGGCGTACTCTTTATAAAACGAGATTTCAGTTCTTTTGCTACGATCTGTGATTTTTGAGTCGTCTGTTAATAACGCCTTACGCCATGAATTTTTTCTCCAGGCTCTTTATTACTATATGAACAAGAACATTCGAATATATACTTTGAGGTAGTTCCTAGCTTTTTAAAAAAAGATAAAGGTCTGTTACAGGATTTTTAAGTGAAATGAAAATAATGTTTTATCCTTTAATTTTATAAGAAAAATTCGATTATTGATTAAATAAAAATAAACATGAAGAACATAAACCTCATCTTCCACGCATACAGTTCCATTTGACTTAAATCTCAGTGTACTCTTTCCATTTCCAATTGCTGGAGCTCCGCGACGCCGGGTAGATGATTTTGGACCTACAACTAAAAAAATAACAACAAAATAAAATAAATCTATATTTGTCACTGAAATTCTAATTTTAAAAAATAGGATAAATAATTACATTTAATGGTTTGTAAAATAATATGAATGAATTTTACAATTTCGGGGTAAATTATTTTCATCAAAAAATTTTAATTGATAAACGTTCTTCATTTATTTTATATCTGTCATAATTATTCATAAATTTTAATTAAAAATAAAACAAATAAAAACTTTTACTATTTTTAACTTTTCGGAATATAAATTACATTAATAATTTCATTTTATATTGTTTAATAGTAAAAAAAAACAATAAAATAAGGAGGATTAAATATAAATAATATTACTGCCCTATTAAAGGCATCAATAAATTGTTTGTTTATATAGAATATACAATTAAGATATTTACATATTTACAATAATATTTTGGTTCTCGACTCAGCTATTTGATCAAGACCGAGTTGGGTGGGAATTTGAATAAAGGATGATCAGGTATCTCTCTAAGAGGTAAAGATTAGGAGGCAGTGGCGTAGCTAGAACTTTTGCCGCCCGGGGCGATCTCCAGTTTGCCGCCCTTTCTATTATAAGTCAATCAAATAGTGGTTTTTATAAATTAATACACATAAATAAATTATTAAGTTATTTAATCATTATTAATTAATACACAGAGTAAATTTTTTTACACATATTTGTATGCACTCGTAAACATATTTATATAATATTTACTCTTCTAGCTTTCATACTAGAAAAATCGTGTATAATGCTCTCAAAATTTATATTATTTGTAATTTCTTGTTCTATTGACAATATTGCAAGATTTTGTAGTCTTAATTGACTCATTGTAGAACGAAGATAATTTTGCCGAACAAAATCTTAAAGATGCGTTTACGAATTCAACGAATTTTAATGAATACAATAAAATAAAATTATTATCCTGTTCTTGGAATTAGAATTCAAAATTTACACTAAAATGCATTTATATACACCGAGGAATAATATTCGAAATCATATAGTTGATCATAATTTATATAAATCAAATAGTAAACTTATAATAATCATTTATTATTCAAGAAAGAAAAAAAATAAATATGAAATGAATAAGTTGCTTTTTACAACTATAACTAAATATAATAAGCGGGAGTGTCCTCCCCTAGACTTTCCCGCATATAAATAGGTATAAAGAGTTGTGAATGAATATTTAGAATGTAATAAAGTGCTACTTCCGGTTAACTGATATTTTAAATGTAAAAAAAAACAGATATGGATATAATATAAATATTTTTAATTTTATTTTATTTATAATATATAAGGGCTGGCTGTGACGTCATGAAGTGCGGGGTGACGTCATATAATTTTAAATTAAGAAAAAACTAATGAAGATGATTTTTCTCGAGGATACAAACAATACAAAGTGCATAACACGTGGAGATATGCCTTCACGTGAAATTTGATATGAAAATAACCCTTCACTTCCTCTCTTCGATCGGCAATACTAGCACTTCCGGTTTCCGGATTTGCACCAAAAGTTGATCCATTCATCATACTGATGCATTAAGTAAATATACCAAATTTCATCAAAATCAAGCTGTACACATCTCTACGGACACACAGCGGACGGACGGACAGACATCATGCTAAAAATACTTTTTTCTGTTAAGAAAATGCATGATTCGTGGAGATATGTACCTAAAAATATCCACAGGTGAAATTTGGTGTGAAAACAATACCTCCCTTACTATCGTCGGTCGGTAAAAAGGAAACGTTACTTGTATAGGTAAAATGTCACTTCCGGTAGTCAGATCATGATGAAATTTGGTATCTGAATTTTTTTCATATTTTTAAATCTATATACCAGAGGTTCTTAAACTGTGGTCCGCGGACCCCTGGGGGTCCGCAAAGCCATCGTACAGGTGCACGAGAAAATGATGAGTCAGTTAAAACTTTATTTAATATAAAAGGAGCGATGGCATGGCTTTGTGAGGAAACAGATCAAATACCCAAATTCAACGAAATGTGCAAGAAAATTATTGCTACCGTTTCCATCTTCATATTTAGCTGAATTTTCTAATAAAATCTGTTCTACAATATGCAAAAAAATCGTTATTCACCAATCACTGTTAGAAATATTCATCATTGTTCTTATGAGATCTTAAGCCAGAAATTAACTAATAAAATGACGTAAAGTACCTAAAGTTGGGATGGGGTCCGTCAAAAAGAATTTTCTCAAGTGGGGGTCCGCGGAGTACATAAGTTTAAGAACCTCTGCTATATACAATATATGAAGCAAATATCTCGAAGCAAACTGGTACTTTACTTGAAAGGTAAACGCAACCATTGTAGGTAAAGTACCACTTCCGGTTAACCGATTTTGACGAAATTTTGATAGAAATCTACAAACTGTGAATAATATCGGTGTACAAAATTTCGAAGTCCTAGCTTGATTAGTTTTTGAGTAAATTTGCTTACAGACATTACATACATACATACATACATACATACATACATACATACATACATACATACATACATACATACATACATACATACACACACACAGACATAATTCGAAAAATGGTATTTTCCGACTCAGGGAGGTCTAAAACGTCAAGATCTATCTAAATCTCGAAGTCGAAATTTTTGACGATTCCAATACTTCCCTTATACGAAGTATGCGGGAAAGTAAAAAATGCCGCCCCAAGATAAGAGCCGCCCGGTGCGGACCGCACCCACCGTCCCCCCTTAGGTACGCCACTGTTAGGATGTAAAAGGAATTGTAGATAGAAGTTTACGTACAACAATTTTTTGTAAACCTAATGGAAGGAGTGGATTATTTTTGGGTAGCAAAGGAGAAATGGATGGGGGTAACACAGACGTAAACTCAGTAGTTAGAGTAAGTCAATTGGTCTGAGTCGTTTAAGTCTACGTACGTAATCCTTAATGAGTAGTTGTCTGGCTTTTGTGTTTGGGTATCTAATTAGATTTTCTCGGAACCTTACACTGATATATATATAAAGATTAATTAATTTTTAATATACAAGAAAAGGTCGAATTGTTTATTTGAATGAATTTTTCAGAAATCAATGAAATATGCCCAGACAATTAATTATCTATAGAAAAAGGTGCTCAAACCCAAAATAAAAAAGAAAGTTAGCCAGAATTGAATAAATAATAAATAAATAAATTGTTTTCATTTATTAAAGCAGCGGTATGTGGGGGCGCGAGATTGTTGTTAGGGGTGCGCGAATGTATTAGAACCAATTTTTTTTTCTAAAATCTATAATAATCTATAATATGTTTTTGCTTAATTGAGTGTGTGTGGGTGTGTAATGTGTATGTGTTATTTTCTAGCTCATTAAATAAATTACAATATTATGTGAGTATTTATGAAATTAGATTATTACAAAAATTAAGGGGGCTCAAGAATTTTTTTTTAAAAAAGGGGAGCGCCGGTACAGAAAGGTTGGAAACCACTGTAGTAGATATTCTAATATAAAATATTGTAACGACCAAAATGAATTAGGATTAAGTTTTAGATTTATATATATATATATATGTATATTAATTATTTTATTTTTTAATAATTATTTTAATATGGAATTATTGTAGTATATATGGTACGTATAATATATGAATGTAACTTTTTTAATGATAAATTTATTTATTTCCTTACCGAATGCATCTTTAAGTGGTTCGACTAATCGTAATTTAAATTTCGAACCAATTGGAATGTCTTTTAATATTTTGGCAACTTCGTAGTGTCGCTTCCCGACTAGGTTATTATTTTCAATTCTCTCCATATGATCACCCACTTCAATACATTTCAGATGGTCAATTACACTTCCGGGACGAATCCGTTTAATAAATGCGTAACCGGCACCATTGTCTGTGATCGTTAAACCAAGAGCATCCTCTGTCTTTTCTATTTCAATCTCCTTCGGTCTACCTGTAAATAATAAATTAATTAAATCTTAAACAATTATTTTTCTAAATTTTCATTAAAAGAAAAAAAAAAAAGAAAATAATCAATAATAAATGTTATGTGTAATAAATTCTGATTTATAACATAATTAATTAATTCTATCAATCAATCATAATTTATACTATCGCTAAAAACATGACAGAAAATCAATAAAAATCATTATATATTGTAAATTTAAAGTAATTAAAAGAGAGATAGTAAAATTAAACTTATTTATTTGTATTTTCATGTTTTATTTCAAATCAATGTTAAAACTTACCAAATGTATATGTCTATATAATATATTCATATTAATAGAAATATTTTACTCTTTCATTTAAATATTTTTCCCTCATTTTATTTCTAAATTTTCCATATTATATACATACAATTTCTAGTAATTATTATTCTATCTATCTCTGTGGCTCTAGTGAAATCGAAAGTTCTTGACTGCAGCAACCACACTTCTCCAAGTATCCCTATCCTGAGCCACAACCATCCAATCCCTACCTCTCCCATCTCTCTTCCTACATTATCCACCCACCGCTGCCTTGGTCTTCCAAGTGGACGTTTCCCACTCGGTCCCCCAACCAATATATTTTTCGCCACTCTTTCTTCCCCCATTCTAACCACGTGCCCTACCCATCGCAGCCTTCTCGGTTTATAATTCTAAATATATCTGGAGATGCATAGAGGTCATGCAATTCATCGTTATGCAGTCTCCGCCATTTTCCGGTCACCTCATCTTTCTTTGGCTCATAAATGCTGCGAAGAATCCTATTCTCAAATACTCTAAATCAGGGGTTCTCAACCTTTCAGGCTCTGTGCCCCCATTAGAACACTGATGAGAGGTCACGCCTCCTTTTTCAGAATATCTCAAAATTATCTGACCTTTTATTTTTAGAAACATTTTGAAAGAAAATTAAAAGCGGAAATGTTGGAAAAGTTTGGCCTAAAAATAATTTTCAAAAGTTTGCACTTGAAATGCCTTCGCGGGCACTTGATATGCTCCCCCCCCCACCCCGGTTTAGAAACCCTGCTCTAAATCTACTCTCGTCTCCTAAGGTCATAGACCATGCCTCACACCTAAATAATACAACCGGCAAAATAATTGTTTTATAAGTTATTATTATTATTATTTATTTTAAATCTACTTTTAAAATACATTTTTTAAAAAAAAAAATATTTATTAATAGAAAATTAATATAATCATTTAAATAAATTTAAAAAATTCATAAATTTCTTATGATCAATTTAAAAATTTCAATTACACATTCCAAATAAATTATATAATAATAAATTATACAAATAAAAATTTAAAATACATCAAATTGATTGCATACATCTTATACTCGTACAGTTCATAAAAATGAACAGTTATAAAAGGTATGAATATAATAAATGTTTTACTTTTACATCCAAGGACAAATACGATTTTATTTAGTTATTCTTATAAAAAGTTAAATACGTATATTATTTAAAGATTATTATATTTAGTTTTTGTTAACTAATTATTACATTAAATTGAATCGAATTTATAGATTAATACATTTTTTATTAATAGATATTAATACATTTACATTTACATTAATAGATATTAATATTAAGATATACTAGTATATTCAAATATAATTATTATCAAATTTTCTAATTTAATTTGTATTTAGTATCTAATATATATATATATGTATATGAGTATATCTCTGAATTAAATTAAATTATGATTTCAAATAAAATGTTATTTATTTAAGAAACTATGATCATATTATCTAAATCAAATAACGTTTTTCTTTTTTTATCTTATCTTATTAGTTCATTTTAATCCCGTCTATTAAATGAAGTTAACGATAAAATATTTGAACACTCCATTCTTTCCTCTCTCCCCTTCTTATGCCCTTAAACGATATCAAATGAAAATCCTTTTTAATGTATGATTTATTTATTATCTTTGATTATATATAAAATTATTATTTTTTTTTGGGAGAAGTAATCATGAAATTAAAAATTATAATTAATTAAGAAATTAAATTAATAAATAATATAAATATAAAAAAATTTATAAAATAACATTTTTACAATGGACTAAAAAGAATAAAATAATTTTTCTATAAGCCTGAGAAAGTTTATGGATGAATTGCTTCATATTCAACTAAAACGTTGGGCACATTTAGTTTTATTTATTTATATGAAACATATAGTCAAATTTTTGTAATAATAAAAATTTTATTAAACACATAAACTGACAAATTTTTTTAGCATGCAATAAAATTGATAGGTTAAGAGCTAAGAAATTAATCTTTTATTATTTTTCACTGCTATATATTTATATCAAAGTATGTTTCAAAATTTAAAAGAATTTTTATTAAATTTACATATTATCAATCAAATCTAAAATGGTTGATTATAATAGAAGAAATAGTGTTACGTGTTAATCAAGTGTTTTAGTGTGGTATGTATGTATATATATGAATAATAGCTCTATAAAGGACGTTAATTGCATAGAAATCAAATGAAAACTAAAAGCGCCCAACGTTTTTAGTTGA
This sequence comes from Labia minor, assembly GCA_963082975.1. NCBI lineage: Eukaryota > Metazoa > Arthropoda > Insecta > Dermaptera > Spongiphoridae > Labia > Labia minor. The sequence continues at coordinate 11,331,470 of OY720347.1, read as the reverse complement.
ATATGAAGCAATTCATTCATAAACTTTGTCAGGCTTATAGAAAAATTATTTTATTCTTTTTAGTCTATTGGAAAAACGTTATTTTATAAAAAAATTTTATATTTATATTATTTTATTCTTTTAAACGATATCAAATGAATATCCTTGTTAATGTATGATTTATTTATTATTTTCATTAGAAATTTGAATTTTTTTTTTGACAAAATTAATTTAATAAAAGACTTAATATAATTTCGCATTGAATAATGTAAAAATTGTATACCTTTAAGATGAACGAATATAAAATCATCCAATCCGATTTGTCCACCAAGCAGTTTTGACATATCTACTCTATGAGTATTTAATGTGCAAAATAAAATCTGAAACAAAAATATTAACATATAATGTAGATCCAAAAACAATAGGAACAATAAGAATTATATTTAAATAAAAGAATGATGTTATAGAATGTTGATTTTCTTTTGATATCACTAAAATATGTCCATCAACCCATCAAAACAAGCAAATTTACCACTTCAAACCTAAAGAATAGTTTTCTTAAAAACTTTAGTAAACATTTTAACCAGAAATGATAGTTTATGTCTGAATTATGTTTTCAAAAAGTTATCTAAAAGTTTTTCTAATAATTTTATATTCGAACAATGGCAAATTTTAAAATTTTTTTTTTTTATAATATAATAAGCTGGCGTGTCTCCACTCGACTATCCCGCAATATGAATTGAATTAAATAACATATATTATATTTCAATTAAATTTAATTAATTATAAATTAAAATTAAAAATTAATAAATAATATTTATTAAACCAGCGCGTGATTGGTTCTTTGTTGATTGCACCACGTCACGTGCTGGCGTGTGATTTGCAGTGTTAAAAAATTAATTCTGGTATTTTCAGCGATTTAATTAAGCTGAAATTCTATATATAGCAGTTTTATACAATTTTTAATCATGTGAAAAACTATCAAACCTATATTTTTATTTTTCCGGCCAGGAGGTTAGAGGAAAATTCAAAACGTATAAAAACATCAAAATCTCGACATCGAAAATTTTCATGATCGCAATACTATCTCTAGTAAGATAGTAAAAATTGTAGACTAAATTGTAATGAATCCATTATGGAATAAATAAAAATAACAAAAAAAACTCATTAGTTTTTCGAATATTTAAAATATAATACAAAGGAGATTTTTAGTCAAGTCATCCGTAAAGATGAACATCTGCTTATGGCAGTGGCATTGGGAGGGAAAGGAATGTCCTACATACTCACTATATACGACCCAAATTGGAATTGGAATCGTGAGAGGTAGAAGAGATCATTATTTAATACTATTGTAAAAAGTGTAACTAGGTATATTAATTATTTTAACTTTAGTTCTAGAGTCGAAATGAATTTACTTTTTAATATAAATATAAAATTAGGAATTTTATTTTAAATATAATAAATCTAATTGTCATTTTCTTCAATGATAATCACCTTTTAATGTAATTTACTATATTAGTACTTCAAATACACAAAATCAAATAGATATGAGATAAAACTATCTAATATGTATTATTTGAAATTATTATTGATATATATATTATGATTAGCAACAATTCATTAAAGTTTAACAATCGTATAATCCTAAATAAAATATCAAGGATTAATATTTTGTATGTTTAGAAAATTTCATTGAAATAAACAATTTCATTTGAAATTATATTAAATATTCTTAGTCACAGTCGTTCCGTTAGTCAAAAACAAATTAAATGACGCAAGTAGATGAAGGAGGAGAGGGGTATTCCACCAAAACTTTTCAAACTTAACGAAAATATTAGAGAAAAATATATTTTATTTTATTTTTTATTTTAATGGAATAGAAATATTTTTTTTTTTTTGTTATTATATTAGTTATTATAGGAATAATTCTCAACTCAATTTTAAAAATAAATGAATGATCTTTCTTCTATATGTATAAATTAGTGTTAAAAAATAATTTTAAAATATATATATATATATATATATATATATAATTTAAACTAATTTTATCAGTGAAGTCAGTTGGGATTAGACAAACAGGAACACATTGTCAAAATTTGTTTTCCTGTTGAAAAAGCACTCAAGCGCATCTCCCCAACTCAGTATCCAATTTATTTCCCATAATGGTTTAACTCACTAGAAAATCAGATTAAGATATCCAATATTAGAGTTAGAAGGATTGCTATTTCTATTTCCAATAATAAAAATATAAATCTTAGTTATGTTTGAAATTGGGCTTTATTGTTTTTCAAAATTCACACTTTGACATCTGTTTGAATTGTTTTTTTTTATTTTATTATTATTTTTTGGCATAGATAATATTGCAATCACGAAAATTTTTGATGTTTTTAAAGGTTCCTGAGTCATTTTCACTAAGGTTGAGAAAAATGTCTGTGTGTGTGTGTGTGTTTGTAGACAAGATTATGTAAAAACGGTTTGAGCTAGAATAATGAAATTTGGTACACGGGCATTATTCAAAATTCGTAGTTTTCTATCAACTTTTGAGAAATGTAGCTCAACCGGAAGTGGGTCATTACCTACCACGTTTTCATTTTTTTCCTCTAAACTGACCGTAAAAATAAAGATATATGTTTAATAATTTTTCACATGATTAAAAATTGTATAAAATTGCTATATATAGAATATCAGCTTGATTGAATCGCTAAAAGTACCGGAATTAATTTTTTAACACTGCAAATCACGCGCCAGCACGTGACGTGGTGCAATCAACAAAGAGCCAAACATGCGCTGGTTTAATAAATATTATTTATTAATTTTAATTTATAATTAATTAAATTTAATTTAAATATAATATATGATATTTAATACAATTCAAATTGCAAGATTTTCTATACAAAAAAAAAAAAACAAATTCTAAAAAAATAAAAATTGATTTTGATAAATAGATTATGTTTTAGAATAGATTAATTAACAAATCTGAATAACGATTAAGAAAAAAAAAAATAAAAAAAATGCTAATTATTTTAAAATCAAGTTGTATTGAGGAAAGTTTCTAATGTTTTAATAAGACAGATAAATGATGAAGAGGGACAAGATAAACTGACCGAGTAACCCTTATCTCTAGCAGTTTGGCTCAAGGTATATTCTCTATTTCTTATTTAATACATTATTAATTTATAGTGAAAGTTGAATGAATAATTTTAGTATTGAAGTATTATTGATGATTTATATATATAATTAATTAATTTTCCTTTTTAATTTAAATATTTTGAAAAAATTAGAAATTCAAGGTAAAAATATGATGCATGAGTTCTTAATGAAAAATATAATTAATTCTTTCGGTAATTTTATCACGAACAAACAATAAAAGAAAGATAATTTTAATTTCAGGTAATAAAAATTCCTTAACCTATTTATGAAATTGTTTTATCTTTGATATTACTATTGACAAATATAAATTTACTACGAAATTTTTACTATTATTATTATTATTATAAAATTATGATTCAAATTACAATAAAGAGTAATTTATAGATTACATATAAATTAACAAATCACAATATTGTCACCACTAAAAAAATTATTAAATTATGAATATTGTTTAGAGTACGATATTTCATTTTACCATGGAAAAAATATTAAATTATTTTTAATTATTTGGCGAAAGATTAGTTACTAACATACTAGTAATATAATTATACAAAAATATTTTATAAAATAGAATAGATTGGAAAATTTTTGTCCTTTTTAATATTTTACAATTGAATCCTTTTACAAATTATTGAAAGAAAAAATATTCAATTAAACATTCATGGTAGGGATTATCACTTGTGTAATTCCAAAATCTATGTTAATGTAGTTATAGGATTTACATTTTAATAAACCAAAATGGATTAATTTAGAATTAAATTTGGTTAATTAATTAGTTTTAAATTAAATTAGTTCAATTTCAATTCATTCAATTAGTTTTGTATCAAATTTATATTATTCTATTTTAATTGATAGTCTATTGATATATCTATTATCAATATATATATTAAATAGATATACATATATATTCTATATTTTATATCAGCGGTTGCCAAAGTGGTGGTCCGCGAGAAAAGTTCGCTGGTCCGCAGAAAAATGTGGAATATACTTACTCATCATGTTAAGTTATGTTTTAAGATGCATTAAAACATTATTCAATTCATAACAATACGTGATAATAGTTTCATTTTATTAACTAGGTACATTTTATGTGTTCTTTGATCACAATTTTTATTTATATAATAAATATATTTAACACTTAAAAAATCCTATTAGTGGTCCGCGGGATTTAAATTATGAATTAACTGGTCCGTGAGGTCAAAAAGTTTGGCGACGGCTGTTCTATATTAAAGCGGTTTAAAAATTAAAAAATACAAATATATATATATAATATATATATATATATACAATTTTAGCTAGCATAATAAGATAAGATACCGGGACATCGAGTCTAAGCTCGGTAATTAAAAAAAATAATTCCTTATTATTGGGTTTGGCTGGTAATATTAATACCTGATTCACCAAATCGCCATTCAAGTAATTTAAAAGAACATAAATTAAAAAAAAATAGTTATAAAACATACAGCCTTAAACATACGTATTAATGCACTGGATGAAAGAAAAGAATGGCCTTAAAATATTATTTATTTAGAGATTAAACTGACATTTCAGCTATGCTTTCTTAGATCAGAAAAGTAGGCCTGTTGATATAAAATATATATATTTTTGTAAATTTGATTTATTTATATGTATATATATAAAAAAAAATTGTCAGCACATTCTTGTGAATTTAAATTTTTTTGCATATCTTCGCGTTTCATGACTTCTAGAATCCAAGAGTGACTTTATGTCTGTCTTTCCGGAAATTTTGACATTATAAGACTCAAAATTGTCCTAAACGATTTCGATGAAATTTCATCACAATATTCTTACATACCTCTATTTTTATAGATATATATTCAATAACCGCCAGAATTAAGTCTTTCTGCAGGGAAATTTTGACTCAAAATTGACAGAACCGATTAAAAAAACTCCATTGAAAATGGAATAAATATGCATATATAATTTGATAGAGACTTAATATACCTACCTAAAATCATTAGCTGGTTTTAAATTTCTTAATGATCGGTGTGTTAATTTACATAAAATGAATATTTCCAGTTTAGAAAGCATAACCTGATATTATTCTTCGAATATCAAACAATAAGATTATGTATAATTATATAATAAGTGAAAATTAAGGAATGATTTTGAAGATGTATGAGAGGTATTATATATTATATATTGTATATACAATTAGGTCAGACTCCCTTCAATAAATTGTATGATTTCGATGGTGAATAATTAAAACAGACATTTCCTTTTTCGATTTCTTTAGATAAAAAAAAGATAAATAAAAACCCTTTTAGTTAAAACACGCAACTTTTATAACCAATTCATTCATCCTTCATGGTTAATTCGCATGACATGAGATTCTCTTTATTTCTTCTTTCAGTCATACATCTATCTGGTGATAAATTGTTTTTTTTTTATTTTTTTATTTGTTAGAATTGCTTATATATATTATATATATTCACGAATTAAATATATAAGTACATACATATATAAGGAGAACGTTAAATAATTTTAAAGACAATAATTTTTGTATATTTTGGGATAATAATATCAATAATTTATTTCTCCTTTAGAAAATAAGAGAAAATTTTTAAAATTTTAAATATTTTTTTTGACTTTTAAAAATCACTCTATTCTCTAAAAATTTAATCAATGTATGCACCTATGTATCATGCATTGTAGATAACTATATATTACTAAATTAAGCTTCTTATGAGATAATTTAACATTAAGAATTATTAATCATTTTAGTTGATTATATATAAAATTATTATTATTTTTTTTTTTTGGTGAAGTAACCATGAAATTAAAAATTATAATTAATTGTATATAAGTAGGATATTGTTGTCATTGTCTTCATAAAAAAAGGTTTTATTTTATTCAAAGGACCTTTTCTCTATGCCTTTTGAGGGGAAAACTTCCACTACTTCATCGAAGCTAGTGCTGATTAATAAGAATTCATCATTAATTTTAATGCTATAAAATATATTTAATTACATTCAAAATGAAATCAATATTTATGCTTCAGAATCCGTTGAAAAAAAATTAATCGGAGCAATACAAAATGAGTTAGTTACTAAAAGTAATTAATCGCTAATTAATTATAATTAATTAATTATAATTCAATTATATTTCTTCTATACCTTTTAGGGATCAATTGAAATATCTATAAAAATTTTCAAAAGTCTATCTCAATAAAAAGTTTAAATTGTTCAATTCGATTTCAAATTGTCAAAAGACCGAACAGACAGACAGAGAGACAGACGCCAAGTGAAGTTAAGAAAAACGTTATAATATAATAAAATTATGTCGAAAATTCAGAATTATTTTAGTTAACATGAGAGTTATTATTAATTATTTATTAACATTTAATCAATTTTAAACGAAATTTAATAATAAAAATTTTATTTAATTTTTTAAGAAGAAAAGTCTTAGAAAAGAAAAAGATGAAGAAGAAGAAAATTATTTATATTCAAAAAATACGTAGACGATTTTTAAGACAATAAAAAAAAAATATTAAATGGAAATATATCATTTCTTAAGAATGGTTACCAGATGTTGTTGTTTTTATTATTGTATTGGAAATCGAGTTCCATGTAAGAAGACAAATAACGTGAAGCGAGATCTATGTTTCTAGGAATGGGGGCCTCCTAAAAGGTCATCATCCTCCTGAGTTAGCAGCATCAACGTCTGGCTTATTTAGATAGCGGAAAACAACCAACCAGCCAGAGGAAGAAGTTTGATTGAAAAAATAATAATAGAATAAATTTTAAAGTTATAAAATGAATTGAGCCTACATTTTCAATGTGTAAAAAATCATTTATCAGTTGATACAATGAATATAGAAGAGAAAAATTGAAATTAATGCAGTTAATTTACTAGCAATCAATACAATCTCATGTAAAATGTTAATAAATATTTATATGTATCTTATCTTATTATACTAGAAAAAATTATATATTTATATATATGAAATATTAAACCGCTCTGAGGATTTTTTTGAAATTCACACTATAGACAATATTTATAAAGAAAAATCGATCTGTATAGATTTCAGCCTCGGGAAAAATCATCTTTGTTAGTTTTTTCTTAATTTAAAATAATAATTTTAATAATAAACGCTTCCTTAAATACAAAATATTATAAATAAAATAAAATTAATAATATTTATTTTAATATTTTGTAATCAAATTACGAAATATATATTATGTTATATCCACAGGCCATACTTTTCTGTCTTTCGGTGCATTAATACGTACGTTTAATGTTTTATAACTATTTTTTTTTAAATTTATTTTCTTTTAATTAATTTGAAATTGTTTCATATATTTTTTCGTTTATTTATTTTAAATAATAATCTTAATCTTAAATATTCATATGAACCAGGTACTTACCTACCTATACGTGATATATAAAAATAAATGTGAGCAATTAATAAATAAGAATCTATACAAGCAATAGATTCTTAAACATCTCGATCAATCATTTAAAAAATATTTGTTTAAATAATAGAGATAAAAATTTTCAATATTCAAACTTATTATTTTTAGTTTTCAGGTTTTGGTTTCAATGTACTACCTACTCCTTTTTGTTTATTTCTATGGTTTCTCTTACTATCATATATCACAACCATAAAATAAATCACCTTTTGTTTGTTCATAAATTTTGTAAATAGTAGTCATTAAATAAGAATTTCTCATAAAATAAATGATAAGGAAGAAATATTTCTATAATAATGATCAGATCAGGTTTTGCAATATACAAGTATAAGTATATATATATGATGTATTTATGTTATCTCTAGTTATATGTTCTTATGCTATTATCAAGGTGACTATTTTTTTTATTAATATTATTAATGGATTGTAAGAAAAAAAAACACTTGAGATACCAGGCAGTAAGAACAAAATCAATCATTTTAATTAAAAATTATCTTAGTTAATAAAATAAAATTATTAAAATTGAATAAAGATTATTAGTGTTAATAATCTTATTATTAATAAGTCTAGAGATACCTATATTAATAAATATATCGGAGATAGGAACTTATATATAATCTATTTTTTAAATGCCAAATTCTAGCCTTGAATATTTTTTTTTACATTAATAAATTAAATTTTTAATTATAATAATACTCGTGGTCATCGTAGTAGTCAATTTTTTTTTAAATAAATTTAAGTTTAAATTAAGTTTTTCAATGATGATCCATATAATCAAATTTATATATATTTATTTTATTGATAATTAAAAAAACCGGGAAATAAAAAAAAACCTCTGACTTTGTACGTCCTACGCAAGGACAACGCCTAACAAGTCGGTTATATCAATGAGGTGTCCTATGATCAGTAGAACGGGTCCTCTCAACCTTTACCTTGATTTTCTTGATCGGAGGCGCTATCATTTAGCTTTTCCCCAATGTTGTTCCCGGGGGCTGGGTTGACTCCGTCCCATAGACCCCAGCTAGGGAAATTCCCTTGCCAGGCCCGGGACTTGTACCCGGGACCATGTGAATGTGAGGCAGGTTAGCTACCCACACACCCAATGGCGCCTTATAACAGGGAAATATATTATCGAAATAAATAATCATCAAATTAAAAGATAAATTAAATTTATTTATTTGTTTATTATTTTTTACTTATAATTAATTTCTATAAAAATAAAGTTTTAGATTTAATAAGAAAAAGATTGATTAGGATCATAGTCCGATAGTGAAATGCTGAACTACTAGCTAAACTTGTAGATAATTCAAGTTCAAACCTCATAAGTTTATACATATTGTATGAATAATATATGAATTTCATAAAATGTGATAGATTAGCAAATACATAAAATAATAAACTGATTAAAATGAGCTTTGTTACATCCCATATATAGGTATGTATAATATGTAAAATAAAGATTAAATAAAAAAAAATATTAATTTCAATTCTTAATTATCTTATAAAACCTACTTAACATTACAAATAATGAATGTTGTGTAAGGAGGAAAAATATTAAAATAAGCTGGAGTGTCTCCACTCGACTATCTCACAAATTTGAATTGGATTAATTAACAAATATTATATTTAAATTAAATTTAATTAATTATAAATCAAAATTAATAAATAATACTTATTAAATCAGCGCATGTTTGGCTCTTTGTTGATGGCACCACGTCACGTGTTGGCGCGTGATTTGCAGTGTTAAAAAATTAATTCTGGTACTTTCAGCAATTCAATCAAGCTGAAATTCTATATATAGCAGTTTTATACAATTTCTAATCATGTGAAAAATTATCAAACATATATCTTTATTTTTACAGTCACTTTATAGGAAAAAAAATGAAAACGTGGTAGGTAATGACCCTCTTCCGGTTGAGCTACATTTCTTAAAAGTTGATAGAAAACTACGAATTTTGAATAATGCCCGTATACCAAATTTCATTATTCTAGCTCAAACCGTTTTTGAGTAAACTTGTCTACACACACAGACATTGTTCTCAACCTGAAATGATTCAGGAACCTTCAAAACGTATAAAAACATCAAAATCTTGACATCGAAAATTTTCGTGATCGCAATACTATCTCTGGCGATCTAGTAAAAAATGTTCTAAAAAATTTTTATTTTTATTTTTTTATTTATTTTGTTTTTTAAATAAGTATCATATTTGAAGATAAAAAAATACTGAATACTTTTATAAAGATTTTTTGTAATTTTTTTATGATAATATATTTTATTAATTTTTTTTCTTTGTAAGTATATTTATAATTTACTACTAATTGTAAGTAATTAAATATTTTTAATTATTGTTTGAAAAAAAATAAGAATATCTAATAATAATATGCCAATATATCAATTCTTAATTTTGTTAAATTTTCAAACATAAAGTTAATATCTTAAATAGAAATATATATGTGTATTTTAAAATAGAAAAATATTATTTTTTTTAAATAAAAAATCATACTTTCATAATTAATATTTGATTAAATTATATTTACTTAATTTAATATTTTAATTTATCAATTCAAAATCTTAAATTTATTATGAATTATTTTTAGGTTTTCATAATTATAAAAAATGACTTATTGATAAATAAATAATACATTTTTTTTATAAATATTTTTATCATATATATAGATTAAAAAAAAGTAAAGCCTTTTTCGTTGGCCAGTTGTTGTTTACGAACCGGAAAGTCATCCATCTGGCCGTTCGTTGATCGCTTGGTAATGCATCCTCGAAACTAGAATTATTTTCATGAATATCTATATTTCTTCTTAGGATTATAAGTATTTGAAGGAAATTTATAATTTTAACATTTTTACTTTAGTGATGTAGAAATAAGTACACAGAATATAACAGTATAACCGAAAAGATATCGTATTAACATAATAATTAGTAATTCTTAAAAAGGTTTATTCCTTTTTACTATCTCGTCATAAACAAGATTATGTAAAAACGGTTTGAGCTAGTATAATGAAATTTGGTACACGGGCATTATTCAAAATTCGTGGTTAACTATCAACTTTTGAGAAGTGTAGCTCATTCGAAAGAGGACCATTACCTACCACGTTTTCATTTTGTTCCCTCTAAACTGACAGTAAATGTGTGATGTGTTTGATAGTTTTTCACATGAGTAAAAATTGTATAAAATTGCTATTTATAGAATTTCTGCTACGTGAATTAATATTGCAAATCAAGCGCCAACACATGGGCTGTTTTAATTTTAATTTTAATTTTAATTAATAATAAATAATATTTATTAATTTTAATCTCAACTTATAATTTATTAAATTTAATTTAAATATAATATATGTTATTTAATCCAATTCAAATTGCGAGATTTTCTATACAAAAAAAAAACAAATTCTAAAAAAATAAAAACTGATTTTGATAAATAGATTATATTTTAAAATAGAAATATCTGTATGTATGTAGACAAAATTACGCAAAAACGGTTTGAGTTAGAATTATGAAATTTGGTACACGGGCATTTTTCAAAATTCGTAGTTTTCTTTCAACTTTTGAGAAATGTGGCTCATCCGGAAGAGGGTCATTACCTACCACATTTTCATTTTGTTTCATCTAAACTGACCGTAAAAATAAAGATATATGTTTGATAGTTTTTCACATGATTAAAAATTGTATAAAACTGCTATATATAGAATGTCAGCTTGATGGAATCGCTGAAAATACCGGAATTAATTTTTTAACACATTGACTGGTAATTACGCGCCAGCACGTGACGTCGTGCCATCAACCAAGAGCCAAACACGCGGTGGTTTAATAAATATTATTTATTAATTTTAATTTATAATTTTTTTTTAATTAAATTTAATTTAAATATAATATTTGTTAATTAATCCAATTCAAATTTGACAGCCGAATGGAGACACTCCAGAATTTTTTATAAAATCCATAAAGTAATTTAAAAATTCATTAAATCATTATTTGTTCTAAAATAAAAATTCAATCATATCTGAATATAAAATTTTAATTATTTATGTCAAATATTTTATTATTATTATTATTATTTTTTTTGTATATTAGAATATGTTTTCAATTTTTTAATTATTGTTAATACTACAAACTTTATTATTTTTTAAATTAGTTTCGAATGAATTATGATTATTATATAATAAATAAAAAAGTTAATGAATTATCTAGAAGAAATAATCTATTATTTATTTATATATATTAAAAATTATATATATTTATATTTAAAATTAGTATTATCTTTATTATTTTAGGGTGAATAATAAAATATTTCTATTTAACTTTTTGCATCGATTCAAAAGAAATTTATATAAATTCAATTATTCATTTATTCCTATAGAAAATTTATACTTTCTATCACAATGATAAAAGATTAATCAAATAATTAAATATTACATTTTTTTTAATTAATTAATTATTTTAATATTATCCTTTTCAATTTGTTTAATCTAAAGTAATTAGTTAAAATAATAATAATATTAAAGATGTCCTCTAAAGAGATAAACATTGGAAATAAAAATTGATTAGTATTTATTTAAAAAAAAAATGTGATATAAATTTCAATGTTCAATCCTCCTGAGATAAATGATAAGTAAAAATATTATGTTTACTGTTCATTCATTCATCCATTTATTTATTCTTATACGGAAACCCGAAATGTAGAAAGGCCAATGTCATAAAAGTGTTTTACAATTCTTGATTCAAGGATTTTAAAAATGGACATTTCCGGTGAAAACTTAGAAATGGACTTTTCTTTCCAATCACTCACTAATTGCTTTATTAACATTAAACTTAGAATTGAAGTGAATATACGGTAATTATATTGATTGGTCATCCAGTCACATGGATTTGGATAAAATTTTACCAGTGGGTTCCTTTGTTAATTCCAAATAATTTTTTCTTATGCAATATTTCTCGGTCTCTTCTAGTTTACGAGATAAAAAGGATTAAAGTTTGCATATCATTTCATTGATATTCTATTTAGCTACCATGTTTTATTAATATGATCAGCAGAGGGCTCCACTAATTTTTTTTGTTTTTTTTCAGTTCGGATTGGATATAGAAAAATTAAAACATTAATTAATCAATTAATTAATTTCCTTATATCCAAACCGAACCGAAAAAAAAACGAAAATTAGGAAAAAGTCAATAATTATTATTAGTCACTTAGTGACATCCTATTGCGAGGTTCATAATATGTTAATCTGGCAAACTTTAATCCATTTTATCTCGTAAAGTAGAAGAGACCCGCAAAAAATGCATAAAAAAAGTTTATTGGGAATTAAAAAAGAGAAAAATGTTTGTTTCAGTTCGGATTAGATATAGAAAAATAAAAACATTAATTAATCAATTAATTAATTTTCTTAATATCCAAACCGAACCGAAAAAAACGAAAATTAGGAAGAAGTCAATAATTAGTGAATTAGTCAATAATTATTATTAGTCACTTAGTGACATCATATTTCGAGGTTCATAATATGCTAATCTGACAAACTTTAATCCTTTTTATCTCGTAAATTAGAAGCGACCCGCAAAAATTGCATAAAAAACGTTTAATTGGAATTAGAAAAGGAACCCACTGGTAAATTTTTATCCAAATCCATGAATGGATGACCATTCAATATAATTAATATATATTCTTTTTCATAGTGATTATTTATTTAATATTTTCCTTATTACTATCTCGCCAGTTTTTCGATGTCGAGTTTTTGATGTTTTTATACGTTTTGAAGGTTCCTGAATCATTTTCACTAAGGTTGAGAAAAATGTCTGTTTGTGTGTATATATATGTGTGTGTATGTAGATAAGATTACGGAAAAACGGTTTGAGCTAAAATAATGAAATTTGGTATACGGGAATTATTCAAAATTCGTAGTTTTCTATCAACTTTTGAGAAATGTAGCTCAACCGGAAGAGGGTCATTACCTACAACGTTTTGATTTTTTTTTCTCTAAAGGGACCTTAAAAATAAAGATATATTCACATGATAAAAAAATTGTATAAAACTACTATATATAGAATTTTAGCTTGATGGAATCTCTGAAAGTACCGGAATTAATTTTTTAACACTGCAAATCACGCGCCAACACGTGACGTGGTGCCATCAACAAAGAGCCAAACATGCGCTGATTTAATAAATATTATTTATTATTTATTAATTTATAATTAATTAAATTTAATTTAAATATGATATATGTTAATTAATCCAATTCAAATTTGCGAGATAGTTGAGTGGAGACACTCCAGCTTATTTATTATAGATATACTAGTAGCATAACAGAATTAAGAATGATAGATGTAAAATATATATATATATTTTTTAATAATAAGTATTTTATGTAAATGAGGTAATAAATTGATATGGTATATGGGGAGATTTTTTAATAATAATAATGAGATTGAACTTACATCTGTAACTGGAATTGCGTAGCATTCAGCGATCTTTTGATAGAGTTCACGTACATTAGTAAAGCCCGAAATTAGTCCGGTGGGACTTCCGTGTGCCTGCTGGCAATGGAATACCAATTTGGGTTTACTCATCGAGGATTCCATTTGCTGTTGTTGTGCTTGTTGAGGAGGTTGTTGTTGTTGTTGTCCATGATTATAATGGTTATTTTTCTCGTCATGTTTCTTATTTAAATATTTCGAGTCGATTTTCGACTCGGCCACTTTACTTGTATTCTCTTTTTTATTAAAGAGCGGCATGCTAGCAATCTTTTCCACAGTCTGCTAATTAATCACTGACGATTGGGAAGTTTTATTCGAATTGATTGTCTTCCATCTACCGGCAATGAATGGAATTGATCATATTATCTCGCTTGTTGATGATAAGGTGATTTCCGATGGTAGAGATCGAGGATCAACTGACGTATTCGGTGGAAACGGCCCCACGTCAGGTACGCTACTGACTGCCTCTCCTCCCTTTCAAGCGTAGGAGACGATGCGTAGCAGAGCCGCCCCGTCACCTGCCCCCCTGTCATCCATCCACTGCACGCCTCTCCATTCAACTCCCATTGCATTGAACTGTATGTACAAACCCGACATACCATTTACCAGTAATACAACAAACGAAACGTTCTAGAATAAGTTGACCTGTAGCCAGGCGCAGAACCTACCGACGGTGTGAAATCAATTAATTTCCAGCTACAGAGACCATTTCAAATAATTTAAATGTATCTATTAATGCAATAAAAAACAGATATGGATAGAACATAAATATTATTAATGTTATTTTATTTATAATATATTAGTAGCTGGCTGTGACGTCATGAAGGGCTGGGTGACGTCATATAATTTAAAATTAAGAAAAAACTAATGAAGATGATTTTTCCCGAGGATAAAACTAATACAAAAATGCATGATTCGTGGAGATATGTAAAAATCTCCACATGTGAAATTTGGTGTGAAAATAACCCTTCCCTTCATATCATATATTTTTATCTTTCCTCTCCCTTACAATATAAAATATGGTCTGCTTAAATCTTATACGTGGAGATATGTAAAAATCTCCACATGTGAAATTAGGTGTGAAAACAATACATCCCTTACTATCGTCGGTCGGTAAAAATTGAATAATATTGGGTTTATTCACGGATGATATTATTATTTATGTAAACTGAGACATTTTTATCTCCCGGAGAATTTTTGCGGGGACACTGGGACAGAATACACATAAGAATAAGCAAAATGATCGTATGGGATTTGTAAGTCAGCTAAAGAATAAGAATATTTGATCTAGCAAAATTAAAAAAAATTTTAGGAGATCTAATTTTATTTATTTATTTAAAATAAGTTGTACCACATGTTTATAATTAACAAAATTATACATTAAGTTAATTTTTTAAGTAAGCTTAACTAGGTATATTTTATTTCTTTCTAAATATGATTTATGAGTACAATGATAAGAAAAAAATTTGATAATTTATTCATATTAAATTATTATTGCGTATAAATATATTCGATTACAATATATTTATATTCATATGAAATAATTTTCATAATAAAAAAAAAATAAAATATTTTCATATTTAGTAAGTTAAAAAGAAATAATAATGAAAAAGAGTTATATTTTTACAATATATATGATTTTTTTTTTTTTGTGATGTTTGCATTTTAATTTTAAATTGAGAAATTATAATAATAATTACTTCTACCTATATAGTAAAATATTTAAAATATATCAAAGTTTAAATTATGAAATTGTATATTTCAAAATGAAAATAAAAAGTTAAAGAAAATAATCGCGATATTCAATTATTTTTTATTATTAATTAAATTAAAAAAAAACCAAATGAATATTTAATAGGGCCTCCTCCTTTCCCCATAAATTAGCCCTTCCAAGCCTCGCCTTCCGAAATTTAGAAAAAGTAATAATAAAGAAAGTTTGCCTTAAAAAAAAAAGATTAAAAAAATAAGGCGATTGGTCTGTAACCTCTTTGAATCAGCTGAGAGTGCCTTTGATTTTTTGGATTTCGAAATGAAATCGCGACATTCGGGGCATCCTGAAATAAAACCCTCCTAGTAAGGGAGTGCATTTCCTCCATCAATAGGGATGGAAGGCCCATGCTAATCGAAAAAGCCCTGCGCTCAAAAGGTAACCAACAATTTGTTCCTGTTCAGGCTAATCCCATTTCGGAACTGTGCTGAATTACCTTCCCGAATTCCCGTTCATCCAATCCACCTCAAATACACTCTCAGTAATACAAAATGGCACAATTCAGACCTGAAGTGCAATTCATGCAATTTATGCAAATAATAGCATGGCATTTGATTTATCCACCCACATTTTATTTATTTATTAATTCTAATCTAATCTATGAATTAGTATGATGAGAACAGGCATGGATGTAGGAGGCAACCATCTGAAAATTCCTAACTACTATATATATATATATATATCAAAAAATAGCCACCCTCCCAGTATAATGCATCGAAACCTATTAATTCTAAAAATACCTTTGTCTCTTCTGCCTCCTTTATCAATGCTTCTTCTTGAAAGATGTGCTCTGAAATTCCCTAATCTCACTAAATTCTGTCATATAATTTAATATATTTCTCTATAATCTCCTAATGAATATTATCAAAAGCAAAAAATCATTGTAATTTAATTATACTTTCTATATTATATTAAACTTTACTTTAAATATTATATTTACATTTTCTATTTTAAAGTGCGCCATGATAAATAAATAACGATTATTACTTACATTTGGAGAGCTGTATTTCAATCATTTCATCGTCATGAAGGATGGAGAAGATAATCAAGAATTAAAATCAACATTCAGTAGCAGGAACGAAGATTGAAACATGAAATAGAAGAAGAAATATAACTTATTAGTTTATAATCAATAAATTTAAATTGAATTAAAAATAAAATTAATAATAAATACTGACCTCAGAGTTAATAAAGGGTTGATATTTCTCGCAGATTAAACTCGTAGACTTGAATTGATGTGCATCACTCTCGCCTCGATAAAGAAAAAAATAATTAAGATTAGATATTTATATTATATACAGGAAATAAAAAATAAGATATAAATAAATAAATAATATTAATAGGATTAAAAAAGTGTATAGATTTTTAAAAATATTATCTTATTTCTGTAATATTAAAATACTAGAATTATTTTACATCCTATATAGAACCATGATTATAATAAGTTATAATACGCATTTAATAGACATATAATAAAAATATCTTAGAAAACATCAGAAAACTAATTATGATTATATTATTAATTTCCCGAAGATTTTATTCTGTTTAATTGATATATAGGTAATAGAAATATTATTCATTTTTCAAAAGTGTTATAATATGAAATTGACAAAACAATATTCATATGAGATTTGAAACGAACGGTGTGAGCGATAATCAGATTACAAAGAATATAGAAAATATTTAAAATTATATATTCCTATAGGAATATAAGAAATTTATATTTTTTTGATTTATAATTATATTATATGAATTTTGAAAATAATCAGCACATCTTATTTTTTAAATAAATAAGTTTTAATAGGATTAATATATATATTGAAATAAATAAATATATTTAAAGAAAAATAAAATTTTGTATATGAGTTTTTAATTTTTAAATAATTTAATTTAACTTATAATAAAATTTAATTAATGAGATCTGATAGAATATTTAAGAATAATTCTTGTCAAAGATTTGAATGAAAAATTTATAAATTTATTTGGGTATATGAATAAAAAATTATAAAAATGCACTTTATAAAATTTAATTTTTATTGAAATATTTTTTTTTTTTAAGTTCACTAATCTTCCTTTTAATTAATAAAAATAAATAATAAAATTACAATTAATTCTTGATTAGCGACTGATTAAGGAATGATTTCAGTGGAGAGGCCGCTCAGGGTCTCAGCAGGGAAGGGGCAAGGGGAACTGATGCTTTTAAATCCAGCCGACCGGCTAGTGGAGGTGTGGCCAGGCGGCGGAGGGGCATGGAGAGGGGCGAGCGGGGAGTGATATACTGCAAATTATTTCAAATAAAATACATATTAAAAAATAAAATAAACAAATATTAATTTTTAAAATTAATGGTGTTTTAGAATACATCTTAAATCGAATCAATAAGTTTAATTCTATTAATTCTATTAAATCAATAAGCTTAATTTTATTCAAAGATCTTAATGAAAATTTAAAAAAAAAAAAATTATAAATATATCAGTAAGAAGTTCATTAATGAAATTATCATATTTTGAAAAAAAAAAACAAGGAGGTGGCGTATTAAGGTAAATGGTTCAATTTAAATTTAAAATTGTTTGCCAAATGTGATATAATTTTAATTTAATGAAAATATATTTCATAAAGTTGACCTGTAGCAAGGTCCGAACCGACCGACGCACAGTGGTCTGAAACGCCCAAATAGCTGGCCAAAAATGAAGATGTTGGTGAAACAGCTTGAAATTTTGTAGGCAATAGTTTTGAGAGTCAGGAAATTTAAATTTGACAAAAAAAAAATGGCGAATTCAAAATGGCGGACAGATTTTTAGAAAAGTGACGTCAGATTCGCAATTGTATGTTCTCTGGGATTTTTTGAGCCGAAAATTTCGAAATTGAAGTTAGATTGTACGAAAAAAAATGATAAATTTCAAATGATGTGTTGATTTTTCAAAAAATGACGTCATGAAGAGAAAAAGGAGAACAACTATATTATGCATCTAAAATAGGCGACGGAATTCGAGAAAAGGTGAGCTGTTACATTGATTTTACTTCAAATATCTTTCCTTCTTTTGAAAAGTGACAGGTGCACCTTAACGAGATATTAATCGCACTAACCTGCAGGTACCTGTGGGTCCCATAGGCCCTAGTCTGTTGACGTTCGCGCGCTCGGAAAAAAATTCATAGGAACAAATGGGGCAAAAAGGAGCAATTTTTTCTTCATGATTCTTTATCTATAGACCTTTATCTTTATGATTCAAATGAGATTGTCACCAATGGTCACCAATGTAAAAAATGCGGAATGTTTTTTGAAAAGTTTTTCGTCAGGTTACATTTTCTGACACAAGCGGTTTAAATCAGCCAATATCAATATAATACATGCATTTCTAGCAAACAAAATAAAAAAGTCCATGTACGTACCTCCAGCAACAGTTTCCATGTCGCAAGTTGCAAATGAAACTTTTCTATGAAACGAAACACCAATTTTGACTGAGCTCGAATTTCAAACGTTTTGGGAAATCTCGTGAGAAAGTAAAAACAGCTGACTTTGAGATGTTCGGAAAACTCGTAGAGTCATGGTAGTGCTCTACATTTTCAGCTTTTCGTACATAAATATGTCTTCAACAAAATACCATAAACGACATGCAAAAAAAAAATTTTTCAATTTTCGATTTTTGGCCAGCTTTTTTGGCGTTTCATACCACTGTGCGACGGTTTGAAGTAAATTAATTTCCAGCTACAGAAACAATTTCAAATAATTTTAATATATCTATTAATGCAATAAAAAACAGATATGGATATAACATAAATATTTTTAATTTTATTTTATTTATCTATATCTATATATCTATATCTATATCTATATATATAAAGGAGAGTGTTTGTATGTATGTATGTATGTAATTTGTTTACTTTTGTCATAGAAACAAACAAAAAAGAAATTTCCTACTTAACCGACACTTTACCGGTAATTTAGAATTATAAACATCAAAAAATAAGAAACAATTTCTATGAAATTACATCACAATATTCTTATATACCTCTATGGTAACATAGGCTATAGATTTTATTAATATCTAATCAATAACCGCAGAATTTAATTTTTTAAAGTTTATATAGTTCTCCGTGTTGTTCATTCAAGAGCCAGGCGCACTGACTGGTGGACTCATTTTACACAATGTATATAACTAGCGATTCCCAATCAAAGAATTATTATAATATTTAACTTTTTATTTTAAATTCTAATATTCAAATATCATTTCAA
Organism: Labia minor; assembly: GCA_963082975.1. Lineage (NCBI taxonomy): Eukaryota > Metazoa > Arthropoda > Insecta > Dermaptera > Spongiphoridae > Labia > Labia minor. Next base: position 11,311,425 of record OY720347.1, on the reverse strand, counting down.
TTAAATAATTTATTCTAAAAGTTCTCATTTTAATTAATATAATAAAATATTTAAATCATATTTAACTTAAATTATTTTGTATTTATTCTTTCTATATTTGAATACTTCTTTTATTTTAAGGGAGGGAATTAACTAAGATCTAAAAAAATTAATAAATGAACTTAATAATAAAAAATCAAATAAATCCATTAATTTAAATTAATACTATTAATGAATGTATATATTGTTAATTTATCTTTAGTTTTATCAATACTTTTATACCGTTAATTTTTATAAATTAATTTTTATAAATTGTCTCAAGTCTCTAACTTTGCATTTTCTCAAATTTTATTATAATTCAAAATATTCAATAAAAATCAAGCAATGAAATTAAAATATCAAAATGAAATGATCAAGAAATATTATACTCTATCTCTATTATAACATATACAATACTTACGAACCATAGGCGGAGGAAATATTAGAAGATATCATTGCGGGTTCAGGCCAAATCGATCAACATTAATTAAGATATTTTCATTATGACAGAATTTGGAAAAAACCGCGAATTCAATATTTCTGTTCACTAATTATCTGTAGACTTTAGTAAAACCTACGCATGACTCAATAGATCCGAATAAACTTTTTCAAATTTTGATCTTCAAATTTATCTTGAAGGTATTAAAGAAAGAGTAAGATGCGGAAATCAATTGTAAAATATTAGGTAACCCAGACGACTTAAATATAATAGGAGATTCGGCAATTGCAATTACAGATAGCGAGGAAAAATTAATCGAGGTAGGAAAAGAGATGAGGTTTGAAATTAATAATGATAAATAAATATATTTAGAAACAAACAGGAGCAGTATTAACATACAAAATGTAGAATTTGAATATGTAGAAAAATTGAATGTAATCACGAAGGATAATAATATTTGAGAAGATTTTAAATCGAAGTTGCAATCGGGAAACGCCTGTTATCATGCAGTAAAGAGGCTTATCTCATCAAAATTATTATAAAAGGGAATGAAAATTAAAATATATAAAACAATTATTTTGTCTGTTGTATTATATGGGTGTGAGACATGGTCTATGATCTTAGAAGATGAGAGTGGATTCAGAGTATTTGAGAATAGGATTCTTCCCAGCATTTATGGGCCAAAGATGAGGACACCAGGGAATGACGTAAGAAAGATGGAACAGAGGCTCAGGATAAGGACACTTGGAGAAATGTGGTTGTAGCTGCCAAGAACTTTCGAGTAGATAGATATAACATATTCAATAAAAATATATATAATTAATTTACTGATTAAATTAAAATATATTTTAAATAATCACACAATAAGAAATGAATGTTTTATGTTATACATTGATTGAATCAAAATGGATGAAAACCTTTTACTACTTTCAACCAAATACTATGTACCACTCGGGGGTACAGGGGGCGGAGCCCCCGTCTAGATGTGAAGAGCGACGAAGGAGCTCTGAGCAGCTAGTAATATATATGTAAGACCAGGCTGTGACGTCATGAATGGCTGGATGACGTCATATAATTTTAAATTAAGAAAAAACTAATAAAGATGATTTTTCTCGAGGATAAAACCAATACAAAGTGCATGATTCGTGGTGATATGTAAAAAAATCTCCTCATGTGAAATTTGGTGTGAAAATAACCCTTCCCTTCCTATCGTCGATCGCTAATACTACCACTTCCGGTTTCCGGATTTGCACGAAAAGTTGATTAATTCATCCCACTGATGCATTAAGTAAATATACCAAATTGCATCAAAATCGGTTGAGCCGTTCAGGCTGTACACATCAATACGGACGGACGGACGGACAGACATCATGCTAAAAATACTTTTTTCTGTTAAGAAAATGCATGATTCATGGAGATATGTAATAATCTCAACATGTGAAATTAGGTGTGAAAACAATACCTCCCTTACTATCGTCGGTCGGTAATTAAGGGGGGCACAAGAATTTTTTGTAACAAAAGGGAGGCGCCGGTACACAGAAAGGTTGGAAACCACTGTATTAGATCATTGATAGATGCCCAAAGTATTTATGTAAACATTTGAATTTCTGATGGTATCTGTACGTTATCGAATAGCGGCTCTTTTCCATTTTATTTCCTATAGTTTTAAAAATAACTAGTTATATTTATTCAAATATCAAATGATATTCTAAGCAAAATTATTATTAAGAAACTTTTTGAATTATTCATTTAAGACTTGAAAAAAATTAAGAAATACTTACAGGATTTTTGATCATTTTGATGCACTAACCCTGTTTATGTATACCTATATACATAAATATATTCAAGTGAAAGTAATAATCATCTTAATTTGACTGTTTAACTAGAGCGAAGCATTTAAAAGGAAGAAACAAGAAATGAAATTATTTCATAATTGAATTTATAGAAAAAATAAAAAATCATGAAAAGAAAAGTTTATAATATTCTCCTGTAACTAAAAAATAAATACAATAATAAAAATTATCCTAATAACTTATAGTAAATATTTTTGGAAATGAATGTAATGTAATAATTACATACACATTCATAGTTAACATGTTTAAAAAAAAAACGTAGATTATATTTTTACTCTAATATCATTTAATTTCAAAGATGAAAATTTATATCATTATTTTGAAATTGGATAATTTATTCGATCCAAGATAAAAAAGAATCATTTTTTGTTAAAATTATGCATTAGAAATTTATCAATTAAAAAAGTTTCTTAAATTTAAATCACCACCGAATTAAATTTTTTGTTTTTGATCTTTATTTTAGTAATTTTTTGATTTTCATTTTAAGTGTTAAAAACTTGGGTATTTAAACAATAAAGATTAAATATGCCTACATTATAACAAATATAATAAAGGTTGATGATTGAAAATAAAATAAAACACATAATTTATTACATCAAATTAATTTATTCTATTTTTTAGACATTCATTTATTAACTTTTTCTTTTTGTTTTTATTTTCCAATATGTCGATAGCGAATTTTTCATTTGTAAAACAATTTTTTCGCCTTTTGTTTCGATAATTCATTTTCACTCCACATTTATAATATATACTCTGACTATTAATAAATAAATGAGAATATATTCACAATATATACGTATGTATAAATAGAATCAAATAGCAATTTGATTTTAAATTAAATAAAATTTAGATAAAAAAAATAATTAAATAAATAAATTAAAAACATCTTTTATAAATATTTTAAAAGTAAATTAAATTAATTATCACAAAAAAATAATGAATTATTTAGAATTGTTATTTTTAGGATTCCATCAATATGGAATAATAATAAAAGGGAAAAAATAATAAAATTTTCATTGAATAATTCATTAATATTAAATAAAAATCATATGAATTTCCACATTTAATCTCTTGTATTATAGGAAGAATGAATTTTAAAAAATTATAAATTAATATGCAAGATTTGTTCCTTATCCGATATTTATGATAAATATCTAAATATATATAATCCATGTATACATTACGTATATATTTTTTTCAATTTTTCCATATATTTATTTATATTAAATATATATTGTTTTCTTAAAAAATATTTTGTATATGTATGTTATGTATATATCTAATGACTAGTAGAATAATCTAATACAAATATATATATATATATATATATATATATCATAGTCATACATACCTATATATTTAAATTAATTAGATCGATATTAAATATATTAAGAATTAATTATATTAAATTTCACACATTTGGGACAAAAGACTTACAAAACACTAAAGGTGAATGATATTAATATAATAGAATAATTAAAATTTAAAATAAGCACAGGTTTTTAACATTAAAATTAATTATCATAATTCATTTTTAATATTTTCATAAAACCTGATCATTTATTTGTTTTTTTGAAACGTTATTAAAACAATTATAAATTCCAAAAGATTTTTGTCGATGTATAATGCAGAATTAATAAAAAAAAATATAGAAAATATTCTTCTATAAATAAAAGAATAAATCAAATCAATAAAAATAATTTTTTTTAATTATATTTTGGATGTCCACATTTTAAGAAAACTACTTTTATTAATAGTTTAAAAAAGAAATAAATTAAATACTTCGGTCAATAAGGTATTATAAGTTTTGTTCAAACCGTTGTCTCTGGAGATCAGAACACGTCCAAACTAGTCAATTGAGACAAAAAAGTAATTTAGTTTGAACGTTTGCTGATAACTAAGTTGAGAAAACGTTATTTGAAACAAGCCTATATTGAAGTATAGTTTTCTGTATATGATTTAATTTTTGTGTGAAATATATTACAGAATTAAAAAAAGAAAATAAATTATTAAATATAAATTAATTATTTAAGGGACAAATTGTTTCAATTAATTCTTCTTGTTTGATGGTTTATTTAAATATAATCAATCCTAAATGGAATGAATGAAATTATATTATACATAAAATATTTTTTAATAATTATTATGTAATAATATTGTTAAATGATTTAATATATAAAGTGATAATTTACAGATATTTAACCAATGATAAAGATACTTTGTGAAATTATTCGATCAATTTTAGCTGAAAAATCGGGATTAAATGTCAGGAAAATATAGTTTCAATTAATATTCAAATTCTTATACGAATCTTAAACTCAATGTGATTAAAAAATTCATATCCACTATGTTGTCTTTCAATTCGTCTTTTTAATTTTTTTTAGGGCGGAATTCATATATATTAAATTCATTATATTAAAGATCATCTTAAGTACAGTGTTAAGTGTTAGAATGAATCTAGATGACATCTTAACACGGTTCTTAAGATGATTTTTAATATGAGATTCGACTATGAATTCAGTCCAGTTTTATTTTCTATAAACGAAGTTTTGCTAACAAAATCCGGAAGAAATACTAAGTAACAGTTGAATAGGATATTAATTAATTTTTTGACATTAAATAATAAAAACAGCTTTTTAATAAAGTTCCTATGTATTGTAAAAAGTGGTCCCTGTAAGAAACTATTTTAAAATGAAAATATAAATTTAATTTTTTTTATTAAAATATAGTTTCGGACTCGTTATTAATTGTTATTAGTTATAATCAAGGACGTTATTTTGAAAATATATATCAATGTATAAATTTATATTAAAGTTAAATATCAAAAACTACATCTATTTAAATATTTATGATAATTATTTATTTGAAAATATTTCTTTTTAATAGTGTTTTATGAACTTTATTTCAAATTAACACTGATTTAAAACATTAAATTATAATTTTTTATAGGTCCAGTGGTAAGTTTTAAAATAGCTTCTAATATAATAATATATAATAAATTTGTTAAAAATAAAATTTCTTCACCATCAAACAAGAGAAATAATTTTAGTGTATATTTTAATAATTATTAATAATTATATTGGATAATATCACACATTTATTTATATAATTATATATTTATTTTTTTAATAATTAAAAAAAATATTTTTTATCAGTATTTTTAGGGGAACGAACAATATTAAATTTTTATGGAATGTTTGTTTAAGATAAAAAATAAATTCTCTTCTTTCGTTATTCTGGGATTATTTTGAAATCGTTTTTATGTGTATGGATGGATTGAGTTTGAGCAAATCAAATGTGTTTACTCTGGACTAGATCTAGAGCTTGGACATGGTCCAATGCATAGAAAAATGTTGAAATGTTTTAAATTATATTTAAACATTTAACAGCTAACACTCAACATTGTTTTTTTTTTTTGTATTTTTTTTTATTTAATTTTTCTTTTTTGTTCACCAAAATGTCTGTATAAACTTTCATAATATAAAACCTTATGGCTAGTTATAGACCCTGATAAAATTTTCGTTTAATTAAGCCTCATTCTGCTATACTTAATTAGTTTCTATGATATATATAATATCACTAACAATATTAAATATTAATATATTAAAATATAAAATAAAAAATAATATTCATATGTATTTCTATGCATTAACCAGGTCTTGTGCCACTTTTCATGTAAAAATATTTTAGCTTATTTTAAGCCTTTTTGCATGGTTGAGTTCTGATTTAATCGTAATTGATGATGATGGACTATTCCCATTTAATGTCTCAGGCGGGAATAAACTTGTAGTTGATGTAGGCAATTTCTTAAAAGAGTGAAAATAAATAATATTAGAACTTTGTTAAATTATAATTTCAATGAATAAATACTCTAATTAAAATATGAATATCTAAGAACAAAAATTACTCATGCCCATTTACTTTAATTTAAAAAAATTGAGTCATTTACCTCTCCCATTACTGCAATAGGCGTTTCACCTGTTTCTTGAGCAACTTGATGCTCGATTAAGAAAAACATGTATTCATCATATAGAAGACGTATAAGGTGGAAAGATCCAAAACTTGCGGCACTTCTTAAAGTAAGATCACGAATAACCATAGAACTGAAATAATAATTTGTATAAAAATTTATTCTGTAATAATTTATTTAATATTTATAATAAAAATTAATTATACCTATAAAATGACCATTTAAGAAGGAATTGTCTAGCCGCTTTAGCAAAATTTGGTTTTCCTTGGTATGGCTTTAAAACTTGAGTAACAACTCCTTTAAGCCAAGCAGCCCATTGTTCTAAGGAATTTTGTTGTTGAAGTGTTACTTTAAAATCCTCTTCGAGTCTTTGAACAACACCATCGTCACATTGACAAACCCAAGAAGCCTAAAATAAAAAAAAATTAATTAAGTTATTATTAAGAAATAATTATTCAATTAATAATATTTTATTAATATAATTTATATTATAAATATAATACCTGCTCTTGAACATTATGAAAATCAACACGATTTAAATCTACAAGCATTTGATTAATTTGAGCCGAATTTTGAAGTACGGCCCGAGCAGCTTGCGCAAGATGGTTAAGTGATGTGTATCTCCTTAATGTTTGAGCAAAAGAGCTCACAGCACAGACTTTTAGTTCCATCATTTCTTGAGGGCATCCCTGCATCGCTGATGTTAACCAAGATTCAAGGCCCTTTGCAAAATTACGGATAGCCTGAGTTAATGTGCCTAAAATTAGAAAATATTTAAATAATTAATATATATTCAATTCATTTCTACAATATTCTGTCTAGATTTTTTCAAATTATTAAGAAATTTCCAATACAACTTTTTAATATCTCGCCAGAGGTAGTATTGCGATCACGAAAATTTTCGATGTCGAGATTTTGATGTTTTGATACGTTTTGAAGGTCTCTGAGTCATTTTGACTAAGGTTGAGAAAAATGTCTGTGTGTATGTAGACAAGATTACGCAAAAAGGGTTTGAGCTAGAATAGTAAAATTATTCAAATTTTGTAGTTTTCTATCAACTTTTGAGAAATATAGCTCAACCGGAAGTGGGTCATTACCTACCATGTTTTGCTTTTTTTCCTCTAAACTGACCGTAAAAATAAAGATATGTTTGATAGTTTTTCATATGTTTAAAAATTGTATAAAATTGTTATATATAGAATTTCAGCTTGATTGAATCGCTGAAAGTACCGTAATTTTTTTTAACACGTTGACAGCTAATCACGCGCCAGTACGTAAACTCGTGCCATCAACAAAGAGGTAAACACGCGGGGGTTTAATAAATATTTATTTTAATTTATAATTTAAATTAAATATAATATATTGTAATTAATCTAATTTAAATTTGCGAGATAGTCGAGTGGAGACACTCCGGATTTTTTATTTATATTCTTTATAAAAAAAAAACATATATTTACTTGGAATGGGTCGAAGGACATCAGGGATTAATACTTCAACAAGATTTTGATAAAAAAGATAATCAACATGTCGAATAAATTGTTGAACTGGTTCACATTTGCATAGTTGATATAATTTAGTTCTGAAAAAAGAAATTATTTGAAGTGTATTGATATTAAAAAAATTAAATAAAATAAAATAAAAAAGGAATAATTATTACTTTGATAAATATTTTTCCTCTTCGCATTCTTCACCATTATTATTATCTTGACTCCTCCAAAATTCTCTCCAAACACTTTCAACTGTTTGAAATTCCAAAGTAATGACTGCATCCAAAAAGGCCTGCCAAAAGTTATGAATTATTGTATAAAAAGAACTCTTTTTATAACTTACTTTCGTCTGATAAGGCAAAATATAATTTAGTGTTGAGAAAATTACCTCACAATGTTCGCGATAAATACTTCGTAAAGTATCCACATCTTCGAAAGTGCAATCTTCGGGAAGTGCTAATTCGGATGTTAGAGCAATTTCTGGAAATTCAGGGATTGCACCAACTCCATCTCCAAGATATTGATGATGATGAGAATTCTGTCAAAATACATTCATATTAATTAAACAAAAAAAATATAAATTTATAGAGAAAGCACTAAGAATTTACTTGTGATGGAGAGCAATTGATCTGTCCTGATGAATGAGTGGGGTTAGTATTCGATTGCTCATATTGGCCACCAGTCGGTTCAGACTTAGCACCTAGAAATTTATACCGACGTTGAGAGGAGGTAGCTGATCCTCCTGGAGTGGTTTGTGGTCCAACGGATCCTCTCCCACTCAAAGGAGAATTTCCATCTTCACCTAATTGATTTAAACTCGATCCAGGTTTGACTCGAATTCCATAATAGTGATATTTGCTATTGCCTCGAGTACCTAGTCTACGAGTTCGTAATCCCAAAAATACCGATCGAATTAATTTTCCAAATGATGCGGCGTTTACAGGATCAAGCTTATGTTCATTACAGTGACGTTGATAATGGTTGTAGAGTGTAGATCTGGGTAATGACACTCCCTCAGCGGTTTCATAGTTTTCTAATAACCATTGAACCTAAAAAAAATACTAATCTTAAAAATTCAATTAAATATAATATAATTTTAAAAAAATTATTGATAAAAGTATTAAAAATATATATATATACAAAGAAAAAGAAGATAATAAAAACAATAATATTAAATTAATACAAGAACAAAATCATATGTAATTATTTAGATTTATACTAATTTTTTAATGTCATACATTTTTATTTACAACATTTATTAATTAAAGATATTTAAAAATTATCGATATATTTTAGTTTATTTAAAATTAAATTTAATTAGGTTTTAAAGATTTAAATTATTATTTACTTATACACAGTAATGAGAAAATCATATACAAATTTTATAATAAAAAATAAATGTAAATTGTAATAAATTTTTAAATGAAATATATATGTTGGCTTTTGGACATATGGAAAAAATTATAAAAAAAATAGGTACAGCGTTTCTCAACCATTCACTATTCGAGACCCAAAAATTCCAATCAATTCCCCCCCCCCCCCCGCGATTATAATAAAATGTAAATTAGGTATTTTGGATTTTGTTTTTAAATTAATTTTAAATAACTGTCAAAACAATATTGTATGTTTGCTTTCTTTTCAGACAGTTAATCAATTTTTTTAAATATTTTCTCTTTGAAGGCGCGCTCCAAAGATTGAGAATCGCTGCTGTTAATATTATTGTAAAAGTAATAGAAGAAAAAGATGACAGATATGATTTGGACAGATTACCGATAACTTTAGGTAAATTTAACTTTTAATCATGGATAGGAAAATCATAAAGATGGAATGATAAATAATTAGATATTTAAGGAGGAGAGGCAAATGTAAAGGAGCCAATTTTCGGTTTCTTATAGACTAATGAATAGAAAAATTAATAATAAAAAAAAACATGAATTTGCAATCTAGAAAATATAAATTTAAAAGTAAAAACTAGATATTTAATTTAAATTTTGTTGAATATTTCACAACTTTTACAATCCTATCATATATTAAATAAAAATATTTTATTTTTCTAAGAGATTCAATTTTGTTTTTAATATCAAAAAATGAACTATTAAAAAGTAATATTAAGACATTGATAAAATTTATTGAAAAATATTAAATTTATATAATAATTAAATAAACTAAAAGTGTAAAATTAAAATATAAGAATGCCAAAACAATCGTGTATTAATAAAATAGAAAAATGTAAATAAAAAAACTACATATATTTCGAAGTTGCTATTATACAAAGACATTTTATTTAGTTTTTATTTAAATTTTTTTTATAAATTAAACATAATTAAATTTTATATTGAAAAATAAATTGTAAAATTGTAATTATATAGTTTTGAAGAATATAACGCATAACTAAAAGTTTAAGTAAAATATAAAATATATGAAACTAGATTTTATATTTGTACTTTTCATGATTATATAAAATGGTGAATTTATGAAAAGATATGTGCTTAGCTGAAATATACAAATTGTAAAAAGGATGTGAAAGACATATAATAATGAAATCCTTAAGTATATATTTACATGGAATTGAATAAAAATAATTATAAATAAATAGGACTTAACTAAAAAAAACTAATATAAATTAATTAAGACGGTTTAAAAATCTTTAAATTATTTTTCATTTCGATTAAAGATTTTAAATTTTATATGTAAAATTTAAAAATTTTTTATTATAATTAAAAAAATTAATTCTTGATTTATCAAAAATTATCATACAACATGTAATTTGTAGTGCAAATGGATTTAAATCTAAACTTTAATGATAATAATGACATTACCTTTATGAGTAAAAGGCTCTATTTGATTTTAAGATAAATTAGGTTCATATGTTGCTGAAATTATAAATATAAATAGAAAAAAAAATAATAACAACTTATAAATTGGTAATCTAAGAGAGATAAATTACCATTTCATAAATAATAATTGAGGAAAGGTTATTCTCATACCGTCTAAATATTCTTGATGGTCTAGTCTCTTAAGGTTAAAAAATTTAATAATAAATTATATTTTTAAACCGTCTTGGTTTCATGCAATTTACAATTTAACATAAAGGAATTTATATAAAACAAAAAGACAAATATAAAAAAGAAAAAATAACTAATGGAAACAAATTAAAAGTCTAATAAGAATCATCGATGTGATTAGCAGGCTCTCACCGTGGCGGGAGATACCCGCGTAGCATGAGTTAGACTTGGATGAGGATCGCCGCCATCAAGTCCTGGAGATCCTGCTCCTGTTGCCACTGCGACTGCAGATTCTGCTGAAGGTGTGGCACCATTTCCAGTTCCATTTCCTCCACCACCCGTTGTGGATACCATATAAGTGACGCCTGAAGCTTCCTTGGAAGGCTCCCAGCCATATCATTAAATTCTCTCCAGAGTATAAGGTAAAAAACTAGACTAAGTTTCCATATAGAAAATCTCAACTTATACCTTTTATTGGTTAATTTTTTCTAAACATTTACCCCATTACCATTTAGTAGATCTTAAAAATGTAAAAAGAAATTTCTAGAGATTTTCTATAAGACTTTAGTTTAGTTTTTACAAGTTTTATAATGAATAATTATATTAATATTTTATATATAGATAGATCTTTAATTAAAAAAAAAACCAAAGAAACATGAAAAGAATAGTAAAGAAAAACGTTTGACTCACTGCTGAGACTGTAGGAGGACTGGCACCACGATGAGAGGCAATGAGTGTATGTGCCGCACTTTCAGCATCAACACCTTGTTGAATTAGATAACCAGCAGTGCTCTGTGCCAATAGTTGTGCAGCTGCAGCCGATCCAGGACTTGATTGGGATGCCCCTTGTGTCAACGAGTTAGCCACCTGAATTGTGAAAAAATTTTAAAGATAATGAAATTAAATTATTAAAGCTTTGGTGGCTGTTTTTATTTATAAAGGAATTTTGTAAATAAAACCACATATTGATATTTTTTATTGAAAATTTATTAAAAAAAAAAAAAAAATACAAAAAATACACCTTTTACGTATTATTTGTATTTTTTTTTTTTTTTTTTTAATAAATTTTCAATAAAAAATATCAATATGTGGTTTTATTTACAAAATTCCCTTATAAATATAATGAAAATTTAAACAAAAATATTTTAAATTTTACCTGGCTATAAGTTACTGCCGTTGAATTGTTTGGATAATATTGAGCGGTTGCAGATGTATACATGGTTCCAGTGGCTTCTCCAACGGTATATACTGGATAGGCCCTATTTAAAAAAATATATTTTTTAATATATATATACGAACATATGAAAATTATTAATTATAAACTTACATTTGACCATTCGTAGCAGTATATATTGCTTGTTCAGGAGAACCTTCCACATATTGAACATAAGTTGGATGAACTCCACCTGTCACTACATCAGCTTGAGTTGGATCCCCATCAGAAACTATAACAAAATTATAATTAAATTCTAAAAAAATATTCCATTTAAGTTGGACAACTATTTTTTATAATTATAAATTTAAAATTCATTTTCTATAATTATAAAATAAGTAATAATAATTATAAAATAAGTCGATTGCTCATGCTATTAAAATTTAATAGAAATTAATATAATATAATATATATATATATATATATATATATAAAATTGCTGATGGTAATAAATAGTTTTGTCAATATTTTCCACACGTTTGTCATGTTTAAAATATTAATTAAATAAAGTTTTATTTAAAATAATCAGCTAATTTATAAAATAAATATAATAAAAATTTAAACTTAACTATTTTTTTTAAGATATTAAGTGAATAAGTTTTAATACATGCATGGTACTTTTTGAATTAACATGCTAAGAGCTCCCCATGCTTAATTGAAAGTGTATGATTATAAAAAATTATTTATTAATTAATAAATAAAGCTTTTATATTTAGATAAATTCAATTTTTAATCGTTTGAATGAAAGATGAAGGAATGAATGGGGTAGCCTTACCTACGGGGTTCACTGGAGTTAGTGAGGTGTAAGACCTAGATCCTGTGGCTGCATAGTGGAGGCATGGAAAGATAACACTATTAACCAAAATGCAAAGTGATAATGGATAAGTGTTTGATAATGAAGTGTAAAAGTTTATTTTGTTATGTTTTTCGCTAAGCTAGCATTGTTTAATAGGCTTAGCATTAAGGTGCTCAATTAATTATAGTAAAAATAATGTTTATACAAAATAGTACATCTGAAAATTTGAATGTTTGATTAGAACCATGAATTTTTATATTCGGACATTTTAAAATTCAGTGTCGTGTAAAGAGATTTTGCTTCAGAGATTATTACATTTTTTATATTTTTTCAAGTTTATAAAAATAATTAAATGTTTTATTCCAAAATATTATTTTTATTGCTAATTTTTGAAATATTCTTCTAAAATTAAAATACCAAAGGTCTTTGAAGTAAATTTCAAAACTAAAATGTTTATATTTCATGTCTAGCTTTTTAATTAGTGAGGAAAATTTTAATTAAGAGTATAAATATAAAACTTGAACCATCATCTAAATGTTAAATAAGGGTGATATGGTGAAATATCTGTTAAGAAAAATAATTAAAATTTTATTGTTTATTAGTTTAACGCTGAATAATAAAAAAAATATTTTAAAATTATTGAAAATCAAAAAAATTCTTAATCAATAATATTATGAATATCAAATTCTGATCTTATATGATATCGAGCTTATAAGTTGTAAGAAATTATATTAGATATTTTTATTAATTATTTTTACTATAAATTTAAAAACAATTAAACACTAATTTATTTTGGGTGTAAAAGTGCGAAAGTTTTATGTTGTGATTTCTTAATTAAGGGAAAGCATGCTGTTATCTTGGAGAGGGGCCGTCACCTGTGACAGTAATAAAATGAGGAGAGGCACAATCGGCTGTAACGACGCCTGAGTCGGCGACGACAACCTGAGTAGTCACTTGTGATGCTTGAGCAGTCGCACCTGCAACTGCTGCTGCTGCAACGGCTGCTGCAGCGGCAGATCCTTCAGGGCCTTCGCTGCTACTAGACGTTTGAGATCCAGGACTGTCCATTGAAACATCCACGGATCCATTCTAATAAATAAAAATTTAAATTTAAATTTGAAATAAAAATAATAATATATATAAATTTTATAAAGTATATACTTGAATTGCATGTTGGGGAATTTCTATTGTAACCGTATGATGACTATTTTCATCAGCTTCAGAGGTGGCAGGATCTGCCGATGAGGCTGCAGCTGCACTTGTCATCACTGATTGTTGGGAAAGTCGTGCAGCCCGTCGACTAGCACTAGTTTTGGTCCTGTTGCTAAGTGGCGATACCTCTGGCAAAAAAATGGTAGGAGATGAACACCCGGGATCCACTTTTAGGTATAGGCCGGAATAATGGGTTGGTGATGATTTCGTGTCATTAGTAGGAAAATAATGAAACGAAGAGCGCTTGAGTCTTTTAGAGGAACGTCGCTCTCTTTCACGGTCTTCCTCTTCTGAACTTGATGAGATTTTTAAAGGTTTGTTACAGCTTTCAAATATAGTTTTTTTTTTGAATCCAGGTGAATCCGAAATTTCAGCTTAAACAGAAATAAAATAAATTATGACAATTAGCAAATGAATTGTATCAAAATTGGCATTTTATTTTATAAAAAAATTTCTTTGAAAATAGAATAAGTAACCAGAGTCAATAAATCATAAATCTTGAATTAAAATATATAATAATTCAAATTACAAGATTTTTAAAAAGATTTTAAAAAAATAATAATAAATATTTATTTAGTTTAAAAAATATCTATTAAATAAGCTATTAATTAATATAAATTATTCAAAAATTTATTTAAAAGTTTTTCATAATGATATTAAAGCTATACAGAATAAAATTAATTTCAAAGAGATGAAAAATTTAAAATAATAAATATGAATAGTTAACGCGAACTCAGATAATACTTACATTAGAAATATTAGGATAATAATCAATATGGAATGATTATAAAAAATTAAACCAAAACTTGTATTTTAATATAATATATAAATATATATATATATTTAATTATAAAGTTATTAAACACATTGAATATATATTTATATATATAATTCACGATACTAGCACAAATATAGTATATATTATTATATAAATTTGTAAAGAAAAGAAAAACAATATTCAAATGTTTAAAATAAACTTAAATAAAATTAATTATTTAAAATAAAAAATAAAATACTTCATAATAAATAACCGTTAAGTTACTCAAACACAAAGTGTAAATGAAAAATATTAAGGGGGTGAGGTGGTTGGTACCAGTATGTACCAGGTACTAATAAGGGAACCGCTCAAGGGAAGAGAAAACAACAGATGTTAAATAAACTGTTGAAAAAAACCCACCTGGTTATTTAATTTATAAAAAAAAATAATTTGAATATATATATAAATATATATAGAGAGAGACAGGGTATATATATATATATAATTAATATCATAATTATTCTCTTTAAGATGTAAATTGATAAAAATAATTTTATATTTAATTAATTTATATTATTTTATTAAATTAAAAATATCTAATTTTTTTATAATTTATATAATCCATTTATAATATTTTAATAGAGCAAAATTTAACAAACAAATAGTAAATATTATATATTATATTAAATATTTGCATAAATAAATATGACTATATTTATATTATAATACTTTATACTTAATAAATAAAGAAATAATAATCGATTAGGTTATTTAAAAAAAAATACTTTAGATTTTGTGAGTAAAATTATACATACCTTTCGAAAGATCAATTAACCAATGATTCTGATGTTGAAAAATAATTGTTTTATTAATTAGACCAAAGGAATTTGATCACAAATTGCAACCACCATCAAGTGTCTGATAAAAGTGAGCCGAATGATACGCCATATTGTCTTATCAGGGGAAGACAATCAGTTGAGTGGAATTAGAAATTGGCAATGAAAAATTAATAATGGGCATTGTATTCGGTTATATTAGTAAGAAAACAAATGTTGAATGGATCAAATAATGTGTCGTTGTTAAATAAAGGGTGTATCGAAATGGGTTGGTGAGAAAAAGAGATTAATAAAGTAGAGAGAAAAAGAGAATAATTCGGTGGCTATGGAGACCGCTTGGCCACTGCTCGTTGTCCTAACAACCTCTGGGGCTGTACGCGCAGAGCGGCAACCTGTCATTTTTAAAATAACATCAACATCAGATTTCCAAAAATTTAACGCGAAAAATATTTAATCACGCTAAACCAAATCAAACAAAATAATATTTGTCATTTAAGATTTATATTACATAATATCTAATAAAAATATATATTTCATTACATGGATAATAACAGAAATAACATTTTTATTTTTGTATCCTTCAAAAAAACATCAATTTTCTTTTTTATTAAAATCATATAAAGAATTACTATATAAAATAACGCGCAAATGAATTTTATGTATTTAAAATAAAATATATAAATAAAAATAAATTTTACTCTAACAAGACTTGTTATAGTGAAAATTAATTAACATTGATAAAATTCAAAGCAAATATCTAGAATCACTTTATTTTAAGTATTTTAAATTTATTCCATATATTTCTGTTAAAAATATATAATAACAATTTAAAATAATATAATATAAAAATATATTATATAAACTAAAACTATCCGAGAAATTATGGTTGATTTGATTAAAATATATCAATATAAAGAATTTTATTACATATATAATTTGTTCTACTCATTTAATTTAAACAAAATATATTTCAAATTATTTTATTTTATTTCATGGCTAGATAACGAATTAGAAAAGGACTATTCTTTTTTTTGTATTTTTTCCTATAATATATATCGTTGGATTAAAAAAAAAGAGATTATATTAAACTTACTCAATATATATATATATATATATATATATATATATATTTCTCTTAAGTTTAGAAACATTCATGTTATGCAAACAATTATTGAATTAGATTTAAACTGGGGATCAGGTTTTTAAGAACTTCCTGCTTGTGAATAACTTTAACTATATAACTAGTTATAAATTAAAAATAAAAGAGTAATTTTTGTAAATTCATTACGGTTAAAACGTATTATATTTTTTTCATTTTTTATTGCGCATAATTTCTTAATTTTCCATTTGTGTAATAAAATTCATTTTATAGATATATTAATTATAGAAAAATTTCAATTTTTAAGTTGATTTTTATTTAGTTTGAATAAAACAATTTTTTAACTGATAAATATAATCTACTTATATATAAAATTAAAATTAAAAAAAAATTCAAATGAAAAAATCTCCAAAATATTGTGGAAAATGAACAGACATTTTTTTGAAGAATATTTTACTGTTTTGATTTATTTTGCTATTCTTTCTTAAAAATATAACAAGTAGTTACCAAGTTTAAATTGATAATTAAAGTTATTAAATATCTAATATTCAATAATTTATTACTTTTTAAATTCTTAACAATAAGATTTTTTTTTAGACTTTCATATATTTTTTTATAAGATAATTTGATTTATGATTTTTTAAGAATGATTTTTCTAATATAATTTAATTATCTTTATTAGAACTTACTTTTTATTTTCGGTCCATTATTTATTTCTTTATATTTAGCTCTTAGTCTAGGTGAATTGTAATGTTTTTCCATCATAAGTATTTTATAATATTTAAACCTTTTATTTTTTTTTAATAAAAAACAAAAGAGTATATATATTAAAAATGATTTATATTTAATCAACAATAAACAGGTATATTAGATTATATAATATTTTTTAATTCATATTTAATATTTCGAGCATTAAGTAATAAAATACATCTTTAAATATTGAAAAAATAGCGCTTTTCAGATTAGATAACATCATAACATTTAAAAAACTATTTAAAATTTATATATATTTTATATATAATAATTAAATTTAGACTTATTTATCTACTAAAAGAACTAAAGGACATTTAAAATATACGATAATACAGAATTATTTCTCTGAAAAATTAATTAAAATCTATTTATATTCTTTTTTTCAAGTTAAGGTTGATACAATTTTATGTTGAAATTTGAATCATTTATAATTTCTATTTTATTTATATATATATTAATGTTTATAAAATATGTTTAATATTAAATATTCTAATTTTGATTTATTTCAAACCACTTAATTTGGGGAACAGTTAAAATATTAGAATCCAATAAATCTGAATTTTAAGAAAAACAGGTTGTTTATTGAGTGTAGAAATATTGTTAATCACTTGAATTATTTTTTAATATAATGATTTTACCAATTGATTTTAGCAATTTATATAACTTTAATTTTATACAACGGCTTAGATGAATATACTATAATAACCTATTCTACTATAAAAACAAAAAATAAAAAATTTGTATGCATTTTATAAGATGTCCATAAATTAATATAAATATGCTAATAAATATTTATTTTATTTCAGATTTAAATCTCAAAATGGATTCTAATTGTAGAATAAGTCTAGATTTATCTGAATTTTTTGATGATATAAGGAAATTATCATATATTTCAGTCGATTTAAATCAAATTACAATGATTGGATGTTTAATACAGCGTGTTCAGTACATTTTTGGAATTGAAGATGCATTGTCTTTTACAATTAATGGACATTATATTCCTAATTCAGATAGTATTAATATGATTCGAAAAGACGACATTTTAAAGTAAAATCATGTAATCTGAAATTTCATGTAACAGTAATTGATTATTTTGTTTTTTTAGTTTTTCTAGTATATCAATTCTATAAGATTTTTTTGATTTTAATGATAAATTGTCAAAACCATTACTTTTAAATATATTTTTTATAATAATTTTATAATTTTATAGGTCCAACTTTCATGTTTCTAAAATAAAATGCTTAAATAAATGCTTATCAATTGCTTTGACATTTAAAATCTATATTACTGTTATATTTTTATTTTTATTTATTTTTATAGAAAGTCATAATAAATTTTTAAAATATTTTTTAGAGTTCATCGGGTCAATTTCGTGGATGCTTTTACAAAAAAGAAAAAACGTAATAAAGAAAAATCAAAAGAGAATGAGGAAGATATAATTCCATCAAAAAGAAAGAAATTGATAGATGATCCAACACAAGTTAATGGAATTAATGAAATAACAAAACATAAGGAAAAAATTAATAAAAGATTTTTAGAAAATGAGAATAGAGAAAAAATTGAAAATAAAACCAATTTAGATTTGTCAAGTCAAAATAATACCTTAAAAAATTCTAACACAATTCCTGACTCTTTAGAGAAAAATTCAATTGAAAAAAAGAAACGTAAAAGATATCGAAAACGCAAAAAAAAAATTGATAATAGTATAACGGAAACATTTAATATGATTCGTACCCTAGGAAAAAAGATTCAAAGCGATAATAAAAACAAAAAAAATGAAAATGTTTCTAGTAAAAATTCAAAACATTTACGATTTTCAACAGATTCAGAAAATGAAGACCATGAAAATGTGGAGAAGTTAAATACTATTGAAAATATTAATAATGGTAATTTAAATGATTCTGTGAATGAAAAGATTATAGATGTATTTTCATCGGTATTAAATAAAAAGGAAACCTCTCATGCGCCGTTAATTATAAAACGGGCTTCTTCTACAATAATAAATAATGAAAATAAAAAGACTAAAAAAATAAATTCAAATGATTCATATTATGATCAATTGCAAGTTTTAAAAGAATCGCCAAAAGCTAATATGACAATTGCTTTCAAGGTAATAAATTTCATTTCATTTTATTCTTAGAACTATAAGTAATGTGAATCTTAAACATTTATTTTTTTAAAAACATTCAGATGAGATTCTATAAAAAAATAGAAATCTCTATAATAATAATAAATTGATTAATAATAAGTTAATTCTTTATTCCATTTATCTTTTTAATTTTTATTTTTATTTGATTTATTTTTAAAAAACCTGTTAAGCAAACACAAACATTAATAATTATAAAATTTCTTTGAAATATTTTCTTGATGTTAATATAATTTAGATATTAAGATAAAGAAAATTACAAAAAATAATAAAATGATTAGTCTTGATCTTTTTTATACTAGTTATTACCTTATTTCTTTTTAGATATTAAAATTAAATGAAAATTATACTCCTCATATATCTGAATATATTAAAGCACTAGTCTTATCTTATGCTGATGAAACTTCTGAAATAAAACTAAAGATATTAGGTAAATAGTCTTTTCATTGAATACTAATAAAATAAATTAAAAATGGTTTTAATAATTTATACTTCTATTATTAGATGGATTTAATCAATTTGAAAATCCAAAAGGAAAATTTGATATTGAAAATTCGACTAATGAAGAACAAATAAATGAAGAAAGGACAATTCATTATTTAAATTGGAATGAATTAATAGAGACAAAAATAATTGATACTCCAAATGATTAAATTTATCCCAAAAGAAACTTTTTAATTTATATATAAGTATCTCCGACATATTTTTTATCAAAAAATTTACCATAATTTTAGTATTGACTTTTTATAATAAATTTAAAATTTAATTCTAATTTATATTTGTGATTCAGTAAAATTAATTGAATTTTGCTTATGAAGTACCCTTATTTATTTTTAAATAATAGAAACAAAAATATATAATTATATTTATTAAAGAAATAATGAATTAACAATCTTTAAAAATTACACTATTCGTAATTATAGAAAATGTAGAAATAATCTTTTTTTGAAACAATTTTTATCTTTTCAATCAAAAACAATTATAAATTTAAATTAATACAAAATGTTTAAGGTTAATATAAAAATAAATGTGATTAATAGATGTATCTAGTACTTTATTTTTTTAAATAATATAGTAAACATAATACATGTATATCATATTCATGATTAGTTATTAATTTCAATTCTGTAAGAGTGTATTAAAAATTGAATAAGAATTGGACGGTTTTTTACATTTAAATTTAGATTTGTTAAAATCTAATTCTACTATCTAAATTTTTTAAATATATATTACAAACAGAAAGCCAGGTATAAGATTTAAAGAAAAAAATTATAAATTATAAAATATATAAGTAATAAATTAGCATATAATAAGGAGGTGGAGATTAAATGAATAAATTTATAAGACGAGGTGGGAGAAGGTAATCTGTCATTCTATGGCTTGGTGCGAAGTTTAATTGGCATAGATAATTGAAATTTTCAATATTCTCCTAAATAATTGTTTGATTTCGAAGAGGGTTAAACTATTTTGTAACACAGAACTGTAGTGAAACCTAAAAAAAGGATTATATCATTGTGTCTTTGATAGAGAACCAACTCAATGACACAAAGACTTAGAATTTCAGAGCATTAAAATTAAAATTCCATGAATTTAACAAGTAAAACATTTCCAGGATGCTTAATTTCCATAAATCGCTATATCGACATCCCCCGCTGGTTCTTCTTATGGAGGTATCTGAAAGTCTTTGTTGACAAACACACTAATCTAGATTTAAAAGAATTAAAATCGGAACAATTTAATTTGATTAGAATTAGAAAGAAGTGATGAGGAACTAAAAAAAGCGCGTAAAATGTGTCAGTGTGGAAAAGCTAAATTTATCCGAAGTTTTTTTCATAATTAATTTTATTTTGTTTAAAATAAACAATTTTACAAATAGTAAAAATAGCAAATAGATTTTTCATTCAAGAATCTCAAAAATTAAAGGTATGTTGTCTACTTCAAATATGGTCTTTTGGATTGTATTGGAGTTTTTAATAAATAAATTTATTCATATGTTAATTAATTATACTCAGTGATGTATTGGTAAAATAAGAAGTAAAGGAAAGCATAATGGGAGCAAAAAAAGTCCTATTTTCAGCAAACTTTTTTTTCCATATAAGTTTTTATTTTTTTCTTATTCTTACTATACAAAATATTAACGAACACAAAAAAAGAAATTCTAACAGTAGATTTAAGTGGGAATTGTCGGGACATGAAAAAGTACTGGAACGCTTTCCGGTTCTGAAAAAAGGTAAGGGAACATCCAATACACCACTGATTGTACTATTCGAAAAATGAGTTCACATAAAGAAAAATATTACTTATTGTTGTATTTCAAAAACTTATTATATTTTCTATTTGCATGGTTTATTCAAAATAAAAAAAACGAGTGAAAATAAATAATTAATTCATATCAAATGACTACTTTTTACTTTTGTTGTAAGAATACTTAGAATGTCTTTTTTATAATTATTGTAAAAAATAGATAAAATATTATTAGGATAATTTTTAATATATTTATAAATATTTAATTTTAAAATTTTTTTAAATTTAATCCTTATTTAAAAGTAAATTAAATATTAAATAATGTAAATTAATATTTACATTTAATGGCAATATAATATTGAATCAGAGTCAATAAATTGAAGATGGCACATATGTAAGAATTAATTAAATTGAATTTCAGTTAAAGTGAGGAACAATCAATTAATTGTCTTACTAGCGTATAAAAAATAAATTTTAACTGTTAATTTATGCATATTATATAAGTTATGAAAAATC
Source organism: Labia minor (assembly GCA_963082975.1). Classification (NCBI taxonomy): domain Eukaryota; kingdom Metazoa; phylum Arthropoda; class Insecta; order Dermaptera; family Spongiphoridae; genus Labia; species Labia minor. Next base: position 11,289,081 of record OY720347.1, on the reverse strand, counting down.
ACCGGATAAGTATTTCTATTACTAGAGATGATAATCTATAAGATGAATACAAAATAAATGAAAATTCTATTTTAGTTAGTTTGACATCAAATATTTTGATTCTTTTTTAAATCACCATAAAAAATCAACACAATCTTGAAATGAATGCATGAAACGACCCATAAAAATATAAATGAATTTATAATTTGCTTCTAGAAATTTTTTTTCCAAAATCATCTCGGATACTCTGATGTGCATGTGGCTATTAAAGGAATAATTAAATAAATAAGTAAATATGAAGAAAGCAATTTTGTCGAACCAGGAATATCAAATTTTATATTTCAAAAAATCAAAACTATTAAATCCAACATTATTAATAATAATTTTTGAGACCATTCATTTCAAATGTTAATTTTTTCAAGAAAGTAGTAATAAGACGTTTCAGCCAATTTACAGGATACATAATTTCCACTTTCTGCCATCGATATATATATATTAATATTTCAGACTGATAATATAATAATTAATAAAGGGTATCTGCTAAATCTGACTTTAACCCTCGACAAAGATGTTATATTTCAAGATTAATATTTGTTTGTTTAAATATATATAAATAAGTATATTCATTATTATTTTTGAAATATTACAGAGGGATTAAAAATGTGTTTTCAAATGACTAGTAAATAGGGTTTTTTCTTTAAATTGCAATTTACAATATGTACAAGAAAAAACTTTACCATGTGTTCGTAAATGTTTAATTAATGTGTTTCGACGTGAAAAATGGGCTTTGCAATGTTCACAGCCGTATGGTCTTTCTCCTGAATGAGACATTAAATGCCTTTTTAGTGTGCTGCCATGAGTGAATTTCATGGAACATTCTGGGCATGCAAATGGTTTTTCTCCTGTGTGTGTTCTTAAATGATTTTTTAAAATAACTTTTTGACCAAATCTCATAGGACAATATGTACACATAAATGGTTTTTCACCGGAATGCGTTCGTAAATGAACCATAAGATTGTGTTTTTGTGAGAAACAAGATGAACATTGATTACATTGAAATGGTTTTTCGCCTGTATGACGTCTATAATGTCGAGATAAACGATATTTATTCAAAAACATTTTAGAACAAATATCACATTTTTCGTTAAGTTTTTGTTTTCGTTGTCTTTTTCTTTCGCCTTTCTCAGGCTGGAATGGTTCTTTATCTGATGAATGATGGTGTCGAATGTGTCTATTATAATCGGATAATTTCAAAAAGCCACAAAAACACTTTTCACAAAAATAATCGTCATTGATTCCTTTGTTCTGAACATTGATTATAGAACCAGCGATATCTGAAAAGATAAATGTATATTATAAAAATTTTTTTAGTTACTTATGCATAGGATAACTACGCGTTGCTGATGTGCTTGGTGCTTTCCCAATCTTAGGGACGTTAAATTTTTGGTTCAGTAGTCATCTGTATAATGGTGATCCCAATTACCACTTGTCTTTACCACCAGCTACAAAGTCAGCGCAGTTTTTCAGTGTTTCAAGGCAAAAAAATATTAAATCATTTTAGATTTAGGTGTGTGTGCATAGTGCAAATTCATTTGTAGGGAGTAGACCTTTGGTCTGAACGAAATTAACAATCAAGAAATAAATGACGGATAAAAAATAAAGTCATTGTATCTAAAAATATATATAGATATATTGATCTTATTTTGGCTTTTGTTATTTTATTATTTTATATATGGATATAAATCTTAAAAATACGGAAAATGTATTTGACAGATTAGTTTTGATAATTAATCGAAACCATTTTTTAGGTCTTAACCAAACAAGATAGATTTCAATCACATAATCTAAATCTTGAAAAATCCTTTAAAACCAACAAATCTACAGAATGTCTAAGAGCAGATTAGTCTTATTTGAAAACCGAAATCAAGATTCAGCAACAGGTTGTTGCTAATGCTTTGATTAATATTTCCTAATTATGACGTGCGACGACTGGATCTTGAAAATATTATTCCCAAATAATAAATTATTTAGTAGAATTGGAATTTAAATCAATATCTTTAAAAAGGAATAATAAGATAATTTAATTATACTTGGATTTATAGTTTCTCTTCTTATTTGTAATTTAACTTTGCATATTGATAATATTTTCATATGCATGCATTTCTTTTGATGTTTGGTTAAAAATTCTTCACTAATAAACATCATTCCACAATATCCGCAAATCGAAAGTGGTCCTGAAAATATTAATTTTTAATAAAACTAAAACTTATATAAATACAAATGAATTATATCAATAAAGATGTTAAATATTTAATGTAATTATTATAGTAATTTATAGTTTTATCCCTAAAATGAAAACATGATGACTTTCAACTCATGTTGAAGAATGAGCAGAGCCAGATAGTCTGTGGGTTGGAGTGAATGAAGTTTCAACTTTCAAAAAAATCATTGGATTTGGATTTTACATATAAAATTCTATGTTCGGGACATTTTGAGTTTTCTGTTCGGATGAATTAGAAAAAAAATATTTAATTTTAGTGAACTAATAATTAAAAATCCTGGTATCAAGGTAATTACTAAAATAATATTTAAAATTTATTAAAATAGCAAACCTTTATATATTGGATAGTGATTGTCAAGTCTAGGCAATTCATCCATTTTGTAAAAATTTAATAATATCTTTCATATATTTATCATTAATAATTAAAATAAAAACTAGTAAATATTACAATAGATCATTATTTTTACTCAATATATATATAGCAAAACATAATCAATTATTTTTTTGATAATATAAATAAGTAAAAACCGGTAAAAACAAAGTTGATATCGTTCCTATGTTAAATCAAAATAAAAATCAATAGATGGCGTTTTTATATAAAATATAAATTTTGAATTATTTGAGGTTTTTTTTGCTTTCTGAGAGATTGTGAGTAGATTGATTTGAATAAATGGAATAATTTACTTTAATTCTTTAAGTCTTTTTTTAGCCAAATAAATTATATCAGTGGTTCTTAAACTGTGGTCCGCGGACCCCTGGGGGTCCGCGAAGCCTTTACTGGGGGTCCGCGGTCCTCGGAAAAAAATCATCGTAAAAATATATACATATATAAATATTTAAAGTTCATTGTTTAACTATATCCTCCTAGAGAATTACGGCTATAATTTAATACTATTAATAATACTATTTTATTTTATTAAATTGATAATTATGTCAATTAATTTTTTGTGAATAAATAAACATATATAAAAAACTATATATAAAATTTGAATTTTCATCCATTCATTCATTTAAAATCATTTTTCGATTGTTCCTTTAAAATAACCCCTCTTAGGGGCTCGGAAGGGGAGGCATATAAGGGAATTTTCTTTCACTTTGTTATTGGGGAAAACCAGGGGAGGGGACAGTCTTACCCGGAAAAACCCAAATTGTCAGCGTCCACTCTGGGGTTTTAAACAGTTTTAAAGCAAATGTTAATTATAAGTTCATTTCTCAACGAGTTGTATCTTTAAATTATTTTTATTAATGTTAATTATAAGTTCATTTCTCAACGAGTTGTATCTTTAAATTATTTTTATTAATTTAATTAATTATAATTAAATTATAGCTAATAATAGTTTATTATAGCTAATAATTTTTTTTAATTTTTAGTGTAATTTGCATGATCATTATTTTATAAAAACACTAAACACATTTTGCAATTTCCCAGAAAGGCTGTTTTTGAGAGTAAGTATAAGTTAGTTTTATGAATAAAAAATATTTATTTTAATAATATTTTAGAATCAAATTACGAAATTAATAATATTTTAGAATCAAATTACGAAATTAATAATATTTTAGAATCAAATTACGAAATATATTTATTATATAAATTAATATTCATTTAAAATGATATTAAATCATTTATTTAAAATGATTTAAAACATTTATTAAAATGATTTAAAACATTCATTTAAAATGATATTAAAACATTCATTTAAAATCATATTAAAACATAGCTAGTAAATAATAATTCGTTATATTTATATTATATTTATATTATATTTATATTATTGTAGTTCAATGTTAATAAATTACTCCATAAAATGGATCGTTGGCTACAAACTGGTTCAACACAGAAACGGAAAGAATCAGATGATGAGGCATCAACAGCAAACTCTACCAAGAAACGCAAAACTAGAAAATATTCGGATGATTATTTATCATTTGGATTTACTTATATTTGCAACAATGATGTGGAAAGACCAGTCTGCGTTCTATGTCAGGAAAGTTTATCCAATGAAAGTATGAAACCTGCTAATCTCAGACGTCATTTACAAACAAAGCACAGCGAGCATGTTAGTAAGTCTATCGAATTTTTTAAAATGAAAAAAGAAGAACTTAATTCAAGTCAGAAATTGATGGTAAAGACGGGATCTGGTGGTATGAGTAAGAAAGCAGTAATGGCATCATATGAAGTAGCTCTACTTATTGCTAAAGCAGGAAAGCAGCATAATATAGCAGAGCAATTAATTCTTCCTGCTACAAAAGTAATTACAAATATAATGTTAGGAACTAAAGCAGCAAACGATATAAATTTGATTTCATTATCAAATGATACGGTTAAGAATAGGATTGAAGACATGTCATGTAATATAAAAGAAGAATTAATATCGAGAGTGCGCAAAAGTCACTATTACTCATTACAATTGGATGAAAGTACTGATGTCACTAATAATGCCAATTTGTTAGCTTTCATTAGATATGAGTTTGAAAATCAAATACAAGAAGATGTATTGTTTTGTGATTCACTACCTTCACGAACGACAGCTAATGACATATTTAACAGTTTGAATAATTTTATAACCGAAAATGAAATAGAGTGGCCAAAATGTGTTGGAATTTGCACTGATGGTGCTCGTGCAATGTCAGGTACAAGAACTGGATTGATTGCTCTTATTAAAAATGTTGCGCCTCAGGTTGTTTGGAATCATTGCTGCATTCACAGAGAATCATTAGCAGCCAAAAATATGTCACCAGATTTGAAAAGAACATTAGACGAAGTAGTTAAAATTGTCAATTTCATTAAGGCTCGTCCACTTAATTCCAGAGTTTTTAAAATTTTGTGTGAGGAAATGGGTAGTCAACATACACATTTATTATTACATACAGATGTACGTTGGTTGTCCCGCGGGAAAGTACTCATTCGCCTTTTTGAGCTTCGAGATGAAATACGATTGTTTTTAATAGATGCGCATTTTGAACTGACCGAATGTTTCAATGATTTTATCTGGTTAGCTAAGGTGGCTTACTTGACTGATATTTTTACAAAATTGAACGAACTTAATTTGAGCCTGCAAGGTACTGTTGTAAATATATTTAAAGTTGAAGATAAAATAGAAGCAATGATTAAAAAAATCGACTTGTGGTCGAAACGCATCCAGAACGGTGTATATGAGTCTTTTCCAACTCTCAATGATTTCATAGAAAGCTCCAGTGAAAAATTGCTTAATCAAACGCGTCAATTATTTGTTGAACATTTAATTACTTTGAAAAGCAACTTCAGGAAGTATTTTTCTACTCCTGATCCTTGCAATAACTGGATCAGAGATCCATTTAATATGGAAATTACAAATGCTAAACATTTATCTGCACCTGAACAAGATATTCTCGTGGAATTATCATGTGATACAACTTATAAACTAAAATTTAACAAAACTGAATTGAGCAACTTTTGGTTACTTCTCAGGTCAGATTATCCTGCGCTTGCAAATAAAGCACTTCAACACTTGATTCCATTCTGCACAACATATTTATGCGAACAAGCTTTTTCGGTACTATTTTATATTAAGTCTAAATATAGAAACAAATTAAATGTAGAGCCGGATCTTAGATTAAAAGTTTCCAATATTAAGCCAGATATTGAGATTCTTGTTTCAAGAAAACAACTGCATACATCTCATTAAATATGTAAGTTATATTTAATGAGATAGATGCAGTTATTTTTTAAAATATTTCTTATTTAATATTTTCTGAAAAAAATTATAAAATATTTATATGAATTTAATGTAAGTACCCATTATAATTTGTGAGATTTGTTGCTATGACAATGTTTGTATTTTCTTTCTTCAATATTATAATTTCTAATAAAATGTGTTCTACAATATGCAAAAAAATCGTTATTCACCAATCACTGTTAGAAATATTCATCATATATCCTTGTCCTTATGAGATCGTAAGCCAGAAATTAATTAATAAAATGACGTAAAGTACCTAAAGTTGTGATGGGGGTCCGTCAAAAAAAATTTTTTCAAGTGGGGGTCCGTGGAGTACATAAGTTTAAGAACCTATGAATTATATTATAAATAATTATGGTAATTATACAGGAGATCTCCTGTATAATTACCCATGAAATTATTTAGTATTCATCCTCAAGTACAAACCGCTCATTACTAAATTTCTTTCTTACTATTTATTTTTCTTTCAAAACAAATGGTTTCCTTTTTGCATTGATAAATTGTTTTAAAAGAACGCGCTTATAACTATTAGTACTAAAATCAGCCGTTAGTTGATTAACTAGATAACTAAATAGCTATTAGAGGTGAGCAAATTCGTTTTTTTTAACGGGTCCTATTATTCATTTTAACATCTATATAATTTAAAAAAAAAAAGAAATAAAAGGAACATAAATTACTGCTCAACTTCTCGCTCAGCACTTGATTATTGAATCTTCTTTATGTGTGGCAGTAAGCTGAAAATGAAAATTGAAGGATAAATAACAAGCTGAAAATGAAAATTGAAGGATAAATAACAATTGATAACAATTCATTGAATCCGTATCTTTTCATGGTCGTTCATTCAGGACCGCCCATTTCTAATAATTTTCATAGATAATAATTAATATTTTCCATAACATTTTTGATACTGTGATAATTTATATTTTTAATAGGTTAAAAAGTGTGAATTTGTGATTTTATAATAATTGATAATATAAAAATTTACTATTTAAAAAGTTATATATATATATATATATATTAGTTAATTTTCTTTATTTAATTATTTATAATGGATCAATTTATTAAAGAAGAGAATCAATATCCTATATATAAAGGTTACCAATATTTATTTTGTATAGAAATAAATTGGTAATTGAATATTTTAACTATCATGTCATGGATTTGGTAAAAACTTTACCAGTGGATTCCTTTTTTAATTCCAAAGAAACTTTCCTCATGCAATATTTCTCGGTCTCTTCTAATTTACGAGATAAAGATTTTTTAAGTTTGACAGAATAGCTGGTTATGAATGTCGAAATGTGTGTGCAGCCATTATATATAAATTAAGTTTTATTGACTAATTCATGAATTATTTACTTATTCACTAATTTTCGGTGTTTTCGGTTCGGTTTGGATATAGGAAAATTATTTAATTAATTAAATGGGTGGTTTGGTAATAGTTAACGATACATGTCACATCTCGTATTTTGATAAAACTTCGTCAGTTGATTCCTTGATTAATTCTAAGAAACTTTTTTCTTAGGCAATATAGCGAGGAAACAAACTTCTTGTTTTCGAGATAAATAAATATTTTTTAAGTTTGATAGATTAGCTGGTTATGAATGTCGAAATGTTTAGCCATTAAGTAATGTTTTATTGACCAATTCACTAATTATTCACTTATTCATTAATTATCGTTTTTTTCGGTTTGGTTTATATATAGAGATATTATTTAATTAATTAATTTTTTAATTTTTCTATATCCAATCCGAACTGGAAACCCCCCTCCCCGAAAATTAGTGGAGCCCTCTGCTAGTCAAATGGATAAAACATGGTAGCTAAATAGAATATCAATGGGTTTATATCCAAACTTTAATCCTTTTTATCTTGAAAACTAGAAGTTTTCCCGCTATATTGCCTAAGAAAAAATTTCTTAGAATTAATCAAGGAATCAACTGGCGAAGTTTCATCAAAATCTGAGAAGTGACATGTATTCTTAACTATTACCTATTTTTTTAATTTTTCTATATCCAAACCTAACTAAAAAAACAACAAAAAATTAGTGAAGCCCTCTACTGGAAAAATCAATAAAACATAAATATAATAGCTAAATTGAATTTATATGCAAATTCTAATAATTTTTATCTCGTAAACTAGAAGCGACCCGGAAATATTGAATAAGGAAAGTTTCTTTGGAATTAAAAAAGGAATCTACTGGTTAAGTTTTATCCAAATCCATGACATGATAGTTAAAGTATACAATTACCTTACATAGAATTATTTACTATTTTTATACCTTTTACAGGCCCCCTTTTTAAATGTTGTTATTGTGAAATGGCATTTATTAGCGAGGAATTTTTAATCAAACATCAAAAGAAATGTCAACATTCGGAAATACAATTAATACTAAAAATTCAATTGAATTTGAAAGGAAAAGAAATAAAAGGTTTCACATATATTTATAATATCTCAAATTTTCATTTTTAATAATATTGTATTTTATTTAAATTCTTTCTAGTTAATTTTTTTATATTATTTGCCATGATTTTATTCTCGTCATTAAGTATGGCATATTTTTAATTAATATAATTTTCTTTACAGATCTCTTTAGTCTACCTCAATCCAAAGAAGTTATTAATATTTATTCATGTGAAATATGTTGTCAAAACTATTTTCAATTTCATGAATATATAACTCATATGGATCTTCATAAAACCAACCATATATATATTAAAAATCAAAATTCAATTAGTGAAAATTCCAAATCCCCTTTCCAATGTAATTTTTGTCAAAATTTATTCATTAAAAAAACCGATTTTACTCGTCATATGAAATCTCATAAAGAATTTAAATGTACTCTTTGTGGAGAAATCTTCAATACAAAAAATCTATTTATTAAACATATACAATTAGTTCATATAGGGGAAAAGCCATTTAAGTGTACAATTTGTCAGAAAGGATTCAAAAGAAATTGTTTTTTACGTGAACATTTAAAATCTCATACAGGGGAGAAACCATATAACTGTGCTTATTGTTCAGCAAACTTTGCATATAGAAATACCCTCCTTGTACATTTGCGTTGCCATGAAGGTATAAAGCCTTATAAATGTACATATTGTTCAAAGGTATTTGGAAGAAAAGAATATTTGGATGGACACATAAGATCACACACAGGTGAAAAGCCATATAATTGTATTCATTGTAATATGAATTTTTCTTTGAGATCAGGTTTAAGGCGACATTTAATTACAAATCATTCTATTAACCCATATACTTGTGATTATTGTAAATCAAGTTTTGCTGAAAAAACTTCTCTCCTTTTTCATATAAAAAAACATAATAAAAAAGAAAAAAATAAAGCGGTTTAAGTGGTTAAAATGGAGGCCCTAATATGACATACTCTGGTAAAAATAATATATTCACACAAAAATAAAATTAAAATGGCTAAATTATATTATTTTAGTTTTTGTTTTAGTTCAGTTACTTAATTATTAATTACTACTATATTTTAAGTACAAAAATAATTTAAAAGACAGAAAGTGTTCTAGTCAAATTAAGAAATTTAGATATCTCATGTGCAACATGGATGGGTAAATGAATTGGGCTGGGAGAGGAGACAATATATAAGTTTTTTGTAATATATCAATGCGGTTTAAGGCCAAATCGGACAACATTAGATAAAATCTAATCTCGCTAAAAACATTCAATATTTTTGTACACAAATTATTTAAAGTTTTGGCAAAGCGTATGATTCATTTTAAATTAACAAAATGAAAATTAAATATATAGACCACGTGATTGGAAGTGTACGAAAGACATGCAGGAAACTTGGTTACTTATTGGGAGACCAAAGAACTTGAAGAAGTTGAGAGAGAATAGGTGTTGGATGGAGGTGGGTCAGGACTAAGATTGTTAGAGAAATCTGCTTGCTGCGACTAATAATGTTCAAATCCTCTAGCGCCACAGAGTTAGATAAGTTTCCTCTAACATAAGGGAGAAAAATAACTATGATCTAGAAAAATTGATAAAAGAACTTAATAAAAAAAACAACAAATATATCAATTAATTTAAATTAATACTATTAATAAATGTATATTTTTTTAAGTTTATTTATAGCGGGCCTGGCCAACCCGCGGCCCACCGTGAAAAATTGTTCGGCCCGCCAGTTAACTTTATATTTCTTTTGTAACTTTCATTTCTCGTCTGTATATTCAAAAACAGAATATAATTGAAATAATTATAATTAATTCATTTTTTTATTTAAAATATGTTCTACAATTTTTAAACTACATATTTGATTCCATAAAAAGAAAGAAAAAAGTTAGAAATAATAGTAATTAATAGAGAATATATTTTTTTATTTTAAATTATTATTTTTATTTAAAAAAAAGTAGGCGAAAAATAATAAATAAAAACATTAAATATTAAGCATCAAAAAAGTATTAAAAGTGTTTATTAATACATTGTAAAGTTTAAATTCGTTTCCCTAAAATCCGGCCCCTGTAGCATTGCTCCTAATCAAAGAGGCCCATGGAGTCATTTGGGTTGGCCAGGCCTGATTTATAGTTTTATAACGTTAAAACTTAATTTTACTTTTATCAAATGTTTCAACTCTAGAATTCCTTAAATTCCATTATAATTAAAAATATTCAATAGAAATCAAGCAATTAAAATAAAATATCAAAATGAAATAATAGAAAGAAGAAATATTATAATCCATTATAAAATATACAATAAAATATATAATTAACTTACTAGTTAAATTAAAATGTATTTTTAATTAGAATATAATAAGAAATGCATTGTTTTAATATATTGATTGAAATAAAATGATTGAAAACCTTTTGCACAGACTTTCAACCAAATACGATCTATTACTTCGAGGGTAAAGGAGGCAGAGCTAGTTAAAACATGAAAATATAACAAAATCTTATTTAAATTAAACTAAATAAAGGTAAACCTCGATTTACGCAAAAGATCCATTCTTAGAGACATAAAAATAATCAACGATACATATATCGTAAGTTGTATATCAAAATTATAAGAACTTTCAAACCTTTATTCAATATTTTATTTATAATAATTGTTGACTTTTTGCCTTACAAATGATTCTTCTTAATTACAGATTATTTACAATATTTACCCTTTCATGAAGATAAATTAAAAAATTAAAAGAAAGCCAAAATACCCCTCCAAGTCCACTCATTTTCTTCTCTTCTCTTCTTTCCTCATTTATTCACTATACTAATTTATATATATACTAGCTGATCAGAGCGCCTTCCAGGCGCTCTTCACACCTAGACGGGCGCTCCGCCCCCTGTACCCCCGAGTGATACATAGTATTTGGTTGAAAGTCTGTATGTAAAAGGTTTTCATCCATTTTGTTTCAATCAGTATAAGTAGATAAGACATATATTTGTTTTCTTAGAAAATATATATTTTAATTTAATCAGTAAATTAATTATATATTAATATTGCATATGTTATATTTATCTAACTCTGTGTCTATACAGTTTTCGAAAGTTCTTAGCCGCAGCATCCACTTTTCTCTAAAAGTCCCTATCCTGAGCTACAACCAAATCCTACCCTGTCCCATCTCTCCCATGTCCCTTCCTTCATTGTCCACCCACCTTGATCTTTGGTCTTCCACCGGATGTTTCCCAATATTTGCATGTGTGTCTGCATACATATCTACGTATATGATAACTGAATAATAATAATAATAATGTATTAAATGAATATAATTGAAATTTTAGTTTTAATTGCACTTTTTTTTTGGTTTTTATTTTTATTTATTTTTATTGGAATTATTACAAATAATAATAATAATAATAATATACCGTTTAATACGTGAAAATAATAATAATAATAATAATAATTTATTAAATTAATATAATTGAAATTTTATTTTTTATTATTACATTTTTATTTTTATTTTTTACCGACCGACGATAGTAAGGGAGGTATTGTTTTCACACCAAATTTCACATGTGGAGATTTTTACATATCTCCACGAATATTGCTTAATTTAAAATTATATGAAGTCACCCAGCCATTCATGACGTCACAGCCTGGTCTTACATATAAATTACAAATAAAATAAAATTAAAAATATTTATGTTATGTCCATATCTGTTTTTTTATTACATTAATAGATATATTAAAATTATTTGAAATTGTTTCTGTAGCTGGAAATTAATTTACTTCAAACCGTCGGTCGGTTCGGACCTGGCCACAGGTCAACTTATTTTGTTAATAATTTATTTTTATTTTTTATTTTTTTTGTTAATAATTATTACATTTTTATTTGTTCGAAAATTATTTCTACTTTATTAATTGTTAATAGTTATTACATTTTAATTAACAGTTTTCGGAATAAGTATATTCTCTTATTTTATAGAGATTTTTATTGTTTGTCTCAAAAGTCTACCTACAATATTTCATTACCATTGTATGATTCAAAATAAAATTCAAAATATTTAATAGGACATGACATGATCTTAGTATTTTTCCCATCCCAGAATATTTGCTAATATTACATGTTGGAGTTCCAATTACCTGCATATTTAATGGCAATTTCAATGCTGAATATACTTTTAAATAAAAAATTAAAAAAATTTGAAGTAAATGGAATTATTATACTTAATAAATCTATATATAAATTTAATATATATTCAAACAATAATTGAAACAATATAAATAAAACGATTCAATATTTTACTTACATTGTGATTTATATTTCTATTTTTATTACAACTGTTATTATGTGTATGTTATTTTTGACAGTTTAAAAAAAATTAAAAATATTTGAATTTGGAAGATTATATGTAGCGCCATCTGTCGATAGTTTTGTGACACTATAGACTTTTACCAAAAAATTACTAATTAAATTAATTTTGGATTTAATTGAAACAATATAAATAAAACGATTCAATATTTTACTTACATTGTGATTTATATTTCTATTTTTATTACAACTGTTATTATGGGTATGTTATTTTTGACAGTTTAAAAAAAATTAAAAATATTTGAATTTGGAAAATTATATGTAGCGCCATCTGTCGATAGTTTTGTGACACTACAGACTTTTAGCAATATATTACTAATTAAATTAATTTTGGATAAATTAATTTTGGATTTAACTACACTAAAACCTTCCCTGGGATGCCCACAACAATCCCTGAAAGTTTCACCGTAATCGGACGGGTAGTTTTTGAGTCTATAAGAGACAGACACACAGACAGACACACAGACACACAGACATTGCCTTTCATATATATAGATATATATATATATATATATATATATATATATTGTCGTATATAAAATATAAGGGGGTAGGTATTTTATAAGAAAATTTGGTTTATTGAAAAGGTTTAATAAATTGGTAGCACTCTGGATTAATTTTGCATAATTAAAAGGGTTATTGAATCCGCGTAGGTTGATATGGGAAATATTAAAATTGAATAGGTTCAATATGAAAAATGCTTTTTATAAAATTACAACTAAAAATTATTTATTTACTAAGAATAGACTAAATTATTTGATACAATTGATAATAAGAAATTAATTAGACATTGAATAAATTTGATGGTACCGTAAATATTAATAGGAGTATAAATTTAATGGAATTGAGTTCATCGATTAATTGCAATTATTTATATAGATAATAGTCGACTACTTAGCTGTGTTATTCAAATTAATTATCACTGTTCCGGGAACACTGGGACTTCAAGTAAGATGATTCTTGGATATTTTCCTCAAGGTATCATGTCGTCACATCAGGGCAGGCAGCTTCCTCGCACACTGTGGATGATCCTTGTATTTTGTTCTTACTTCGTCAGATGAAGTCTCTTCCCTGGCTCTCCATCCAAGAATGACCAAAAAATGTCTCTACATGTAAAAATGGTCATTCTCCCCTCCTATGCCACTTGGCAAAATTGTCCACCCCTCTCTCCATCTTGGGGTAACGAAAAGGATCTCTGGGCCTTTCCCAGGGTGTCCCTTTAAAACAATAAATTTCAGAAAGCTATCCTTTATACACGTTGCCATGTGTTCACACAAATAACTTTCCAAAATTCTATATCCAAATATTTCCAATATATAAGCATAAAAAAAGGCATTTTCATACTTATATATTACAATATATACTTTATTCTAATTAAAACAACACAACACAGATATTACAAAATTTCTTTATTTAGAATGTTTTCCACTAATATAACCAAGGTTTCATTGTACACAATTAGCTAGTCTTGCAACAGAGCTGAGCACCGGATATTAAGTATTCCTCATTCCTCTTGATACATTGAGCAGACGTACAAAATTTGACGTATGTAAGTCCTCCCCTTTAAAGTTGCAGAGCGAGCAATGTCCTTTGGCTTGTTTATCTTATACTGACCAGATCCTCTTGCTCTTCGACAAACTTAATTGGCTTAAAATCCTAATCTTTTTAATTGCACAGGATCATAAGTTTTTGGCTACGATGGCAACCAGTATCGCTTTGGTTCAAACTATTGTTTTATATTTTAATTTTACTCATGCTAATTCTGGTAAATCAGCGGTTTTCAACCCGTGGGGCGCGAGACTTGCAAAAGGGCCGCGAAGGCAATTCAAGTGCCCGCAAACTTTTGAAAATTCTCGATTTTTTTTCAATTTTTTTCCAATTTGGCTCTTAAAAAAAAGGTAATGATTTTGCGATGCTCTGAACCATGGCCCATCCCTGTTATATTATTTCAGAAATGTGCCCGACTATTGAAAAAGGAAATTAGATTATTACAAAACAAAAGAGGGGCGCAAGTATTTTTTTAACAAAAGGGGGCGCCGGTACAGAAAGGATGGTTAAATTTAAAAAACTCATTTTAGATATAGAGGAATTTTTAAAATAGAAAATAATTGGTTTGGTTATAAATTAAAAGTGGCACATGTTTGCAGTGGGGTAACTAATGGGGGGCAGGGGGGACATATGTCCCCGGGCGCCAAATTTAGGGGGCGCAAAATTAGGGAAGCCAATTTGGAACAAAAGAAGAATTAATATTTAAAGTTAAACTGTATTTTGTGTAAGTCAATAAATATTATTTATACGCTTATTAAAATCATATAAACCTGTTTCGTTATTCGTCATTAATATTCTTTAAAAAAAAATTAAATTAAATATATATATATATTGAAGTGTTATTTTGGGTCAGTAAGGTAAAAGAGAAAAAAAAATAAAATTTTTATAAAATCAAAATGTTGAACATTTTATTTAAATTTAAGTGTGTGTAATGATATATAAAAAAATAGGTTAGACGGATTAATGAAGGGTGTAAAATGGTCTCAACAAGGGTATAATGGTAGCACTTTGTGACTTGGTAAACCAGCTTCAGGGTGAATTTCTTTAGATATGGAGGAGGGTAGAGAAACCAAAGAAAACCCCGCAACTCGAACAGGTGGATTCTTGCACTGAAGATGCGTGGTTCCCGCCGAATCCCAGCTGATGGTCGGCAATATTGTAGATTGATTTCTCTCTGGAGGAACTGTTTCTCTCCCTGGATGTTATTTTGTTTCCAATATGTCGGATGAACATGCTGTTTTAATTTTTTTGTTCAACACCAATTTTTTAGGATCCTCACACTTTGCAATCACTCATCCGAGTCCTCGCTCAAACCTCTCTCGTGTCCTCGGCAGCGCTTCTCCCCTGCACATAACTTTTACGACTCTCCAGGCTCGCAGCCAATCGGTTGTTCCAACTCGGATCCGAGTCGGGGAGGATTTGATATTTGACCCGGCTTAACAGGACTTAGTTGGAATTTGGATTTATATTTTGGTTTCATATTAATATATTCAATTCTGGAGAATATCCCAATTTTTATTTCATTTCACAGGAAATTCTCTAAAAATAAAATTCTCCAGAATGATACCATTAAAATTACATTACAATATATATATATATAAGAAAGGAGGCGCTAATTTCTCAGTTGCCCCCAGGCGCAAGAACCTCACGGTACGCCACTGCATGTTTGTCAAATTAAAAAATAATCGATAGTTAATATAATTTAAAAGCGCCTGCAAATTATGCAACCAAGGTAACAACTTTGACACGATTTCAAATTTAATTTTAAGCATTTCTATAAATCAAAATTAGAAAACATTTAGCATAAATATATCTTAATATGTTTAAAAATATCTATCTATCTATATCTATCTATCTATCTATCTTCTATATATATAAAAGGCAATGTCTGTCTGTCTGACTCTTATAGACTCAAAAACTACCCGTCCGATTACGGTGAAACTTTCAGGGATTGTTGTGGGCATACCAAGGAAGGTTTTAGTGTAGTTAAATCCAAAATTAATTTATCCAAAATTAATTTAATTAGTAATATTTTGGTAAAAGTCTGTAGTGTCACAAAACTATCGACAGATGGCGCTACATATATTCTTCAAAATTCAAATATTTTTAATTTTTTTTAAACTGTCAAAAATAACATACCCATAATAACAGTTGTAATAAAAATAAAAATATAAATCACAATGTAAGTAAAATATTGAATCGTTTTAATTATATTGTTTCAATTATTGTTTGAATATATATTAAATTTATATATAGATTTATTAATTATAATAATTCCATTTACTTCAAATTTTTTTAATTTTTTATTTAAAAGTATATTCAGCATTGAAATTGCCATTAAATATGCAGGTAATTGGAACTCCAACATGTAATATTAGCAAATATTCTGGGATGGGAAAAATACTAAGATCATGTCATGTCCTATTAAATATTTTGAAATTTATTAATCAATCTAATATAATGAAAATAAATTAATACTAAGATCATGTCATGTCCTATTAAATATTTTGAATTTTATTTTGAATCATACAATGGTAATGAAATATTGTAGGTAGACTTTTGAGACAAACAATAAAAATCTCTATAAAATAAGAGAATATACTTATTCCGAAAACTGTTAATTAAAATGTAATAACTATTAACAATTAATAAAGTAGAAATAATTTTCGAACAAATAAAAATGTAATAATTATTAACAAAAAAAATAAAAAATAAAAATAAATTATTAACAAAATAAGTTGACCTGTGGCCAGGTCCGAACCGACCGACGGTTTGAAGTAAATTAATTTCCAGCTACAGAAACAATTTCAAATAATTTTAATATATCTATTAATGTAATAAAAAAACAGATATGGACATAACATAAATATTTTTAATTTTATTTTATTTGTAATTTATATGTAAGACCAGGCTGTGACGTCATGAATGGCTGGGTGACTTCATATAATTTTAAATTAAGCAATATTCGTGGAGATATGTAAAAATCTCCACATGTGAAATTTGGTGTGAAAACAATACCTCCCTTACTATCGTCGGTCGGTAAAAAATAAAAATAAAAATGTAATAATAAAAAATAAAATTTCAATTATATTAATTTAATAAATTATTATTATTATTATTATTATTTTCACGTATTAAACGGTATATTATTATTATTATTATTTTCACGTATTAAACGGTATATTATTATTATTATTATTATTTGTAATAATTCCAATAAAAATAAATAAAAATAAAAACCAAAAAAAAAGTGCAATTAAAACTAAAATTTCAATTATATTCATTTAATACATTATTATTATTATTATTCAGTTATCATATACGTAGATATGTATGCAGACACACATGCAAATATTGGGAAACATCCGGTGGAAGACCAAAGATCAAGGTGGGTGGACAATGAAGGAAGGGACATGGGAGAGATGGGACAGGGTAGGATTTGGTTGTAGCTCAGGATAGGGACTTTTAGAGAAAAGTGGATGCTGCGGCTAAGAACTTTCGAAAACTGTATAGACACAGAGTTAGATAAATATAACATATGCAATATTAATATATAATTAATTTACTGATTAAATTAAAATATATATTTTCTAAGAAAACAAATATATGTCTTATCTACTTATACTGATTGAAACAAAATGGATGAAAACCTTTTACATACAGACTTTCAACCAAATACTATGTATCACTCGGGGGTACAGGGGGCGGAGCGCCCGTCTAGGTGTGAAGAGCGCCTGGAAGGCGCTCTGATCAGCTAGTTTTATTATAAAATATCAATTGGTTAATTTTATGCCTAGTATTTCTAATAATGTATAATAAACAAAAAAAAAAAATCAATTTTGATTTTTAACTACCATTTAAAATGCATGCATATGAAATTTTTTCAATTGACCCGAACCATATTTCTTAAATTCATCTGTAATTGTCTAAAGTCTAAAACATATCTACCCGAATAGAAGTGTGTGAGAAGGCTATTAGGAGTATGGAAAGGTAGAATAATTTCAAATACTCTCCTTCAGGGGTGTCTAAACTATGACCATTCGAGGGCCACATTGAAAAAAAATAAGTTGACCTGTGGCCAGGTCCGAACCGACCGACGGTTTGAAATAAATTAATTTCCAGCTACAGAAACAATTTCAAATAATTTTAATATATCTATTAATTCAATAAAAAACAGATATGGGTATAACATAAATATTTTTAATTTTATTTTATTTATAATATATATGCAAGACCATGCTGTGACGTCATGCATGGCTGGATGACGTCATATAATTTTAAATCAAGAAAAAACTAATAAATATGATTTTTTTCGAGGATAAAACCAATACAAAATGCATGATTCGTGGTGATATATAAAAAAATCTCCTTTGGTGTGAAAATAACCCTTTCCTTCCTATCGTCGATCGCTAATACTACCACTTCCGGTTTCCGGAATTGCACCAAAAGTTGATCAATTCATCCCACTGATGCATTAAGTAAATATACCAAATTTCATCAAAATCGGTTGAGCCGTTCAGGCTGTACACATCTATACGGACGGACAGACGGACAGACGGACAGACGGACGGACAGACGGACAGACATCATGCTAAAAATACTTTTTTCTGTTTAGAAAATGCATGATTCGTGGAGATATGTAAAAATCTCCACATGTGAAATTTGGTGTGAAAACAATACCTCCCTTACTATCGTCGGTCGGTAAAAATAGGCTGGGCTGCACATAAATACCATTTTACCTTTATTTTAGAACCATATTGAAAAAATTTAAATATTTTCATAATTTGCGTTTGGGCCGCATCTCAGAATTTGGACCGCGGTTTAGACACCCCTGCTCTACATATTTGATTGACGAAAGAAAATGGAAATCAATTTTCATCTTTAAATAAATGAATACGAGACATGTAAATTATTTATATATATTCATATTAATTTTTTTTTCTAATACATAAAGCATTAATAAAAAAATACATATTTTTCAAATTAAAATATAAATAAATATACCTTTAAATACGTAGTTATAATATTTATATATTTAATATTAGATACTTTATTTAGTCCATAAATATATATATTTTTTTTTAAGTTGTTGATTTATTCTTTGGAATAAAAAAACAAAGTATTCCTCCAACTAGAAATAAAAATTTTAAATACAATTATATTAGCTTTATTTTTAAATTATCTGATTTATCAATGAAAATATTTACAAAAGATAACGCCTATGATAATACCAAACATCAGATGGCAATTATATACCAATAATTGTCCAAGTAATAAATTTGCAATCACAGAGGCTATTCGACCAGCAAGTAATCCGACGGAAAGTCCAACACCTCTAAACAAATCAATACAAAATTATTATGTTAAAATTATATTTACCTATATCTTTTAAAGATAGCGTAGAAAAATTAATTGAAGCAGGAAAAGAGGTGGGGCTGGAAATTAATAGTGCTAAGACAAAGTATTTAGTAACACAAAGTCTTAACATACAAAATGTAGAATTCGAAAATGTAGAAAAATTTAAATATTTAGGATCTTTAATCACGAAGGATAATGATATTGGAGAAGAATTTAAAGCGAGGTTGCAATCGGTAAACGCCTGTTATCATGCAGTAAAGGAGCTTATCGCGACAAAATTATTATCAAAGGAGATAAAAATTAAAATATATCAAACAATTATTTTGCCGGTTGTATTATATGGGTGTGAGGCATGGTCTATGACCTTAGGAGACGAGAGTCGATTTAGCGTATTTGAGAATAGGATTCTGCGAAGCATTTATGGGCCAAAGAAAGATTAAGTCACCCGTTAATGGCGGAGACTGCATAACGAGGAATATCTTTACGTGGCTAGAATGGGAGAGGCACGAATAGCGAATGTTTTTGGAGAGACCGAGTGGAAAACACCCGCTTGGAAGACCAAGGACTCGGTGGGTGGATAATGTAGGAAGGGACGAGAGAGAGAGATGGAAGATGATAGGGATTGGAGGGTTGTGGCTCAGGATAGGGATACTTGGAGGGGTGTGGTTGCTGCGGCCAAGAACTTTCGAGTTCAGTAAAACCACAGAGATAGATATATAGAAATGTCTTTTAAAAGCCTAAAGCAATAACTTTATTACGATTACATAAAAATGTTACAAAGATATTTTAACTCAAATTTTTTTAAAGAATCATCATTTTTTTTAAGCTATTTCATAATTTAATATAAATTAAAATAATCCTATTGGTTTTGGTACGATTGTTTAGAAAAAAGAAAAATCTACAAGTCAATATTTAGTATTTTATACTCATACCTGACATAAGTAGGAAAAATATCAATAATCACACTTGTAATTGCATAATTTGCTGCAGAAATGGAAGCTTGAAATAAAGAAGCAGCTGTTAAATTTCCAACTGGCGATCTTAGTAGATAAATTGCCAATACACATACGCCACTTGCAAATGTTAAAGAGACTAAAATATTTACAGTGAAATTAATTAATAAAATGAATAAAATATGAATATATTATACAGAAAAACTGTTTAATTGTTTATATCAATTTATAAATTAGTGGATCTCAACTTTTTAGGACCAAACGCCCAATTCGTAAGACCGGCTTCATAATTCGCCCCCCCCCCCTAAAAATTGCATGATAATCCCTAATATAAGGTAGGTACACTTGGTGATACTTTAGACCCATATTAAAAAATCGAGTTTCAGAACCTGATCGCAAAATCATCTTATCTTTTTTTTTTAATTGAAATATATTGAAAAAAGCGGAAATGTTTAAAAGCCTGTTCTCAAAATCATCTTACCTTTTTTTTAGAGTTGAAAATGATTTCGCCCCCCAAAAATAACTTATCTACCCCAAAATCGTATAGTCAAATAATCTCCCCCTTTAAGATGTCGATCGCCCAGATTGAGAATCACTATTCTAAATAGATACGAGGTGTGATTAAAGAATTAAGATCA
Source organism: Labia minor (assembly GCA_963082975.1). Classification (NCBI taxonomy): domain Eukaryota; kingdom Metazoa; phylum Arthropoda; class Insecta; order Dermaptera; family Spongiphoridae; genus Labia; species Labia minor. The sequence continues at coordinate 11,267,842 of OY720347.1, read as the reverse complement.
TACGGTTAATAATTCAATTCAAGAATTTTGTATTACCTGCTCACGAATCGTTGCTTCTGAGTACATACAAGTAAAAAAACAACACATCACAATCATTCTTCAGAAACCATACTCACTCACTACTGGCAACTGTGACCTTTTCCTGTTTTAAAAAATGAAGAGATTCATGAATAGACGAAGATTTGCAAGAAGTTAAAAAATGCATCATTAATAAGAATTTTTACTATCTAGCCAGAGATATCATTGTGATCATGAAAATTTTCAATGCCTAGATTTTGATGTTTTTATACGTTTTGAAGGTCCCTGAGAAATTTTTATTTATTATGTTTTTATTTATTATGTGTGTGTGTATGTAGACAAGATTACGAAAAAACGGTTTGAAATAGAATAGTAACATTTGGTACACTGACATTCAAAATTCGTATTTTTCTATCAATTTATTAGAAATGTAGCTCAACCTACCACGTTTAGATTTTTTTCCTCTAAAATGACCGTAAAAATAAAGATATATGTTTGATAATTTTTCACATGATTAGAAATTGTATAAAATTGCTATATATAGAATTTAAACTTGAGTGAATTGCTGAAAGTACAGGAATTAATTTTTTAACACCACTGCAAATCACGCGCCAGCACGTGACGTGGTGTCATCAACAAAGATCCAAACACGCGCTGGTTTAATAAATATTATTTATTAATTTAAATTTATAATATAATTAATTACATTTAATTTAAATATAATATATGTTATTTAATTTAATTCAAATTGCGAGATAGTCAAGTGGAGACACTCCAGATTTTTTTAATGACACCTCGTATCTCTATGTTGAGAAATAAAAATTATAATTTTAGTTAATATGATAAATCTTTTAGTTGATTAGAAATTATTTTATTTATATACTTTCTTTAATTTACAGAACAAAAATTTTGATAATCAAACTCATAAATAAATGTTTTTATTTAAATTATAATGAAAAAACATATAAAAATAAAAAATAAATTAATAAAATTACCAGGTAAAACTCGATATTCAAGTTTTTTTGACAGAATGACTGACAGAAGATTTGTAAGAATAGTTACAACACCAATCACAATAGTATTCAAAAATACTTTGGAATTTATTGAATCAGTACAAGTAAGATTTTCTTCGCCATCTTCCATTATCTGTTAAATATCGAAAATTTTTAAATACACATATATTAAAATATAAAATATTAATATCTCAACATCGACTCTTATTGTTAGTCATATAGACTAAGATCCACAGAATTCCAAACATCCCTTCCTAATAAAAATTCTTTTGAAAATGGCGCCAAAATGGGCGTTAGAACGTCGAGACTCAAATTTCACAATTTATATTTATATTATTATATTAATAATTTTTAAAGTCCGTCAAAGATAAGAAATTCAGGAAAATCAATTAAATATTGTTTCATAATTAAACCAAGAAAAAAATATGGGTTCATTACCAGAGGCGGATTATCCGTAAGGCAAACTAGGCACGGGCCTAGGGGCGTGTAGTTACAAGGGGCGCGCGAGCTTAGAATTTTTAAAATTTATAGTATTATGATGGGCATTTATGGCCGATACAGGGGCGCCGATAAAGTGATTGCCTAGGGCGCTCTGGACCTTTAATCCGCCACTGTTCATTACGATAATCCTAAGCACAGAAAATCTTAGGGATATCCCGTCCATGCTTCCACATCGACGGCCAAACCGAATATTCAGGGTTCCAAGGACATGCTCAGTATTTGGTGGGTCCAGCTGGGCGTAGTGTATTATGAGTTGTTAAAACCGACTGAAACATTCATTGAGCCGAGCATTGAAAGATAAATGACCGCAATACAACGAGAACATGATAAAGTGATATTACAGCATGACAATGCTCGACCCCATGTTGCGAAAGTGGTCAAGACATACTTGGAAACGTTGAAATGGGAAGTCCTACCTCACCCGCCGTATTCTCCAGATGTTGCTCCCTTGGACTATCACTTGTTTCGATCAATGGCTCACGGCCTGGCTGATAAGCACTTCCGGTCGTATGAAGAAGTAAAAAATTGGATCGATTCGTGGAAGTAGTGGCCGGCGATGGACAATAATTTGAATCATAAATTTATGACCAATTTTTTACAATAAAACCTCCAATTTCATAAAAAACGGCGTATGTAAAGTTGTACACCCTTTATTTCTTCATATTTTCAATTTTTGTTACAAAAAACTTTTAAAAAACCTGTTAAATATTTTTAAATATGTATATTACCATCGAGATCTCACATACGGTAACTGACTCATTTGGATAGGTAATCGCATGCTGTTCAAGACGATTGAAAAGTTCAGGTAACCAGAAACCAAGACCAAAGTATCTAAAACAAAAACTTATTATAAAATTGCTTGAAAATAATTCAAAATTTTAATATATAACCCCTTCCTCTCAACCTTTCTTTTAGAATCCATTAAGTCACTAAAATAGAAAAATGTACATATTATTAAAGAGATATTATATTATTTATTAGATTTTCATGAATTATGATAGTTGATCACTTCTGTTTTATATTTTTATTACTAATTAAACGAGTATCACCCAACTTTCACTTACCACCCTACTTGCTATACTATTTTTGAAATTAGATTCTAAAGTTAATTATCAACTAATTTATTATATTGTATTTATTCATTTATAACTAAATATTAATAATGTGTGAGAGTTAATTACCTATATAGTACTTTTAAAAAAAAAACCTCTGACTTGATACGTCCTACGAAAGGACAACGCCTATCAAGTCGGTTATCAGTAAAACCTTTCAACCTTTATCTTGATTTTCTTTATCGGAGACTCTATCAAGTAGCTTTCCCAATTTTGATCCCGGATGTAGGGTTGACTCCGTCCCATAGACCCCAGCTAGAGAAATTCCCTTGGCTGGCCGGGACTTGCACCCAGGACCAGGCAGTTTCGCTAATCTCTCACCCTGTGGGGCCTACTTTAAGGAAACCTTTTTAAAATTTCGCTATTTAAGCACTTTTAAGTGTATAAAATCTTGTTAATATTATATATATTGTAGTGATTTTTTTTATAAGGGGGTCCTTGGGGAATAGGGAAATTTATGGTGGGGAGAAGATGGGAATTTTTTGGTGGGTCCGGGCAAAAGCATCAAGCTATTGAGCTCAACAAACAAATATCCAGTATATTGGATAGAAAGATTTAAAAATATTTTTTAAAAACCCTTTATATATATATATTTACTTACGCAAACACATTACAGAAGATAAGAGCGGAGAATAGTAATGTAAGAGAAAATAAAGGTGGTTTAAATAGTTGTTTAGTCTGATACCACATGGCTCCCAGAAGACCGCTCAATGTATTTTTATTCTGGTTTTTATTAAAATTGTTATTTAATAATTCTTCATCATCTAATATTAATTCCTAAAATAGATAAATTAATTTAAATATAATAAGATATTAAGTAATTAAGTAATTTATTGGGATCAGGAACCCTTATAAAACAACCCACTGTATTCATTCAATGATTTGAAATTTTTGTTCGATTTCATCATTTCCATTTTGAAAGTGATCTAATTACTTAGTAAGTTCATTTGTCAATTATTTTCAGATGCACCTGATCACAAGATATTTTGAAATAAAGCATTTATTGTTACTTATATCGTATTCCGAGTAAATACGACAATTCTGGACAAGTAAGTTCGTTCAATTCAATTTATTTTGATAGTCCATATATTCTTAAATTATAAGATAGGATTATTAGAAGACGCAATTTTTAAAAGGGTAAAGAATTTTAAAGGTGAATAAAATTATGTTAGGTACGTTTTGTCAGAAATGAGCCGTATAAAATTTTCTATAAGACATTAGGGAATGAAAAAAACAAATTATTATTAGTGAAAACAAATGGTAAAAATATCGGGAAGGTAATAAAGTTTAGAGAAAATTGAAATTCAAAAAAAGAAGTTTCAGATTAGGATAATTATGGCATTCTTTCTTCTAAGTAAGAACTCTCATGGAAGTTTCATGGATTTAGAGCAGTGTATGCCAAAACAGTAGTGTGCCGTGAAATATTTAGGATAATTTCAATTCAATGTTAAGTTATATATAATTTCTTGAGATTTTTTATTTAGAAATTAATGGCCGTTTCCTGGTGTGTCATAAAGAAAAAGTTTGGCAGACACTGATTTAGAGAAATAAAGAATATTGAATTTGTGTTAAATGAAAAAACAATACCGGTAATGATTTAATAGCAGTTTCTCCAAAATTCATTAATTGCATTTGTTTTAAAACTCTTTCTGCCTCTTTATATTTTCCCTGGCTAACCAAAAATTTGGGAGTTTCTGGTTCAATTGCTACAAAAATCGCAGCAAGTAAAAGCGGAATAGAAACAATTGCTACCAAAACTCGCCAAGAGTTGTAAGTAAAAGTTCCATCTAATGAATAATAACTCCAATCCATTGGTAAAACAAACCAACAAATTCCTGGAACCAAAAGCAATGTTTAATACATTATTAAAAATTTCATTCTTAATTTAAGTATGATAAATTAGTATATAGTATATTCCTCTTTGACTATTTAAATTACATTCTTACCAGGAAAGATAAGCCATGAAAGAGTAAAAAAGAATCCAATTAAACAGATACTGCGAGGAGAATCTTTTAATGAATGAAATTCTCCTAAATAAGCAAAAAAAAGACCTGATGGAGAAGCAATTCTAAAAAGGACAATCCATTAATAAATAAACTAATTAAATATAATATGTAAAATAATATTAAGTAGTTTTGAATACAAACAAGAAACCGGAACAAAATCGGAAAAAACAAAAGATTTCGTATTGTTGAATAAAACTACTTGCAAAAGTGAGTATTGCATCTATTAATAATGTCCAAAATAGAACTTTTTTTCGACCAATTAAATCAGCCATTAATCCCCAAATGTAGGTGCTGCATACACATCCTAAAATAATTAATAGATCTTTAATATTGTATTTAAAATCTCTATTTTAATTTAATTTTAATTCTATTTTAATTTTCATAATTTTATAAAATTTATTTTAAACATTTCTTAAAATATTAAAAATTAAAAAAAATATCTTAAATTTAAAATTATTAATTGATTAAAAATTTTTCTATTTATTGAAGAATTGAGCCAATTACTTTTCTTATAATATATAAATCAGTGATTTTCAACCTTTTTTTTTACCGCGGCACACTTTTAAGGGTTTAAAAATTTGGCGGCACACAAAGAAAGTTATTTACTTATTTACCATAAAAAAGTGGTCCCAAAAACATGTTACCTTTTTTTAGAACCAAATTGAAAAAATTTATAAAAAAAAGTCGGAAATGTTTAAAAGCCTAGTCCCAAGAACTTTTTGTTGTTTTTTTTTAGAACCAAATTGAAAAAAAATGATAAAAAAAAGTCGAAAATGTTTAAGAGCTTCTTTCCATTTGTAAAATTTGGCGGCACATATTGATACACAAAAGTGTGGCTGCATATTAGTTGAGAATCACTGATATAAATAATAGAATAGGAATAAAAATAAAGAAAAAAAAAAAAACAAACTAACCTGCCATAAATGCAGAGTTAAGTATACCCATTTTTAGTGAATCCATTTCAAGATCACAGCTTGCTGCTGGAATCAAATAAGCATTAAGTATCATTTGAAATCCAGCCGCAATGTTTCCCAAACCGGCAACCAAAGAAATCTGCCATTGAAATTTCCCATAACCTGTTAAATAAATCAAATAATTAATATAATAAATAAGTACCTGGTTCACCGAGCAGACGCTCGGTCATTAAAAAAATTTATTCCTTATATGACAATATTAATAACTGTTGCACCGAACCACCGTTCAAATAATTTAAAAGAACATAAAATAGTCATAAAACATATACACCTTAAACATATGTATTAATGCTCTGAAAGACAGAAAAGTAAGGTCTGTTGATATAATATAATATTTATTTTGTGATATGATTTAATATAATATATTTTGTATTTACGAAAGTAATTTAAATTTCTTAGATGGCGCGATAATCGTGTAGAATCAAACCTATAAGTTTAAAGAGAAAAAGAAGGAGAAAAACAGATATGGATATAACAAATTTTTTTTTATTTCATTTTATTTATAATATAAGGAAGCACTGGCTGAAGTAGTTGCTGACGCCATGTAAATTTAAATAAAGAAAAAACCAATGAAGATGATTTTTCCCAAGTCTAAAACCAATACAGATCGATTTTTCTTTATAAAAATTACCTATCTATGGTGTGAATTTCAAAAAAATCCTTAGAGGGGTTTAATATATCCAACATACAAATATATACATATACAACTTTTGCTAGTATAATAAGATAAGTTAATATTTCGATGTTTTTAGTACTACTGTTACAAATTTCGTCTCTTAACTATAAATATTTCAAAGTTTAACAATTTTTATACAGAGTTATTCTAAATCATGAACCCATTTTTAAAAATTCGTATTCATTAAAGTACAAATGCTACATGAATAATTTTTATACCAATGAAATGAGAAAGTTTAAGAGGTTTTTTAAATGAATCCTTTCTTCAGCGCTGGATTGGTTGCAGGGGAAATATGGACCTAGCACTGCACTTCTGGCCACTGAGATCTCCTGATCATGGGGTGAGATTCATTGTCCTAAATGAATCAATTAGGCGCTGAATGAAAATTAATTTCTACGGTTATTGAATAAATATTGATATAATATATAGCCTATGTTCAAATAGAGGTATGTTAAAATATTGTGATGTAATTACATAGAACTCGGTTCAGCCAATTTTGAGTTACAATTTCCCGACAGACAAACAAACATGAAAAACTCTAAAGTCCTCTTCCGAAAGAGCTACATTACTCAATAATTGATAGAAAACTACGAATTTTGAATAATGCCCATGTACCAAATTTCATTATTCTAGCTCAAACCGTTTTTGCGTAATCTTGTCTATATACACACACACACACTTACACACATATATTTTTCTCAACCTTAGTGAAAATGATTCAGGAACCTTCAAAACTTATAAAAACATCAAAATCTCGGCAACGGAAATTTTCGTAATCGCAATGCTATCTCTGGCGAGATAGTAACAATTCTTATTAATGATTATCTTTATTATAATTATATAAGATTTGTTTAATATTCTTTTTTTCTCTTGAGATAAAGAATTTATATATATAAATCATAAAACATTTTATAAAAAGTTAAGAAAAATGAATTAATTTGTCTCAATAATAAAATAAAGAAAAACATTTTATAAAGACTTACCAATTGAATCAAGTGCGGCTTCTAAATTCAAACCAGATTTTTTCTTCTCCATTTCATCAATTTCTATAAAAACAAAGTATTCTTAAAAATAAAAATATATTACAAATTACATTAAATTAAGAATCAGGTGTTTATAAATTTAAAACTCATTTATTTTCAGAATTTATAAAAGTGAATTATCCTCTCAGCAAACGAAGCCTGTTCTTTGAATTTCCGCGGGCTGTATACATTTGAATATCGTAATTTTTTTATGTTGGTACACATAGGTTTCTCATATGTTGACATTATCAGCAATTTTGGATTAGTAGTTTGTTTTCGACAACTGAAAAAGTTAGTCACGTTTTGTTTGTTCTTCGATTTTTCACTAAAAAAAAATAAAAATAAGGAATTCTACAATAAAGTTATACAACGTTTTAGTGAAGCAATACGGCTCAAACGATCGGAATTGTGGAAAAACAAATCATGGATTCTGCATCTAGATAATGCACCAGCTAACACATCATTGCTTGTTCGTGATTTTTTGGTCAAAAACAACATCGTAATCATGCCTCAATACGGTGGCTGCCACCGTATTCACCAGATTTGGCTCACTGCAACTTTTTCCTATTCCCAAAAGGGCCAATGAAAGGAAAGCGTTTTGTCACAATTGATGAGATAAAGTCGGAATCGAAGAACGAGCTGATGGCCATACCGAAAAGTGCATTTCAGAAGTGCTTCGACGATTGGAAGAAGCGCTGGCATAATCTGAAGGGAATTTCTTTGAAGGGGACAAAATGGATATTGATGAATAAATAAATACTTTTGGAAATAATTCAAAATCCATCTTTTCTTTTGAACAGACCTAGTAAATTAAAATTAAAATATAGATTTGATATTAAAATAAAAAATAAAAAAATACAATTTAAATTGAATTTTTAAATTATTTAAAAACATTAATTTTATGGGGAAAAAAATTGTTAGGGTAAATAATTTAAAATCATATTTAATTGGAGTTGCTCACCTCTTGAATTATTCGTTGTTGAATTTGTCATTGTCACTATAAGGTATCAAATCGCTCTCAAGTTAATTAAAACATACAGAGACAATAAACTGAAATTACACGTACGTCACAATCTCGAAAATAAAAATTCAGTTCTCAGCTATCATCTTCACCTAATCTATATATTATTTAAGTATTGTTAATGGAATTAATAAAGATTATGTAGACATGTGAATGATTTTTTACAAAATTCAAGTGGTTTATACTTAGTTTTAAAAAAGTCATTTACAAATCATTTATATAGCTTTAAATATATGCCTTTAATTTTTTTTTATATACCGAGTATTTCTGATTTTATAATTACTCGTATTTATTCTATAATAAAAATTTGATAATTATTGTAATTTGAAACATTGAATGTAAAGATTGAGGAGATAATGAAAAAATAATTAGTTGGAGTGTCTCCACTCGACTATTTCGCAATTTGAATTGGATTAAATAACATATATTATATTTAAATTAAATTTAATTAATTATAAATTATAAATTAATAAAAAAAAATATTTATTAAACCAGGACGTGTTTGGCTCTTTGTTGATGGCACCACGCCACGTATTGGCGCGTGAGATTTACAGTGTTAAAAAATTAATTCTGGTACTTTCAGTGATTCAATCAAGCTGAAATTCTATATATAGCAGTTTTATACAATTTTGAATCATGTGAAAAATTATCAAACATATATCTTTATTTTTACGATCACTTTAGAGGAGAAAAAATCAAAACGTTGTAGGTAATGGTCCTCTTTCAAATGAGCTACACTTCTCAAAAGTTGATAGAAAACTACGAATTTTGAATAATTCCCGTATACCAAATTTCATTATTCTAGTTCAAACCGTTTTTACGTAATCTTGTCTACATACATACACATACACTGACGAGATAGTAATAAATGAAAAATTGTATCATAATATCAAGGGTAATGTTTTAGTTCCCGAAGGATGATGGGAATATTTAATTTTTATCTCGCCAGCACGTGATGTGGTATCATCGACAAAAAACCAAACACGCGCTGGTTTAATAAATATTATTTATTAATTTTAATTTATAATTTAATTTAATTTAAATCTAATATTTGTTAATTAATCCAACTCAAATTTGCGAGATAGTCAAGTTGAGACTACAGATTTTTTCATACATAGGCATACCACGTTTAGCACTCATATTTAATTTTTGAAAATTTAACCTTTCATATGAAATTAAACAGAGATTATCTTTTAAAAAATATATAAGTTTTGTTCATATGATTAAAAGTCGAAACAGTGTTAAAAGAGGTAACGTTAATCGTGGTGGCCCTGTACATATATCACGATAATGGAATTTAAGGTTTTAGTTTCGGAGCAATTAATATTGTGATCAATTATTGCAGGTAAATTGGTTTAAGGAGTTCTTCTGTATGGGTACATAACATATGTCTCAATCATGTATACTCATGGAAAAAATTAAACGACAGGGGGCGCTGCAATTGAACATTGCGCCTTTCTTACCAGTTAAGGCAACCAGCATATTAGTTCTGTTAATATGGTAAATAAACTGTTTACTCCAGGCGGAGTCTTAATATTTTTACTATCTCGCCAGAGATAGTATTGCGATTACGAAAATTTTGATGTTTTTACACGTTTTGAAGGTTCCTGAATCATTTTCACTATGGTTAAGAAAAATGTCTGTGTGTATGTGTGTGTGTGTTTAAAAATTTTCAAGTCAAAACCGAGTAAATCGAAAAGCTTGCGGAAAATGCATAATTTTGCTATTTAACAGTTGTGATTTTTTTCACTATTTTTAGGTGTACACAGAAGTAAAAATAAAATGCATTGACAGGTTAAAATATGTAATATATTTCGGAAACACTGTTTTTTTATTTAATTACAATACATTAAACAGAAGAACAAAAAATAAAACCAAAGGTGTTTTATTATCCTTCATCACTATCAGAAATTACTCTCATTCTTTTTTTCGGAATCGAAGGTTGGAATTCACTTTCATCACTCGAAGTTATTTGTGCCGATTCGATGTTTGAAGCCGAAATATTTACATTCTGAGAGGTGGTAATAAAATCGGTTATTAACAATTGTGCCCATACTCGTGGTATTGCCAGCTGCAACGCTCTTTCTAATTGTGTTTTCATTTGTTCTAATAGTTCTTATTGTAGCTTCGTTCATTCTATATGATTTTGCAACATCTACTACTCTATCTCCCTTTCGTAAGCGATCCAAAATTTCGATTTTAGTTTCTAAAAAAATAACTTTTCTTTTAACTTCTTTCGACATTATAAGCCTATAATTTTTTTTAATTTCTGTTAATTTATAATAATCTAAATTATGCACTCACTTGTAATTTACGAATATGGAAAATTAAATCTTTCTGAAACTGTGAAACTTTCACTCAAATACAATTTTCCTTAGATAAAACTTTAATTTTATGCGAATAAATACAGACACAGTGTGCATGTGCAGCAAGTCAGCACATAAGCTCGGGATTTCCCGTGAGATGTGTACACAGCACGTGTTCAAACACAGTAGCATTTAGTAGAGTGCGGTAAAAACAAAAAAAAAAAAACTTATTTGGAAAACCGTGTAAAAGCGAAAACGTGTAAAACAAGTACCGTGTAAATCGGGGGATAGGTGTATTAATCACTTGAAAAAAACATATAAAGATATCTTTATAAAAATTTTATAAGAAAAATTTCATTAAATATGCATTTAATTATTACTAAGTCATTTTTAGTACTGGTCAAATGAAATAAATATAAATAAAAAAAATAAATAGTATATTTATATGTATTTTATTAATCAAATCATATAGAAAAAAATTATGTGATATTAAATTACTTAAATTTTTTAAAATTTAAATATATTTTTGGAATTAGTACCACCATCTTTAAGGTGATTTTTAAATATTTAAATAATTTTTTTTAAACTTTTAATAAAATTTAATTATGAGAATAAATAAATATATAAGTAATATATCAGTTAAAAATTATAAAATTCTATTTTACAAAATTTAATTTTTATTGAAATATTTTATTAAGTCCATTATTGAAATTAATTATTATATTTTGTAGAAAAATGTGGGGTGAAGTGACATCTAACTTATCAATTCACTGATGTTTAAGAGATATAATGGATTTCATAATAAAAAATCGGATTCCAAATTTCCCCCAAATTTTAATTTTGAAAGTAGTACTGACAATTCATTTTTTAATTTTTAAAAATCTAAGAAATTAATCTAATAATATTAACCTCTTAAAGGTGAATTCCATTTAAAAAACATTTTCGTACATTTTATACGAATCTGTTGTTCTAATGATTTAAATAGATGGTAATTAGACGGAGCCAAATCTGGAGAATAAGCCGGATGGGCTTGTACTTTCCAATTGAACGTCTCGATCGTATCCGTGACCCGTTTTGCTGTGTGTGAGGGCGCATTATCATAAAGCAAAATAACTTTATGTTGCCTTTTTGCATATTTTGGTCGTTTTTCACGTATTGCTCGATTCAAATCGATCATTTGTTGTTGATAGCGATCAGTATTAACGGTTTCACTAGGTTTTAGTAGTTCATAATAGAGATGCAACGAATAGTCATTTGGCCGAATACCGAATACCGAATATTCGGCCAAAATGAAGGCCGAATATTCGGCTATTCGGCCGCCGAATAGTGAACTCATTTTTGCCTAGAAACAAAATACTGTATATACTATATGTACAATTATAGTACATTTCACAATTAAAAGTATCATTTTCTAAAAAAATATGCAAATTTTTATTTTTGAAAAGCATTATTTTACTCCAAAAAAGTATTCGGCTATATTCGGCCTAAAAATTGACCAAAAAAGAAGTATTTTTCATAGCAATATATCCTCATGATCAAAGTTTTGTAAATAAACTTTTTAAACAGTGTTCTGTTTCATTAGAATAATTATTTCATGGAACTTCTGAAGTAAATTAAGATAGAAATAATTCAAAATAAATCAAACCTAATAAATTAATTGTGGAATTGCTTCATTTCAGTAGAATCTTTAAGATGCTATCTTAAAGATGTACTCAGTATAATGTTTAAGCTGATACATTTTATGATATACACATGTAAATGAAATAAAAATCTGCATACACTTCTTATATTTTATGACTGGGAAATTAAAGAAAATTGAATGGGGAAAAGGGATAATTTTGAGTAAATCTTAGGTGCTTAATTTTGATATATTACATATACATATATATAATAATTAATTAATAATTAATTTGTAATAAACAGTATCCTTCATTTAATTGTTTTTAATTTCTATAATAATTGGTTGTAATATTTATTTGAAATGAAATACTTGGTTGAAATATTTGAGAGTTATATATCAGGTTGGTGCATATGAAATGTCGTATTCTCTTTACATGCGGACGTTTGCCTCCCTGTGTTCGTTATACTTTTGTATTTGGCATAACCTCATTCATACTCGTATTGTCCATTGCCAGAGACTCATTTCAACAAAATAGGTTTTCTCGAAGGTCTTCCCTTTTTTATTTCTTTTGAGTTTATTACCGATATGAATTCTGCCGACATTCGCGTCATTTTCTTATATGAGTACAAACTTGGTAATAGTGCTGCAAAAGCTGCACGCAACATAAACCAAGCGTTTGGGGAGAATACGGTAAACAATCGGAAAGTGCAGCGTTGGTTCGAAAAATTTCGGACTGGCGATTTTTCACTGCAAAATGAGCTGCGCGGAAGACCCAAAACGTCTGTGAAGAATGATGACCTGAAGGCTCTAGTGGAAGCGGATCCAGCCGTATCCACGAGGGAACTTGCTATCAGGATGAAAGTTGACCATACAACGATATTGAGACACCTTTCTGAGATTGGCAAGGTTAAGAAGATGGACAAGTGGGTGCCGCACGCACTGACAGAGCGAAATAAGCTGGATCGGTTAAACGTATGCTCATCATTGCTAACCCGATTTCGCCGAGAGCCATTTTTTGATCGGATCGGATCTCTCGTCGACCGATTTTCATTTTTTCAAGCATTTAGTGCTGTTTTTAAGAGGCAAACACCATGAAAATGAAGACAGTCTAAATAAGTTGACCTGTGGCCAGGTCCGAACCGACCGACGGTTTGAAATAAATTAATTTCCAGCTACAGAAACAATTTCAAATAATTTTCATATATCTATTAATGTAATAAAAAACAGATATGGATACATAAATAATAAATATAAACATTTTTAATTTTATTTTATTTATAATATATATGCAAGACCAGGCTGTGACGTCATGCATGGCTGGATGACGTCATATAATTTTAAATCAAGAAAAAACTAATAAATATGATTTTTTTCGAGGATAAAACCAATACAAAATGCATGATTCGTGGTGATATATAAAAAAATCTCCTTTGGTGTGAAAATAACCCTTTCCTTCCTATCGTCGATCGCTAATACTACCACTTCCGGTTTCCGGATTTGCACCAAAAGTTGATCAATTCATCCCACTGATGCATTAAGTAAATATACCAAATTTCATCAAAATCGGTTGAGCCGTTCAGGCTGTACACATCTATACGGACGGACAGACGGACGGACAGACGGACAGACGGACAGACATCATGCTAAAAATACTTTTTCTGTTTAGAAAATGCATGATTCGTGGAGATATGTAAAAATCTCCACATGTGAAATTTGGTGTGAAAACAATACCTCCCTTAATATCGTCGGTCGGTAAAAACTCGATATCAGAGTTTATTAATTCTAAAGACCAAAATTTTTTTAAGACAGGCATCTACGCTTTAAAATCTCGTTGGGAGAAGTGTATTGAAGCGAATGGAGCATACTTTGATTGAATAAACAGCTTTTGAAGAAAGATATACAGTTTTATACAATCACTTAAGAATACGACATTTCATATGCACCAACCTAATATTTATGTGAAAACTGACATCTTAGTTATTTATTCTATTGAATTAAATATAATTAAAAAATCATTGCAAGCTTTCTTTTTTATTATAACAAGGCATAAGTATTAACCTTCCTATTTTGTTTAGAAAAATTAGAATTTGCTCGAAGACCAGTTTTGAATTGGATTAATTTTAAGTATTAGGCTAGCTTATTACAGATATTTTAGCACTTATTCATATAGATAAATGCTGTAATAGGATTCATAATTTACAACTTTTATCTATAGGAATAAGTTCTTTTATAGAAAATGGTTGATAAAACCCATTTAGGGCATAAAAGAAAAACAAGTTAACTAACAATAAATACATTTCTACGTACCTGTAACTATAAATACGTTTGTAATGGTACTATTCGGCCTAAGGCCGAATAGTTGATTTGATATTCGGCCGAATCCGAATATTCGGCAGACAGGCCGAATAGGCCGAATATTCGGCTTCGGCCGAATATTCGTTGCATCTCTAGTTCATAATACACTTTTTTGGTTGTTTCCTCGTTTCTCACGTCAAAATCACCACTTTTAAATTTTTACACTACTCAAAGCATTGAGTTTTACCCATAGCATGCTTTGACAAGCATTCTATGCGATTCTGAAGAAGTCTTCTTCAAATGATGGCAGAAAACCAATACAGTCAGCAAATTATGGTTCGTAGGCACAAAACTCGACATATTTGAAGTTATAGAAAAATATACCGGTGTATGAAACTCTTAGGTTATTGTGTGTTGACAAACTTCATCAGCTGTTAGAGGGAGATAATGGCGTTACAGAAGCGGTCTTACGGTCTTTAAATTGATAGCGAGCACTATCTATAGGGAAATTTCAGTTTCATACTTCTACACTTGGTAAAATCCAATAAAAACAAAATAAAAAAAAACAAAATATTTATTTATTCTAATTTAATATATTAAAAACAGGTATTATTAATCATTATTATAATGAAATAAAACTGAATTTATAAGTAAAGAAAAAAAAATGTTATTAATGAGTAAGAATGATAAACATTTCTTTACGGTTGGACCCTTGTTCATTGGACCTAAAAGAGATCACTGACCTTATAAAATGTTTGCTCTTTCACTTTCTAAATGAATGATTTAATGAATATGATAGTAAAATAATTTATTTGTCTATAAGATAATACTACAAATATTTCTTTCCTACAAATTAAAAAAATCATAATATCATTAATCTTGACTCTAAAAGATAAAATAATGTTTGTATTATTATATATATTTAAAAAATACTAATAACAAATTGTTTGTTTGTTTGTATGTTTTTTACTATAATTTTTTAATCTAAATAAAAATTATTTAAATGAATATATAATAATTAATGAAATATTTTGTGTTTTTAAAAGTTGTTCAATATAATTATACTAAAAAAAATATTCACCGATTTAATTTAATTATAATATTTATTAATCTCTAAACCAATAGTTACATACCATTAGTCTTAAAAACAAGAATTAAAATAAGTATCAGTTTAATTTGCTGTAAAACATAAACATACTAACGTATTTATTTAATGAACAAACGACAACATTGCTATTTTGTTATTTTTTTATTTTGGTTTCAACAAAAATGGATATTTATTGTTTAAATCTGTTTTGCAAGTTTCAATAAGCTGGAGTGTCTCCACTCGACTATCTCGCAAATTTGAATTGGATTAAATATTATATATTATATTTAATTTAAATTTAATTAATTATAAATTAAAATTAATAAATAATATCTATTAAACCAGCTGGCTTTTTGGCTCTTTGTTGATGGCACCACGTCACGCGTTGGCGCGTTTTTGGAAGTGTTATAAAATTAATTATGGTACTTTCAGCAATTCAATCAAGCTGAAATTCTATATATAGCAGTTTTATACCATTTCTAATCATATGAAAAACTATCAAACATATAGCTTGTAAGGGGAGGGCCACGTTGGGTGCAACCAGACCCCTTACAAGGAGAGGGGAAGAGGGGGGAGAGAAGGGAGGGAAAATGTGATAGAAGAGAGAAGAGGGGAAGTGGAAGAGGGAAAAATGGACTTTATGGAACGGGTAAAGAGTTTAGGTCTCCACAGGTAAGCAAGTGGGTATTTTCTTGAAGAGGGAAAATATTACCAGCACTTGCAGAGTCCAAACTGCCTTTCCTCCAGTGGTCCAGCGGAGATGAAGTTAATTGGGGGCCACATCCTATACTCAGGGTAATGCAAATTTAAAGAGACTGGACAATAAGGAGTAGTGAAATCAATTGAAAGAAGATTATAAAAAGTAGCCGTATAATTATAAGTTGAAAGGAATATTATATCAATTCTCCACCATGGGAGTCACAAATAATACAATTATAATCCAGTTTACAAGGATTAAACAAATAAACATAAAAGATGCTCTCCCCAAACATATGGGATTACTTGAAAACATCAATTATGGTCAAAAGGCCACAAAAGATCCATCCAACATGGAGGATCACCTTTAAACACCAAAACACGTCTTTACATAAAGAACGTGGAGAACAGACTACGCGTCTTTACACAAAGAACGCTAGTAACTGACTGACTATATAATGCTAAAAAAGGTCGCCAACCGCTCTGAGGGCAGTGGGAATCCCTTAGACGTTGCTATTTAGTTGTGCAACAGCGCCTGGGGTGACTTTGTCATATTTATATATAAAAAATATACATTCGTTACAAGCTTTATTTTTACGGGCACTTTAGAAGCAAAAACAGTTGTAGGTAGTTTATGTCCCTCTTCATCATTTATCTTTCTTATTAAAACATTAGAAACTTTCCTCAATATAACTTGATTTTAAAATAATTAGAATTTTTTTCTTTTTTTTCTCAATCGTTATTCAGATTTCTTAATTATTCTATTATAAAACATAATCTATTTATCAAAATCCGTTTTTATTTTTTTAGAATTTGTTGTTTTTTTTTGTATAGACAATCTCGCAATTTGAATTGGATTAAATAACATATATTATATTTAAATTAAATTTAATTAATTATAAATTATAAATTAAAATTAATAAATTTTATCTATTAAAACAACCAATATTAATAAGCTGAAGTGTCTCCACTCGACTATCTTGCAATTTGAATTGCATTAAATATCATATATTATATTTAAATTAAATTTAATTAATTATAAATTATAAATTAAAATTAATAAATAATATCTATTAAACCAGCTGGCTCTTTGACTCTTTGTTGATGGCACCAGGTCACGTGTTGGCGCGTGATTTGCAGTACTAAAAAATTAATTCCGGTATTTTCAGCGATTCAAGCAAGCTGAAATTCTATATATAGCAATTTTATACAATTTTTAATCATGTGAAAAACTATTAAACATAGCTTTATTTTTACGGTCACTTTAGAGGAAAATAAAATCAAAACGTTGTAGGTAATGACCCTCTTCCGGTTGAGCTACATGTCTCAAAAGTTGATAGAAAACTACGAATTTTGAATAATGCCCGTGTATCAAATTTCATGATTATATCTCAAACCGTTTCTGCGTAATCTTGTCTGCATACATACATACACACAAACACAGATATTTTTCTCAACCTTAGTGAAAATGATCCAGGAACCTTCAAAACGTATAAAAACATCAAACTTTCAAAAGAAAGTTTAGATACCTTGAGGCAATTCTGAAAGTACAAAAAAAAGAATGTCGTAGAAAATTTTAGTGACAACATCAAAATCCTATTACGTTCTTTATCTAAATGTAAATGATTTAGTGAAGTAAAACAAATACATATTTATTAAAAGATATAATTGTTACTTAATATAATTTATATTTGTAAGGCTATTATCTTTTTTATAGATCAAGGTTGCTAGGGCTACATAAATCAAGAATTCTCGTAGTCCTTTGTTTTTAATATAATGAATTTTATACAATATACTAAATATATACATAAATGAATTCATTCATTGGATAGTGATATTGATGATAAGATTAACTCATAATAAAAGAAATCATTAATTAATTATATTTTAATTTATAAGGTATTTTATACATTTTCCCACCTCTTCGGCATGTTATAAATGCCACGCCAAAAAAACAATTCTTCCTTTTAAGCGAACCAGTTGTCGAGCCATTTTCGTACATTTTCATACGAATCAAAGTGTTGTTCGGCGAATATATGTCCTAATGATTCAAATAAATGGTAATCAGACGGAGCCAAGTCTGGAGAATAAGCCGGATTCGCTTGTCCTTCCAAATGGGAAGCCTTGATCGTATCCGTGACCCGTTTACTAAATATATTTATCACATATATAAATTTTTTTTTTTTTTTTTTTTTAATTTTATTTTACAAATCACAATCTAGTTATATACCTTAACTAATAAGTGATATTTATTTAAAGAAAATATATAAACTTATTCTTTCAAAAACATGCAAACATGAGCAGTTTAATCCATTAGTTCGTGAGGTTTATTCCTTTTTAATCTTCTCGTCTGGTTGGCTACGTCAAGGAGTCGAACGGCCTCAGTGTTTGTATGCCTTTGCAGTCTAATTTGATGAGCTGCTGCAAATCGTTGAATTTCTTCTTTTACTGTCTCGATCTTAAGATCTTGGTGAAGTTCTTCGTTACGAATATACCAAGGGGCATTGACAACGGCCCTTAGTATTTTGTTTTGACATCTTTGGATGATTTGCACATTGCTCTTTGCAGCACAGCCCCAGAGCTGACTACCATAGGTCCACACTGGCTTTAGGACCTGTTTATATAGCAATAATTTGCTATCAATAGACAGGACTGAATGTCGCCCCATTAGCCAATACATTTTTCTATATTTGATATTAATTTCGTCTCTCTTTTTTTTGACATGAGCTTTCCAGCGCAGCCTTGCATCTAATGTCATTCCCAAGTATTTTGCTTCATTGGCATATGGTATGATTTTGTTGTTGAGTATTATCGGCACATAATTTATTCTTCGGTTGGTGAAGTTCACATGTACCGATTTGGTCTCATTTAAACTGATCCTCCATTTTTTTGTCCATTTTTGGACCTTGGTTATGGAGAGGTTCAGTTTCATTGCCGACTCTTCCGTGTCATCTCCAATTGCCAAAATTGCCGTGTCATCCGCAAACGTTGCGGTGGTATTTCTTTCTATTTCCGGTAGATCAGCTGTATAAAGTAGATACAGCAGTGGACCTAGAACGCTCCCCTGCGGCACCCCAGCCCGGATATGTTTTAATGTAGAGTATGCATCATCTTGGCGTACTCTGAAGAATCTGTCTGATATATAAGACTCTAATATTTCGGCGTACTTTGCTGGGAGCACTTTATAAAGCTTGAGTTTCAGCCCTTGGTGCCAGACTCTATCAAATGCCTGGGTAACATCGAGGAAGACCGCCGAACACACTTTTCTACTTTCCAAGGCATCTTCAATGACCTGTACAAGTCTATGCACTTGTTCAATGGTGGAGTGCTGCCTGCGAAACCCAAATTG
The DNA here is from genome assembly GCA_963082975.1 of Labia minor. NCBI lineage: Eukaryota > Metazoa > Arthropoda > Insecta > Dermaptera > Spongiphoridae > Labia > Labia minor. The sequence goes on along the minus strand of OY720347.1, from coordinate 11,248,145 downwards.
GTGATCAGGAATTAACTTTTTTTGTTCTAAAATAATTAATAGTCTTTTTTGAAGAAGCTTCTCGAACAGTTTGGATAATACAGGTAAGAGCGATATTGGTCTGTATGACGCACAGCTTTCAGATGGCTTTCCCAGTTTATGAATCATAATCACCTCAGCAATCTTCCAGATTTGAGGCACATACCTGATCTTTAGGGCTGAGTTTATTATATGTGACATTTTCACTATCGCCTTACGTGGAAGGTGTTTAATGACTTCCCCAGTAATGAGATCATAACCAGGAGTCTTCTTTGGATTAATCTCATGTTTAATGGTTCTAACAATTTCTCGAACCGTCACTTTCGGGATGTCAACTTCCTTCTCCATTGTTGTAATTGTTTCGAGTGGTATCTCGCCATCCACAGCAGGATTAGGAGTGAAGATATTTTCAAGGTACTCAGCAAAAACATCGGCTTTTCTTTGGTTATCTTTGATCCATTTATTATTTGTGTCTCTTATAGGTGGTGATTGAGTTATCGGTCTCTTAATAGTCTTTACTGTTTTCCAGAGTGAGTATTCCGTATCTTTAGTATAAGTTAAATGTCTAATATAACTATTAATTGATTCATTCTTTATTTGTTTTATCTTGTTTCTAAGTATAGCATTTAGTTGATTCCATCTTGTTTTATCCAATGGAGCCCTTGTTCTATGCCACTTATCCCGTGCTCTTCTTTTTTCATGGACAAGATTGACAATTTCTTTAGGATAATTTATTCCTTGTGATTTTCTTTTATTTATTTCAGGAGTATTAGTCCACGCTGCCGTTTGTATATTCAAGACAAGCTCTTCAAGTTCTTGGTCAATTTGATTCGGAGATACCATTTGCCTATTAATCTTCACTCGTTGAGCTAGGTCAAATTTAAAACTTTCCCAGTCAGTAAATTTGTTAACGAGAGTATAATTGCAAGATTTTTTAATAATTGAGTCGCTGAGTGTCAAAACAATTGGCATATGATCAGAGCTTAATTCATTACATTCATCCACAGTGGCATAGTTTGCAGATATATTTCGAGTGATGAAAAAGTCAATCAAGTCTGGAATCTTTCTCGGATCCGACGGCCAATAGGTTGGTTTTGCCGTTGACATTATATCGCATTTTTCATTACATATTGCCTTGTACAATTCTCTTCCCTTATCTGTGATAAGTCTTGATCCCCAGTAAGTATGTTTCGCATTGAAGTCGCCACCAAGAACAAATCGATTGCCAAGATGGTCAAAAATACTTTTATATTCCAATTTCGTTAACTTGTGACGTGGGGGACAATAAATGCTTGCTATTGTTATAGGATGATCACGAGTCCTTATAGTCACAGCGGTAATTTGAGTTTTCTCTGTTTCTATTTTGTTTTCTTCATAATGATGAATTACCTCTTTTATCAGTATACCACTTCCTCCTCTTGCCTGATTACTCGGGTGGTTTGCACGATAAAATTTATAACCCCGTATCTTACATATTGTTTCTCTGGTTGCATGTGTTTCCGAAATAAGACACACATCTATATTGTTTAGATTTAAAGTGACTTGGAGTTCATCTTTTTTACCAAGGAGCCCATTGGCATTCCAGCACATGATAGATAAGTTTTTCATTATTTTTTATAATTAGATTTTTTATTTTCAAGCGCTCCTATTCGCCTATTAATTGCCGTAATTGAGGTTTTCATCTTATTTTGAAAAGATTCAATTTTATTTATCTTATTCAGTACTATTTGGAGTGTCGCATTCAGGCTTGCGTCATTCTTAAGTTTATCTGAATAACTGTTATTATCTTTTCTTGGGAGTAGATCTATTTTTTCTATCACTTTTGGTTTAGTATGAGTTTGTTGTTGGGTTTTTTGGTGTAATGCATTCTCAATATTTGGCCTTTGTGAATTTACTTTCACTTGTTTAGCTCGCAATTCTTGAGCTTTTATTGCTATTTCGCATCCACGATAGTTTGCAGGGTGTTCGCCGCCACAGTTTACACATTCTGCCTTATTTTCTTTTGGTTTTGGGCAATCTTTAGTTAGATGACCCTTGACCTTGCACTTAACGCATCTCGGTCCTGTCGAACAGTAGTTTTGTGTATGCCCAAATTTTTGGCATTTTTTGCATTGTGGAACCAATTTTGACCCACGCATCGGGTGAATTTCAATTTTGGTATAAAGAATACTGTTTATTTTGTAAATTGTTTCAATGTTTTCTGAATTTTTGAAGGTTAGCATGAACATGTTAAGAGGCTTTTTTGTTTTCCATGAAAGCTTTGGGGTAACTTGTTCAATAGCAAGACCTCTATTTTTAAGATCATTTAAGATTTCATCAGGATCCCAACTACAGTGGAGACCTTTTGCCATGACTCTTATAGGTCGGTTACTTTTGTTCTCATAAGTATACATATATAAATGAATTCATTCATTGGATAGTTAGATTGATGATAAGATTATATCATAATAAAAGAAATCATTAATTTATTATATTTTAATTTATAAGGTATTTTACTGGTTATATATCCCTAAACTTTAAAATTTTTAATTTCTTTATAATTAATAAACATTTCAAATTAGTAATATTCAAGAAATAATATATAATAAAATATTTTAATACAACTTAATTAATTTTGTACTATTTTGGAAAGTGCATGGATCAAGAAGGATGGTATTAATAATTATTCCAAACACAAAAATTAAAAGCATATTTGTGAAAAGTGCATGTAGAATGTGTGCATGTGCGTGTGTGCGTGTGTGTGCAAGAGAGAGAGAGAGAGAAAGAAAAAAAGTTAATATTTTCAATTGATACAAAAATGTATATCCTTAAAACATTACAAAAATTATTGATTAGTTATTTTCCGCCTAAAATTAATATAAATACGAGTAATTTAAAAAATTTTAATTGATAATTAAATTATAAATGTAAAAATTTATTTGAATTTTACTTAAATAAATAAATAATTAAAAATTTTAGTAAATATAACTTATTTTATCTACTATATAAATTAGTCATTTATGTAAATACTATTTGAAATTTTATTATGGATAGAGATAGTATTGCAATCATGAAAATTTTCGATGTCGAGATTTTGATGTTTTTATACGTTTTGAAGGTTCTTGGATCATTTTCACTAAGGTTGAGAAAAATATCTGTGTGTGTGTGTATGTATGTATGTATGTAGACAAGATTACGCAGAAACGGTTTGAGATATAATCATGAAATTTGATACACGGGCATTATTCAAAATTCGTAGTTTCTATCAACTTTTGAGACATGTAGCTTATCCGGAAGAGGGTCATTACCTACAACGTTTTCATTTTTTTTCCTCTAAAGTGACCATAAAAATAAAGATATATGTTTCTTATTTTTTCACATTATTAAAAATTGTATCAAATTGCTAGATATAGTATTTCAGCTTGATTGAATCCCTGAAAGTACCGGAATTAATTTTTTAACACTGCAAATCACGCGCCAACATTTGACGTGGTGCCATCAACAAAGAGTCAAACATGCGCTAATTTAATAAATATTATTTATTAATTTTAATTTAAATATAATATATGTTAATTAATCCAATTCAAATTTTTGAGATAGTCGAGTGGAGACACTCCAGCTTATTTTATTAAAATTAATTTATTTTGATCAAATATACTCGTATATATATATAATATTTTGTTAAAAATATTTTATGTTTGTTTATTATGTAGTGGTTAATGAATATGAATTAAGAGATTATTTTCGATGTGCGATAACGAGAAGAGACAAATGAATGTTGTTTGAATATATAGATACTTATAAGAGGGAATGAGTGAGTGAAATAGAGAGCGATATGGAAATGGAGTTGGCTAATGCCACTAAACTTGGAAATTAGAACTGATTTTGATGTGAAAGAGTTAAGTTGTTGTTGTTGTTGATGTTGTTATCATAGATTTTTTAATATTTTGATAAGTGAAGTTTAGAAATAATTAAAATTAAAATTAAATTAAAATGAGTTTAAATGGAGAATTAAGAAAATCTCCTGCACCTGATGGCGGATGGGGTTGGGTTGTTTTAACTGGGGTTACCATACAAACGGTAGGTCAATAAGTGTCAGATTTTAATAATATATAATAAATTATTAACCGATAAATTAATAATTATATGATTATTATTAGATTATATAAATTTAAAAATTTTTATATTTAAAAATTCATAATATATAAACTAAAATAAATTTAATATAAAAATATTAAATAGTTGTTTTTATGTATAGTATTATTTATCTATTTAATGTCTCTCTCTCTCTCACTCTTTGCAAACGTATATAATATGTATATATGATGTACGTTTATGATTCTTATGAAGCTGAATTAAAAATTGAATTTATTCATTTAAATTATAATGAATAAATATAATTATAATATTATATATATTTTCAATAAAAATAATTTAAAATTTTTTTAAAAATATATTGTTCTGGCACCTGAATATTGTTCCTATTTTTCGTTCTCTTTATATATAAATAAAAAAAAATGTTTGATCGTTTGAAATCTTATATATCAATCAATGAAAAAAAAAATCACTATTAATTTAATTATTCACATTTTTTATTTTTTTATTTTTAAAGAACCTGATGTTTTTTTCTAATGCAAACTATTTTGTCCAATATTTTTTTATATAGATATATGTATATTTGCATTTGTTTACATGTGTGATTACATATATCACGGATATAAGAGTTATGGCGCTAATATCGCTTTGTAATCAAAAAATAATAAATTAATATTAAAAAAGTCAAATTTTTAATTTTAATTTTTCGATGATTAAATAAAATATTAAGAATAAAAAGTAGAAACTACAATAAATAAATAAAATAAAGCATTTTTATTAAAAAAAATATTAGAAATATCACTAAAAATATAGAAAATAATCAGTTGATCTTTTGAGATAAATAAAAAAAAAATAATATAATATAATATAATATACTTAAATATAAGATGTATTTATATTGGTCAAAAAAATTAAAAAATGTTTTGTAAAGAATATTCATTTACTAATTATTTATTGTAAATAACTAAAGATATAATTATATTATTTACCCATTTTTGTTATTGTTATACGAGGTTTGTTCAAAAGAAAAGGTGAATTTTGAATTATTTCGAAAAGTTTTTATTATTCATCAATATCCATTTTGTCCCCTCCAAAGTAATTTCCCTCAGATATAATGCACTTATGCCAGCGCTTCTTCCAATTGTCGAAGCACTTCTGAAATGCGCTTTTTGGTATGGCCATCAGCTCGTTCTTCGATTCCGACTTTATCTCATCAATTGTGGCAAAACGCTTTCCTTTCCCTAGTCTCTTCAATTTTGGGAATAGGTAAAAGTCGCAGGGAGCCGAATCTGGTGAATATGGTGGTTGAGGCATGATTACGGAGTGGTTTTTGACTCAAAAAACACAAACAAGCAATGATGTGTGAGCTTATGCATTATCGTGATGCAGAATTCATGCTCAATTTTTTTTTGCTTCACGCAAACACTGCATACCTTCCTTGTAGTATTAATAATACGACCTGTTAGCAAGAACTCATGATGTCCAATGTTATTGTAATCGAAGAAATAATTGAGAAAACCTTTACATTTGATCGAACTTGGCGTGCTTTTTTCGTCCTTCTGTTAAGCGCTTGTATCACTTATAAACATTTTTTTGAGACAAAATAGACTCCCCGAATGCCACAGTCAACATTTTAAAAAGCACTTTATTCCATTTTTAACGTAAAATTTAATACATATTCTTTGATCAATTTTTTTTTAAGTAAAAAATCGAAGAACAGACAAAAACGTCACTAACTTTTGCAGTTGTTAAAAACAAACTACTAATCCTATATGGCTGACAATGTCAACATATGAGAAACATATATATGTGTACCAACATAACAAAATAATTTCTATAATCGAATGTAAACAGCATACGAAAATTTAAAATTCACCTTTTTTGAATGGACTTCGTATTAAATAAAAAAGAGATATGCCCCTATTTTATATTTTATAATATTAACTATAAATTATTGAAATTGAAGTATAAATTTAAGTTAAGAATTTTACATAAATATAAATAACTATGTTTATAATTTCAAATAAACTATTGTAGAATAAAAAAAATCATTTTATAATTAATTTATTTCTCACAATTAATTAACTTAATTTTTTGATGTGAGTGTTAAATCTATAATATTTGTATTTTCTTTTGTAGACAATTTATATCACAATGCCCGTCACATTTGGTCTTATATTTAAAGATTTTTTCGAAGAGAAGCAACTTGGCACACAAGGACTTGTATTACTTTCAAGTATTTTATTATTTACAAGCTCAGTATTTGGTCTCTTTTCGAATTATTCCATAATCCGATGGGGTTATCGAAAATGTGCACTCATATGCGCATTATTACAAGTGGCTGGCTCCTTAATCACTGTCTTTGTACAAGAATTTTGGCAACTGTTACTGTTTTATGGCTTTATACCAGGTATAACAAAAATATATTCAATTATATATGAAGAAAATGTCAAAACTATTTAAAATCAAAAAATAAACTACGTTGTTCAATTTTTTAATAGTTACTTATAATATAAAAAAAATTAAAGTTATAAAATTAATTTTTTTAATATACCTGCTTCTCAATTGAACTGATAATTTACCTACCAGCATTGGCCTCCACCAATTTATTACAATTCCAATACAATAGTAGTAATAAAAGTAACTAAGTTAAGATTTTTTGTGAATTAGACTTACTTTATTTTAAATATGAATATCTAAATATTTATTTAAAATATTATTCAATTATATTTTATTTATTTTTAATATCTTTTATTAAAAAATAATTAAAAGTTAATTTTTTATTCACAAAAATTATTTTTACCGACCGACGATAGAAAGGGAAGGTATTGTTTTCACACCAAATTTCACATGTGGAGATTTTTACATATCTCCACGAATAATGCATTTTGTTAACAGAAAAAAATATTTTAAGCATGATGTCTGTTCGTCTGTCGGTCTGTATATTCGTCCGTCTGTCCATTGTGTGACCGTATAGACGTGTATAGCTTGAACTGCTTAACGGATTTTGATACAATTTGGTATATTTAGTTAATGCAACAGTAGCATGAATTCATCAACTTTTGATGAATATCCGGAAACCGGAAGTGGTAGTTTACAAAGTATTAATTTTATATTCATTGTCGGAAATTATTTCACTTAAAATATAGTAGTGATAAATAATTGTTTAATTAATCTAAAAATAAAAACCAAAATAATATAATATAGTCATTTTAATTCAAGTTTTAAAAATATTTTTTTATACTTTATATATGCAGTTTATTTTCAAAATTAAAATAAAAAAATAGAAATTTTGCCGATTGAAAAGCTAATATATATATATTAAATATTCTATGTATTATTTTAAATTCTAAAAATATAGTAGTAATTAATAATTGAGTAATTAAATTAAAAATAAAAATCAAGATAATATAATTTAATCCATTTAATTTAAGTTTTAAAAATATTTTTTTTATACTTTAAATACTATATAATGGTGTTTGGAAATTAATTTATTTCAAATCGTCGGTCGGTTCTGTGACTGACCACAGCTCATTTTTTTATACACTGGTGGACAAATAAGAGATGGAAAGCATTTTCCCACATCTCTTAATTTTGGTGGACAAAATTAAGAGATTTCCATTTCTTAATTTTGTCCACCAGTGTAGTAATAAAAATATAAATGACACTGAACAATAAGGCTCTGTTAACTATTTCTAAATCTAAACATTCGAATAAATTTAGGAACTTATTTTTATAATAATTTTATATAGTTGTTTTATTCATTGCAAAAGTAATCGCTTTTAATTAATCTTAAATTTAACATGAACCCATGAAGAGTCTTTTACAATAATAAATAAATAAATCGGCGCACTATTATCAATTTGATAAATGATAGTTCCTAACTTATACTTATATTGAAGTATTTTATAAGTATTTTTTAGCAAAATATAAAATTCTCTTAAAATAAACATAAATATAATTTAAATTATTTTTATCGTAGTAATTTTGATAATGTTTGATGTTTCAAAAATATTATTAATAAAAAATAAATAAAAATAATATTTACTTTTTCTTTTTGATAATATAGGTATAGGTGGTGGAATTTTGTTTATTATTGCATTTTGCGCGTTTAACGATTATTGGGATAAACGAAGATCATTTACAATGTCGTTATTACAACTCATTTCGGGTGTGATTGCAATCGCAGCTCCACTCTTTATTGAATTCCTAATGAGTAATTATGGATTTCGCGGCACTCTATTAATTACGTCTGGATTATTTGGTAATTTATTACCAATTGCATTAATTTACCGTTCTGTTGAATCCCCATCCAAATCTTCACATTTCGTTCAAGATAAGGTATGAATATTCAATTCAATATTATCTTCTTTGGAAAATTTTTGTATAAATATAATTAATATTAAAATTTGAGAATGTGTGTATGTATGTAGACAAGATTACACAAAAAAGGTTTGAGCTAGAATCATGAAATTTGGTACATGGCATTATTCAAAATTCGTAGTTATCTCTCAACTTTTGAGACATGTAGCTCAACCGGAAGAGGGTCATTACCTACAACATTTTTTTTCCTCTAAAGTGACCTTAAAAATAAAGATATATGTTTGATAGTTTTTCACATGATTAAAAATTGTATAAAACTGCTATATATAGAATTTCAGCTTGATTGCATTGCTGAAAGTACCATGATTAATTTTTTAACACGTTGACTGACAATCACGCGCCAGCAAATCAAGCGCCAACACATGAGCTGGTTTAATAAATAATATTTAATTAATTAATTAAATTTAATTTAAATATAATATAATATGTTATTTAATCCAATTCAAATTGCGAGATAGTAGAGTGGAGACACTCCAGCTTATTTTTATTAGGCTGGTTTAATATATAAATTTATTTTAATTTATAATTTATTAAATTTAATTTAAACATAATATATGTTATTTAATCCAATTCAAATTGCGAGATTTTCTATTTAAAAACAAAAACAAATTCTAAAATTAGCTGGAGTGTCTCCACTCGACTATCTCGCAATTTGAATTGGATTAAATAACATAATATATTATATTTAAATTAAATTTAATTAATTATAAATTATAAATAATAAATATTAAACCAGCGCATGTTTGGCTTTTTATTGATGGCACCATGGCACGTGTTGGCGCGTGAGATTTGCAGTGTTAAAAAATTAATTCTGGTACTTTCAGCAATTCAATCAAGCTGAAATTCTATATATAGCAGTTTTATACAATTATTAATCATGTGAAAAATTATCAAACATATATTTTTATTTTTACGGTCACTTTAGAGGAAAAAAAATCAAAACGTTGTAGGTAATGACCCTCTTCCGGTTGACCTACATTTCTCAAAAGTTGATAGAAAACTATGAATTTTGAATAATGTCCATGTACCAAATTTCATCATTCTAGCTCAAACCGTTTTTGCGTAATCTTGTTTACATACATACATACATACACATACACACAGACATTTTTCTCAACCTTAGTGAAAATGATTCAGGATCCTTCAAGAAGTGTAAAAACATCAAAATCTCAAAATCGAAAATTTTCATGATCGCAATACTATCTCTGGCGAGATAGTAAAAATAAAAACGGATTTTGATAAATAGATTATGTTTTAGAATCGATTAATTAAGAAATCTGAATAACGATTGAGAAAAAAAAATAAAAAAAATGCTAATTATTTTAAAATTAAGTTGTATTGAGGAAAGTTTCTTATGTTTTAATAAGACAGATAAATGATGAAGAGGGACAAGATTAAAAATTGTATAAAACTGCTAAATATAGAATTTCAGCTTGATTAATTCGCTGAAAATACCGGAATTAATTTTTTAACACTGCAAATCACGCCAACACGTGACTTGGTGCCATCAACAAAGAGCCAAACATGCGCTGATTCAATAAATATTATTTATTAATTTTAATTTATAATTTATAATTAATTAAATTTAATTTAAATATAATATATTATGTTATTTAATCCAATTCAAATTGCGAGATAGTTGAGTGGAGATACTCCAGCTAGTTAATTTATTTATTAGATTGACCTGGAATTTATATGAAATTGTATATACAACAAAATAAACGTATCTCTCTAACTTAATTAGGAAGTGCAAAAAAATGAGCAGATCATTCTCGTGTAGGTAGTAAAAGAAGAGTAAGGTGCGGAAATCAACTGTCAGAATCTTTCGAAATTCGAAATGGGTTAAAGCAAGGAGACGCATTCTGACCAATTTTATTTAATTTAGTACTGAAATATGTAATTAGACAAATTGGGGAAAAATCAAACGGAATCCAATTTAACAAAAAAATTCAAATATTAGGTTACGCAGACGATAGGAGATTCGACAATTGTAATTATAGATAGCGTAGGAAAATTAATCAAAGCAGCAAAAGAGGTGAGGCTAGAAATTAATAGTTCTAAGACAAAGTATTTAGTAACAAGAATAGATAGATAATTGTGGAGAGGGAGGGGATATTTGTATATATATACTCTCAAATATTTTTTTTTATAGGAGGAGATTATAAAAAATTCTTTACTTTCTCAAATAAATGAAATATTTGATTTAACATTACTCCGTGATCCCGTAACTTTAAATGTTCTTGTGGGAGTAACATTAATCACATTTGCTGATTATATGTTAATTACAATACAACCAATTTATCTTATGCATATTGGACATTCGAGAGGGGACACGGCTCTTTGTTTAACAGCGGGTGCATTGGCTGATGTTCTTGGTCGGTAAGTTTTTCTTTCATATTAGAAATTCTTGTTATACGTTTTATAATCAAAGCTATTTTGTTATTTATTTATTTATAGTCTTTTTTGGTTTTACATTAATAATCTTAAAGAATTTACATATATTTCGTTTTTAGAATTGGCTCAAACTGAACGAATTTTTGTAAAATAAAAGATTTTTATCACATTCCCCATTACGAGTTGGGGACTTTATAAACTAACTGGTATAAATTTGACAAATATTAAATAATTTATCATATTTACCAAATTCATTGGTGATTATGTGTATAACCACCGATTTATCAATTTTACTGTAACATATTATCATATACGTATAATCTGACTAGAATAGCCTTAGAAGCTGCCCAGCCATGATGATTTTTCTTGGGAATGTTAATGTGGTGGTTTCCCGTTGCCTTCCGCATATATAGAACCAGGAACTGACAGTTCCTGGAGTCGGAGGCAGCTGATGTTAAATTGAATTTGATTAGAAAAATTTGTTCTTAGTTGGAATCGAACGCCGAGAAAATTCCTACTCTACACTCTCGGCTAGCTGCCTCCTATACGTATAATACATATCTTGAATTATAATTTTTGAAACCAAAACTTTCCTTTAGGAATTTATACTTAAAATAAACTAATAGCAGTAAAAAAAATTAAAAATAAATACAATTATTTAAAATAAAAATAAAAATTTGTTTTTATATTATTATAGGATATTAAATCTCTTCGATATTAAGTGAGAAGATGGGAACATTGTGATTTTTTTTTAAATTATTTAGTCTTTTTCCAGATTAACATTAACAATAATTGGTTATTTATCCCAATTTAATAATCGAACTGTCGTTCTTCTTGGAACAATTTCAGGAACTATTTTTCGAATAGGTAAGTTATTTTTCAGTTTTAAATTATTAGAGCAATTAATTTCTTTTTTGTTTATATTATCTGTTTGAAAAATTAAGACAAATTCAATTATTATTAAAATAATTTTTATCCTACTCCTTCTAAGGCAGTGATTCTCAAACTTTTTTTTTACCGCGGCACACTCTTAACGGTTTAAAAATTTGGCGGCACACAAAGAAAAAGATAAGTGTCAAAGTTTACTATATTGAAAAAAAGTGGTCCCAAAAACGGTTTACCTTTTTTTTAGAACCAAATTGAAAAAATTTAGAAAAAAAAGTTTAAGAGCCTCGTATTCCTCGCGGAACACTTTGAAAATCTCGCGGCCCACTAAAGTGCCGCGGCACCGTGGTTGAGAATCACTGTTCTAAGGACATATTTTTATTTGATTAGGTGTTTTATTAATGTATAATAGAATATATATATTCGCAAATAGAAACAAAAATTGCAATGATATAATATAATCTATAGCTTAATAAAATGATTTATGAAAGAATTTGTCTTTTATATTTACATTTAGATAATTCTTTAAAATTTAAAATATTAAATAGATTGGTAGATAAATTGTAACTAATTGTAAGATATGGAAATTTTAATTGAATGTATTTAAAATAATAGTAAGTCCCTGGTTTCGGTACTTTAAAAAAAATATTCCTTACGAACTATGCATATTTAAGATTAAAAGATTATTATTTAAAACAAATAAACGACAAAAAATATGAAACAATTTGAAATACTTTAAAAGAACATAAATTAAAAAAAATATAGTCATAAAGCATACACCCCTTAAACATAGGGTAAAGCATACAGTCGTTGGCCTCCTTAAGCAACTTCTAGCAGTCTTTATTGCATATTTGGGCAAATTGAAGAACAATCTGTGTCAAATTAGGTTTGCAGAACATAGATACTATGAGCATTTTGATGAATAAAAAAAAAAAAATTCTCATGACATTTTCAATAAGCACGCAAAAATCCTAAAAAAACAGTTATTGGTCCCCTGTTATAATTATTGGCCTAGATATTCTATAGTAATTATACAACCATACAACAAACGATTACATAACCATAGTTAATAGCGCAATTTTTAAAATAAAAATCTCTTATAATTTGTGTTTTAGTGATAGGGGGCCAATGACTGCCTCGGGCCAACGACTGTATACTTTACCCTACGTATTAATGCATTGAAAGACAGAAAAAGAATGGCCTATATATTTCGTAATTTGATTACAAGATATTATTAAAATGAATATTATTAATTTTATTTTATCTATGGTGTGAATTTCAAAAAAATCCTTCGAGCGATTTAATATTTCAAAAATCTATCTATCTCTGTGGCTCTACGAAACTCGAAAGTTCTTGGCCGCAGCAACCACACTTCTCCAAGTGTCCCTATTCTGAGATACAACCCTCCAAACCCTATTCTCTCCCATTTCTCTCACGTCCCTTCCTACATTATCCACCCACCGCGTCCTTGGTCTTCCAAGCGTTGCGTTTCCCACTCGGTCTCCCCCCAATATATTTTTCGCCATTCTTTCCTCCCTCATTCTAACCACATGTCCTGCCCACCGCAGCCTTCTCGATTTTATAATTCTAACTATATCTGGAGATCCTTAGAGGTCATGCAATTCCTCGTTATGCAGTCTCCGCCATTCCCCGGTGACCTCATCTTTCTTTGGCCCATAAATTCTTCGCAGAATCCTATTCTCAAATACTCTAAATCTACTCTCGTCTCTTAAGGTCATAGACCATGCCTCACACCCATATAATACAACCGGTAAAATAATTGTTTTATATATTTTAATTTTTATCCTCTTTGATAATAATTTTGATGCGATAAGCTCATTTACGGCATGATATCAGGCGCTTCCCGATTGTAACCTCGCTTTAAACTCATCTCGAATATTATTATCTTTCGTTATTACAGAACCTAAGTATTTAAATTTTTCTACCTTTTCAAATTCTAAATTTTGTATGTTAAGACTTTGTGTGTTAATACTATTCCTCTCTGTTACTAAATACTTTGTCTTAGCAATATTTATTTCCAGCCCCAACTCTTTTCCTACCTCCATTAATTTTTCCTCGCAATCTGTAATTGCAATTGCCGAATCTCCTATCATATTTAAGTCGTCTGCGTAACCTAATATTTGATTTTTTTTGTTTAATTCGATTCCGTTTGATTTTTCCCCAATTTGTCTAATTACATATTCCAGAACTAAATTAAATAGAATTGGTGATAATGCGTCCCCTTGTTTTAACCCATTCCGAATTTCGAAAGTTTCTGATAATTGTTTCCCGTATCTTACTCTTCCTTTACTATCTACAAGACAAATTTGAATCATACATTTCAAAAATACAAATATACATATATATATATATATACAATTTTTGCTAGTATAATAAGATAAGATATATGTTTTATATCTATTTTATTTTTTTAATTCTTTGAAATTAATTTTTTTTTATTTCTCATCATTAGAATATATTACATATGATCGATCATTCAGAAAGCAAAAACCAACTAATTCATTCATTCAAATAGAATAATAATATTTAAACTAAAATTGATTTTATTTATATTTTTTAGGATTTATATTTGTTGATAATTTTATCCCTGTATTATTATTTTCATCATTATTGGGTTTCACAAGGGCATTAATCAGTGTCCCACTGACTCTGACCATTGCTGATCATGTTGCACAGGAACGATTTTCTGCTGCACTTGGTTTTTATAATTTCTTCTTTGGCACTTGCGTTCTGTTGCTTTCACCTATAATAGGCAAGTATTAAATTTTATTATTATGAATTGTAATCATTTTTTCCTCTAGAAACAGAATTTAAATTAATTATATTTTCAGGCGCCGTTCGTGACTGGACTGGAAGTTATGCGGTGGCTATTCATTTATTATCAGGAATATCATTTATAGTCATAATTTTATGGATTTTAGAAAAATATCTTTATAAAGGGTCAAATATATCAAAAAAACATGTTAAAGATAATCCATGAACTTGAAGTCATCATCAGATAATATTGGATTATTATTACTTCTGGGTTATCATGTCTCACGAATTTTTGTGAAGTCCTAATTAATAAATTATATAAGATATATATTAATAAAAATTAAATAAATAAATAAATAAATATATATATTTATATATATATAGTAACATAGTTTGTATATATAAAAGACTATTAAGATAGAATATGTACCTATATAATAATAAAGAAATAGGTATACCAGAAACCTAGAACAAATAATATTAATATAATATTTATGAAAATTCAATATAAATCGAGGGTTACTTACTACATTAAATAAAACCTACATATACCTATATAGAACATATTTTTTTATTAAAAACAAAAGTCCCGGCCCGAATATTTGATACGAATACACCGATAAAACATAGGATTTTAATATAATATACCTTTAAATTAGGGATAAGCAACCCGCGGCCCGCGGGCCAAATGCGGCCCCCGAACAAATTTGTGAAGCCCACTAAGCACAATATAATTTGATTAGTTTCCGAAACTTTTTGCGAGCTGTACTTTGATTACTGTTAAGTTAAATATATATATTATAATAATCGCTATCAAAATGAGACAATTTTTTGAGACCTTGAAAGAATCATGATGGTCTTGTGTGAATTGTTTAACAATTTATTTAGTTGTTTTTTTTTAATGTGGTCTGGCAAGAAATGTCGAATTTTCATTTCATCCTCTGATATAAAAGGTTGCTCATCTCTGTTTGAGATAGCATGTAGATTTGTTGATATCGAAAGGAGAAACGATTAGTATCAGTAGTTTTATAATCTTTGTCAGAGTTGGAATCAGCGACAGAAACAACATTTTTATATAAAAAATAGTGGTAATCTTGTTACTTAAATTTCATATTTACAATTATTAATAATAATTGAATAATTTATTAAAAAGATATTTTGCCATATTTTATTTACTACGAAACCCTCGTAGTTGTATAATAATTTCTATGTTTAATGTAAAGATGTATTTGAATAAAAGTAAATTGAAATATTTATATAATATTAAGTTCTAAAAAAACTTGTAAAAAAATGTTAGAATTTATTATTTTTTGAAGTATTATATTTTTGTAAAGAAAATGTTCATTTTTTCAATTAATTAATAATTATTTTCTTTACAGTGCTTTATGGTTTAGGGAAAAATAATGAATGAATCAATTATATTTGAAAAAACAAACTTAAATTAATAATTAAAAAATACAATTATTTTAAATTTGGAATAAAATTTATTTTTTACATTTCAAATCAACTTTCAACGACAAAACATCCAATACCCCATTCTAAGTATAAAGATAATAAACCTTTGTAAGATGGAAAAAGATTTTTTTGACAGGCTAAACGCATCGATTGAATTTTTGATAATGATTGTAATTGTAATAATGTCTGAAATAAACAAAATCCATAATTAACTTCTCTCATTGCTATTTGAATACACCAATAATATTTGACTAAAGAAAAATCGGTAATTGTTCAGATTAATTGTCAGCTCTTGGATTTGGATACAACTTTAACAGTGAATTCTTTATTATTTTCAAAGAAACTTTCCTTATGCAATTTTTCCAGGTCGCTTTTAGTTTACAGGATAAAAATTATTAAAATTTGCATATAAATCCATTGATATTCTATTTAGCTACCATGTTTTATTAATTTGACCAGCAGGGGGCTACATTAATTGTTTTTTCAGTTCGGATTGGATATAGAAAAAATAAAAACATAATTAATAAATAATTTCTCTATATCCAAACCGAACTAGAAGCGACCGAGAAATATTGCATAAGGAAAGTTTCTTTGGAATTAAAAAAGGAACCCACTGGTAAAGTTTTATCCAAATCCATGACATGACAACTAATCTGAACAATTAACAACATCTATCTATAGCAGTGATTCTCAACCTTTTTTTTACCACGGCACATTTTTAACGGTTTAAAAATCTGGCGGCACACAAAGAAAAAGATAAGTGTCAAAGTCTGATCCCATTATGAAAAAATTGAAAAAAAGTCGGAAATGTTTAAGAGCCTCTTTACATTTGGAAAATTTGGCGTCACAATAATCCCGCGACACAGTGGTTGAGAATCACTGATCTATAGATTTATAATAATTTAATTTTAAAATTTAACTTTATTAATAAAATATAATGTATAACAAAGATGGGGTTTTAACAGGTTGAAATCATTGATATACGAGGCTTGTTTTTTAAGTAAGAACCGTTTTGGAATTAAAAAAAAGACGTGCAAAGATATCGCAATAATTTTATTTTTACATGAAAGCCTGTACCTTACTCTACTTTTCTACATAATTTCCGTCAATATTGAGGCACTTGTAATAACGTGGCACCAGTTTTCGAATACCCTCCTCATAAAATTCTGCCGCCTGACTTGTTAACCACTCTATCACAGCTGTTTTGACTTAGCATTGATTGCCTCATTACGAGGCAGAAATTCCACAAGCAATACTCCTTTTCTGTCCCAAAAAACTATACACTTTGCTTAAATTTCACTTTTTTTCATGTAAAAATAAAATTATTGTGATATCTTTGCACGTCTTTTTTAATTCCAAAATGGCACTTACTTAAAAAACATGCCTTGTATATTACCATTAGTAATTTTAATATATTCCACATTCGAACAACTTAGATTCCGGTAATTGACTGATATTGTTAATTGTACAACGATTTTCAGTCCTTCAAGGTCTTTGAAATATATGCGAATCAATTTTTTCAAGATAAAATTATCACTTACTTTAAGTGAAAGAGCAGGAATAGATCCTGTACAATATACTAAAGGTTCATTTAAAATATTATCAATCTTTTCAACAAGGTTAATAACAAACAATCCACCAAATATTAAATGTTCCTCATAAATTCGTTTCGTGAAATTCAATTGGGAATTGAAAAGAATATGTGCATGACTTGTTAGGATCGTTGAAATCAATGGCCAGAGCATGGCAATGCCTGAATTTTGACACTCCACCATTAAAAGTATCTATAAAGTAAAAATTTATGTTTACCTTAGATACTTTAGGTAAACCAAGCAATCACCATAGAAATATTTTACCTTTTCTTTGTCATCAATAAGAAAACCCGTAAAAGCAGAAGATTCCGCTTGTTCTTTTAGGAAATTTAACTCCGCCTCCTTGTCATTTTCATTTTCTATATTTGATTCATCCTTCATAACCCATGGTTTATTATTTTTTTATAATAAACTTGTATTTTTGTATTAAATTATAATATTTGAAAATTTTCATATTTACCTTATTTATGGGAGTTAACTGTTTCGTAATATTTGGATTATGTATTTTATGTAAAATATCAGGTGTAACCTGAACACATCCAATTCGATCTTCATTCCATTTAAAGATCTAATCAAAAAAATAATTAAGAATAAGATAAAAAAAGACTGAAACAAGAATTATTTAACTAATTTGGGATAAAATTAATTTAAGATAAAAAGAGAAAAAAATATCAAATACTAAGACTAAGTAATTTTATTAAATGAATAGAAAAAATATAAATTTTGAAGGATATTATCATTTTAGATAATCTATGCATTTGTAAATAATATTTTTTTTTAATTAATATTATACGATTGAGGTTTTTCTTTTAAGTTAGTTTAATCTTTTTTTAAATAATTGTTCTAGTAAAAAGTATGCGGCCTTTTTATAGACAAATTCAAATTCAAATTACTCCTGAAATATAGAGTGTAAATACTCATTACAAAGGTTACACTTTGAGTGTCAACATCGAAATTGGTTTAGAATTAGGAAAGTTATTCTCGTTTAACCATGCAGAAAAATAATGATTGTGCCAAAGTTAAGAACAGGTCACAGGCTTATAAAAAAAAAGTGAAGGTACTCTTTCAAAAACTACTGCAAAGAAATTGTTCTCTCGCTTTTAATCAAGAAATTTTGATTTTAAATATATGAAATCAATATCTGCAATTCGCTGCTAAAAAAGAATGAAATTAAGCCTTTTCTGAAACTTATCATATCAGATGGTGAAAAGTGGGTTACGTTCGATAATTGAAAGCGACAAGTGGTCAAGGGAAGGGTGGTTCCCAATACATGGATTGATATATAAACAAGGTGTTACTAACATAAGTGTATGTTATCCGTTCACCATGAGGTACTTCCAGTTTGTCAGAAGATTACTTCACAACTCTACCATGAACAGCTAAAGAACGACGCGAATCAACTAATAGGAAAAGACAACGCCTGACCACATACTTCTTTAATGACCCGGCAAGAGTTGCAAGAGTTTACTTGTGAAGTTTAAATGCACCCTCCACATAGTCCAGAGACAGCATCCTCTAATTATAATTTATTACTATCTCTTCAGAATTTTCTTAATGAAATTAAACTGGAACCAAAAGAAACTTGTGAAAAACAGAATCCGGTGAAATCCTTTAAAAATAGCAAAATATAGTCAATAATAATGTAACATATTTGGTTTAAATAAGTTCATTTTCATATATTAAAAAAACGAGTTGAATTTGACTAAAAAAAGGTCTCTAACTTTTTATCAGACCCAAAAAATAGTATAATTTTGAGTATTTCTGTGTATACTTGTAAGTGATCATTACTTCACTTAATATTTTTCTTGATAATGTTCTGTCATAAAATTGGATTACAATTCGAGAATATAATTTATTATTGGTTGTTTCTCGTAGAGTTTCTTCTTTTAAAAGACTGGCGAAATTTATAACTTTTATTTTCATAAATGATCCTTTTTCGATTAATAAACTTTGGGGAAGAATTGGATTTTGCCATATTAACATTGATTCATTCTAAAATGTATAATTTTTGTTTATTAAATTATATTAATTTATCAGAAAGAAATTTGCTTAAATCACAATTATCATTTTAATGCTATTCATTCAAATTTATGTACCTGATCCCAATTGATTTCTTGGACAGTTGTATCAGCATTTGATTCATATAAATTTTCTTGATTCGAAAAATTTCTTTGTTTATTTTTTTCATTATTTTGGGTTGTTTTTGTTTTAATGCTCTCAGCTCTTGCGGCGACAGTCGATGCAGCAATAGTAGTTGCTTTTCCACTTTTACTTTTTCTATCATTTTTCATTTTATTTTGACCATCATTATTGTCAATTAAAAATTTCATTTGAGAATCTCCTAAATCTTTTCTAGTCAAGTCTAAATATCTTGGAGAAATTATTGAACAATTATATTCTAAAATACGAACATCTTTAAGAATTTCTGATAAGGTTATTGACACTAATCCAAGAAGAACACATTCCTATTAAAATCAAAATATTTTCAATTTTAGTTAATTCACTTACATTTCTATATATAACATTTTAAGACAAAAGTATTTTTATTGAGTGCATTTGTAGAATATTGAGCTAAATTGTTATGTTTAAACTTTCTTTGGCTAGACTTTATTTCTCCTAGTATAATTTTTTTAAATAATTTTCAATTTAGAATAATATAAAATTAAGTGCAAAATTAAGAGCAGACATTAAAATTTACTATTTAAAATCGATTTAAAAGGGCAATTTTTGTTGAAAATTGAAGTATAGTATATTTGTTACATAAATATAAGTAAGATGTTTTTTTTAATAATTTCATCCAATTTTTTAAGTTTAATTAATTAATTTTATTAATTTTAGCTGAGTTAGAAGAATAGAATTATAATTTAATAATAATATAGACACCATATTAGTATTTAGTTCAATAATTACTAATACAAGGCGCCTTTGGGCGTGTGGGTAGCGAACCTGCCTCACATTAACATGATCCCGGGTTCAAGTCCCGGGCCTGGCAAGGGAATTCCCTATCTGGGGTCTATGGGACGTTGACAACCCAGCCTCCGGGAACAATATTGGGGAAAAACTACTTGATAGCGCCTCCGAACAAGAAAATCAAGGTAAAGGTTGAGAGGACCCGTTCTACTGATCATAGGACATCTCATTGATATAACCGGCTTGATAGGCGTTGTGCTTGCGTAGGACGTACAAAGTCAGAGGTTTTTGTTTTTTTTTCTAATAAAATGAAATATTCATATTTATTTATTTGTTTAATTTTTTTTTTGTTTTGTTTTTGGTTGATGTTTACATAGGTCTCAACAACCCCAACTTAATATCTACCTTCTTTAATAATGCCTCTCCTCTTAATCTCATCTTTTGTTGGTTGTTGTTGTTAAGAAAAAAACTTTTATTTTCAAATATGTACCATTTATCTATTCTCGTTCACAAAAGTCACATCTATATATTATAACCTCTTTTAATTACTATCGGAATTATTAAAATATATTAATTTATTACCTGATTTGGAAGCGTCATAGATAACAAACGACGAAAATCATTTGATGGTTGAAGACCAAAATATTGGTTATGAATCAAATAATCAGATTTATCAGTTCCATATAAACATGGAGATATGATGTTTTCTGACATTCTTAAACCATACAACTAAAAATATTATTATATTATTATATAATTGAATTCATTTTTTTTTATATTTGAATATATAGAAAAGATTTATCCGAGTATAATAGCAACCAAACAAAAATTTGTACAATTGTTTAACTATTCTAAATTTAATAATTGAAATACGATAATATAGTATAGTTAAATATTTAAGTTTCTGGCACTGGTTGGGAATATAAATTTATATGATTAGTGCCTTATAGCTATTACTCTTTATTATATACTAGTGATCAGACCTCATTCGGCATTCTAGACAGGAGGCTCTATTTATTATTTGGTCGAAAGATTCTATGTAATATCTTTTCATTTATTTATTTTCAATCACTATATTATAATATTCATTTCCTTTTTGCGCGTTCTTATTTATTTTTTAATTTAATCACTAAATTAATTAAATACAGAGTGTCCCAAAAAATGTGCATAGGAGAGTTCAATTCTGTACATGGTACGTGGCAAAATGTGCAGAAGATGCAGGCTTTCCATACAAAATTGTTTGGAGCAATGAGGCCATTTTTAAATTAAATGGCTCAATTAATCGCCATAATTGCACCTACTGGGGTGCTGTAAATCCTCACATGTTACAGTTGAACACCATTTAAACTTACCAGGGGTAACAGTGTGGTGTGGGATATCAGCATTGGGCATAATAGGTACATTTTTTTGTACCGTTTCGTACAGTTTGTGAATCCATTGGTTCACGTTGTCAGCGTTGTCAGGACAATAATGGTCATCAATTTGAACAGTTGCAAACATTATTCTTCTATTCTTTACTTAGATTTTTCTTCTGTAATTCAAGCCTTTAAACTTGTCTTTATGTTCATAAATAATGTTTTTATAATTTTTAAAAACTTTTTTTAAAAACTGTTAGTACATTTTTTTGAGACACCCTGTATTTTATTGTATATGTTATAATGGATTAGATTATATTATTCCTTAATAATTTCATTTTGATGTTCGTTTTTATTACCATTGGTTTATTGAATAAGGAAGACCAAAGACGTGGTGGAGAGACAATATAGGAAGAGAAGTAAGAGAGATGGGAGAAAATAGGAGTTGTTTGGGTGCAGCTCAAGATAGGAAAACCTGGAAAAATGTGGCTTTCGAGTTCCGTAGAGTCATAGAGATAGATAGATTATTGAATAATTTTTATTATAATGAAATTTAGGAAAATCTAAATTTAGATACTTGAGCCATTTTATAAAACTAAAACTAACTTTTTTAACTCATTTGGTCTCCCCACACAACCACACAACATAAAATAAATTCGAATAATAATATTTATATTTACTTAAGACAAGGATTAAACAAAACACCTTGGTTTACGCCTGAAATTAAACAAATAGCTGAAAGAAAAAAGAAAACCTTCTTAAAATGGAAGAGCACTGCTAAGAAGAAGATAGGGAATCATAAGGCCAATCTGCAAATTTGCAAACTAAAAGAATCAGATCATTGTGAAGAATCCACTAGACACTAGACAAATGGAAAGTGACCTGTATGGAGTACAACGTAAAGTGTAGAGCACAGACCATCTAACAGACTGCTAAACTCTATTGTTCTCGATGAAACAAAGTTTTTGACGCCACCAATTCGAATTGGTGGCAGTAACTAATTGAAAAAAAAGACCAAACACATACACACAACACACACACAAGCCCGATTTTTTATTATATTTTCGATTGCCAGCATAACCTGATGGCGCCAAAAACTTTGTTTCACGGAGAACAATAGTTTAGGGGGCCTGGTGTAGAGTTATTGCTTAGTAGTTAGTAATAGCTAATAATTGTTAGTAATACTGTTATTCTTGGCGGTCGTAGTAGCCCATATCTGGTCGAGAAAAATGAATAAAAATTAGCTGGAGTGTCTCCACTCGATTATCTCGCAATTTGAATTGAATTAATTAACACATATATTATATTTAAATTAAATTAAATTAATTATAAATTATAAATTAAAATTAATAAATAATATTTATTAAACCAGCGCATATTTGGCTCTTTGTTGATGGCACCACGTTGCAACTTGATTTTAAAAATTAGCACTTTTTTATTTTTTTTTCCCCAATTTGTCTAATTACATAGTTCAGTACTAAATTAAATAAAATTGGTCAGAATGCGTCTCCTTGCTCTAACCCATTTCGAATTTCGAAAGATTCTGACAGTTGATTTCCGCACCTTACTCTTCTTTTACTACCTACACGAGAATGATCTGCTCATTTTTTTGCACTTCCTAATTAAGTTAGAGAGATACGTTTATTTTGTTGTATATACAATTTCATATAAACTCCAGGTCAATCTAATAAATAAATTAACTAGCTGGAGTATCTCCACTCAACTATCTCGCAATTTGAATTGGATTAAATAACATAATATATTATATTTAAATTAAATTTAATTAATTATAAATTATAAATTAAAATTAATAAATAATATTTATTGAATCAGCGCATGTTTGGCTCTTTGTTGATGGCACCAAGTCACGTGTTGGCGCGTGATTTGCAGTGTTAAAAAATTAATTCCGGTATTTTCAGCGAATTAATCAAGCTGAAATTCTATATTTAGCAGTTTTATACAATTTTTAATCTTGTCCCTCTTCATCATTTATCTGTCTTATTAAAACATAAGAAACTTTCCTCAATACAACTTAATTTTAAAATAATTAGCATTTTTTTATTTTTTTTTTTCTCAATCGTTATTCAGATTTCTTAATTAATCTATTCTAAAACATAATCTATTTATCAAAATCTGTTTTTATTTTTTTAGAATTTGTTTTTTTTGTATAGAAAATCTCGCTATTTGTATTTGATTAAATAACATATATTATGTTTAAATTAAATTTAATAAATTATAAATTAAAATAAATTTATTTATTAAACCAACCTAATATTAATAAGCTGGAGTGTCTCCACTCTACTATCTCGCAATTTGAATTGCATTAAATAACATATATTATATTTAAATTAAATTTAATTAATTATAAATTAAATTTATTAAACCAGCTGGCTCTTTGGCTCTTTGTTGATGGCACCACGTCACGTGTTGGCGCGTGATTTGCAGTATTAAAAAATTAATTCCGGTATTTTCAGGGATTCAAGCCAACTGAAATTATATATATAGCAATTTTATACATTATTATACATTATGTGTAATTATGTGAAAAATTATTAAACATATAGCTTTATTTTTACGGTCAATTTAAAGGAAAATAAAATCAAAACGTTGTAGGTAATGACCCTCTTCCGGTTGAGCTACATTTCTCAAAAGTTGATAGAAAACTACGAATTTTGAATAATGCTCATGTACCAAATTTCATGATTCTAGCTCAAACCGTTTTTGTGTAATCTTGTCTACATACATACATACACACACACAGAACCTTAGTGAAAATGATTCAGGAACGTATAAAAACATCAAAATCTCAACATCGAAAATTGGTGAGATTGTAATTTAAAATGTCATGAAAAACAAAACAAATAAATTAATTAATTTAAATTAATACTATTAATGAATGTATATATTTTAAGTTTATCTAAAGTTTTATATAATTTTTATATATAATATTATATATATTATAATATATAACGTTAAAAAAGTTAATTTTATTTTTATAAAATGTCTCAAGTCTCTATCTTTAGATTTCCTTAAATTTCATTATAGTAAAAATTATTCAAACAATCAATGATAATAAAAAGCGTAAAACAAAATAAAGTTCGCGAAGCGCCACCTATTCGTCAATATTAGACTGAAAGAGATTTAACAGAAGCTTTAGGTATTTCATTGGGTACAGTGTGCAATATTTTGAGTCTTAATTTGGGTTTCAAAAAACTATGTGCAAAATGGGTGCCGCATTCTTTAACGATGGATGAAATTCGGATGCGACTTTGCCAGCGTTTTAAGAAGAATAAAAGCGACTTTATCCGTCGATTTATCTCAATGGATGAGACTTGGGTCTACCATCATGATCCTGAATCAAAACAGGAGGCTAAGGAGTGGTGTGAACCCGGCTCTTCAGAGCCGAAGCAAGTTCGTGTGCAAAAATCAGCCAAGAAAGTGTTAGTATCAGTTTTTTGGGATGCAAAAGGAATTTTGTTTATAGATTACCTCCAAACTGGCAAAGCAATCAATTCGGATTATTATTGTAACATTTTGAATCAATTAAATGAAAAAATTCGTGAAAGAAGACCCGGATTACAGAAGAAAATAATTTTCCCCATCAAGATAACGCACCTACGCACACAACTCAAAAAGCTATTGCTAAAATAACTGAATTGAAGTACGACTTGTTGCAATATCCAGCCTATTCGCCCGATTTAGCTTCCTCCGACTTCTGGCTCTTCCCACACCTCAAACCATATCTCCGTGGAAAACGATTTTCTTCAAACAAAGAGGTAATAGATACCTTGGAGGGATCTTTTGCAGACCTGCGGAAAACCACTACAGTCAAGGGATCCATAAATTAGAAGACCCTTGGAATAAGTGTATTGAAGTTGAGGAAAACTACGCTGAAAAGTAAAGTCATTTTTACAAATAAAAATTTGTTTCTTCATTTCCGTTACACGAACCTAGTAAATATAATATATTATATATTATATATATATATTATATTCATTACTGATAAGTTAAGCATATTTAATATCTTAATTTTAATGTAATTAAAATAACAAACATATTTATATCTATTGATAAATCTTCATCATTTCTATGTAATAATGTAAATTTAGATATCGATCTCACTTATTAACACATTACCTTAATTATAAGCTTTTGTGATTGTAAAGTTTCAATCCAATCATTCATATTTTGTTCATAAGAAAGAAATACATTTGCTTGATTGAAATAAATATTTGTATGTAGTGGTTTTTTTGGTGTACAAATAGTACGTTCAGCAAATGCATATTCACACCACAATTCAGTAATTCTGGAATGAAAGGGTTTAGAAAACTAATTGAAATTTATTTTAGTGATTGATTAATATCTTTTTTCATAAAGATTTGATTATGATATGATTTATGCTATACCTAGGTATATACATTTGAACGAGCAACTAAAATACTATTTTTCTACATAATCGCCAAAAAAGTTGAGACATTTATCGTAGTGATGAACGAGCTTCGAAATTTTGAAATCCCCCGCCTGTGTGTGTGGAAACCGCCGTTTCACCATTTTCACAACTTTCCTTCAGTTTTCCGCAAATTTCACGCACTTTATTGTAAGGAATTGTTTCTCAAAAGTTAGGCTACCATAAGTTTTGAGCCAGGTGGGTACCAAAGCTTCTGACAGACCATCACAAAAGGGTCAGCGAATGGCTGCCTCTTTGTCATTTTTGGAGGCCTATGAGTACCACGGTTATTCATTCCTTGATCGAATCGTAACGGGAGACGAGACTTGGGTGAGACAAAATTGGAGACAATGGAGTGGGGGCACACACATTCTCCCAAAAAACCACGAAAGTGTTTGCAAACTATTGAAGAAGGAATTTCGAAGCTCGTTCATCACCACGATAAATAACTCAACTTTTTTGGCGATTATGTAGAAAAATAGTATTTTAGTTGCGCTTTCAAAGTATATAATAAAAAACATTTTCCTGTACTAGTTTTGTCTTAATTCGAAAACGTGACCTACTTTCTGAATTGCCTCGTATATTTCTGTTGAGGAGTGGGGGTTTGAGTTATATTTGAAATGTTTTTAATTAAAAAATACAATTATTATATGTATTTTGTAATATTATAAAAGTATTTTCATTTTGCATTCTTAACATGATATACGATAGCTTTTGATTTCATAATTATTGTAGATTTCTTTTTATTAAATAGGATTAGAGATTAAATCATAGAGAGGGCAAGCAAGAAATTGATCCATTTGTCCATTTGATGGGGGTATTAATTAATAGTAAAAAATAGAACTATACACATTACATATTACATAAATATTAAAAATAAATTTATTATTTTTTAAGTATTTTTTTACAAATTAATTTTATTATGATTTATAATTTTGATGAGCTTCTTCTGCTTTTTTTATCTTGTGAAATTTGTTTAAAACTTGATTTAATTAATGATTTTGTATTTGAACGATTTAAGGAGAATTTTTTCGAAATTTTTTGCTTTATGCTGGAACTATTTTTCTTTATATTTGAATTTCTACCTTTGATTTTGGTGTTTATTTTATCATTATTTTCTTGTGAAACAGTAGCTTTTTCATTGTTTTTGATGGTCAAGAGGATCTCTTTTAATTTTGTTGGTACATTTTCAAAGAATTCATGCTCTAATGTCTTTTCCATTGTAATTCTTTCATAAGGATCGACTGTTAACATTGCAATAATTAAATCATAGAGTTTATGTTCATCTGCATGTTCGTTGATGTTAGTCAATAGTTGGGGACAATTATCTAAATTAGTTTTGGAAATTTCTGGCCTGTCCAAACAAAGTTTTCCATTTTCAAAAAAATTTTTTGGTGTTCTATGAATCATCCATGATGGTATATGACCCCGGACTTTTTCTATCATCGCTAAATGTTCATAATCATTGTGCGTTTGGAATAGCGCTTTGCCAGTATGCAATTCATATAATACACAACCAAAAGACCAAACATCACACGGATGACTCCATCCCAACCCTAAAATCACTTCCGGTGCCCGATAATGGCGTGTAGACACCGTTGCTGAGTGATACTCATCTTCAAACGTTGCACTTCCGAAATCGATCAAACACACCCGAGTGTCTTTCACTTGGCGATATTGTTTCTCCTCGTTGCCGAGAACATCCACCTCCGAATTTAAAAATAAAATATTTTCAGGTTTCAAATCGGTGTGGGTTAATTTATTTTGATGTAGAAAATTGATCGACATGCACATCTGATAAGCAATATCTCGAATTTGCCAAATTGGATACGACTGATAGTTGTTAGCCTTTAACACGTCATAGACACTTTCGCCTAAATAATCAAAGAGAATGCATGTATGATCCCGGGACATAAACCAATTGTGCATATGAACGCAAAGGTTACTGGATGGATTCATATGAGAAACGATAAACTGCAGTGCACGTATTTCAAACCACGCTGAACTTTTATAAATTGGCTCGCTTCGAATTAATTTCAATGCGTAGGAAAGTCCTGTCTCTTTATCCTGTACCTCGTAGACATAACCAAAAGTTCCATGGCCCAACACTTTTAATATAGTATACCGTTCATTAATCACATCACCAGGATTAAGTGGTACAAAGGAATTACAATTCATTTCCCAATCGCCATCCTCATCTTTTGTAGGATCTCTCTCAATACTCAGCGTATTGCAGGATAACGGAATGGATTGTGAAATTTCTTTAATCGGGGAGAGGCTTCTTAGATAATAAAATTTCTTATTTGCTTCTCTTCTTTTTTTATATAATCTTTTACGAATTGGGGCCATAATTAAAAATTGTCACTTTTTGATATATATAATATATTCATTATTATAATTTAAAAAAACCGTATTTTCATTTTAGCAAATATATAAACACACACACATCATTAAAAATTAATAAATTATACGTAAATAAAAACAAAATACAGAGAATATAGAATGTTTTCAAATAAAAAAATTTAATCATTCAATAAAAATTTAATATTTTTAAAATAACCATAATATAATTTCGAATACAGTTTAATCGTTTAATTGAAATGCAATTTTTGAAAACAGAACTTTATTATTTTATTTTTACATATTTTAAAATTTATATAATAAAGAGGTAATCGTATAAAATATAATGTATTTTTCCAATATTAATTTAATATCAACGATTGGCAAATAGGAAACTATTAAAATTATTTATGTGAGTGATGAATTTAAAGAAATATTCTGGCATTATTTTGGTAATTAAAGAAATATAACTTCCCTTCTCCTATTCTTATCTTATATAAATATATATATATATATATATATAGATTAATATTAATTGCAAAAAAAAACTCTAGAATTATTTAAAACATATATTTAAATTTGTATTTTAATTTCTTTATTAATAATCAAAATCATTAAAATCAAAGAAATTAGAACTATAACTATATATGTATATATATTAATAATAATAACAATTATAATCATTTATAAATAAATAGTTATCCATTTTTCCAAAGTCACTTTGAATCATTATGTTTTTTAGATTTTGTCATTTGTTGACATTTATTTTATACTATATATTAATTATGTAGATATATAGTAGAGCTAGAATTGTTTAAATCAGGGATTCTGCGCCCCCCTGTTTCAGAGTATCGCAAAATCATCTGACCTTTTTTTTTAAAACCATTTTGAAAAAAATTGTAAAAAAATCTGACATGTTTTAAAAGTTTGGCCACAAAATCATCTTACCTTTTTTTTACAACAAAATTTTCAAAAGTTTGCGGGCACTTGGTATGCTCGCGCCCCCCAGATTGAGAACCGCTGGTTTAAATTATAATTAAAAATAATTTTAACTGAAATATATGTATATACCTAACCTTAATAAATATTTTAAGTTTTGTAATTTTTATTTATTAAAATATTATTATATTTTTTTTTTTAATTTAATTTTTAATTTTCTTCAGAGACACCAATAAATTTAGTATTAATTACAAATAACACGTTTATAATCTCTTTAATTGTATTCATATTTACCTAAGAGGTCTGTTCAAAAGAAAAGATGAATTTTGAATTATTTCGAAAAGTTTATTTATTCATCAATATTCATTTTGTCCCCTTCAAATATGGCCATCAGCTCGTTTTTCGATTCGACTTTATCTTATCAATTGTGGCAAAGCGCTTTCCTTTCATTGGTCTCTTCAGTTTTGGGAATAGGAAAGGAGCCACATTTGGGGAATACGGTAGTTGAGACATGATTACGGTGTTGTTTTTGGCCAAAAAATCACCAACAAGCAATGATATGTGACCTGGTGCATTATCATGATGCAGAATCCATGATTTGTTTTTCCACAATTTCGATCGTTTGAGCCTTATTATACATTGCATAATTTCCTTGTAGTATTCCTTATTTATTTTAAGTAAAAAATCGAAGAACACACAAAACGTGACTAACTTTTTCAATTGTCAAAAACAAACTACTAATCTAAAATGGCTGATAATATCAACATATGAGAAACATGTGTACCAACATAGCAAAAAAAAAAAATTCGAAAATCAATTGTACAAAGCCCGAGAAAATTCAAAATTCACCTTTTCTTTCGAATAGACCTCGTAAATTGATATTTTTATGTTTCATTTTTATTATTTGTTTAAATTACTTTTTTGATTCTAAATATTCCATTGGCAAATTCATAATTGATTTAAGCGAAAGAGATATTGGTCCAAGTTGGCTTTTCATTTCGCTCGTTAACAGATGTTTGATTCCAATAAGAACACCAAAATAAGGAAATTGAGCAACATCAGAAAATTGTTCACCGAAAAATTGTTTTTCTGCTAAATTACCTAAAATTTATAGTTTTTATTAAAGTTGGAATTTAAGATAAAATAAACATATTGAAAATATAATAAATTAAATAATAAAAAAAAAGAAATAATATATTAATATATGGTTTATGCATTCACAATTAATTTTTTCCACTTCTAGAGCCCTCTATCCCTTTGTCATCGTTATACTATAATCTTTCAGGGCCGTCTTAAGGAATTCGGCGCCCATGGGCTACTAAAAATAATGCGCCCTTCTTCCTAAGAAAATACTATATCGCAAATAAAAAATTGCCGCCTCAAAAGGCTTGCTCCCTGGGGCTATAGCCCATTTAGCACTGTAATCTTTCGAATATTATTTGTATAATTATATGTATTAACATCATGTGTGTCAATATCACAAAACATTAAAAAATAAATAATAAAAGATAGTCTTACATTTTATTATATAATTTTTATTTTGTTTATTTTTTAGGAAATTTAAATTTAATTTAAAATTCATACTTGCAAATAAATCTTCTCCGTTCATTTTAATGTTAATATTAAATTCTTGACTTTTGGACTTTGGAATTTCTAGATTTCTATAATTAAAATATCGAATTTTATTTTTAATTAGATTCATATGTATCGAATGAGGAAGATGAAACTAAAATTACAATATTCATTTAAGAAGTAGAAGCAAAATCGAAATTAATATAAATATCATGCTACCTTATAATTTAATATATTTGTAAACTAATAATTAATCTTGGATATTTCTTTATATATTATATTCTTTATATATATCATATAATATTCTAAGTAAACTATAGTCGAGGAGGTAAGAGTTGGTGCACAAGCCGATCCCCACCCTCGGCCAAGCGGTTCCCGCGCATGCCTCTACCATTCCTTCAAAACCCAACCTAACCAACCTAACCTCGATAAATATTGTAAGAGGTGGGTGAATCTCAACTAATGAGATGTTTAATTCCAAAAGAAAAATATAAATAAATTAAAATCTTTGTCAAAATTACTTTTTTATCACCCGGAACGTTTGAGAGAGTAGAAGACTGTGGTGGAGGGAAAATCACTCTAAGACAGAGGTTCTTAAACTTATGTACTCCGCGGACCCCCACTTGAGAAAATTCTTTTTGACGGACCCCATCCCAACTTTAGGTACTTTACGTCATTTTAATAGTTAATTTCTGGCTTAAGATCTCATAAGAACAAGGATATATGGTGAATATTTCTAACAGTGATTGATGAATAACGATTTTTTTGCATGTTGTAGAACAGATTTTATTAGAAAATTCAGCTAAATATGAAGATGGAAACGGTAGCAATAATTTTCTTGCACATTTCGTTGAATTTGGGTATTTGATCTGTTTCCTCACAAAGCCATGCCATCGCTCCTTTTATATTAAATAAAGTTTTAACTGACTCATCATTTTCTCGTGCACCTGTACGATGGCTTTGCGGACCCCCAGTAAAGGCTTCGCGGACCCCCAGGGGTCCGCGGACCACAGTTTAAGAACCTCTGCTCTAAGAGGATGGGTAGCCCCGCCTCTCCTGGCCGCCACCTCTCATGCACCAACTCTTACCTCCTCGACTATAAGCGAAAGTATTATTGAAAAAACTATAAATCGAATATGATAAAATCTTAATTCAATAATTATTACATGATATGAATCCTTATGATTGAACTAGTTTTAACTTAACTTATTTAAAGTTTCGGGTCTAGATTAATTATAAACCATTTGAATCTTGAGATTTATACACAATCAGAAACACTGAAAGATTCCTTGCTCGGTTCTTAAATGACCCTTTTTATTTATTTTTACAAGAAAATTATTTTAAAATCTTCTAAAGATGAGTACTTTAAATAGAGTCGAACAAATCAAATGATATGGATAATCAAGAGTGGATTAGTGAATACAATCTTATATGTGTATTTGTGTTGGAATCAACTGGTGGGAGGTATGAGTTTTAACTTTAGAATTGGCTACTAAGAAAAGAGAAAGAGCCAAGATGGGATTAAAACTCACTAAAGGGTGATTATATTGGTTTAAATAAATGTGTATGTTGTTTTAAAAATATGTAATTAAGACGAGTAAAGCATTTATTTTTAGCATGATTTCTGTCTGTCTGTGTGTCCGTCTGTCTGTTGTGTCTCCGTATATACGTGTACAGCTTGAAGTGCTCAACGGATTTTGATAAAATTTGATATATTTACTTAATTTAGTAGCATGAATCCAATTAACTTTTGGTGTATATTCGGAAACTGGAAATGGTAGTTTACAAATGATTAATTTTATATTCATTGTCGGAAATTTTTTATTACATTAAACTAACTGGTGAAATAAAAAATACATACGTATATATAATGTTATTTTTAATTATTTTTAAATTGTCTGTCGGTTCAATGCCTGGCCACAGCTCATTTTTTTTTTTTTTTTTTGATATTTTAGAATTAAAAAAAAATTAACCATTTATAATAAATTAGTAATTTTAGACTTTAATTATTCTTAAGCATTGTAGAATTTCTAGTTATCATAACTTGGGACGAATTAGGTGAAAATAGTTTGTAAATGGTCACTTAAATTGCAAAACCAAAAATTAATTCGTAATATTTTAATAAACTGTTTAAAGAAAACATTAAAAATGTGTCTAGTACCAAGTTTCTGTTAATGTTACATCAACAAGAGGTATGGGTCCATCAATTTCTATAGTAAATTCTCGAAATCCATTACCAAAGTCAATTTTGAAAAAAGTTTATACTTTTAAATCTTTCATGTTGATATTTATAGTTACACACAAAGAGTCAATGGGCATTTTAGTTATGAATTAATTTAAAAAAAAATTATCTTTTATCAGGACGTTAAAAACATTTTAAAAAAATCTCGCTAAAACTTCAAAAGGCAATTAAGAACAAAGGAAAGAAATATTTTAAAGATTGGTCGAAGGATAAGAGATCTTTATTGTACCAAAAGAGAAGAACCATTCCTAAATTCTATTAATATACGAATTTTCATTTACATGAAGGTCTTGATCTCTTACGAAATTCAAAACTCCATTGTAATATGTACTTAACGCATAAATCATATAATTCTTTAGTATTTTACAATTGTAATATATTCAAAGTAATACTTACCAGCTTTTCATTTTCATCATTAGATAATTCTGGTTCCCCATAAGAATGTTCATTTAAATTACATATGCTAATTGTATTTTCATAAAGGTCATGCATTTGCAGAAAATTCATATTAAATTGATCAAATTTATCTTTTTGTTTCTTCAAAAGAAACTTACAAAATCGACAATTTAGATCTCTATGGTCAATATATAGAATCTTGGGTAAATTCATACTAAAAATAATTATAAATAAATAATTTGATTAATTTATCAATTTTCACTTATCATTTACATATGAAAATTGTAATTAAAATTTAGATTTTGTTTATAATCTATTAATGTTATTCTTAAAAATTCATTTATTTTCACTTACATTAATTTTTTTAATATTATAATATAATAAAAAAAAAATAAAGTAAAAATATTATAATATAAAATTGCGTTAATCGGCAACCTATTTACAAGAATCCAAGAGTTGCAATTTACAAAATTTACAAATTTTTAAAGAGGTACTAAAATTTTATGTTTCAATATTCTAGTATTTGATAAGGGTTAGGTATCCTATAGATTTGATTCTTGATGAGTGTTTTTATCCTTTTTGCAAAATATCTTTATTTTTCACAATATAATATTTTGAGTTAAAAAATAAAATAATTTAGTGATTAATATTTGAGCATGGAATTAGAGAGCCACAACTTGATATCGAAAGAGCCTAATGTGGCTCGCGAGCAGTAGGTTGTAGATCACAATCTAATTTAAGATTATACTTTTTCATAAAATAAAGTAAAAAATAGTATTTCAGAATTTTATAAAATTAAAAACTACTAAATTACAATAATAAATAACAACGTATATAATAATAATAATAATCATAACGTTAAAACTGAGTAAGGGATGATTATATTTTCTAAGTTAAATGTGTATGTAGTTTAAAAAATTCTTGTAATTAGAACGAGATTGTATTATATATAGTATGGTTGTTATATATTAAACAAATTATATAATGAACAACATTTAATAGAATAATTGTTATATTTACCGATTTCTTTTTTGAGATTTAAATATAAAATTACAAACAGAATCATTAGAATGCAATAGTTTCACCAGATTATTTGGATTATGTATTAATGAAGAATTAACTCGTTTTATTATTGAAAATAGAATCCATTTAATATTTTTATGATGAATAGGTTTAACATAAATTGTTTGATTACCTGTTTTAATCTTAAAAAAAAGATTATAATAATTTTTTTTTAATATAATTTGTAAATTTTTTAATATAATATTGATATACTATATATATATATACATGATGTATAAAATATATAATAAAAAAACTTACTTGTACTGCATCATCCCAAATGATGACATAAAATGTGATTGTTAATATTTTCGGTATAATGATACAATCAATTTTACATTCATGTAAAACATTTTTCAAAGAAACTGTGGGAATTTCAGGAAATAATATTTCATATTGAGATTGTTCAGGAGAGTGATCTTGAAATGTTATAATAAAAGAAATATAGAATTCTGACATTTTACAATATAAAAGTATTATAGTTATAATTTGTTTACAAACAAATTATAAATGAATATTTATAATATGTAAATAATGAATTGAAAAACACAAATGGATATTAAAATTATTTTTATTATACGATATTTTTATTATATATGGTATTATTATAACGTTTTTCTCAACTTCACTTGGCGTCTGTCTCTCTGTCTGTTCGCTCAAATTGAAATCGATTTTTCATCATCTTTAAATTGAGATAGATTTTTGAAAATTTTTATAGATATTTCAATCGATCTCTAGAAGGTATAGAAGAAATATAATTGAATTATAATTAATTAATTGTGATTAATTAGCGATTAATTACTTTTAGTAACTAACTCCTTTTGTATTGCTCCGATTAATTTTTTTTTCAACGGATTCTGAAGTATAAATATTGATTTCAGGATAGATTTTCATTTTGAAACTAATTAAGAATATTTTATAGCATTAAAATTAATGATGAATTCTTATTAATCAGCACTAGCTTCGATGAAGTAGGGGAAGTTTTCCCCTTAAATGACATAGAGAAAAGGTCCTTTTTTTATATATATATGTCCCCGAGAGAAAATTAAACAAAGGAATAAAATAAAACCTTTTTTTTGTGAAGACAACATGACTACAATATCCTACCTATATACATTTATAAAATCTTATATTAATAAAATTTATTTATTTATAAATATAATATAATAATTATTATTCAATAATAACATTGACTTAACATAAATAGATAAAATCAATTTTGGAAGATTAATATATTTTTTTGTTTTATTCAATTTGCAAATTTTCGTATAACTTCATCTTTTCTATTTCTTTTATTATATTAAATAAATTTATCAAATTAAAATTGCACTTAAAAGAATAAAATAATATAAATATAAAATTTTTTTTATAAAATAATGTTTTTCCAATGGACTAAAAAGAATAAAATAATTTTCCTATAAGCCTAACAAAGTTTATGGATGAATTGCTACTTATTCAACTACAAACGTTGGGCGCTTTTAGTTTTCATTTGATTTCTATGCAATTAACTTCCTTTGGGTACCCATGTGATGTAAACGAAATATTCATTCGAAATGATGGATTCAATAGAAGAATTTGGAGGGAAATTTTTTATATATCTTATCTTATTATGCTAGCTAAAATTGTATATATCTATCTATCTATATATATTGGTTCTCAAAAACCGCTCTAACGATTTTTTTCAAATTTACACTAGATATAGTATTTATAAAGAAAAATTAAGTTTTATTGATGATATCTCTTGAAACATTCAGCTTCATTATTAATTTCTTAATTGAAAATTATATATGGAAAACGTCAAAATTGGCCTCCATTTTTATTTGTATTAATATTTTTTTTTATTTAAAATATTTTAAAATTTATTATTTAATTTCGAAATAA
The DNA here is from genome assembly GCA_963082975.1 of Labia minor. Lineage (NCBI taxonomy): Eukaryota > Metazoa > Arthropoda > Insecta > Dermaptera > Spongiphoridae > Labia > Labia minor. The sequence continues at coordinate 11,211,425 of OY720347.1, read as the reverse complement.
AAATAAATATTTTTAAATATTTATTTTTAATAAAATATATATAGATATTTATTAATCTCTCTCAAAAAAAAAAAAATAAAATAAAAAACATCAAATCTGCCTGATAAGACAGTAAAAAAATGACAATTTTTTATCTAAATATATTTAGTCCAGATGGTAAAGTGATGTTTTAACGAGTCGATTTCGTCGGTTCGAAACTCTCCGGGTGAATCGTTATTTAAAAATGAAAATGAAAATAATGAATTTGTTATTTTTTTTCTTTTTATCTATTGTTTACATTTTAATAAATTACTATTTTATATTTATTTATTCATTGTTCTTTTATTAAATTTAATATTTATTAATATTATTTATTATTAATTTATATATTGATGACATCACAAATGACATTTATATTGAAATTTGACTCCCGCCTTTTTTTAAAGAATATTGTATTAATATTTTTTTTATATTTAAAATATTTTAAAATTTTTTATTTAATTTCGAAATAAAATTAAAAATATATATTTTAATAATATTTTATAATTATAAATTACGATATATATTTATCAATAATAATGAATTTTTTTTTTTTAACTTAATTACAGAGCCGAGGCTCGGGGTCCCGGTATGATCTTAATATATTGTGAGAATTAGATAAATAATGTAGAGAGAAAAAAATATTTAAAAATAGATATTTATTTAAATGAAATAAAATTATTTAATTTACAGAATGAAAATGTCTATAATAATGTCTAAACATTTTTTCTTTATAATTTTACATTATAATAATACTAATTACAGTAGTTATAATATATGGGGAATTTTCAACTTTGACTGCCGATTTGACCATGTTCCCAAACGAATTTTAAAAAAACCAAGACCACTTTACATTTACACATTTTAAGCTCTAATCGAATCCAAAATCAAAATTTAAAAAATCGAAAAACAAACTCACAGATATATAGATTTTATAAATGAACATTTATACAATTTATTTTAATTAATTTGAAACATTTTAGGAAACAAATTTTTAATGGGTCATTTTTAGAAATCCCATTTAACAATTATAATAAATAATTAAAAAATTGTAAAATTTTTAAAGTATATAAAAATAAATTGTATAAATTGGTTAAAGGGTCGAGTGATAGTTCGGTGTCCCAGGTATATATTTTATATTAACACGCCTACTTTTCTGTATAATAAAGATATAAAGAATCATATTTTAATTTTTATATAACCAAGAAATCATTTTTTCACTTAAAATATAGTTGTAAAGCCCAAATCTCCGATCCATATAACATCATCGACTGGGCCGCTACCAAAAGGAGTCTTCTCTTGCTCTGACTAGGGCCACCGGTATTTGCCATTAGTCTCGAAAAAATAATATTAAATTTTATATAAATTTATAAATTAGAATATTTGAATTTGTTTAAATTTTAACACATGTAATCAATCATATGCATAAAGAATAGAAAATTTTGAAAATCAACTTGGTATTAAATTCAGAAAAAAAAAATACTCATATATAGAATATATAGACTATTCGAATATAATTGAAACTCTTTCTCTCCCTCTATTTTAAATTTGAAAAAACGGAGTGTTAAGAAATTAAGATTCCTTATACAACATGGATGGTTAAATGAATTGGGCTCCCTACCTCCCTGAGAAATTCACATTAAAAATGTTTATAATATTTTAGTTTATTAAATCAAACTATTATTTTTTTATTTCAATATTTTTAATGTTAATACAATAATTTTTATTTTATAATCTATAAAATAATTTAATTATTTTTAAAAACAACGGTCTTCAATTACAATTTTTTTACTCTCTACTGACTGTTCATTTCATAACTGAAAATAGTGTCGAATAGAAATAGACGATATTACTTGGATTAATCTTATTATGCTAGCTAAAATTGTTTGTTTGTATTATTGAGGACCCCAGTTCAATTCATTTTAATCAGATTGATGCAATGATGCAACATTTAATAATTGTAATAAATAATTAATTGTAGATTAATATTTTTTAAAGGGTCGAGCGACAGCTCGGTGTCCCAGGTATTAATATTACCAGCCAAACCCAATAATAATGAATCATTTTTTTTAACTTAAGTACCGAGCCGAGGCTCGGGGTCCCGGTACTATGTACTTATTTTATATAACAGATACAGTTTGTTTTGTGTATTTGAAAAATTAAAATTTATTAGAGTAGCTATAACTTTATTTTCCAGATGACTAAAATACATTTGAAGTTGATGAATATATAAAAATTCAATATTAGATAAACAGAGGGTCTACCAAAAAAACCAAAAGTTATTAATCTTTAAATTAAATTAAAAATATTTAATAAATATGATTATTTAAATTTTCTTAGATGCTTTTTTATTAAAATAATGAGTTTTTTTTATTTTATTATTTATTATTAAATTTTTTTAAATTGTTTTCATAAAAAATAATATGTCTAAACTAAAGAATAAATTAATATTCATTAAAATAAATAATTGTCATGCATAATTATTTCCTTTTCTTTTTGTATAAATTTTTTTATAAAAACTATTTTGAAGAAAATTTTCAAAAAGTGCGCTTCTTGAATCCAAAGCCTCTTGAATTACAATTTTTGTACCTCCATCAACGTTCATCTCCAGGTTAAAAAACCTTCATTTAAAGTATACATCCAAATTGCCTTGATTATTTATATTAAATGTATATTTTATTTTGTGTCGTTTTTCTACATCATTTAAGTAAATTGTAATTTATTAAATTTCAACACATTTAAGGAGGGTGAAAACAACCCTTAATTCTCAAAGTTGAATGTATTGGTTGTTGACGGAGTGTATTGCAGATAACAAGTTGTTGGGACATGTCTGCTAAAAAAAAATCTGAAGAATCTATATTTATTTTTCAAAATATGTGTAAGTAATTATATTAATATAATTGAGATGATTAAACTAAATGAAATATTGCTTCTTTCATGAATTGATACATGATAAATGGTAATAGGGATTTCCATGTAGATTTATGTATATATATATATTCATAAATATGTTTACTTATATAATATATATTTATATATTTCTTTAAAGTTACACATTTATTTATATATATATATATTATTTATATATATATAAGTTTAAAAAAATTGATTAAATTTTCTGTTTGGCGCACAAAATGTGCGAGTGAGAGGATGATAGCAGGTGCGAAAGAGAGCGAATAATGGAACTGACATCTTGACCTTCAAACAAAAATCCCTATTCATTTACTTTTATTATAAATTATATATATTTCATATATTGTATTAATCTCATATTAATTTATTTTATTGAATTTTATCCATATCATAAATATGAGCACGTGTAAGTTCATTATAAATTTGAAATTATTCTTATTTAGAAATTTCAATTGTTTCCTTTTTACTTTCCTTTGAATACTAACTTAACCTTTAAATGAAAAAAAATATTTAATATTAAAATATAAATTAATTATAGTGATATATTTATAATGTCAAAACAATATATTCCTTATTAAATTATTTTCAACAACTAGTATATATTTATAAATTTAGATATTTATTTACTTTTAATTCAATATGTCATCTTTCTTTTTTGATATATTTTGAATTTGAATAATTTAGTCAATTGATTATATGAACCAGTACGATAATTAAACATTCTTTTTTCTATTGTTCAACATTTTTAACAATTTTTATAGTTAAATATATGAAATATTAGCTTATGATTGTATACATAAATTAAGCCGGTAGATTTTTACTATATTTAATACTTAATATTATATCCTTTTCAAAACAACTATAAATTTATTTTAAAAATGTATATAGAAAAACTTGAGGAATAAATTGTTCCTTAATCTTTTCTTTTTTACATTCCTAACTCCATTTAACTCCTCATATCAACCTTCTTTCATCGTTTACCAATTGAATGTAATAACTTCTTCGATTATCATTTCTTCCATTCTCAACATTTTTTCAGTCATTATAAGATAACTATTCTAAATTTTCAATATTTATAAAAAATTTATTAATAATTATTTCTTCAAATTATTTTATTAAACTTGAAGTTTTAATATTAATTTATTTATTTTTATTTCAGTTGAGAGGGACCCTAATAAAAGAAGAGTTAAGCCTGTAGGTCCAGCAGAACAATGTCTTCTGGATTTCGATTTAGGTGAAAGTTCTGATGATAGTGATTTTCGAATAGAAGATTGTAAAGATTCCGATGACGATTCACTTGATTCGGATGAAAATGCTAAAGGTATTCATCTTAAATATTTTTTGTTTCTTATTTAAAAGTGATTTTAAAATATGATTGTCTATAATATATATTTTACTAAAAAATAATTTTTAAACTCTAATTATTATTTATTTAGTTATTAATATATTTATTTATTTTTGTTATTTATAATTTTAGGAAGTGATAATTCATCGGATCATTCGGATAATTCAGATAATGGAAGTGATATTATTGATATTGATAATAATATTAATAATATTGAAACTATAGAGAAGAAAAAATTGTCAGTTTCAAATATTCTTCAAATTGCTAATCAAAAAAAAATTGACCCAAAACAAGTAAGATTTTTTAAAAACTTAACATGTAATATTTAATGTGAACAAACAAACTTATTTTTAGCTTTTATCTTTAAATGAAAAATTTAAAATTATTATTTGTTCTGGATGTTTGGGCGATCGAAGTGATGATGCAAATGAAATTGTGGAATGTGATGGATGTGGTGTTACTGTCCATGAAGGTAAAATTTATCATTTATTCCTTCGATAAATAATATTTTGATTGATTGACGAAATAAGACTAACAAATGTGTGATTCTAGGTTGCTATGGTGTCTCAGATACTGCGTCAATTTCAAGTACAATCTCTTCATGTAGTACTGAACCTTGGTTTTGTGAAGCTTGTCGTGCTGGTGTAACAAATCCATCTTGTGAACTTTGTCCAAATTCTGGTAATCATCATTTTTTTTTTTAATTTTATTAATCGATTCTTTTAATTATTAATTTTTAAATTAAATTTACAATTTTTTAAGGTGGAATCTTTAAAGAAACGGATGTTGGAAAATGGGTACATCTTGTTTGTGCTCTTTATGTGCCTGGTGTAGCTTTTGGGGAAGTAGACAAACTCTCAAGTGTGACATTATTTGAAATGCCTTATAATAAATGGGGGGCGAAAGCCTGTTCACTTTGTGAAGAACAACGTTTTGCACGGACTGGTGTTTGTATAGGTTGTGATGCGGGAATGTGTAAAACTTTTTTTCATGTAACTTGGTAAGAAATTTTATTCTCAATTTGTACAAATTTAAAACAACAATAAAAGTTTCATCCATCAATTTTGATAATAAACCATTTCACTAATAAATAAATGTTTTTTTAAATTTTTCACTTTGCTGGTTTAATTTTAATTAAAGAATAATTTTATTAATGTAAGATGCATATTTGTTATATGTGTATCCAAAAATATTATTTTCCTTTTAAATATATTTCTGTTATATAACAACTCTCTTAAACCAAACACACTTTCTGTCAATCCCTAAAAATTACATGTTTAAGATATATAGATAGTTATATAATTATTCTATATATTAGTATAATTTTTTATAATAATATTTTTTTCAGTGCCCAAAGAGAAGGTTTTCTTTCGGAAGCCAATTCAGAAGAGGTAGATCAAGCTGATCCTTATTATGCACACTGTAAAATGCATTCTGATAAAGCCCTTGTTAAGTAAGAATCTCTAAACATTTTCTAATCATATTATTATTAAAATTGTATATAATTTCAATTTATTTATTTTAAAATTAGACGACGGCGGCGTAATTGGCTTGTTTTAAAATATGCCACAGAATTAAGAATTGCCGAACGTAATAGTTTACATTCATCTGAAGGAACTTTAACACAAGATCAACTACGCAATCAACGAAAATTAGCAAAATATCGTAATAAATATCTAATTAATAAAACTTCTCGTAAACCTCCATGGGGTGAGTGGATACACTATTATTTAAACTCTTAAGACTATATATTAATAATAATAATTTATAATTTTTACAGTTCCCACTCAAAAAATGCCTCGTTTATTAACTACATCAGCTTCTGCATGCCATTTACTTCTACATAAAGCAGAGGTAATGGGGATCGATACTCAGGCTTTGGAGATTCAAGAAGCTCATATAGCTTCTCTTGTAGATATCAGAAAAAAGTGGCATATTCCGTCTGCATTCAGGTATGAATTTCTCAAATTATAATAAAATAATAATAATGTTAGCTAAATGTTAAAAGAAAAAATGTTACTTTCTATTCATAAACACCAAAAGTTTTTTTTCATTTTTAATATTAATATATAAATCAATTTTTTAGTGTGGAATTTATTGGATATTACCTCGACAGAAATAATAGATTAATTACAATGAAAGAAAAATTAGAAGAATTATTAGATATATATAAAAAATTACAAGAAGAACAACAAGCATTACGATTAAGTTATGATGATGTAAGAAATTAAATATATAATGAAAATATGTATTATTTATTTTAAATCTTTTCAAAAATATTTACCTACTGAACTTTTTTAAAATATTATTAGTTAATGGTTAATGATATTTTTATAAACTTTTTCCATCTCATCTTCTAGCTTCTTGGAAAAAATACAGAAGAAAATCGTAAAAATGTTACACTTCGTCAAATAGTTCATAAATATCATAGTGCAATCCTTAACGTTTGTCCAAATAAAACACTTGAATCGATCGATGAAATATGCAAACCTCCACAAATTCTTCAACCTACAGCTGTTTCATTCCAAGTTCCTCGTGATTCTGAGGCACATCAATTACTTCTTGAATGTGGCATTTGCAAAAGAACAGAAGATCAACATTTGTTAGCTAAATGTGATACATGTCACCTTCATTATCATTTAGGATGTCTAAATCCACCACTTACTAGGATGCCTAAAAAAACAAAACTTATGGGATGGTAAGTAAAAATATTTCTTAATATTTTTGAAATTTTCTTTATTTAAAGAGTAATAATAATTAATATGTTCCCATCCTAATTTAATTTCACTGTAATAATTTTTTCATTATCCACTGAATATAAATATTTTCTATACTTTAAAACAAAGACTTTTTATCAAGGTTTCATATGATAATATTTTTTTAAATTTTTTAGGCAATGTTCTGAATGCGATAAAGAATCTTCAGGTTCTGAAGTTGAATGTCTAGATCCAGAGGCACCACGTCGTCTTCGTCACGCCAAAGATGGATTTGGTATATTAGATCAAATTCCTCCCTCTCCATCTGAAAATATAGAAATTTTACCTGAAATTATAATACCAGAAGTTATTAAGGAAGAAGAACCAACAATTGTTCCTACTCAAAGAACTACTCCCAAGGTAAAAATAATTATTTTTTGACATTTATTTTTTTGTTTAATATTTACTATATATTTTATTATTACAACTATTTTCTCTACATTAAAATAGTATAAGATAAAATAATTTTTAATTATTGTAGGTTATAATTAAGCCATTAATTCCAAATCCATCTGAAATGACAACTACAATTCCAACAATATCTGATCAACCTATATTTATTGGAAGATCTGGTAAAAAACGAAGACGTGAAAAACATCATAGATATAGCCCAGATTCGAGTCCAATGAAAGAACATAAACGAAAACGTAAAAGGAAAAATCAGGACTTAGAAAATCCCAAGGATACCCCTAGAATTAAAATTAAGGTTAATAAAATATTTAATTAACTCTATTTCAAATTCTTAAGAATTGATTTGCAATGTTTAACTTATCTTATTTATTTTAAAATTGTTATCAACAAGAGTAGATTTAATTCCGCCCTTAGTCAATTGACTTAAAAAAAATGACCTTAAAAGTTATTTTTCATTTATTCTAAGCAAATTATTCTTTTAACGTTAATTTCTTCGAAGATATATAAAATTTTACCAACTTCAATGTTTAGATATATTATATGTAATTAAACTATTTTATTCATAGATTAAACCAATTTTACCTCCAAATGGAGAGGACCCTAGTCATAGTGGTCCACAAATGTTTGTTGCTAGTTCAACAACAGAAACAATCAGACCAATGACTATATCACCTGAGATACCAACACATCAAGTGCATTTATTATCTGAACCGGCCATACAATCTTATAATGATATTAATTACCATTTTCCAACTAATAATGATGAAGAGATTTCTATTATAAGTGTAAATAATAGAAGATCAAGTAATACAACAAAGAAGACAAAAGAAGTTGATCAAATGACAAAATGTGATGTGTGTGAGGGACCAGGTTCAAATCAAAATCTTGTCAGGTAAAAATGGTTTAAAAATTCTTAAATAAAATATTTTACTTCTTACTTTTTAAAATTTTTTATAGTTAATATTTTCAACTTTTCTTAAATATCTATATATTTCTTTTATTTTAGATGTGATGAATGCATGAAATGCTATCATTTTACTTGTCTTGATCCTCCAGTAAAAAAATCTCCTAAAAGGCGAGGATATTCATGGCATTGTGCTGATTGTGATCCCACGGTAAGTTTAAATTTTTGTTATCATTATTTATTAATGAACATGTTTTATGATAACAATTTTTAATTAATATGTGTTTTTTATTCTTTTAGGAGGTTGAATCTGATCATTAATATTAATTTTAAACATTCTTTGTCTTTTCTTTCCCATTTATTTTTTCATATATGAGAAAAAGAGTATGGACTATAATATTTGAGTGTATATCCATATAGTATAGTACATTTGTATTAAAAAATAACTAAGTCATATCTTCTAGTTTTGGCATATAAATAAATATATATATTATATATATATATATACTTTAATATTATTTCATATATTATAATTTTTATTCACAAAAAAATACAATTTTTATTTATAATTATACATCCAATATTTATTTACTGTTGTGATGCAAGACTAGAATGACCTCTCTATTTCATGGGAATGGAACGTATAATTTATAAAAATCTTTTTTCGGTATCGAGTATTTAATAGTATTTTAAATATGGTTTTTATTGTTTCGTAAATCCTCTTTTTAAATTTAAACTTTTTCATCATTTTAGTTTTTCATCATGTTAGTATAAAAATTATATTATGACAAACATCAATTCTATATAAAGTGTATTAACGACGCTTTTAGAGTTTAAAATGAAATGTTCATTAGCTTTCATCATATCTTTCTAATAAACATTAAAAATTTATATGTTTTTATACTATCATTTTTTTTTATCAAATATATTACATATAAGTACTTTAATTCGCTATTTTATAAATTATTTATTAACATGTATCCCTGCTGTTATATTTTTTAATGCAGTTTTGGGGTATTTAATGGATAATATAACAAATTTTTAAAAACTTTACTTTTTTAAATTTTATCCATTTATCAATCATTATTGTCAAAAAAATTAATTTAATAAATATTACTATGCAAAACAAAATAAATTTTAATTTTATAACATCTATATATAAAATAATTACCTCCTAGATAACATATATCATTTAAAATACGACTTGCCCTTTTTAATTTACACGAATAATCAAAAAAAAAAAGTCGAAAATAAAATCATTAGTCACTATCCGTCAATCAATAACCACAGAAACATTCGCTCACAAAATTATTGGATCGGGAGGGTATTCCACAACCTGGGATGTGTGTCAGTGAAAGATCTACTTATACTCTCGACCTGTAGAGAAGATGCTACCGACTTAAGCAACTTCATATATCTATTAAGATCCTGACTCAAGCGTCTCAGGTATGTATAATGACGGAAAAAAGAGAAAAGTTCTGCCTGATATTGGCATTGACGAGGAATCTCCTGATTTATTAAATTTACCTCTTCACTAATGAATTAGTTAAGTTACATGCTGGGTTGTTTAATATTAAATCCAATATTTCCTATTTACAGTCTGCTTATGTCTGGACTCTGCCCTTAAAAGAGACATTGTTTTGAAATCTGTATAATTATGAGAAATAAATTAAGATTTTAATCTCCGCTTATACAATATTTTATGCAACAAATTTTAATTTCGTTTACTCTTTCTAGAGCTTTTATTGATGCACTCGCTTCAGTAAACGAGGTTACCTGTGGTAGGAGCAAGAAAGGTTTGTATTCTTCTACAAATATTGAAATTAAACCTAAAACTAAAATTATCTAGTGATACCCGCAATTAATTCTGCAGAACCTGAATCTCCCTTTGCTTCTTACATTAGAGGTATTGCTTCCGACTTGTCTGGAGAGCAGGTACTGAAGAATTTTCTCTTTCAGTACTTATACTCTGATGATGTAAAGGACATTAATCAATATAAGCAAAAATATACAAATTTTTTAGTGTAGTGATAATAAAATTCCTTAATATTTTTTATTACTTTATTGAGATATAATGCACATAAATAGAAAATATGCAGAGATAATATTATTAATGAGAAGGATGCAGTTGAGACTGAAGGAAAAATTTTGTCAAAACAAGGCCCCAATTTACACAAACTGTCTTGTACGGAAAATAAAATATTCAATAAAATAACATTTAGAAAGTTAAAAATCTGGATAAAATTTTTCCAGTCAAAAATTATCCTAAATATTTCATGGCACTCGCTGTTAGCAACAGATTTATTACCATTTGATAGTTCTTCGATTCTAGTTTCTTAATTTGGGACATAAATCTATCGACTATCTTTTAGAATATCTGGCTTTCAAAAAAAAAACAAAACAAATTGTCTAATGAATAATGAATTGGACAATTTTGGTTACTCAAAAATTTATCTAATTTTTGTTTTTATTACTTTTAGTTATTTTTTCACCTATTATAAAATTTATCTAAAATATATCTTATTAGTCTTAGTCATTTTAAGCAAGCCACTATTCTCACTAAGAGTATTAATTTGCATCCAAATAAATAAATGATTACTAATCTAAATATAAATAGACGTGCAGCTAAATTTTATGTAAAAGAATATTTAAGATACTTTCTAAAAACTTTCCTAGCCAATAAAGTAAAAGTATATATATTGTTCAAATTTTAATTTCTCATTCAAAATGTTTCTTCTTAATTAACTTATTAATATTAACATATAAAAACTAAAATATTTAAATGTATATGTTTGTGTCATTTATTAATATTCCTGGTTTAGGTTTGTCCAGGTTTGTCAGAAATCATTTATTCAAAGCATTGAGAATACACCCTCTAAATCACTTTTTAAACTGTTTTTAAAGAGCCGCCAAAAATGGATAATTGTGCTTTGAATATCCACGGCGCTGCCGTCCCTTTTGAACATTTCAGTAATATGGCAAGCAAATTTGAATAACACTAAATAATTTTATGTTATATAAGCCATTTGATTAATATAATTATTGCTTAATTTGCATAAAAATAATCTACACCAATATAAGTACCTGTTATATCTGAAATGATATGTAGAGGATATAATTTCAAAGAATTTATCAATCTAATCCAAATTTTCCACAATATTTATCTAACCATTTTATGAAGAGATGCTTAACTTTATTCATCAATGGTACAAAAAAAATGCCTTACAATAATAATAATAATAATAATAATTTCTGTATTATCGCGTTGTATAAAAAATTTTTTGATAAAGGATATGGTCATATGGTCTAGTTTATGGAATTAGCCAACCTTTTTTGACAGCTGGAAAGGTTGGAATTATATAATAATAATTATTATCCTTTTAACACCTCACATCGATGACTGTCGATTGGCAGTATCATATTCTAAAGTTCATTCTACTAAAAATAGGGCGAGTGGAATGTACCATACCATAAAAAATAATATGTATTAAGGGCGTATTCCAAAATTGGTACAAAGATAAAATGCTAAGCTCCACCTTAAGTATAAAAAAATGAAAATAAAGGGTATATTTCACTATTATATTTTTTTTTAAATATTGTCTCTTGTAATCTGAAACAAATATTAATTATTTTAAGAAAAAGTTTATAAAATCAATGCAAAACTTTTAAAAGAAAAGTCGGAATTAATGCATTGAATGTAAAATTAAATTAGAATCAATAACGGATGATTAGAATTAATATTTGTAGATATTTTATTTTGTTATTTTAGGAGTGGTTACCCTGTTACAAAAGATCAGCTCATTTCGCGGCATGTCCGCTTCAAAGTACAAGGTTTAATATTACGGCCGCTTCTTAGGCCAGCAAAATTTTCGTACGTATATCAACTCCCCACTCTTCAGAGTAAATTTCTCCGTCAGTTGAATTTTAACACTCGTATAGAGAACTTCTCTGCTTAGGACAACATAAAATTTAACTGACAATCACAAAATGACTGCTAAAAAAAAAGTGTGCATCGTGGGCTCTGGCAATTGGTAAGCATTTTTTTTTAGATTTTTTCAAATAAATAAATAAATATAAAAATACCTTAAAATTACTTTACTCTTTAAGGGGTTCAGCAATTGCAAAAATTGTTGGAGCAAATGCGAAAGCATTGGACATTTTTGAAGATAGAGTAACTATGTATGTTTATGAAGAAATGATTGCTGGAAGAAAATTAACCGAAATTATTAATACCACACACGAGAATGTTAAATATTTAAAAGGTCATACTCTTCCATCGAATGTGGTAAGTAGAATTATTATTTTTTTTCTTTGATGGGTGAAGAGGGATGAAAATATTCCATTTTTTGTTTTACTTAATTGTATTCAACTTTATTTATACCATATAAGTATATTCGTCATCACATGTTAATCGTATAACATTTAAAAATATATTATTATTTTATATATGTATAAAATAAATTGAATATATTTTAACTTTCTTATTAACTTACTATTTATTTTTTTAAGGTGCCGATAATTTAAAACTTAAATTTTTAATTTAAATAAAAAAATTTCAGATGACCATATAATCACTATTATATATATATATTACCTATATCTAATAGGAGATACTATATAATTATTTCACTAGATGAAAGGAAATTTATAACATAAATAAAATATAGTTAAAATATTTGAATGTTTATATTTTATTTTACATACTTCACACACCGCATTGATTCTTTTAGTTATTATATTTGTTTATCTACTTATCTAATTTAAAATTTTTTAAGAGGTTAAGGCAGTGTTTTCCAACCTGTAGAGCGCCACCCCCTGGGGGAGGGGGGGGGGGCACGAATGTATTAGAACCAATTTTTTTTTCTAAAATCTATAATAATCTATAATATGTTTTTGCTTAATTGAGTATGTTTGGGTGTGTAATGTGTATGTGTTATTTTGTAGCCCATTAAATAAATTACTATATTATATGAGTATTTATGAAATTAGATTATTACAAAAATTAAGGGGGGCGAGAGATTTTTTTTAAAAAAAGGGGGGCGCCGGTACAGAAAGGTTGGAAACCACTGGGTTAAGGATTTAAAAAATCAGAAGGACTTGCTTTGCCCCTCTCTCCAAGTTTTTTTATTTAAAATATATAACCCTCATTTTCTATAGTCTGCACCAATCTAAATCACCCAGTTAAACTTTTTTCTTTTTAGAGAGATATAGTATACTATCTTTATTTGTTAATTAAAATTTAATACGCTAAAACAATTTATTTTTAATTTTAATAAATATTAATTATTAGGTATTTTTTTTAATTCTTAAAAATATTGAAACCTGGAATAATCTATTTTTTTAGAAACAAAAATAAATCAAAATTGTGTGTTTTGATAAAAAATGTTTTGGACTTATTTTTAATGTAGTATTTATCATTTTATGAAATTTATATTTATATTTATGAAACTTCCTATATCAGAGGTTAAAAAAAAAAACCTTTCCCATTTCAATCTACTCATTTGTATTTATCTTCTGTACTTTTGTACTTCTACTTCTATAAATTTCACAATCATATATTCTATATTTAATATTCTTAACTTATATGATATAATCAATAAATTTTGTGCATTATATTATTAATAAAACTATTTGAAAAGTATAATATAGGAGTATTATTTACTTGAACATATAGCATATAAATACACAATATAAAAAAAAAATTTCCATTACGAGTGATGAAAAGATTTGCTTGAAATTAATGTTTTCTGTTTAAAACTATAAAAAATTGTTAATATATTCTACTAGTGTCATTCTGAACCCACACCCTTTTTAATAATTTTTTAAAATATATGATGAATTATCGTGAAATTATTTTATAAATTTTTCATAAGTAACAAATATTATAATAATTATTTTATTTAATTTATTATGCATATAACATTAATTAAACAAATTCACTGACAGCATTATTAATAAAAATAATTTTTAATATTAATATAAATTTTATACATAGATATTAATAATTATAACTTTAATATTTCTTCTGTTCAATATTTGTACTAAAGAAACGAATTCAATCAATTCACTTTCCATTTCCAGGAGGCCTTATCGTTTAGATTTCACTCTAAAGGACAACATTCCATTCTATCGACCTTCATATGTTGTTTTATCTTTCTTTTCTATTTTGAGATTAAATATGAAACGATTTAAATAAATAGAAATCATTACTCCGGAATAAAATAATAATTTCAATTTCAATATTTTTTTGTTATTTAACTAATAGGTTTTCATTTAATTTAATGAACAATTCTTTGATTGGTATTTACATTTAAATTAAAGTTAAAATAAACCAAATATTTCTTTCTTTTGACAATTCCATGAGAGGACTGAAATCCTCAATTTTGTTATTTTCCATTCTGACCCTTATCTTTTATATTATGATAAGAAAAAAGACTTAAAAACTTTCTAGGTCTTATCAGTGATTTCCAAAATGATTCCTGGAATTTTTGTGACATCTAATAAGTTTTATGTCAAATTAAAAGAATTTGAAAGCATTAGTCATTTCAGGTACAGGACAGGGAAGGTGGGGAGCATTGAAAGAATTAGTTAAAGTAAAATAAATTAGCAGACATTTTATTAAATAGATTTTAATAATTATAAATAATCGGTCTTACACACTCCAAGAATTGAGCCTATATATATATATATTCCGTTAATATGTATATATATATATTAACGGGTCATTCAACAAGTACTTAGCCTCACCGTCCGATGTGTGTGTGGCGATGCTATCACAAAAGAGTTTTATCATCATGTAGTACATTTTTTTATTAGCCCACTGTCAAAGTTTCAGTCAATTCCCTTCACTAGTTTTGTTTTGACAGCCTTTGGAAGCGAGCGTGTCGCTCAGTTGTACAAAAATGTCCATGACCAAATTGGTCGATTTGCGCTACGAATTGCTGCCTCATCCACCTAACTCTCCAGATTTGGCCCCCTGTGATTACTTTTTGTTTCCAAACCTGAAAAAGTTACTCACTGGGTCGAATTGTTCTTTTTCCATTTTTGTACAACTGATCGACACGCTCGCTTCCATAGGCTGTCAAAACAAAACTAGTGAAGGGAATTGACTGAAACTTTGACAGTGGGCTAATAAAAAAATGTACTACATTATGGTAAAACTCTTTTGTGATAGCAGCGCTATCGGGCGGTGAGACTAAGTACTTGTTGAATGACCCTCGTATATTGTACTTTTCACAGTATATATAAGGTACTAATATTGTCTTCATAAAATTTAAAGTAAAACTGTACAAATAATAATAATTAATATTTTATAATTTTCTAAAATATGTAATAATAAAGAATACTCTAAAATTATTTCAATTTGTTTACTATAATGGAAAACTTTTTCCTTACCTGGGTACAAATTTATATGAAATAATTAACTTACCAATGAAACCAATTAATAAAAAAACTAAAATTAAATATAAATAAAAAATTAATCTAAATATTATTTCACTATAAAAAATATGAAATAAAATAATTATTTGGATTATTATTTTTTTTATATTTTCTATAATTTCTAAAATAATTTATCGTTATGATTAATTAATTTGTGTGATCGATCAAAATTCTTAGTCTGATTGCACACGTGACATAAGTTCATTTCCATGTTCTAGGAGCATTTTGTTTTACTTACTTTTTTAATAATTTTTAAATTCTTATCTATCTTAATCAATAGGCAACCAAATATTGAACTTAAATAGTTGTGTTTTTGATTATTTTTAATTACGTAGCAAATAGAAGAGTAAATAAGTTAAATACCTAATCTTGTATTTGTAAGCCAACCAAATCATTATAAATAAACATTTAATTTTAATGTCTTTATTATAAAATTTTGTTCTTATTTATTTTCATATTCAATTATCAAAAGCATACAAGAGATATTAATGGAAAATTATTTAAGTATAGTGGAAAAAAAATTAACATAGTTAATGGAAGAGTACTTTAAATTCTTAAAAATTCATTAGAATTTTGAAATGTTCATTTAAAACTTAATTTTCTAAAATATAATTTCTAAATCATGAAGTTCTTAATGCAGTTTTATTGTCTTAATCAATTTAAATGCATGAAAGATTTACATCAATTGCGCACATTCATATTTAAGAATTAAACTTTAGATAACTTTGAAATCTAATTATATTATTCTTATAGGCAAAGAACTGGTATATATATATATATATATATATATATATATATATATATAATAAATAGATTATCATTAATCAATCAAAAAACAAATAATTAAAAACAATAAATTTTAATTAAGAAAAAGCTGTTGAATTTTAATTGCAGATAAATTGATATTCAAGGGCAAATTCAGTCCAGATGTTCTTTGAATTGAATTATTAAAATAAAAGAATCATGATTAGTATTTATTAATTGATATAAAATCTAATGAATAAAAGAATACAAAGGATTTTTAATTAAAAATAAAAAAAATATTTGTATTAAGAAATTATCAAATTATTATTTTGATATTATATATATTGTATTTTATTTTTACTTTTAATTTAATTATATCATAGGCTCCCAAAGTGGTCTATATAGACCCCGTGGGGTCTATTTCAACCTCCAAGGGGTCTACGGCAGCGAAAAACAAATTTGGGGGGCCATGAAATGATAATGGGGGTAAATCGTTTTTCCGTCATGGCTTTTGAAAACTTTTTTTGATTTTTTTTCAATATGTCTCTTTAAAAACAAAAAATAAAAAAAAAGATAAATTGTTTTTCGACATGGCTCTTAAAACGTTTTTGATTTTTCAAAAAAAGGGTAGAATTTTTTTATGAAAAATCAAAATCAATTTAGGGGGTGTACCCAAAACCGATAAACATGGCAAGGGGTCTACGACACAAAAAAGTTTGTTAACCTATGATCTAAATCTGATTCTCAACCACTGTGCCGCGAGATTATGAGGCTCTTAAACATTTCCGACTTTTTTTCTAAATATTTCAATTTGGTTCTAAAAAAAAAAAGAAAAACGTTTTTGGGACCACTTTTTTTCAATATTATTATTATCAATAAACTTTTACACTTATTTTTTTTCTGTGCCGCCAAATTAAACCGATAAAAGTGTGCCGCGGTAAAAAAAGGTTGAGAATCACTGATCTAAATAGTCGAAATAAAGTTTTTATTAAAATTTTAATTTTGATATTGCTATTATCGTAAATAACCTTGACTTATGTGAAACAAAATTAACTTATTTATAAAATATTAATATTTATTTATTTATTAATTAATATTCATATTAATCTTTTATTTTGCCAGGTTGCTATTCCTGATGTCACCCTTGCTGCTCAAGATGCCGATGTTCTTATATTTGTCGTTCCTCATCAATTTGTTCGTTCTATTTGTTTAACTTTAGTAGGTAAAGTTCGGCCAACTGCAGTTGCTCTTTCTCTTATCAAGGTGTGTGTGTGAGCATCTATTATTATATTAACAAATCATACGAGGGTGGGGTGAAAAGTTTCCAGCCTGACCAAGAAAATTTAAAATTTTTTTTTTGCTTTATTTTTCAACATAATCTCCATCAACACTGATACATTTCTCATAACGGTGTTCTAGTTAATTTAATTAATTTAATTGATTAAATTTAATTTAAGTCTCATCAACAGTTGTGAATCGATGCAAAAATTCGTTTAAATTACGCTACAGCGCCAAATTATCGGTAGAAATGGTTTTTCGAAGCAGTTTTTGGTCTAACGTTAGGAAATGCGGCACCCACTTTGCACACAGCTTTCCATGTTCAAATGGTTGTGCAAAATATTTCGCAGCGCAGACGTTCAGCTGACATCGTACAGGACTCAGCTATCTTGAATGTTGAAAAATAAAGCAAAAAAAAAAAAATTAAAAACATCGTTTTTTTGGTCAGGCCGGAAACTTTTCACCCCACCCTCGTATATTGAACTTAATTTAAAAATAACATTTTAACTCTCTTCTCTTTATCGCATAATCATTATTTAAATAAATAAATAATATTTAAAGAAGGTTTTTTATTGTAAACATACTACGATAAAAATAAATCAATAGATAATTATTATTGTCTAACTAATTCCTTTTTCCTCATTATATAACTTTTTTTTTAAAAAAAAATAACATATTATTATTTTATCAGTGAATTATTTTTATAATGTTAATAACTATTCAGAGGAATGAGAAGGGTCAAAACAATAACTTTCCCTTGTGCCTAATTATTTATTAGAACTTATAATTTATACCTTAAAACATTAATTTTATTTATTTTAAAGGTTATCGGATATTTGGCCACTAATGCTTGGATATATATATATATTTAAATGAAAATTGTTTTTTTTTATTTGGGTTTGTGAGATAATTGTATCTGCTTTTCGACTCATTCTTTTTAAAATAATTTTCAAAAGTGAGTTTGGAGATTATTGTTAGAATATTAGTTTAAATAAGTGAGGAGTTGTGTTTCTCTTAAAACGTAGAAAAAATATAAAAAAAAAAACTCTGACTTTGTACGTCCTTGTAGGTCAACGTCTATCAAGCCGGTTATATCAATGAGGTGTCCTATGATCAGTAGAACGGGACCTCTCAACCTTTATCTTGATTTTCTTGATCGGAGGCGCTATCAACTAGCTTTTCCCCAATCTTGTTCCCGGAGGCTGGGTTGACTCCGTCCCATAGACCCCAGGTAGGGAAATTCCCTTGCCAGGCCCGGGATTTGAACCCAGACCATGTGAATCTGAGGCAGGTTCGCTACCCGCACACCCAATGGCGCCTTCATTTTTATAATTATTCTAGGTAATTTTTCTATTATTTATTCAACTTATTTTTCCAAAGTTGGAAATGTATATTTTATCGTTATTTGATCTTATTTAATTTTAAAACACGTTGGATTCTTAAATAAATTGCTCACAAATTTAGAAATTAATTTTTTTAAAAAAATTTTATATTTCTCTTTAATATTTAAATCGATTCTTAATTGTATTAAATTTAAATATATAATTATATTACAAGATTATTTTAATTACTTTTTAAATTATAATGTAAACAATTAAGCAATGAATAGCATAAATAGAACTTTTTCTAAATTTATCTATCCTAATTCAAATATAGTTAGAAATAATATTTAACCTTTAATAATTATGAAAAAAATCACAAAAGTTTTAATAAATATAAACCTTTTATAGTTGATCTTAAATATAAATAAAATATATGCCTATAAATATAGAAAAAAGTGTCTGTAACTCCATTCGATTATCCATTTCGTTAGGTCATAGATTCAACCAAGTTATTATATAATTGCATTCTCATTAGGATAAGGGGCAAATGTTAAATAAAACGTTTATAAGATAAGAACATATACAAATAAACTCCCCTCGCTCTTTCTACTTTAATCATATTTATAGGATGTCTAAAGAGCATTGATTACACAAATACCTATTATCTAAGAGTAAGATCATGCTTAGTGCAGGATTTAAAAATATATATCGGAATCTAAAAATATCTAATATTTAAATGAATTTAAAATCTTGATTAAAAAATATTTAAATCACAAGAAATTTTATCAATAGAATCATAATTATTAGAAATATTTAATAGGTAATAATTAATATTGAAATATAAATATTCAGATTAATTTATTAATCTCAATCATGATAATCTTTCGACTTTTACACCTTAAGTCTAAATTTATTATTGTTATCTGAATATGAAAAAAATTAATGGTTTGAAATTTTATCATCCGTCACAAGATAATTTAGAAAATATAGTCAAATTTGAATAAAAAAAAATATAAAAAAAAACTTTTTAAAAACACGCTTTTATTTAAATGTACTAAAAAGGAGAAAATAATTTCTCCTCAGACACCACAATTTCCTTACAATTAATCATATCTAAAAAATGAAATTATGGGCACCAAACATGCAGGGAAAAACGTAAATTCTACTTCAGATGGACATAGTTATCAATTATAGTGGAAAAGGAAAAAAACAGAAAGGATTATGTATATACAATGAAATGTCTTTCGTATCCTTTTCCTTTCTCTGCATGTTTGGCATCCATGCTTTCATTTTTTAGATATGATTAATTGTAAGGAAATCGTGGTGTGTGTGGAGAAATTATCTTCTCCTTTTTAGTGCATTTAAATAAAAGTGTGTTTTTAAAAAGTTTTTTTTTATATTTTTTTTTATTTTCTAATTTTTAGTCTTGATAGAAATTTCGCCCGGTTTTTTATTTGAGGTTATAGTGTGAATGTTGAAAGAATCTAATTTAAGTCGATTCTTCACCTCAAAATACTATATATCAAATCGGTGGTATAAGGGGCTTATTATTATTATTATTATTATTAGATTATTGGTTTATATATACATATATCTTTTCAAAAACAATAATTACTATTTTTCAATATTATGTAATATGAAATAACTAATAAATATAATACCTCCTAGGTCACCTATGACTTAAATTGAATCAGAATATGTATACATATGTATACGAAATTTTAGCTCATTCGAACATTGAGAAGTGGGTCAAATTAACGTTGCAAGATTTGACGACCTGGAAACCGGTGTAAGCTAAATAAAAGCGTGTAAAAAAGAATTGTATTCAACCATTTAAATCAAATAATTAAACAAATTGTGTAAAAAGCGAGGAAATAACCCAAAAAATGAATAGAATGGACTAGAAATAACTGCCCTAAAACTTCATAATTCATATTAAACATTTTCAATAAAATTAATAAACAATTATCTATTGATTAATTTTTTCTTAACAATCTTAGCACAATTATAATTATTAAATATAATTTTTTAGGGTTTTGATCGACCTGATGGCGGTGGCATCGATTTAATTTCAAATGTTATCAAGAAACTTTTGAAAATTGATGTTTGTGTATTGATGGGTGCAAATTTAGCAAATGAAGTTGCAGAAGGAAAATTCTGCGAAACCACAATAGGTATTGTTAATTAATTACTAATATTATTTAACCGAACAAAAACAATTTCATTATCTCTCTTAAAAATTATTTATTCAATGAAATTCTAGAATCTTTTCATTCACATTACAATAGAATAGTTCACTTTATACTACACATTAAAAAAATTAATAATTTAATTTAAGTTTGTTTTAATAAAATAAATAAGAAAGTTTATTGAATTTTAATTTAAATGTTATAACATCAGAGAGAAATAAATAAGTAATATTAAAATTTACAACTGTAACATTCATCTATTGTTTTGGAATATATACGAGTTGTGTCTAAAAAGTTCGGTGAATAGTATGATAAAAACATAAAAACAGAACGTTAATTGTAAATACCTTTATTAACCTTCAAAATACTCTCCATTTGCCACAACACACTTCTGACAACGTTCGTATAACGCTTGAAAACTGTTGGAGAAGTATTGATGTGGAATCGTATTCAGAATAGCCGTCACATAGTTGTGAACCTCCTCGACGTCTGCAAACCGTGATCTCATTTTTGTTAGCATCTCTTGTACACGTTCAGTGTTTTCTTGGTGTCCTGCTTGTGGATGGCCGGCCTGAACGTTATCACGGCTACACATCAAGACTTCTCCAACAGTTTTCAAGCGTTGTTGTGGATGGCTGGACTGAACGTTGTGACGGCTACTCTGAGAACGATTCCACATCAAGACTTCTCCAACAGTTTTCTAGCGTTATACGAACGTTGTCAGAAGTGTGTTGTAGCAAATGGAGAGTATTTTGAAGGTTATATATAATAAAGGTATTTACAATTAACGTTCTGTTTTTATGTTTTTATCATACTATTCACCGAACTTTTTAGACACACTTCGTATACACATAATGACTATTTTCTAAAATTCCTTTTTTTTAATTATGAGACCTTTAACACATAAATTTGAAATCTTGATGTAAATTTTTATTGTCGATTAAAATAGCATTGCAAATATATATCATTTAAGAATAAATGAAATTAAAAATTAAATTAACATTTATATTTTCTTAAAATAATCTTATAGCCTCTATCATTTAATTTTTCAATTATATTTTAAGGTTGTAAAAATAAAAGATTGGCACCTGTTTTACGTGATTTAATTCAAACTGATAATTTTCGGGTTGTTGTTGTTGATGATGTTGAGGCTGTGGAAGTTTGTGGAGCTCTTAAGGTAATTTTTAAAATACTTTATAATAACAATTAAAATGAAATTATTTTTAATATTATAAATGGTAATCACTATAAATATATATTTATGGGGTGACAATATCAAGAAAATTGGGAGAATGTAGAAATTGTATGTATACATAGGTAGTTCAGAAAATGGGAATTCAGTAGTTAATTAGAATATATCTTTATAATTTACCAAAATAACTAATTTTAAATACATACAATTTTAAATAACTTAGCCCTCTGCGTCCTTCGTCTTCCGACCGGAGGTTACCCAATCGGTCTACCCGGAAATAAATGTAAAGGAAATCTTTTATTGATATTTATATTATTATTTTAATAAATTTTATGTTTAATGATAAGAGTCGTTTGCAAAAAAAAAATTAAAAATATTGTTATTAATAATAATATTAATATTAATTTAATATTATTTAAATCTATAAATTTTCATTTTTTATAAAAAAAACTTTCTAGGTTTTTAGGCAATGACCAATATAAATAAATTTATTTTAATTCATGTATGTAAATACCTTTTCAAAATACATATATGTATATTATAAATATGCATATGAAGTTTTATAACATCTAATAACTAAGTCCAAAGTAGAAGTATACTTAAGTTTCTAAATCATTTAATTCGGACTTTGCTAACAATTTCAATTTCATGCGGATAAAATAATTATATAATCTATTTTGTATTGTAGATACATTTAAATAAAAAATAAATTTACCAATTTATTTTTTAATTCTTTAATTTAAAATTAGAAAGCAACATAATTTTTCTATTAGTTAAATATTTATTATAAGAAGTATTAATGCAACTATAAGATAGGAATATATTTTTTTAAATTATAAGGCTGTACATAGACATAAAGATTTGGAGGCGCTTCTTATTTGTTTTTACAAAGAAATTTTTTAAAAGAAAAATATTTGATGTCATTATTTTTATTTTTTATACAATCTAATATTTAATTGCTTTTTTAAATTATCTATATATTTATGATTTTTCATTAAATGTATAAAGTAGCATTTTTTACGAGTGTTATTTGAAGCACTCTCTTCATCCCTCTTCTAGGATTGAAATAATTTCATTCTTTTCTCAATTATAACTTATGTTGGCCATTTTTCCAGATTATTCTCTATTAAGATTCATAAAATTAAAATTATGTTGATCATTTATTTTTCCAATATTTCCAAATATTGTGGTAATACATAAATTATTATTACAGATTTCATGTGCATTATATTATATTATAAAAATCATAATATTTATATTTAAATAGTTCTTTTTTTAAATTTTGTTTTAGAATATAGTTGCCTGTGGTGCAGGCTTTGTCGATGGCATGCAACTTGGAGACAATACAAAAGCAGCAATAATCCGGCTTGGTTTAATGGAAATGGTCAAATTTGTTAATACATTTTATCCTGGCGCTAAACTTTCAACATTCTTTGAATCTTGTGGAGTAGCTGATCTTATTACTACCTGTTTTGGGGGACGTAATAGAAGGATTTCAGAGCAATTTATTAAAAGTGTTAAGGTAATTATTAAAACTATAAATTTGCTCTGAGTGTTTGGCTATTCTTCTTCTGATCAGCCAAGAGTAAAAACTAATAGCAATATTTAAATTAGGTTTCTCACACAGAAATTTTATATTTGCTTTAATATTGTTAATGAAAATATTTCTAAAACTTAAACTTTCGATGCTCTGGTACTAATTTATTTAATAATTAACGAATTCACTATTTTAGTCTATTGGTGAATTGGAGACTGAACTATTAAATGGCCAAAAACTTCAGGGACCAATTACTGCTGAAGAAGTAAATCATTTGCTCAAAGAAAAACATATGGAAGAAGAGTATGTTGTTCTTTAAATTTATTTTTTTAATTAATTATTTTCATCATGTTTATTATTTTTTTTTATTTCTTTAATAAATAAATTACAGGTTTCCACTTTTCACTGCTATTCATCATGTATGCACGAGAGCAATCACTGGTGAACAAATGATCGAATCACTGCGTCATCATCCAGAACATATGTAAGTAATTTAAACAATATTCAATTTCAATTTCAGTTTATTTATCATTATTTTATTTTATAATTAAAAAAATATAAAAATATGAAAATTCATATATTTTACTTATTAATATTTTAATTTTTCGTTAATTAAAAATTATTATTAGTCTTTTAATTGAATATTAAAATTTATAGTACCAATTTATGAAAATTACCAGAAAGTTTTATTTGTATATATTTTTCTTCTACCAATATTTTTAGTTTATATACTTTTTACTTTGTTTTTTCATTATGTAAAATGCATGCCAATATACTTCTATATAACAATTTTAACTGTTTGTATTCACCATTCACTAATTTTGATTTTAATTTAATTTAATTTTAATAGATTATTTAATTAATACCGCAAGAACTCAGATATTTAGCCCTAAAAGATCCATTTAATTAAGAAATGGATATCATCAAATATCATTATTTATTGTCTTAATCATTTTAATTCAGAAATAACGGCCAACTAATTTTTTGCTATCTAAAAGATAATATAAAACAGATGATAGACACATATAATACATTTTTAATACAATTTCTATAAATTATATTCTAATGAAATTTAATATATCTATTTAATTTTTTCCAGATTAACCTATAATAACTTAAGATGAATTATTTCCTATTTAAATAGAAAAAATAAAAGAAAAAAAAAATATTTTGGAAAATTATTTATTATACATCACATATATTATAAATATTTTTGTGAATTTTTTTAATAATCGAAATAAAATTTATAAATTTTTTAATAAAATCTTATTATATTTAATATTAAAATCTTTCATATTTAATGAATATGATAAAATATTATTTAATAATATATAAAACAACTACTTACAATTAGAGACTAATTTTATTTTTTCATATTTATTCAAAAATTAACTTAATAACTTAATTAATTTTGTATAATCTGTTCTTTAATTGGGCATATAAAATTATTTTTATATTTTATGATAAAAAAATTAATTCAATGATTCGTAAAAATATCGAAAATTTCTTTCTTTCTAATATTTATTTTTATATAAGAATCTTCTGTTTTTTCCATTCTAATAAATTGTAGTTTTTATATTTCTCTATAATTGTATTAATATATTTTTGAAATATTCATCTTTATATCTAAATTAATTGGTTATTCATTTTTAATTAAATTATACTTTTTCTATTTCTAGGACTTTGAAAATTGGACCTCAAATACAACGTTGTTCACTTTAGTTGTTAATATAATACTTTTAGTATGTTTTAGTTCTTTTTGTATATGTATATATTTATATAAAGTTTATAGGGTTAAATATGGACATTTTTTTATTTTTCTATTGGTTCTAATGGTTTATTTAAAAAGCACAAATTAAGATTGGGAAATAAAAATTTTTATATCAATATTTTATATAAACTTCTTTAAAAATTATAATGTATATATTTATAATTGATTAAAAAAAAAATTAAAAGATGAAAAAATTTATATTGTAAATTTTATTTCAAATTGAATTAAATTCATAATTCATTTCTTTTTATTTGTGTGTGTTTATTGTGTGTATGTTTGTATATTTGTTTCTTTTTATATTAGGATTAATTAAAGTAGGGATGAATGCTTTATGGGACAGAAAAGTATTCTTTAATAAGAAAAATTTTAGAATAAATGTTATTAGCCAAATGAACATATATTTATGATAAATATTAATCTTAATGATTGCCAAAGTATAAAAAAAAAATCAGAAAAGGACCTGAAAAAAGTTGATGAAATTGAAAACGTTAATATATCTATATATATACATATTTCATATTATAATTCTACTACATTCGTCTTGGGATTATAAATGTATTTGGTCGTTAAGATATGAGAAATTTACGACCTTTATAATCTATTAAAAATAAAATTGTTTTATCTCATTGGA
Organism: Labia minor; assembly: GCA_963082975.1. NCBI lineage: Eukaryota > Metazoa > Arthropoda > Insecta > Dermaptera > Spongiphoridae > Labia > Labia minor. Next base: position 11,184,974 of record OY720347.1, on the reverse strand, counting down.
TACATATATAAACAAAGTCCTCCTCTCCCATAAATCAACTTTTGTTAGTTAAAAAACATAAGAAAATATGATTATATATATATATTTTTTCATAATGAATCACCAGATAAAAAATAGATTTTTTTTATTAGTCGTCCAATCTTAATAAAAATATTATTTATTATTTTATTCAAACTTCATACTCATCACAAATTCATTCATTCATTTTTTTCAAACAATCTCTGGTAATTTTTTAAAATATATGATTAGAGCACTAAAATATCGATACATAAACAAAATTACTCCAATATATATTAATTTCATCAATTATTTATATTATAGGATTAAAATAGAAATATTATTAAAAGATGAAAAATGATCTTCAATTTCGAATCCATGTTTTTATAAAGTAAAGAAAATGTGTATAACAAAGTTCAATGTATATATTTTTAGAAATAAAGAAGAATAATACTAAAATCTTTTATTAATTTCTAATACTAATATCACAAACCTCAATGTAAGCATTTGCATGTTTTTAAAAGCATGACCACTAAATCTAATCATTTGTTTTTTTTTATTCTTATACGAGGGTGGGGTGAAAAGTTTCCGGCCTGACCAAGAAAAACGATGTTTTTAAATTTTTTTTTTTGCTCTATTTTTCAACATAATCTCCATCAACACTGATACATTTCTCATAACAGTGTTCTAATTTAGTTAATTAATTAAATTAAATTTAATTTAAGTCTCATCAACAGTCGACGCAAAAATTCGTTTGGATTACGCCTACAGCGCCAAATTATGGGTAGAAATGGTTTTTCGAAGCAGTTTTTGGTCGAACGCTAGCAAACGCGGCACCCACCTTTTTTTCCATGGTTTTTCAAATGGTTGTGCAAAATATTTCGCACACGTTCAGCTGACATCGTACACGTCTCAGCTATCTTGAATGTTGAAAAATAAAGCAAAAAAAATTTAAAAACATTGTTTTCTTGGTCAGGCCGGAAACTTTTCACCTCACCCTGGTACTCTTATTTATCATTAAAACAAATTAATTTTAATTAAATATAGTTCAAGAAATAAAAACAAATTTCAATTTTAAAATATTATATATATATATTATATTAATTTAATAAAATTACTAATGCATAATCTAAAATAAAATCTAATATTTACAACTTTTTTCATGTATTAAAATTTATTATTTTATTTTCTTGTTTTAGGAAATCATTGGATTGAAAAGTGAGAAACAATAAAACGGAATTGATAGGACAATATATTTAATATGATTGATTGCTGATCATGATGTTGGTCACAATTCTTCAATTTTCAAAGTATATTAAAATTATCTAGCCAAAAACAATAAAAAAAAACAATATTTTATTAATTCTCTGTATAATCAAGAGGGAATATATGATATACCAAAAAAAAACAAAATAAATAATCAAAAGTTTTAAATTAAAATAAATAACAAGTTATATATATTTTATAATAGAGATATATTTTCAGATTTTTATAATATTTAGAAAGATATATTTTTATATTTGTAGTATTTACATACATATTAATGTTCTTCGGTGCCATTATTGTTTTTATGATATATATATATATATATTTACATAATACAAATGTATATTTTTGCTAGATAAATTTTAATAAAATTGTTTTAACCATTTTCTTTCTTTATTCTATATACCCAAGAATTTATATACATATATGTTTTTTTATTACTGTTTATGTATTTATTATTATGCTCCTTATTATCTATCTAACTATCTATCTCTGTGACTCTACGGAACTCGAAAGTTCTTGGTCGCAACAACTACACCCCTCCACGTATTTCTATTCTGAGCCACAACCTTCCATTCCCTATCCTCTCCCATCTCTCTCACATCCTTTCCTACATTATTCACCCACCGCGTCCTTGGAATTCCAAGTGAACGTTTCCCACTCGGTCTCCCTACCAATATATTTTTTGCCATTCCATCTTCTCCCATTCTAGTGACGTGTTCCCACCGTAACCTTCTCGATTTTATAATTCTAACTATATCTGGAGATGCATTCCCCGTTCAATCTTCGCCATTCCCCGGTGACCTCATCTTTCTTTGGCCCATAAATTCTTCGCACAATCCTATTCTCAAATACTCTAAATCTACTCTCGTCTCCTAAGGTCATAGACCATGCCTCACATCCATATAATACAACCGGTAAAATAATTGTTTTATATATTTTAATTTTTATCCTCTTTGATAATAATTTTGACGTGATAAGCCCCTTTATTGCATGATAACAGGCGTTTCCCGATTGTAACCTCGCTTTAAACTCATCTCGAATATTATTATCTTTCGTTATCACAGAACCTAAGTATTTAAATTTTTCTACATTTTCAAAATCTATATCTTGTATATTAAGATTTTGTGTGTTAATACTATTCCTCTCTGTTACTAAATACTTTGTCGTAGCATTATTAATTTCTAGTACCTGCTTCAATTAATTTTTCTACACTATCTATAATTGCAATTGCCGAATCTCCTATTATATTTAAGTCGTCTGCGTAACCTAATACTTGAATTTTTTTGTTTAATTCTATTCCGTTTAGTTTTTCCCCAATTCGTCTAATTACATATTCCAGAACTAAATTAAATAAAATTGGTGATAATGCGTCTCCTTGTTTTAACCCATTTTAAATTTCGAAAGTTTCTGACAATTGATTCTCGCATCTTACTCTACCTTTACTACCCCCAAGACAAATTTGAATCATACGTACTAGTTTTTTTGGAATTCCTATTAAGATCAAGATTTTAAAAAGTTTTTCCCGATCTACTGAGTCATATGCTTTTGTAAAGTCTTCAAAAAGCTGGTGAACAGAAACATTGAATTCTCGTTTATTTTCTAATATCTGCCTTAATGAAAATATTTGATCTAAAGTCGATTGATTTGGCCTAAACCCGCATTGATATTCTCCTAGTATCTCCTCCGCATATGGTCGTAATTTTAATAAAACAATATTCGAGAGAATCTTATACGATGTCGTCAAAAGAGAAATTCCCCTGTAGTTATTGCAGTTGGTTCTATATATATATATATATATATATATATATATATATATATATATTAAAAATATTAAAATATAATATAAAACATAAAAAAAATATTAATTGTTAGAAAATTGAAACAGTTTTCACTATATAGATTAAATTCTGCCTTTAAATATTTTTTTTATTTAGTGACTAGGAAAAATAAAGAGTTTAATGTTAATTTTTCCAATTCCTATTAGAAATAATTTCTTTAAATTGTTATAATTATATTAAAATATAATATAATAATAATTATGTAATTTAAACAATTTATAGATGCATATAATAGGGCAATTGTAAAAATATTCAGAAAATTGATGCAAATAGTGACATTTGCTAGATAAAAAATGTATATTACTAATGAATATTTTTTAAAATACCTTATTAACTAAATAAATATCTCTATGATCAGTGATGTATCGGTAAAATAAGAAGCTGGGGAACGCATAGTGGGAGCAAAAAAAAGTTCTATTTTCAGCAAAGTATTTTTTTCCATATAAGTTTTTATTTTTTCTTATTCTTACTATACAAAATATTAACAGACACAAACAAAGAAATTCTAACAGTAGATTTAAGTGGGAGTTGTCGGGACATGAAAAAGTACTGGAACGCGTTCCGGTTCTGAAAGAAGGTAAGGGAACGTCGTTCCCCCGCGTTCCCCTCCCAATACACCACTGTTTATAATTAAAAACTCTATAAGAATTTGTCTTAATAAAGTTAGATTATAGTTTATTATCGTATGTTGTCTCAAATCTAAACATAGAAGTTTTTCTTTTTTTACTATTTATCTTGTAATTGCTCTTTCTTCTTATATTCATCAATTTTAGACCTATTTAATTAACAAATAAATTAATATCGTCGTTCCCCCGCGTTCCCCTCCCAATACACCACTGTCTATGATAGTATAAATTATGTGACATGAATTAATTTTTTTTATCCATGAAAACATGACTCCCTCCCCTAAATATATTTAAAATAATCATCATATTGTTAATAATATAAAAAAAAAAAAAATTTTCCTCCATTTTGACAGTTTTTGAGAGACAGCAGTTAAACCCGCGCCAAATAACATCTTAAACGCGTTATCCTTGAGTAAAAATTAACCTAATCCCCGTTTCGATCCATATTGAGGCCATCTTGGCATCTCTTTTTGATCCTTCTTCCGATCCGAATCCTTCAGATCTGGAGACTTTAACTCCTGGTCATTTCCTCGTTCTTCGTCCTCTTATATCTTTAGAAGATACAGACCTTGGAAATCTCGAAATAAATCGATCCCTTCGATAGCAACTATTCCTGAAATTCTGCGTGGTTCTGCAATAACGTGAAAAATAACGATCACGCCTGGCACTTTAATTTTGTTGAAGGATGATATTCTTCTTCACCAAGTATTTCATTGCGTTAAAAGTACACTTCCGAAGCGAATGAATAGAAGAGGCGAAACACTTCCTCAACGGCTTAGTTGCGGGGTTTTCGACCTTAGAATTAAAATAAGTTGACCTGTGGCCAGGTCCGAACCGACCGACGGTTTGAAGTAAATTAATTTCCAGCTACAGAAACAATTTCAAATAATTTTAATATATCTATTAATGTAATAAAAAACAGATATGGATACATAAATAATAAATATAAACATTTTTAATTTTATTTTATTTATAATATATATGCAAGACCAGGCTGTGACGTCATGAATGGCTGGATTACGTCATATAATTTTAAATCAAGAAAAAACTAATAAATATGATTTTCCCGAGGATAGAACCAATACAAAGTGCATGATTCGTGGTGATATATAAAAAAATCTCCTCATGTGAAATTTGGTGTGAAAATAACCCTTCCCTTCCTATCGTCGAGCGCTAATACTACCACTTCCGGTTTCCGGATTTGCACCAAAAGTTGATCAATTCATCCCACTGATGCATTAAGTAAATATACCAAATTTCATCAAAATCCGTTCAGCCGTTCAGGCTGTACACATCTATACGGACGGACAGACATGATGCTAAAAAAACTTTTTTCTGCTAAGAAAATGCATGATTCGTGGAGATATGTAAAAATCTCCACATGTGAAATTTGGTGTGAAAAAAATACCTCCCTTACTATCGTCGGTCGGTAAAAATGAAGCATCATCTATAAAAAAAATACCTAGAAAAAAGAACAAAGTTTCTTTTCCCAACCATGTAAGTAAAATTAATCAATTAATTAATTAATTCTTAATTAATTCTTTATCAACCATCGTCTTAGAAAAATAATTTTTATCTTGAAAAAGGATTATAAAGAAAAACATTTAAATCATATATTCATTAATTTTATATTCATAAAAAGAGTTACATAACATTTAAAGATAAATATGACAAGAAAATAAAGAAAATATACATTTAATAACAATTAGTGAAAATGGCATAAAATATTTAATTAATTTTATTAACTTTAAGCAATTGTCTATTGAACACTTTATTTTTTGAAATTAATAATTACATATTTATGATTGTACTATTATTATATTGAATTATATCAAGTTGATTACCTTTTATAAGTTACAAAAAAAAAAAACAACTAAATGGATATTAATTATTAATTTTAGAACAAAATCTAAATTAATGCTTAAGAACAGTGATTTTTCAACAAATAAATTTTTACTATCCCGCCAGAAAATTTTCGATTTCGAGATTTTGATGTTTTTATACGTTTTGAAGGTTCCTGAATCATTTTCACTAACTATTGAGAAAAATGTCTGGCTCTGTATGTGTGTATGTAGACAAGATTGTGCAAAAACGGTTTGAACAGTGGCGGATTAAAGGTCCAGAGCGCCCTAGGCAATCACTTTATCGGCGCCCCTGTATCGGCCATAAATGCCCATCAGAATACTATAAATTTTAAAAATTCTGAGCTCGCGCGCCCCTTGTAACTACACGCCCCTAGGCACGTGCCTAGTTTGCCTTACGGATAATCCGCCTCTGGGTTTGAGCTAGAATAATGAAATTTGGTATAGGGGCATTATTCAAAATTCGTATGCAGTTTTATCGAACAATTTAAGAATTTAAGAATTTTGTCTGAAACGTCTAGACAATGTCAAATTCAATTTCAAAACATTGAAACCTGATGGTTAGTTACCAAGCAAATGCAACTAGGAAAATAAATAATTTTTTGAATTATTAATAGAAACCTCTACATTTCATTTAAATTTAGTATATTATCAGCTTCTCCTTCTCTTGAACAGGAAAATGTTAAATTTGATTATAGTTTCATTTTCTTTATTTAATTATGTATATATTTTAGAATTAAACGATAATGAAACTATTTTATAAAACGATCTCAATGTATATAATATGTTAAAGTAAGTGCTATAAATGATTAACGGAAACTGATTAAAGTCTTTACATTTATTTCTTATGTATAGAATAAGCCCTTTGGATATAATTTATTACTACTCTATCTATATTCGATTACAAAATAAAATAAACCTTTATTTATTTGTCATTTTTTTAATAGAAATTGCAGTTTGAATATTTGAATATTTCATTAATTATACTAATTAAATATCTTGTGTTGTTTTATGTTTTCACAAACCTATTTGATTCAGGTGAAAAATATATAAAACTATTGAACAGATTATTGTAATTGTCAGTTATAATATACATTTCTATAAATTAGATGTATTCAATAGACATATTGTTTTACACGGTGTGGACAATAACCAAGGTGACTGGTGCTGTAACTCCTTTTCAAGGCGCTACACCTAAGATATCAAAACATAATTAAATAGGTATACGAACCCTCGATAACCAAAAAAAAAAAATTCAGTTTTCTAGTGTTGATACTTTTTCAGAAATCCAATTTTTTTCAGATCAACTTTTTCTACCTTGTCACAAAGAAACCAAGAATCCTACACTACAACTTCGCGCCAACATCAAATTCTGTTTCAAGTCTGGAAAAACAGCCACAGAAACATTGTGTGTTACCAGTACGAACCGCTCACAAAGCGGCAAACTGCCGAGTGGCTTGGCCCCGAAGAGAAGCGACCCAGAAAGATTCGAGTGAAGACCCTTTTGACAGTTTTTTTTGATACTAAAGGCATCATTCATAAAGAATTCACTCCCCAAGGGCAGACGGTCAATGGAGAATACTATTTGAAGGTCTTGGATCGTTTGCTGAAGAGAATCGCTCGAATTCGCCCTGAGTATCGCGAGCAAGGCTCATGGAGGCTATTGTACGACAACGCTCCTGCGCACAAGTGCCTAATTGTGACCGAGTTTTTGGCGAAAAAAAGGCGTTGTTCTTATCGCCCTTCCTCCTTATTCCCCTGATCTAGCCCCAGCTGACTTTTGGCTATTCATTAAACCAAAAATGGCCATGAAGGGAGAGCGTTTTTCATCAGTGGAAAAAATCTAGAATTACGTAACCGCGGCCCTAAAAGAGGCTTCTATTTATGCTTCAATTCATTTTACAAAAGATTTGATGATCAATGAGGAAGGGATGTATTTTGAATAATCTGAAATAAAATTTGTAAATTTGTAACCCGTTTTGTTTTTATGGTCTCAGTCAGCTTGGTTATTCTCCACACCGTGTATACAGATTAATTATATTCTTTCAGAAAAATAACAAAAAAGTCTTAATTCGAAAATTTTGCAAATTTTTTAAGTATGAAAAGATTTAAAGAAAAAATATTTACCAAATTTTACATTTGATTCTTTATTATTATTTTTTTCTTTTAATTATTATTAACTTATATAATAACAATAAATTCATTTTTTTTAATTATTTTTTTATTTTTTTAAATTTTTATTTTAATATATAATATTATCTTAGATATTAATATTATTAATATTATTATTATTATTATAATTTTACTTTTAATAATTATTAATATAGAAATAAAATATTTACAAACAAGTAGAAATGAAGATATATAGAAAGAATAACAAAATATAACATTTTTGCTGGTATTAAATAATTAATTTGATGGAAATGGCGATTTAATTTCATTGGCAACAACAAAACACAAAAATATGAAATCGATTCAATAGGCTCTATTTTTTTCAACAATAACAACTTGAGACCTGCTTCGAATAGATACTATTAATCTTAAACTTAGTCTTAAATTTATAATTTATAGATAAATTGTCTTTTGTATTTTTTTTCAAATAATACTTTTTTTACTATTTCATTCAAAAGTATTAAATATGATAAATATTACTAGGAATACTACGTATTGAATCAAATGTAAGAATAAAAGAAAATAGAAAAAGGTACCCGATTTGAACTTTCTTTGTTAATTTAACTACTATAAAATGGCATTACTTTTAGAATTTAAATATAATTGAGCGATATTTCTTATAAATAAAAGTATTTATAAGTTCCGATATTATTTTCTTTTTTTTTTTTTAAATTAATTAGTTTTTAAAATATTTACAGAACTAATCATTTATTAAATACATTTTGTTTAGAAAACGACAAATGATTTAAAGTGTGGGTGGTTTCAGGTCGGTGACAACTCCCTCGGAGATTATTGGTGCCACTGTGTCCGTTGAATCCACTCGTTGGTGGTTTAACGATAACACTTCAGAAACAATGTTTAGATCCTCAGGACGTACTGAGCCGACAACATCCTGGCCTAAACCGGATCGGAAAAAGAGTTGTCGGAATTGCTCTTGTGGTCTTGGTGGAGGTGGAAATATTTGAGGTCGCGGTTCCGGAAAATAATTTGTGGAAAATTGTCCATTATTAGGGACAAATCCTTGATCTGTCTGGAATGTGTTTTGTCTTTGGAAATTATTCGTGACAAAGTTTTGTTGTGGTTGTTGTTGAGGCTTTTGGAAATTTGTATTGAAATTGTTTACACCAAAATTTCCAGTTCCGGTTTCTTGTCGTTGAGATCGACCCCGTGTGAACGATTGAAATTGTTGTTGCGTATGAGGTTGTTGGAATGTTGATAATGGCACTCGTTGTTCACCTACAAACGTTCCAATACTTTTTTGAAATTGAACGGTGGAGGTGCCTTGCTCTTGTCGTTGAGGTCGGAAATGATGGTTGTTGTTGTTAATAATAGCAAGTGGTAGGGGTGGTGGTGGTGGAAGTCCTTCTAACGGTGGTAATAATCCAAGTAATCCTGTGCCCTGTTCTTGACGTTGTGCTCTCCCAGACTGAATTTCATCTTGAGGCGTAAATGGAGGGAATTGTTGTTGGTGCAATGGTTGTTGTGGTAGTGGAGTTAAACGGAAATTGTTGAATGTTGATTGAAATGCATTTACTTGTGGTTGTATTGTGGTTAAAGGCAAACGATTATTAGGATTGATGTTGTTATTATTGTTATTGTTGTTATTGTTGTTATTATTGTTAGTCAGTGAAGGAAAAGGTCGTTCAATGCTTGATTGAATTGGATTAAATTTTGCTCGATTAAGTTGTTGTTGTTGAAGACGACGTTGCTCTTCGAGCAACAAACTTTGTTGTCTCCGATGTTCCTCTTGATAAATTCGATATTGTTCTTGTTGTTGTTGACGATGAGCCTGTTGTAATCGTACTAATTCCGCTTCCAGTTGTCGAGTCTTTTGCTCCAATTCCTGCTCTCGAGTTTGTGGAGCTAAGCTGGTTTGCGTTGTTGTTGACTGACTGTTCTGTCGTAATTTGAACAACGGTTCTACACTTTGCGGTTGGCCACGTTCATCTTGTTTCACAGTGAAAGCGGCAACCAACGGCGCCTGAAATATACTCACTTCAGTACCATTGCCCTCAGCTTTTTTACCCGTTGCGGACTTTTGGGTGGTACTGATTGTATTGGACTCGATGGCATTTGCTTCGGGATCGGTATCAGGTACATGCAACGGTTGATGTAGAGCTTCAGGATGTTCAAACGAGACAGTCTTCCCCCCCTTACGAACTGGAACTTTGAATTGATCCAATTTAATGAATCCATTCTCATCTAGTTCATATTTTGGCGGAGCTGGTGTTGTAGTCGTGGTAGTTGTTGTTGTTGGAGGTGGTGGAGGAGGCGGAGGGGTTGGCGGCGGAGTATACACCACCTCTGAATTCACATTTGTATGTTGTTCTTCATCACTGTTGTAATTATTAGTATTGTGTTCAATTTCAGAATAATTCAAAGGATCTTCTTCAGGAATCTAAAAATAAAAAAAATAATTTATTTGTTTTTGTTTTTTTTTATTGTAATTTGTAAATGGTTGTAGTGAATACATACAAACAAATAAAATAATTTTAATAATTATGCTATATTAATAAATTCATTTCATAATTTACTATTCTCTATTACCAATTGTATTTGTAAGGAATTTCATTATAAAATATTGATTAAAATAAAAATAAAAATATCTGTGCGTGTTATATTTATTGTATTACCTCTTGGTGAGACAGATCGTCGACATTGCCTTCGTGTAGGGTTTCTTTTTCGAGTTGTTCCAACGCCCTCAGCAATGCACGTCTAAGAACAGGATCTAGCGTCAAAGGTGGCGGCTCCGGAATTTCATTATCATCATCATGATTGTCTTGAGCGTTGATCGTTGTTATTAGAAACACCCCCACAATTAAAAGCACCACCTGCAACCACCATAAATAAAAAATATAAACATTACTATAATAATAATAATAAGATTTTTAAATTATTTTTTAATTTATTTAATTTATTTATGTATGCTACAAGGGAATTTTTTTCAAAATTAGTTTTTTATTGTTTTTTTTTTTTTGGGGGGGGGGATTACAAATGCAAGAGAAAGCAACAATAAAGATTAAAATAGTTTTGAAAAGATACTTGTTTCTTTTCAATTGGGTTCAATTTATGATTGAGCGGTGTCTTTCCAATTTAGTAAAACTGCCTGAGAGGATCGCGCTGTCTTCTTTCTCACAATCAATGAGTGACCTACCTACCTTCCATTCACATTCTCATATATCGGACCAACTCCAAATTGGATAACAACTAAACTTAATTTTACATTCAAAATAAATAAATTAATAAATAAATAAAAAATATTAATAGATTAAATATATCATATTTCAATCAATAATTTTATTTTTTAAAACAAGATGCTAAATTCCGAACAATGTCATTAATATATATAAAACATACTTAAATAATAATAGTTTTTATATTTACAAATAGAATTAATAAACCATTTATTATTTTTTGTAAGAATTCCATAGCTCTTTTTAAACTAATATTTTCCCTATCAAATAATTGATATTCATAATTTGTTTCATTCTATTATATATTAGAGACTTCTGATTTTCCTGATTTGAATACAAATTATCTTATAAATATAATAGATTTATTGGCTAAATGCCACAAATTCTGCCATAAAATAAAATATTGAACAATAAATCACACAAGGGCAGGTAAATCTAATTCTCAAACACACTTTGAGAATTCATTAAAAATTAAATAATTATAAAATGAATGAATTTTAATATCTAATAAATTCATCCTATAATAATAATTCTTATAATTGGGTTGGCAATTTTAAGAAAATAAAAGACAATTTTTTCATGGAACTAAATAACTTTATTCTGTAATGTATTGTCCATTTTGATCAATGACCTTTTGCCAGTTTTCAGGCAGCATCATAATTCCACATTCATAAAACTTCTGGTTTTTATTACCAAAAACCGAATCATGTACGATTTAACATCATCATCATTATTAAAATTTTTACCATTCAAGGAGTTTTGTAAAGATCGAAACAAAAACTAATCAGATGGTGCAAGGACAGGACTATAGAGTGGATGTGGCAAAACAACCCAACCAAGCTCCAATAATTTTTGCCGACTGACCAAAGATGTGTGTGGCCTTGCATTGTCATGATGGAATACAACGCCTTTCCGATTTGTCAATTCAGGCCGCTTTTCTTCAACTGCATTTTTTAATTTCGTTAGATGTTCAATGTAGACAACAGAATGATCGTTCTGTTGGGTAGTAAGAGTTCATGGTAGACAATTTAGACCTATCTATCTATCTATCTCTGTGGCTCTACGGAACTCGAAAGTTCTTGGCCACAGCAACCGCACTTCTCCAAGTATCCCTATCCTGAGTCACAACCCTCCAATCCCTACCCACTTCCATCTCTCTCACGTCCCTTCGTACATTGTCTACCCACCGCGTCCGTGGTCTTCCAAGCGGGCGTTTCCCAATCGGTCTCCCCACCAATATAATATTTTTCGCCATTCTTTCCTCTCCCATTCTAGCCACGTGCCGTGCTCATCGCAGCCTTCTTGATTTTATAATCCTAACTATGTCTGGAGATGCATAGAGATCATGTAATTCCTCGTTATGCAGTTTTTATTATTAAATCAATAAAATAAATATATTTATATTTATTTATAGGGTGGAATAAAGGTCAGTCAGCGTATACGATTTATTCAAAAGATTATATTTTTGCTCTATTTAATGTGTGTAATTGAATGAAAAATGAATATATCATTGAATATGAAAATATAAATTATTTAAAAAATATTAGAATCCGTCCCACCAACTGAATACGTAAATGACAAGCATGCCAATTAACCTTTTAACCTGAAATTCAATCGCTTTTCCTCTTTTTTTTTTCTTTTCTTCTTCAACGTCCTCTTATATTTACTATATATTGTTCTATGATACTTATAATTTTGCATGTCAATCATCATTTATTTATTTGTTCATTCTGATGTCTGATTAAATATTTATTTTTTGAAATATGTTAAGAGAGACGGACACACCTACAATAACAAACAAGATTTACACAAATAATTCTATATATATATATAATTAAATACAATTCAAATACTATAATTTTTAAAGTTTAATTTTTCTATTATTATTATTTTTTATTTTTATTTTTTTATTTTTAATAATAATAAAATAAAATAAATGTTTAAAATAAATTCTTAAATTTCAAAAGAAAGAGAGAGTAAAACGTTGGTAAGAGAGAGAGAGAGGAGACACCTTGGGAAGTAAAATTACTAATCAATTATTCTTCATTAAATGAATGATACACCCGATGAGTTTAAATATCTTGGTGGCTGCTGCTGCAGGTGCTGTTTTTGGATGGCTCTTGTGTTTTATCTCCATCCTTTAAGAGTATTACGCTTTCACTGAAACGCAAAGGTCAACAGCGAAAGTTCTATTTGGGGTCGGCGACTTCTCATCGTTTGCCTCTCACCTGTATTGTTTCAATCCCATTTGGAAGTGCTAAATTCTCCTTTTATGACTCATATAATTATCTAAATAGTATATACTAGTATAATAAACATTTATTTTTAATTATTTTTAAAGAGAACTCCAATACAACCGTAATTGAAATATTTTTAAATTTTAAAATTTAAAAATATTCAAATCTACACTCTTTAGATCAATTGTCTATAAAATTCATTTTAAGAAATTTTGGTAATTGTTTAGTCTAACTGATGTATCATGGATTTGGATAAAACTTTACCTGTGGATTCCTTTTTTTTGATTTCAAACAAACTTTCCTTAAGCAGTATGTGGCGGTCGCTTCTTTTTTACGAAATAAAAACTATTAAAGTTTGACAGATAAACTAGTTATGAATTTTTATTGACTAATTCACTAATTATTAACTTATTTACTAAGGAAAATTATTTAATTAATTATTTTTTTAATTTTCTTATATCCAAACCGAACTGAAAAAAACCCAGAAAATTTGTAGGCACCTCTGGTGGTCAAATAATAAAACATATTATCTAATTAGAATATCAATGGATTTATATGCAAACTTTAATAATTTTTATTTTGTAAACTAGAAGCGACCGCAACATACTGCTTAAGGAAAGTTTGTTTGAAATAAAATTAGTAATCCACTGGTAAAGTTTTATTCAAATCCATGATATATCAGTTAGACTGAATAATTACCCTTTATAAGATATTTTAAAATAATCAACCTTTGGGAAATAGGAGAAGTCGACGGTATAGGATCTTAGGAATATAGGAATGTAGGTTTGGTTGCATAATCCTCAGGCTATTTATAATGAATGATTAATTGCTTATCATCATACGAAAAGTTGTCGCCAAACTTAGAAAGTTTATGGGATTCTAACTAAAGATAAAAACCAATTTATTTTATTTATTATTTTAAATCTGACATTTTTTGATTTCTTAAAAATTCTTTACATTTCTATTAATATGAATATTAATTTTAATTAAACTAAAGGAAATAATAATGTGATTGACTCTCTTAAATAAGTAAGTCTTTTAATTAATTTCTAAGCAATCAACTTCAAAATTTGTTATAAGAATCATAAATTTTCAATATTGTATAATAAAATTATTTTAATATTAATATTTAGTTTTTAGTTTTTAGAAATTAAACCTTAGAGAATATTCTTTACTTTTTAAAATCGTCATCGTCAGTAGAATCAATTGATGTGAATGGATCAAGAATATTTTTACTATCTCGCCAGATAGTATTGCGATCATGAAAATTTTCGATGTTGAGATTTTGATGTTTTTATACGTTTTGAAGGTTCCTGAATCATTTTCACTAAGGTTGAGAAAAATGTCTGTGTGTGTGTGTGTGTGTGTGTGTGTGTGTGTATGTAGACAAGATTACGCAAAAACGGTTTGAGCTAGAATGATGAAATTTGGTACATGGACATTATTCAAAATTCATAGTTTTCTATCAACTTTTGAGATATGTAGCTCAACCGGAAGAGGGTCATTACCTACAACGTTTTGATTTTTTTTACTCTAAAGTGACCGTAAAAATAAAAATATATGTTTGATAATTTTTCACATGATTAATAATTGTATAAAACTGCTATATATAGAATTTCAGCTTGAATGAATTGCTGAAAGTACCAGAATTAATTTTTTAACACTGCAAATCTCACGCGCCAACACGTGCCATGGTGCCATCAATTAAAAGCCAAACATGCGCTGGTTTAATATTTATTATTTATAATTTATAATTAATTAAATTTAATTTAAATATAATATATTATGTTATTTAATCCAATTCAAATTGCGAGATAGTCGAGTGGAGACACTCCAGCTAATTTCCATCAGCTTTTAAAACTGTATATTTCTGCTTAATGAAAATTGATTTTAACGAAAACAGTTTTTTAACAAATTTTTATAAAAATTAATTCATTTCTTTAAAAATAAACCTCAAACATAAAATAATTTATAAAATAATAATTTGACCATTTTACTTTCCTATCTATTACTGAATTATTGAATATAATAATTCTTTCTTTTATTTCAATAAAAAACAAAAAGAAAATAATATTCATCGTTTATTGAGCCCTGTTATTTTTTTTAAAAAAATATTACGGAAAAATTGCTGATTATTAAGATTATTAAAAATGTATCTAAATGTATATACATACAAATTCATTTCCTCATTTATGTTTTCACTTTATCATCACTTACGATTTTTTTATTTATTTTTTCTTAAGATAAATTGAATTTACGTGATCTCAAATCTACAATATCATGTCTTGTTGTTGTTTTGTTTTTTGTAATTATACTTTAATATCTTTTCATATCAAAGATTGATAAACAATTTTATATCCATCATTGTAATTATTTAAGTAATCTTGAAAAACAATTACATTTACGAATAATTTAAAATTGTTTAATAAATGCTTTTATCTACATTTATCGATATCACTAGGTACACCCTTTAAGAAATCGACACTTTAAATAATAGGTATTAAATAAATTTTCTTTTTTAAAACTTTTACTTTAGGCTTAATTCTTCATAGTCATATGGTTGTCCTAAACTTTTTTGTGTCGTAGACCCCTTGCCATGTTTTTAGATTTTGGGTAGATCCCCTAAATTGATTTTGATTTTTTATAAAAAAAATTTACCCTTTTTTTAGAGCCTTATTGAAAAATCAAAAATGTTTTAAGAGCCATGTCGTAAAAACGATTTACCTTTTTTAGACCCCCATAGACCCCCATATTCATTTCATGGACCCCCAAATTTGTTATTAAGGGTCGAAATAGACCACTTTGGTTGTTTTAATTTTATAAAATATCTCAAGTCTCAAACTTTACGCATTTCCCTAAATTTAATTATAATAAAAAATATTCAATAAATGATAAATGATAATAAAAAAACGAATATCATAATAAATTAGATATTGATAAATTTATAAAAAAAAAATACTTATTTGAATCATATATACACTCTTCGTATATTTGTATAATTATTATAACCTATATATATTCAATTTTTTTATACAAATTTTGAAAATTAGGTGTCTCATGTAAGGAATGTGTTATAATCCATTACATCAGGGGTTCTCAACCTTTCAGGCTCTGCGCTCCCTTAGAACACTGATATAGTCACGCCCCCCTGTTTCAGAGTATCGTAAAATCATTTCTTCATTTTTACCGACCGACGATAGTAAGGGAGGTATTTTTTTCACACCAAATTTCACATGTGAAGATTTTTACATATCTCCACGAATCATGCACTTTATTAACAGAAAAAAGTATTTTTAGCATGATGTCTGTCCGTCCGTATAGATGTGTACAGCCTGAACGGCTCAACCGATTTTGATGAAATTTGGTATATTTACTTAATGCATCAGTGGGATGAATTGATCAACTTTTGGTGCAAATCCGGAAACCGGAAGTGGTAGTATTAGCGATTGACGATAGGAAGGGAAGGGTTATTTTCACACCAAATTTCACATGAGGAGATTTTTTACATATCATCACGAATCATTCACTTTGCATTGGTTTTTTTACTCGAGAAAAATCATATTTATTAGTTTTTTCTTGATTTAAAATTATATGACGTCATTCAGTCATTCATGACGTCACAGCCTGGTCTTGCATATATATTATAAATAAAATAAAATTAAAAATATTTATGTCCATATCTGTTTTTTATTACATTAATAGATATATTAAAATTATTTGAAATTGTTTCTGTAGCTGGAAATTAATTTACTTCAAACCGTCGGTCGGTTCGGACCTGGCCACAGGTCAACTTATTTTATAACCATTTTGAAAAAAATTGAAAAAATATCGGAAATGTTCTAAAAGTTTGGCCTGAAAATCATCTAACCTTTTTTTTTTACGGCAAAATTTTAAAATGCTCGCGCCCCCACATCATATACAATAAAATATTTAATTAATTTAGTGAATAAAATAAAAAATAAATAAGAACACTAAAATGAAATAAATGTTATAATATACTGATTTAAATAAAATAAATGAAAACCTATTAAAAACAGACTTTCATTCAAATACTATGTATCACATTAAGGATACAGGGTGGCAGAGCGCCGAAAATGGTCTGAGCATCTAGTATTATTTATAATCGGTGATGTATTGGTGAAATAAGAAGTAAGGGAACGCATAGTGGAAGCAAAAAAAGTCCTATTTTCAGCAAACTATTTTTTCCATATAAGTTTTTATTTTTTCTTATTCTTACTATACAAAATATTTACAACACAAAAAAAAAAAAAAAAGAAATTCTAACAGTAAATTTAAGTGGGAGTTGTCGGGACATGAAGAAGTACTGGAACGCGTTCCGGTTCTGAAAAAAGGTAAGGGAACGTCGTTCCCCCGCGTTCCCCTCCCAATACACCACTGTTTATAATTAAAAACTCTATAAGAATTTGTCTTAATAACGTTAGATTATAGTTTATTATCGTATGTTTTCTCAAATCTAAACATAGAAGTTTTTCTTTTTTTACTATTTATCTTGTAATTGCTCTTTCTTCTTATATTCATCAATTTTAGATCTATTTAATTAACAAATAAATTAATATATTATTTATTGACATTTATGATTAAAGAAGATAAAAGCTTTTGAATTATTACAAGAATAATATCAAATTATAAAATAGAAATGAATAGATATAAAAAATAATATAATATATTTTACTGTCAATAAAATAACATGTGAAATTTTTTTGATAATAGGTGTATTTCGTGATTGACATCATTTAATGGAAATATATTTAGTTTTTACAAGAATAATAATAAGTCTGTAAAATCACGAGCTTTATAATTGTAGCTCGGGACTTGAGAAAAAAAATGAATTTCTCTCGCTATATAAATTAATAATTGAAACGTTTTATTTACTCTGAATTAAATTAGCCTTCAAGTTAATTAAATTATCAATTTTATATACTATTTAGATGTCTATATTAATTTTTTTTTCTTTAAATTATTAAGAATCATAGTAATTATTTATGTAGATGTTCATTTTTTCTATCTGGCCAGAGATAGTATTGCGATCACGAAAATTTTCGATGTCGAGGTTTTGATGTTTTTATACGTTTTTTGAAGGTTCGTGAATCATTTTCACTAAGGTTGAGAAAAATATCTGTGTGTGTATACGTGTGTATGTATGTAGATAAGGTTACGCAAAAACGGTTTGAGCTAGAATCATGAAATTTGCATTACTGGCATTATTCAAAATTATTAGTTTTCTATCAACTTTTAAGGAATGTAATTCAACCGGAAGAGGGTCATTACCTACAACGTTTTATTTTTTTTTACCTCTAAAGTGACCGTAAAAATAAAGATATATGTTTGATAATTTTTCATATGATTAAAGATTGTATAAAACTTCTATATAGAGAATTTCAGATTGAATAAATGGCTGAAAGAACCACAATTAATTTTTTAACACAGCAAATCACGCGCCAGCATGTGACGTGGTGCCATCAACAAAGGGCCAAAAACGCGCTGGTTTAATAAATATTATTTATTAATTTTAATTTATAATATATTAAATTTAATTTAAATATATTATATGTTATTTAATCCAATTCAAATTGAGAGATAATCGAGTGGAGACACTCCAGCTTATTATTATTAAAATTTCTATTTTAAATTAAGAAAAACCTGACAAAGATTATTACTATCTCGCCAGAGATAGTATTGCGATCATGAAAATTTTCGATGTTGAGATTTTGATGTTTTTATACGTTTTGAAGGTTCCTGAATCATTTTCACTAAGGTTGAGAAAAATGTCTGTGTGTGTGTATGTGTGTGTGTATGTGTGTATGTGTGTATGTGTGTATGTATGTAGGCAAGATTACGCAAAAACGGTTTGAGCTAGAATGATGAAATTTGGTACATGGACATTATTCAAAATTCATAGTTTTCTATCAACTTTTGAGAAATGTAGCTCAACCGGAAGAGGGTCATTACCTACAACGTTTTGATTTTTTTTCCTCTAAAGTGACCGTAAAAATAAAGATATATGTTTGATAATTTTTCACATGATTAATAATTATATAAAACTGCTATATATAGAATTTCAGCTTGATTGATTCGCTGAAATTACCAGAATTAATTTTTTAACACTGAAAATCTCACGCGTCAACACGTGACGTGGTGCCATCAACAAAAAGCCAAACATGCGCTGGTTTAATATTTATTATTTATTATTTATAATTTATAATTAATTAAATTTAATTTAAATATAATATATTATGTTATTTAATCCAATTCAAATTGCGAGATAGTCGAGTGGAGACACTCCAGCTAATTTTTTCTTAGGCTGAAACCAATACAAATCGATTTTTCTTTATAAAAATTATCTATAGTGTGTGAATTTCTTAAAAAAAAACCTTCGCAAGCGTGGTTTAATATTTCAAAATTACAAATATATGTTTATGGTCTGTGATACATACTAGTATATTCATTTTGCTAGTATAATAGGATAAGATAAGATAAGTCGTCACCCAAATTGGGGGTTATATATTTATACTATTATACATGCAAAATATCATGGTTGAATGATTATTTATTAAAAGGGTATAAATTTTTGCAAATTTTAATAAAAAGTTGTTGGTTACTTCAATAAAAGAAAAAAGATTCTTTAAAATTTTCTAAATAAATGTCAACGAACCAGTGTCAATTTGTTTTTATCCATTGTAATTATAAAATATGACAGAATAGAACTACACCCAAAACTTGATGCATATATTATTTTATTATTATTTATAACATCTATATATCATGATATAAAGTTATTCTTCTTTGTGTGATAATGATTGAGTGGGTTGTGAAGTGGTATTCAAGTTAAAGAGAAAATGAGATGAATACTTTCTCTCAGTGAAAAAAAAATGAAATCTTCTATAATATGCATAAAATATATAAATAATACTATTTATTTTTCAATTATTCACTTAAAATAAATTGTTTATATATCCTTAATAACTCAATATAAAGATATTAATAGTATTTATCATTAGGAAAATACAGAAAAAAATTTGTAGTTTTTACTTAATAATGAAAACAAAATTTATTTGTTATCTACTACAAAGCTCTAAGATACACAATTTTATATACTTATACTTTAACACACAATCAATGTTATATATTATTTATTTTTGTGATATTCTTAAAATTTATATAACATATTTTTTTAAAAACCAATTAAAAATTTATTTAATTTTTATTTTGCCTAAAACCGATTTGATCAGATACAAATTATAATTGTTAGAAATAAAATTTCATTCATTTTATAAAAAAAAAATAAGCAGGAGTGTCTCCAATCGACTATCTTGCAATTTAAATTGGATTAGTTAACATAATATATTATATTTAAATTAAATTAAATATTAAAATTAATAAATAATATTTATTAAACCTGCGCATGTTTGGCTCTTTGTTGATGGTACCACGTCACGTGTTGGCGCGTGAGATTTGCAGTGTCAAAAAATTAATTCTGGTACTTTCAGCTATTCAATCAAGCTGGAATTCTATATATAGCAGTTTTATAAGATTTTTAATCGTGTGAAAAACTATCAAACATATATCTTTATTTTTACGGTCACTTTAGAAGAAAAAAAATCAAAACGTTGTAAGTAATGACACTCTTCCGGTTGAGCTACATTTCTCAAAAGTTTATATAAAACTTGAATAATGCCAGTATACGAAATTTCATGATTCTAGTTCAAACCGTTTTTGCGTAATCTTGTCTACATACATACACACAGACACACACATATACACACACACACAGGCATTTTTCTCAACCTTAGTGAAGATGATTCAGGAACCTTCAAAGCGTATAAAAACATCAAAATCTCGACATTGAAAATTTTCGTGATCGCAATACTATCTCTGGCGAGATAGTAATACATTAAATTTATAAGTGATAATAATTTTGACAATAATTCAATAAAACAGTGTTGTACTTAAAAATTTGGTTATAGATTTTTTTTTATTTGATATTTCTTGGTATTTTAATTAAAATTAATTAATTAATAATTATTCAAAGTTCAGTGGGATCTGATTATTATTTCTTAGTGATTTATATTTAGATAATATTATTATATGAATAGGAGGTATATTAAATAAATATTCTAAGGAAAGTATTATATCTAGATCCCCATTCAATTTAGTTATTTCTTATTTTGATTAAATTGTATATTTTAGTCGATCTTTGCAATTATTTAGAATGGTTAAATTTAATTATCTCTTTGAACAGTTTCATATTTTTTCATATCTATTTATATTTATAATATTGTATATAATTACTATCACGCCAGAGATAGTATTGATCACGAAAATTTTTGATGTTGAGATTTTGTTGTTTTTATAAGTTTTGAAGTTTCCTGAATCATTTTCACTAAGGTTGAGAAAAATGTCTGTCTCTGTCTGTGTGGGTGTGTGTTTGTATATGTGTGTATGTATATAGACAAGATTACGCAAAAACGGTTTGAGCTAGAATCATGAAATTTGGTACATGGACATTATTCACAATTCGTAGTTTTCTATCAACTTCTGAGAAATGTAGCTCAACCGGAAGAGGGTCATTATCTACAACGTTTTGATTTTTTTCCTCTAAACTGACCGTAAAAATCAAGATATATGTTTGATAATGTTTCACATGATTAAAAATTGTATAAAACTGCTATATATAGAATTTCAGCTTGATTTAATCACTTTTTGACACTGCAAATCTCACGCGCCAACACGTGATCTGGTGTCATCAACAAAGAGCCAAACATGCGCTGATTTAATAAATATTATCTATTAATTTTAATTTATAATTTATTAATTAAATTTAATTTAAATATAATATATTATGTTATCTAATCCAATTCAAATTGCGAGATAGTCGAGTGGAGACACTCCAGCTAATTTTTTCTTTAAAGTAATTTATTCATTTTTGTTCTATTTTTTTTTCCTTTACTAAAATGTAAGAAAAAATTTAGTTGAAATTTGAGACTTTTTGTTGTGTAAAACAATAGTTCATCAGCTGGACTCATTCAATTTCTCTTTGCCTTCACCTTCTTATACTGTCCCATTGGATCTGATTAAAGTGGGTCAAAGGGTGAAATGTCTAAAAAGAAATTGGTAGCTCATTTATTTATTTAAAAGACTTTTCGACATTATATGTTATACCATTTGATGTACATATATTTAAAAAAAAGTTTTTATATAAATTATAAATAAATTTAACTTATTTATGTTTTTATTTTAAATAAATGATAAATTAAAATTTTTATATGAGTTGAAAGGTACTTTTACTTTATAAAACTATTTTCTAAATATCATTTATATCAGTAAAAATTTAATTTATATATAAATATAAAGGAGAAACTTGTAATATAAGTATCATAATATTTAATTGTAAATTTATTATACTAAAACTAAGTTATCTCATTGTATTATCTTTCTAATGGTATATGAACAAACCTCCGACTTTTGTTGCTATGTATAATTAATTCTAAATGTGTACATATATTATATAGGAAGATAATGTGGTACTTGGAATGCTTGGTTTCGCGCTCGCTTGAAACTTTTACATGTTTGTACATTTGATATTTTCTTCCTATAGGTGCCACAGGGTAGGGGGCATCGTAGCTGGCTCGCTTATCGTGGTCCCGGATTCAAGACCCGGAGGGGAATTTCTCTAGCTGGGGTCTATGGGACAGAGTCAACCCAAAATTGTGAAGTTACTTGATAAAAAGTAGCCTCTCTGATCAAGAAAATCAAGGTAAAGGTTGATAGGACCCGTTCTACTGATCTTAGGACATCTCATTGATGTAACCGGCTTGATTGGCGTTGTTCTTGCGTGGACGTACAAAAGTCAGAAGTTTTTTTTTTTATTAAAAAAAATTATTTAATCATTTTGACATTATATTATTTAAATTCAAATTAACATAAAAATCAAAAATAAAATATATTATTATATAGAATAACAATATTATTGTTTTTCTTGAATAATCGTTAGACATAATGACAAATTTATTTTTATCCATGTCATTCATTCTTTATCTAGAATCTAAGAAATACTTCATTGATGTCTCTCTGAATTTATCATTAATCATTTATAGTGTTTTTATACATATAGAATAGAGAATTTCTTACTGATTGATGGACGTAATCTTACTTCATGAGGACATCAAAGTCAAATTTGTTTTTATTTTCTTTTTTCTATGAAAATTGTTCATATATATATATATATATATATATAAACATGTGGAATTTAACCTTCTAGAAATATCAACTTCTTTAAATGGATACTATATTATTAAGTAAATAACAATCAATGACCTAAATATGTATATTTCTATTTAAAAATTAATATGAAAAGGAATTTAAATTTTCTATAGGCTTAAGTCGTCATCTCATAATTAACACAATTTTTATATTTTTTAGACCACCCCCCAATTAAAATAAGTCACAAAATCTATTTTTACCGACCGACGATAGTAAGGGAGGTATTTTTTTCACACCAAGTTTCACATGTGGAGATTTGTAAAAATCTCCACGAATCATGCATTTTGTTAACAGAAAAGAGTATTTTATCATGATGTCTGTCCGTCCGTCCGTCTGTCCGTCCGTATAGATGTGTACAGCTTGAACGGATCAACAGATTTTGATGAAATTTGGTATATTTACATAATGCATCAGTATAATGAATTGATCAACTTTTGGTTTATATCCGGAAACCGGAAGTGGTAGTATTACCGATCGACGATAGGAAGGGAAGGGTTATTTTCACATGAGATTTTTTACATATCTTCACGAATAATGCACTTTATATTGGTTTTATCCTCGGGGAAAATCATCTTCATTAGTTTTTTCTTAATTTTAAATTATATGACGTCACCCAGCCCTTCATGGCGTTACAGCCAGCTTCTCCTTATATATTATAAATAAAATAAAAGTAAAAATATTTATGTTATATCCATATCTGTTTTTTAATGCATTAATAGATAAATTTAAATTATTTGAAATTGTTTCTTTAGCTGGAAATTAATTTATTTCAAGCCGTCGGTCAGTTCTGCGCCTGGCCACAGGTCAACTTATTCTTTTCTCATAATATAATACTGACATTTTGTTTTTTTCAATCACTAGGTACATCATTTCTTTTTCTTTTTAAATCATGAATTGTTCCCGATTAAATAAAACACAATTTAGAAATCTTTTTGTTTTGTTTTTTTGAAACATCACGTACTACGAATGTGACTTGTCCCAAGAGATTATTACTCTTCCCTTAAAATGATGAAACTATTCCATGATTGATACTCGTGGATGGATAAATTATTTTTTTATTTCCTTCCATTTCCGTATTTTTTTTCTGCCTTTAAAATCCTTTGTCTTTTTGAATGGACATTTTAATTTTTTTAGATTTTCGACTCCTCCTCCAGATTGAGTTAAATTAGATACATTAGAGAAGTAGTTTTTAAATAAAAATTTCTTATTTACATTATAAATATAACTATAATTACCTACGATTTATTACTTTTCTATTGACATATATATATATATATATATAAAATCAAATAAACTATTACCTACTTAATAAGAATGTAATTTTTCTAAAGAAAATATATATTTTATTATTATTGTAATTATTCAATTAATTCTCTATTTAAAATAATAAATATTGATAATATTACCTATATATAAATGTATAAGTATTTATATATGTAGCAAATTTATTGATTTATTGATCATTTATTGATTATTATAATAAATATTGAAGAGAAAGTAAAAAGATACCTAGTTAAATTATAAATCACAGTTTGATGAATATAAAACCATTTAGAGAGCAAGAAAATTGAATCTAATCCAAAATAGAAGTATGGAAATTGCCTTTCAATTGATGATTACCATATGAGTATAAAATAATGTAAATGTTTAAATAAAAAAAAAGATTCACTTAATAGAATACCAATTGATAATAAATTATGCGGAAAAGATTACCTAACTATGATTTGAAAAAACAATATTTTGTTTTCTTTTTTTATATTATTTTAAAAACCGATTATTTATTTATTATTGAACGCGTATTTGTTGAATTATATAGTATGAATATA
The DNA here is from genome assembly GCA_963082975.1 of Labia minor. NCBI lineage: Eukaryota > Metazoa > Arthropoda > Insecta > Dermaptera > Spongiphoridae > Labia > Labia minor. Next base: position 11,159,672 of record OY720347.1, on the reverse strand, counting down.
TATTATGAATCATTTTTGATATTTTCTTATTAATATATATATATATGTATACATATATATATATATATATATATATATGGTGTACTTGTATTAAATTAATGAAATTAATTTGAAACATTCTATAAAACATATATATATATATATATATATATATATATATATATATGTTGGTTTAGGTTTTTTTGGGATTCTGGGTCTTAGTCTGTGTGATCAAGGGTTAATAGCGGGTGTGGAGCTCTGAAGAATCCTGGGCAATCCTGGCTCTGGCACACGTCCGTACCGGACACTAACCCGAGCAACGCAGTGAGTACAAAACCATCCACCCTCTCTACCCAAAATCCCAATATTAACCCTCATTGGCCCTCTATCACAACACAAATAATAAGAGATTTTTATTTTAAAAATTTAGCTATTAACCATGTAATCTTTTGTTGTATGGTTGTATAATCAGTATAGAATATCTAGGCCAATAATTATAACAGGGGGCCAATAACTGTATTTTTTAGGATTTTTTTAAAAGGTGCTTATTGAAAATGTCATGAGAAAATGATTATTTTTATTCATCAAAATGCTCATAGTATCTATGTTCTGCAAACCTAATTTGTCACAGATTGTTCCGCAATTTGCCTAGATATGCATTAAAAACTGGTGAATTGTTTAAGGGGGCCAACTTCTGTATGCTTTACCCTATATGGTATAGATATTTTTACTTTCTATTTTATTTATATATATATATATATATATATATGTGGCGAGCAGATAAAATAAAAAGAAAGTAAAAAAATCTGGAGTGTCTCCAATCGAGTATCCCGCAAATTTGAATTGGTTAATCAAGCTTTTTTCTATATTTGAAAATTAATTAAAATTTTATTCTATCCGATCATAGGATTTAAGGTTTTTTAACATAATTTTCACTGACAACATTTTATTGAAAGAAGACTTTGGCTTAATACTATATATTTTTGTTAGTTGCGCAAATTTATGAAATAGCATTTGTTTTCAAGTGCTTTTAGCTGCATTTAACTTTTATCATAGTTTTGATGTAAATTAAATATTTTACTAGGTAGTCGACGGGGACGCAGCAATTGAATTGTTGATGACACCACTTGCTGGCGCGTGTTTGGCAGTCAAAGTTAAAAAATTAAAAAAATTAATTCCGGTACTTTCAGTAATTCAAACAAGCTGCAATTTTATATATAGCAGTTTGATACAATTTTTAATCATGTGAAAAACTATCAAACATATATCTTTATTTTTACGGTCACTTTAGAGGAAATGATTATCAAAACGTTGTAGGTGATGACCCTGTTCCGGTTGAGCTACATTTCTCAAATAGTAAAATACGAATTTTGATTAATGTCCGTATACCAGATTTCATTATTCCAGCTAAAACCGTTTTTGCGTAATCTTGTCTACATATACACACACACAGACATTTTTCTCGACAATAATGCAAATGACTCAGGGACCTTCAAATCTCTGGCGAGATAGTAAAAATAATAAAATTTTCAACAAATACAAACGGTGTTATAATATATTTTGTTCAATACCCTTTCTTATTTACGTTAACCTCCTCATCTATTTACATATAAATCTAAAATAATTAAAAAATTATTTATTAATTAATAAATAGCTATTTAATTTGAATTTTCAATTATTTTATAAGAATATAAGAAACATTTTTAAAATTTAATTTATTATTAAAACCCAATGTAAAGCTTGTCACAAGAAAATTGGTTCAAATACACCAGTGATTCTCAACCACTGTGCCGCGGCACTTTAGTGTGCCGCGAGTTTAGGCTCTTAAACTTTTTATTCTAAATTTTTTCAATTTGGTTCTAAAAAAAGGTTAAACCGTTTTTGGGACTACTTTTTTTCAATATGGTAAACTTTTACGTTTATCTTTTTCTTTGTGTGCCGCCAAATTTTTAAACCGTTAAAAGTGTGCCGCGGTAAAAAAAAGGATGAGAATCACTGAAGTAGACCTTGACTGAGAAAGTTAATGTTTTTTTTTTCTTATAACAAATCTTATTCTGTTATTTTTTCTAATATTTTCAATTTCTTATCTCTTAGATATATAATAGAACTTAACAGATGTATATATTTTTTATAAATACATTCCAGATGTGCAGAAAGTGTCATTGACCTTTGAAAACTCACAGCAATGACACTTTTTTTTCTTTTTAAAATCAAATCATATCATTTAAACATTGTCATGATCAAAATGAAAATGATGTTTATTCATGATAGAAATTATTAATGATTACTTGACTGAATAAAATAATAATTTGTTTAATTTTTGCAAATTCATTCATTGAAAGCAAAATACTGCACTTTACATTCGCCTAGGATTCGATTAATTATATTATCTTAGTTTGAACACTTTATTATCATAGATTATTTCATGATATTCTATTAAATATGGTTATTAGAATATTATATATGTATTTTCTTTATATGATACATGATAATTGGAGATTTTATTTTTTGTTTTTTTGTTTTGGTAGGGGAAGGGAAAGGGCATTAAGTTATGTTGGCTAATTGACTTTTGACCTTTGAACTTCATCTGCGTGATGAATTAAGGTACACGATTCAGGTAACTCAGCGTTTAATCGACTACTTCAGAAACTTCTTTCATGACGACTTCTTCTGAAGCTATTTCATGTCACAATCAGCCTTATTCAGCAGTCAAAACTTCAATTCATTCAACTATACTAAGTAATTCATTAGTATTTTTTTGTGCATCGGTCTATAATACAAGTTTCTAATCCATTATTTAATTTAAAAGTTATATATTAATTGATAATAAATACAAAATTGTAATATTTTATGATAGGTTTTGCAAATTTCTTTATCCTACTTCAACTGTTTTACAAATAATATTTCTTATAAATATTCATATAATAAAATTGGTTTGAGATTTGTCCTAAGTAGAAACAATAGGAAAAATATATTCATTCAAATAACTACTGACTTTGATTCACTTGATCAAATAATATATAATTTGTATAATTTTTAAATCAAATACGAGGTGTGTTCAAAAGAAAAGGTGAATTTTGAATTATTTCGAAAAGTATTTATTTATTCATCAATATCCATTTTGTCCTATTCAAAGTAATTCCTCTCAGATATAAGCCAGTGCTTCTTCCAATCCTTTAATTTGTCTCTTTAGTTTTGGGAATAGAAAAAAAGGGAGCTAAATCTGGTGAATACGGTGGTTGAGGCATGGTTAGGGTGTTGTTTTTGTCAAAAAAATCACGAACAAGCAATGATGTGTGAGCTGGTACATTATCGTGATGCAGCAGAATCCATGATTTGTTTTTCCACAATTCCGATCGTTTGAGCCGTATTACTTCACGGAAACGTTGCATAACTTCCTTGCAGTATTCCTTATTAACAGTTCGGCCTGTTGGAAAGAACTCATGATGCACCATGCCGTTGTAATCAAAGAAAACATTGAGCAAAACCTTCACATTTGATCAAACACTGCGTGCTTTTTTCGGCATTCTTTAAAGCGCTTGTTCCACTTATAAACATTTTTTTGAAACAAAGTAGACACGCCGAATGCCAGTGTCAACATTTTATTCCATTTTTAACACAAAATTTAATACAGATTCTTTGATCCATTTATTTTTTAAGTAAAAAATCGAAGAACACAAAAACATGACTAATTTTTTCAGTTGTCAAAAACAAACTACTAATCCAAAATGGCTGATAATGTCAACATATGAGAAACATGTGTGTACCGACATAACAAAAAATTCTTTAATGGAATGTACACAGTCCGCGAAAATTCAAAATTCACCTTTTCTTTTGAACAAACCTCGTTTTTTTTTTATTTAAAAAGTCGGGCGTCGGAAGGGCTCTAAGAATATAGCTACTTACATGTCCATATGATTATTGTTTTCCGAACACCAATTTTATGATAAAATGACATTTCAATAATAATTATTCTAATCATTTTTTTTATTTCTCATTTATCAACACCTCAACAACAGAATTCAACAACAAAATAATAATTTTAATATTGTTTGTTATCTTTTAAATATCTTAATTTATTTAAAGATGATAGCTTTTATATTCACATCAAGTTTAATTGAATATAATACTAATTTCGATAAGGATCTACGCTTTTTATTTTCTCATCGCACATAAATTTCGAAAACAAATGACATTAACAAATTAAATCATTCATCTTCTTTTTCTACATCTCTCTTTGTTAATTAATTAAATGATTATTAAACAAATTAAATCATTAAAGAGTAGAAAATATATAATTGATATATTTTCTAAATAAATAGTTCAACTTTTATCTAATAGTAAATAAATACTAATTATTATTATTAATTTAATACATACGTATATATTATTCGAATTATAATAGATCTTATAACTACATGATGTGTATTAGTATTATGAATGTGTGTGTATACGTGTGTGTTCTAATAAAATTACATTAATTGAAACGAACATTTATATAACTGAAGGTAGGTCCCTCTCTCTCATATTGGCACATATTGACTTTTAATCAAATTTCATCTTATCTTAAACTTTATAATTTTTGGAAATTATACATGTTTTATTACTCAATATTCACTTATTATCCAACAACCATATAAGTAATTAATTACTTTAAGGGTATATAAATATATATTAATATAAATTTAAGGATATTTATTATTTATAAAAAATTGTAAAAAAAAAAAAAATTTTATTGAAATTACTGAATATTGTGAAATAAAAATAAAATTTGTTCACTGAACCAAATCATATTTGATTTAACATTATTGAGGGATTTCAATGTTTGGTTGTAAAATGATCTGAAAACTACATTCATTTGAATAATTAAGTAAAAAAAAATATAAATAAATAAATAAATTTCTAAAATATAGTATTGTATTTTAATTATTTTAAAAATAGATTTATAATTATTCAATCTAATTATAATCAAATCAATTTTTTTGCTCCATATTCAAGTATTACAATATTATGATACATCAGGAGGCAGCTAGCCGAGAGTGTAGCGTAGAAAAATCATCATGGCTGGGCAGCTTCTAAGGCTATCCTAGTCATAATGATAGCCAAACTCCGAAAGGGAGACGGCACCTTAAGAAGAAGATACATTAACATTAACCTATAAAAGTATATATCTATCATATACTTGTAAGTTCGGGTTTGGCCACGGGAGGGCGTTGGATTGAACAGAGCCAGACACACACGAACAGAAAGAAACAAGCATTCATCATAGAAACACCTATCCACCATTATTTTGTTATATATCTTTTCCCCTTATGAATTTAACCAAGTTACGCTACCAAGAGACTTGAGATTTGTTTCTTTATACATTTCAGGTACTAGCTTGGCCATTTTAAAATCAATGTACATATGTAAATAAATATCTTTATACATTTCAGAAACTACATCTCACTTCTTTTATCTCCAAATAAATCCCTCACTTATAAAACAAATCTCAAGTCTCTTGGTAGCGTAACTTGGTTAAATTCATAAGGGGAAAAGATATATAACAAAATAATGGTGGATAGGTGTTTCTATGATGAATGCTTGTTTCTTTCTGTTCGTGTGTGTCTGGCTCTGTTCAATCCAACGCCCTCCCGTGGCCAAACCCGAACTTACATACTTACTAAGATTTTTATTTTTAAATTTTAATTTTAGTAGATTATAATATATATATATAAAATAGAGATTGAACATAAACATATGAATTTCTATTAATGAATCATCGCGTGAATATTAAAACGAGTGTGAGAATATCTCAGCTATCATGAGAATTGTAGACGAAGTTTTGTAGTAACATTTTCACTTACAATTAAATAAATATAATTATTATACCAATATATATATATATATATATATATATTGATGTAGAAGTATTAAACGGGAATTTTGTTGTAAAAATTGCACGTCCATTGAAATTTATACCTATTTCTCTCGCAGGTAATGAATGCCACACCAAAAAACAAATCTTCTTTTGAAGTGAACCAATTGTCGAGCCATTATCGTACATTTTCATACAAATCGAAGTGTTTATTTGGTAAGTGCATGTCCCAATGATGCAAATAGATAGTAATCAGGTGGAGCCAAATCTGGAGAATAGTATTTCCCAATGGAACGCCTCGACCCATTTTGCTATGTGTGAGAGGGCATTATCATGAAATAAAATGACTTTATGTTGCCTTTTTGCATATTTCGGTCGTTTTTCACGTAGTGCTCGATTCAAATCGATCATTTATTGTTGGTAGTGATCAGTGTTAAAAGTTTTGCCAGGTTTCGTAGCTCATTATACTCTTTTTCGGTGATTTTCACGTCAAAACCACCTCTTCTAAATTTTTTAAACCACATAAAGCATTGAGTTTTCCCAAGAGAATGTTCACCGTATGCTTCTACAAGCATTCTCTGCGATTCTTCATCAGTTTTCTTCAAATAATAACAGAAAAGCATTGCTGTCCGCAAAACATAGTTCATAGTCAGAAAACTTGACATGTTTGAGGTTATAGAAAAATATACCGCTGTATGAAACTTAGGTTATTGTATGTTGATAAACTTCACTAGCTGTTAGAGGGAGAAAATGGCGCTACACAGAAGCGGTCTTACGGTCTTTAAACTCATAGCTAGCACTACCTATAGGAAAATTCCGGTTTAATACTTTTACACTTATATATATATATATAGTATTTAGAATTATTTGTAATAATTTGCAATTAATTTTAAATAACATAAATTAAAATTATTTTTATTATCAATTTTATTATATATCACATTCATTATAATCCAATAATTTAAAATTATTATCAATTTCACATGTATGTCTCCCTTTTCTTGTTCTTTAATGATATTATAATACTTTCAATTTATATTATTATATCCATATAATATTTTTATTTTTGATAATAATATTTCTCTCTGTTTTACTATTTTAAGATAAATTTCACACATTAACTATTTCATTTATTTTTAATGAGAAATAAATATGTCTTGACCGTATTAATTTAATCTCAATAATTTTGAAATTAAATTGCATTTATATAGGATCTGAAAAAATGAAATTTATTTTATTTTATTATTTTCCCATGAAGATGTTCTCGGAGCGACTGAGCAAATTCATGTTGCACCGGGACATATATTTAAAACCTCGCTACCCCCTCTTAGAAGCTTACGATTGGCTATAATAAGCTGGCCATCTATTGGCTCTTCGTTCAGCGCCTAGCACGCTATTGGTTGTCGAGAGTCCCCACCACTCCGCCTAGATGTCGCCAGCCGGGTATAAAAAGCCGTGAAGCAGGCTAGCTTGCTAGTAGCAGTAGTAGCAGTTGTGATTCAAGACGTTAAGAAGAACATATCCGAAGAACGAAGAACGAAGAACCGAAGATTTCCAAGACGTTTATTTTTATCTGTGTATATATTTTTTGCTAATATTTCTAAACAAAAACCATATATTTTTTGCTACACTTTTCAATAAAAACGATATATTTTTTGCTAATACTTTTCATCAAAACGATATTATTTTTGCTACCTTTTCTTCAAAAACGATATTTTTTAATACATCTGCTTCACTATCGAAGCCACCAACCCTACAATTTGAGGGCTCAGTCCGAGATTGAAGAATCATTACCCCTAGTAACCACGAAGAAACAAGAGCCAAAACGAGGAAATATCCAGTCTTCAAGATACAAGACACACGCCTTTCAAAATGACTTCCTTTGAAAGTAGTACGCCAAGTTCATTAAGATATCCCTCTGCTGTCAACATAAGAGATATCGAAGACTTGGTAAAGAAATTTGATGGTGCTAAAACATATTCAGTTAACCGCTGGATACAAGATATAGAAGACGAAGCAGACATCCATTTATTAGACGAAAGACAAACGATGATACTCGCAAGAAGATGTCTCACAGGACTTGCAAAATTGTATTTCGAGAATACAAAAGGTGTCAAGACATGGAGAGACATGAAAACAAGCCTGAGAAAACAATTTTCCCCAAAGATCGACGAAATCGAGATTCATCGAGAATTGGGAAACAGGAAAATGAAAAGAGGCGAAGATGCAACTGAATATTTTATTCATATGCAAAAGATTGCGAATCAAGGGGATATAAAGCCGAAATTACTAATTGAATATATAATTAATGGAATCGAAGATCCTCATAGCAAAATGTTTCTAGTTGGAACAAAAACATTGACAGATCTCCAACAAAAACTAAACATGTTGGGCGACTTTATAAAAGAAGCATTAATAAGAAGAAACCCCGTTGAGAGAAAAGATACTAATCCGAAACATATCCAAGAAAAGAAAAAAGAAACCACAAGATGTTTCAACTGTGGAAACACTTCACATTTTTCTAACGAGTGTCCATCTAAGAACAGGGGCGTCAAATGTTTTAAATGTAATAATTTTGGACATAAATCATTTGATTGCCCCACTAAGAAAAAAGAAATATATAAAATGGAAACAAAACCGTCAACTAGAAATCACAAGATCGTATCAATCCAAAATAAAGAAATAAATGCCCTTATCGACACGGGTAGCAGTTTGACATTCTTGTCAAAAAATATTCATAATGAAATCAACTCGCCTCAATTATCCAAATCTGACGTGACTTTAACTGGCCTAGGAAAAACGACAACCAATTCGTTGGGTTATTTCCAAACAAAAATAACAATCGACGGAGATGAATTTCCAACAAAAGTATACGTCGTTAACAATAACGCCATGAACGAAGATGTAATCATAGGCGACGATGTGCTTAAGCAAGCCACTCTTACAATCTCCCAAGAATATATAAAATTGAAGAAAATTAATGATTTAGAAGAATACGCCATCATGTACATCAAAGCAGAAGACTCTGATAAAAAAGATGATAAAAAATCTGAATCAGTTTCAGCTGACGACAATGATAAAGAAAATGAAAAAACCGAATCAAAAAAAGAAAATGAAATTAAATCTGATGAAACATCTCCAGGAGAAACAAAAGAAGAAGAGAAAAAAGACGAAAGCACCTCGATGGAAACGGATGAAGTGAAAAAATCTAAAGAAGTGACAAAAGAAGAAAAAACAGAATTCGAAACTAAGTCAAAAGAAGAGAAAACAGAGAAAATTGATACGAAAGAAGCCAAAGTAAATGAATCCACAGAAAAAAAAGATGAAACACCAAAAGAAAAAGAAACAACTAAAGAGGAAAAAGATGTGAAAAAGGCAGAAGAAACCAAACCAGAAGTTAAAGAAGAAAAAGAAAAAGAGGTCTCTTCTGAAGAGAAGAAGAAAGAAGAGAGTGAAAATGAAAAGATGGAGGTAGAAAAAGAAGAAGAAACTGATAAGAAAGAATCTGATGAAAAAGTGGAAGTCAAAGAAGAAAAGAATGAAGATGAAGATGAAGAATCTCCAAAGACTGATAATGAAAAAAAGACTCAAAGTAAAGTTAATGAAGAGGATAAATCAAATGAAGGTGAATCAATGGAAGTTGATAAGGATGAAAGCACTTCAGAAGATCAAAATAAAACAATTCGTGGAGAAGATTTTGATCCCAATGATAAAATTTTTGATCTTGATAAAATACGAACTACAAGTAAAGTTAAAACTGAAAATAGTATAGTAAATAATGAAAAGGAAGACTTTAATTTTTATGAGGTTAGTGAATTAAAAGAATTAATGAATGTGAATTTAGATTTAGAAACAGACATAAATAATTTATCCGAATCACAAGATATGGATGATAAGAAAAATATATTTGATGTGCAATCTAATAAACTATTTTATCCTGCTCATTGTGTGAAGAAAGAAATTGATAAATATCGAAAAAGGAAGAAGGTGAAGTGGAGAGACAAGATAGAATGTTGTGAAGGTGCCGATGACAACTACGAGAATTGACATTCGGGTCGAATGTCACCAAAGAGGGGGTGAGTTATAGGATCTGAAAAAATGAAATTTATTTTATTTTATTATTTTCCCATGAAGATGTTCTCGGAGCGACTGAGCAAATTCATGTTGCACCGGGACATATATTTAAAACCTCGCTACCCCCTCTTAGAAGCTTACGATTGGCTATAATAAGCTGGCCATCTATTGGCTCTTCGTTCAGCGCCTAGCACGCTATTGGTTGTCGAGAGTCCCCACCACTCCGCCTAGATGTCGCCAGCCGGGTATAAAAAGCCGTGAAGCAGGCTAGCTTGCTAGTAGCAGTAGTAGCAGTTGTGATTCAAGACGTTAAGAAGAACATATCCGAAGAACGAAGAACGAAGAACCGAAGATTTCCAAGACGTTTATTTTTATCTGTGTATATATTTTTTGCTAATATTTCTAAACAAAAACCATATATTTTTTGCTACACTTTTCAATAAAAACGATATATTTTTTGCTAATACTTTTCATCAAAACGATATTATTTTTGCTACCTTTTCTTCAAAAACGATATTTTTTAATACATCTGCTTCACTATCGAAGCCACCAACCCTACATTTATATATATATTTATATATATATTGAAATCATCACTGATTCTAAAAATATATTTTAATTAGATCTTTTCATTATTGATTCAATAAAATATTTATTACTCGTATGATTACTATTTCGCGAAAATTTTCGATGTCGAGATTTTGATGTTTTTATACGTTTTGAAGGTTCCTGAATCATTTTCACTAAGGTTGTTTGTGTATGTGTGTGTATATGTAGTTAAGATTACCCAAAAACGGTTTGAGCTAGAATAATGGCATTATTCAAAAAGCGTAGTTTTCTATCAACTTTTCAGAAATGTAGCTCATTCGGAAGAGGACCATTACCTACCACGTTTTCATTTTTCTCCTCTAAAATGACAGTAAAAATAGTTATAGTATATGTTTGATAGTTTTGCACATAATTAAAAATTGTATATAATACTGCTATCAGCTTCATAGAAAATACTGGAATTAATTTTTTTAAATTTTGGCTTAAAAATGAAAGTAAAGTTTTTTATTTACGTTGAACAAAATCAAATCAATGTTGATATTATTTATTAAAGCTTTTGTGGTTATTTTGATAATTATTAAGAGAATTTTTATTAAAAGACCACATTATTTGTATAAAATTATTTATTAAATTAAAATAATTGTACAACGTTTCAACTGCTTATTCTGCAGTCGTTTTCAAGTAACCGTACGCTTGCTCCGATTCAAGCGGACTGATGCATGTCGGGACACGTCACCTCTTATATAGGCAGTGATATTGGCGCCAATTTTTGGCTCCAATTTTTACCGCCAATTCTTAATCTCAACATGAAGTCAGCAGCAATTGTCAAAGCAAGCGTTTACAATCAAGAAGTATGATAGTGCATTATGTCTCTAAAATGAAGATACTAAATTATTTCCATAATCAAGATATATACACAAATACACATTAGATTAATTATATTTAATTTAATTTGACAAATTTTACTCATCCAACACTATGTTCCACATCTTATTAAGTCTATATCCATCCTCTTTGTTAATATTATTGGGATGATTATCAATTTCTATAGATTCTTTTATTTTTCTTTTCCACCAATTATTTTCAATATGAAGTGTTTCTACATTATCTAAATTTATTTTATGTCCTGTTGTTAAGGCATGTTCTGCAATTGCTGATTGATTTGGATGTTTCAATCTAATGGCTCTCTCATGTTCAGACAGTCTTGTAGAAATCTTTCTACTTGTTTCACCAATGTATACTTTTTTGCATTCACAAGTTACCTTATAAACTCCATTATTTTCGTTTTTAATTTTGTCTTTTATATTTGAGGTGAGAGAAGACATTTGTTTATGAGGTTTATATGTTACTCTGATGTTGTGTTTCCTCAATTTTGACGCTATTTTTTCTGTTGTTCCTTTTATATAAGGTAATGTTATTTGTGATCTGTATATTGGTTTTTCATTTTCATTTTTGATTTCTGTCTTTTTTGTTTTACTGAATTTCCTAATTTCATATTCCGAGAAGCCATTGTTTATGAAAGCTTCCTTCAATCGTTGTTTTTCTTTTTTAATGTTTTCATTTGAGCATATCTCTTCGGCTCTTTTGTGCAGTGTTTTTATCACTCCATATTTTTGTGATGGATGGTGGTGGGAATCTGCGTGGATATATCTGTTGGTGTGAGTTGTTTTCTTGAAAATATCAAACCTTAATCTATTCTGTTTCTTTTTAATTAATACATCAAGAAACGGTAACTCTTCATTTATTTCCCATTCAACGCTTAGTTTTATATTTTTATGTAAATTATTTGCTGCTTCTACAAATTTAACTAAAGAATCCTTACCATGAGGCCAAATCATCAAAATATCATCCACATATCTAAGAAACAGTTTTGGTTTCTTTATTGCATTATTGACCAATTTTGATTCAAATTCTTCCATGAATATGTTAGCGAATACTGGGCTTAGTGGACTACCCATAGCACATCCTTCTTTTTGCTTATAAATCTTTTTATCATAAATAAAGTATGTAGATTTTTGGCAAAATTCTATTAATTCGAGAGTATTTTTATCTAATGTAATGTTTGATTTTATAATCTCAATGGTCTCGTCAATAGGAACATTTGTGTACAAGGAGTCCACATCCAGACTCACCAATATATCATTTTTTGTAATTTCTACTTTTGATAACATTTCTACTAAGTGGGTGGAATTTTTAACGTATGAAAAATTAGTACCTGTAAATGGTTTTAACAAATGTGCTAGATATTTTGATGAGTTGTAAGTCACTGAATTGATTTGACTAACTATTGGTCTTAAAGGTTTGTTGGTTTTATGGATTTTGGGATTACCGTATATTTTTGGTATTTGTGGATCTTTCGGTTTTAATTTATCTTTATCTTTTTCCTCAATAGGTAGATTCTTTATTATTGATTTTAGTTTTCTACAGAATTTATCCGTTGGATCTTTTTTCTGTATTTCGTAGGTAGAAGAATTCAAAATATTTTCCATTTTTTGTTTATAATCCGCTGTATTCATTACAACAGTGGCGTTGCCTTTGTCGGCAGGGATAATCTTTAGAGAGTCATCGTTTCTAATTTCCTTCAGAGCACGCATCTCAGATTTGGTCAAATTTGGTTTGGGTGGTTTAGCATTTTTCAGTATGTTAATCGTATCAAATCTAATTTCCTCTGCAATGTTGTTTGGTAAGTTATATAAGGATGATTCAATTGAACTAACTATCTCAATTTTTGGAATTTTATTCGGTGCTATGGAGAACTTTGGTCCTTTTGCTAACACTGAGATGGTATTTTTGTCAAGACTTTTATTTGATAGATTGACTACTAATTTGTTATTATCAAAATTCTGAATAGATGTTTTAGTCTTATTGAATGAAAGTTTATCAAATTTTGATTTTTGAATATCGGTTTGTTTTTTATGTGTAAATTTAAAGTGTGTCCGGGATACGTGCTGCAAATAAGAAATTTCTTCCTGGGTTAAAACAGATTTTAGATTATTATATATATTGAATAAATCAGTGTCTAATGTAAATAAAACTTGCCTGATATTTGTGATGCGTTCTCGTAACAGAGCCAAACTAGCATTATTATATATGCTAGTCGCTCTTTTTGTGTATACAACTCGCTTAATATAAAAGCCTTTTGGTATAATATCTTGATCACGACATCTTTTTAAGAAATTCAAAGAACTTAATAATTTTGCTTTTTTAACAATTAATCCATCATAACTCCTTACCTGCTTTTGAATTTTTAGGTTATATTTCTCATAAATGTATTTATTAAAGCTTTTGTGGTTATTTTGATAATTATTAAGAGAATTTTTATTAAAAGACCACATTATTTGTATAAAATTATTTATTAAATTAAAATAATTGTACAACGTTTCAACTGCTTATTCTGCAGTCGTTTTCAAGTAACCGTACGCTTGCTCCGATTCAAGCGGACTGATGCATGTCGGGACACGTCACCTCTTATATAGGCAGTGATATTGGCGCCAATTTTTGGCTCCAATTTTTACCGCCAATTCTTAATCTCAACATGAAGTCAGCAGCAATTGTCAAAGCAAGCGTTTACAATCAAGAAGTATGATAGTGCATTATGTCTCTAAAATGAAGATACTAAATTATTTCCATAATCAAGATATGTACACAAATACACAAATTGATATTATTTGACTGCCTTCTTATTTGAATAAAATGTTATCAATGAAAATTATGTTATCAACTTTAAATATAGTATTTTAGCTTTGATTGAATCGCTGAAAGTACCGGAATTAATTTTTTTAAATTTTGACATAAAAATGAAGGTAAAGGTAATTTACATACGCGTGCAACTGCGCAGTCGCCTCTATATCATTCCATAGTTTCTTACCAATTTTGAAATTATTAAGATCTATCTATCTTTAGTCTAGGCTAGACTTTTTAGCGCTTCCCAAACGTATTTTATTTACGTTGAAAAAAATCAAAACAGTGTTGATATTGAAGCTGAAATCATTTTGATTAAAAAGGGCAGGAATATAATAAATTGTATCAAAATTTCTTGAAATAAATAAATAAATAAATAATGTTGATGTTATTTGATTGCCTTCTTATTTTAAATGAATTGTTATTAGTGCAAATTATGTTAAAAACATTAAATCCTATGATCGGATAGAATAAAATTTTAATTAATTTTCAAATGTAAATAATTAAAAGATTGATTATTCAATTTAAATTTGCGAGATAATCGAGTGGAGACTCACCAGATTTTTTTTCTAGAGTTTTATATAATAAAATATATTTAATAATATACGAATACATAATATATATAAAAATATATTATTTGTTTTATATTTAAATAATAATTATTATTAATTAATATTATTAATATTATCTAATATTATTTATTTATTATCAATAAAACATGTGTATTTAAAGTTTTACGAGGTGCTGTTATTTTTAAAAAAAAGAGGCATCGCCAGTACAATTCGGGTGTTTCTATTTCCATCGAAGCGATAAGCTACTCAGCCAATTCACTTGAAATTGATAAGAAAATAATAAAATATAACATTTTATTTAGTTCTCTTTCTTTGTACAGAGAGTAAGGCGCAAAACATACACCTGTCTGGGTTTTCCTTACAAGATGATATGGTAATCCTTCAATTTCTCTTTGTGTTTCTTTTAAAGAATCTTAGTGAAAGCATTTAAAGCATTTAAATTTTAATTAATCAGTTATTCTATTTATTATGCTTTTTTAATAATTTTATTAATCTTTAAATAAGAATATATATATATATATATATAATCGAAAATCATTTAAAACTATGAAATAAAATTAAAATTAATTAAATAATATTTTTAATTTTTCAGGTATGTGTTGCTTCTTGAGAATAAAGAAGAATGAAAACAACAACATTCGTTTTTAACGGTGAGTTTTATTATATTTTTCTTCAATAACTCATAAGTAAAATAATTAAAAATTGAATATTCATCTAAAATATCTATACAATAAAATTGATTAATTAAATTAATTAATTAAATAATTTATTCTCAAGGATTGATTGTTTTAAAACACATCTTTAATATTTATTATTTAAGAAAATATAATAAAATTTATATATTATATATATTAATATGAATTTTTAATAAATCAATTCAACTAATAGGTATTATATTATTATTTTAGAATCAAATAATAATGATTTTGTTTTTTGTTCCTTTTTTGAATGTGTTGAGCACTGATGAACAGTGGTGATGATGTTCGTCTCAAATTGGTTCTCTGTCACAGACACACTCATTCCATTTAATAGACTTTTGGCTGTTCTATTACTGGGGATTCCATTCGTTGGCATTCAATGTCGTTTGCCTATTCAGTTCACTCAATTGGATACCACTATTCAAGACAAATCCCTGTCCCTTTTTCTTTCATTCTCCCTTTTTCACTTGTCCCTCGCTTTTTTACATCCATCAACAATTCCAGTTCAATTTATCCAACTACGAGATTGTTCATTCGCAATAGAAATCTTGATAATTCATTCTTTGAGATTTCTCTCTCTCTCTCTTTCTATACATAAGTGGTCTGTTCAAAAGAAAAGGTGAATTTTGAATTTTCGCGAGCTGTATACATTCGATTATCTATTTTTTTTATGTTGGTACACATATATTTCTCATATGTTGACATTATCAGCCATTTTGGGTTAGTAGTTTGTTTTTGACAACTGAGACAGTTAGTCACAATTTGGTGTGTTCTTCGATTATAATTATTTATTATGTGTTTTAGGCGAAGAGTTAGTAGAAGGATCAATTAACCTATAAAACAATTAACATTGATAACATTTTTTTTATTTGTATTATTTTTATTTAAATAATAACGAAATATTAAGTGAAATGTTATCTAAAAGGGTGTTGTAAAATTCATAAAAAAGCACAATTTTGATATTATTATTGTTACAAGATCTGTTCAAAAGAAAAGATGAATTTGGACTTATCATTTAATTATCGATTTTTTTTTGTTATTTTGGCACATATATGGTTCTCATAGGTTGAAATATCAGCCATTTTGGATTAGTAGTTTATTTTTGACAACTGAAAAAGTTAATCACATTTATGTGTGTTCTTCGATTTTTGGCTTAAAAAAATGATAAAAGAACCTGTATTAAATTTTGCGTTAAAAATGGAATAAAGTGTTCCAACGCACTTAAAATGTTGATTGTGGCATTTGGCGAGTCTATTTTGTCTTAAAAAAATATTTATAAAGGGTACAAGCACACTGGTAAAAAGCACGCCAAATTCGATCCAATGTGAAGGTTTTGCTCACTGTTTTCATCGATTATAATGGCGTGATGCATTTTTTCTATTCCAAAAACTGAAGAGACCAATGAAAGGAAAGCGTTTTGCCACCATTGATGAGATAAAGTCGAAATCATACCGAAAAGCACATTTCTGAAGTGCTTCAATGATTGAAAGAATCGCTGACATAAGTGCATTATATCTGAGGGGATTTACTTTGAATGGGACAAAATGGATATTGATGAATAAATAAATACTTTTCGAAATAATTCAAAATTCACCTTTTCTTTTGAACAAACCTAGTGTGTGTAGTATATATATATTTAAAATTATAAGAATCATTATCTTTAGCAGATCAAAATAACAAAATTAATTTTTGTTAAAATTATTTTATTTAGTTAATTTTATTACATTATTTATTAATACAATAACAAATTAAAATTTCTTTAATTAATATTCAAATTGTTTTTGTTTTTATTTTTATTTTTTTTTTCAATTTTATAATATAATTTTATAATTAATTCTCTCATTCTTTCTTTCTTTTATTCAACTTTACTTTCATTTTCTTATAAGGGATAGAAAGATAATTAAATGAAATTAGCAAAGACAAAAAAAAAATCTTTTACTTGCTAACTTATAATTTATATATCAAAAGAAGTAAGAAAGAAAATTAAAATAATAACAAAAACAAAAAGTGAGAGGAAAAAATAGATAATAATAGTAATAATATTCCATTTAATCATAATAATTTAATTACACTAGTGAATTGCAAGTCTAATCGGGAAATCTTTTCTGTAAAGAAATGATAATAATTTTATATACCATATATTCTCTTAAGAAAAATTAATTTATATACTTATATAAATATATTTAAATAATTACTATGAATGGGTGTATAAATTTAAAAAAAAATCAATTATAAATTATAGATACCTTTATGTAATAAATAAATGAAGAATTTAGAAATGGTTTTATTTATATTGTATTATTTTCAATAAGTAGATATATCTATTGCAGGCATATGAAAATCTATATATATATATAAAAAGGTTTTTGTCTGCACATTGCTCAGAATTTAAAAATTTTTTGCATATCTTCGCGTTTCATGATTTCTAGAATACAAAAGTGACTTTTGTGAATTTTTGTCTGTCTGTACGGAAATTCTCTCGTTATAGACTCAAAATTGACCGAACCGATTTCGATGAAATCACATTACAATATTCTTGCATATCTCTATTTGTTCATATGCTATAAATTTTATTAATATCTAATCAATAACCGCAGAAATTATTTTTTTTAAATTTGATATGTAGACGTTCTTTGTATTGTATTCTTTGCGCTCGGCCTTCAGCGCTCTGAGCAGCTAGTATTATAATAAACGTGTCTGTTTTCATTTGAATTGAAAATTATAAAATAATTTTTCGAAAATGTTTAGGAAATGTTAAATTACCTATTTCAATTTTATTAAAATACATTATTTATTTAAATATGTATATAAGTATTTTAAAAATTTGATATAAATAAATTATTTACTTACGTTTGTTGATAAATTTGATTAAATAATTATCATCATTTGATAAAACACTCACCTGCAACAAAAGACATAATTAAAAGACTTTTACATAACTAAAAAGATATAAAGTGAGTGTAATTTGGATAGATAAGAGATTTATATTACTGTAAGTTATTTGTATGATTTAATTACATAAATTTATATAAGCTCTGATCCTAAAATGATTATCAAATTATATAATTTTAAAATTTAATTTAATTTTTTAAATTATTTAGGATTCTTTAAAATTAAAAAAAAGCGGAAATTGTTTTAATAAAATTATACGTGTATGATATTAAAATCTCGATGATATTTAATTAAACATGAAAAGTTAACCATATTATTGTTACAATCTAAAGAAAAATGAAATAATAAATGAAGTTAAGAAAAACGTTATAAAAAAAATTGTAAAATCGTGATTTTGAAATAGAAATTAATAAAATTTGACTTTATTTAAAAAAAAAAACTTTCTTTATTATAAGTATATAAGTATATATAATACATGTATATTATATAAAAATTATTAAATTTCATTAGTAAATAAAATGGTGAGAAAATATTAAATTATATATACCTATATATAAATATAATTATATTATATGATACAAAAAAATGAAAATAATTAAATTTAAAGGAAATGAATTATAAATAGATAGGTAATAATGAATTTTAATCTCTTATATTTTTAAAAAATTTAAAGTTACAAGATTAAAATGCCAATAGTTACTGGATTACTTATTATAACAAAACGATAAAATGACTAAAAAAACATATTTTGAATTGGATTAAATAACATATATTATATTTAAATTAAATTATAATTTAAAATTAATATATAATATTTATTAAACCAGCGCGTGTTTGGCTCTTTGTTGATGCCACCACGTCACGTGCTGGCGCGGGATTGCCAGTCAACGTGTTAAAATATTAATTCCGGTACTTTCAGCGATTTAATCAAGCTGAAATTCTATCGTATATATAGCAGTATTAGACAATTTTTAATCATGTGACAAACTATCAAACATATATCTTTATTTTTACGGTCATTTTAGAGGAAAAAAAATCAAAACTTGGTAAGTAATGACCCTCTTCCGAATGAGCCACATTTCTGAAAAGTTGATAGAAAACTACGAATTTAGAGTAATGTACGTAGACAAGATTACGCAAAAAAGGTTTGAACTAAAATCATGAAATTTGGTACATGGGCATTATTCAAAATCGTAGTTTTCTATCAACTTTTCAGAAATGTAGCGCAACCGGAAGAGGGTCATTACCTACAACATTTTGATTTTTTTTCCTCTAAAGTGACCGTAAAAATAAAGTTATATGTTTGATAGATTTCTCATGATTAAACATTGTATAAAACTGCTATATAACTTGATCGCTGAAAGTTCCGGAATTAATTTTTTAACACTGCAAATCACTCGCCAACACGTGACGTGGTGCCATCATCCAAGAGCCAAGTATGGGCTGGTTTAATAAATATTATTTATTAATTTTAATTTATAATTTTAAATTAAAATTATAAAAATATTTTTTTTTGTTTTTTTTATTTTTTTCATTCACATCTTTAATTAGGATCACTTAATAATCTTAAGTCATTTTTTACTATCTCGAAAGAGATAGTATTGCGATCACGAACATTTTCGATCTCGAGATTTGATGTTTTATACGTTTTGAAGGTTCCTGAATCATTTTCACTAAGGTTGAGAAAAATGTCTCTCTCTCTCTCTTTATGAGTGTGTGTGTGTGTGTGTATGTGTGTATGTAGACAAGAGTACGCAAAAACGGTTTGAGTTAGAATAATGAAATTTAGTATACGGGAATAATTCAAAATTCTTACTTTTCTATCAACTTTTGAGAAATGTAGCTCAACCGGAAGAGGGTTTTGATTGTTTGAGTGATGGTCGTAAAAATAAAGATATATTTTTGATAGTTTTTCATATGATTAAAAATTGTCTAAAACTTCTATATATAGAATTTCAGCTTGATTGAATCGCTGAAAGTACCAGAATTAATTTTTTAACACCGCAAATCACGCTCCAACACGTGACGTGGTGCCATCAACAAAGAGCCAAACATCCCCTGGTTTAATAAATATTATTTATTAATTTTAATTTAAAATTAATTAAATTTAATTTAAATATAATATATTATGTTATTTAATTCAATTCAAATTGCGAGATAGTCAAGTGGAGACACTCCATCTAATTTTTTAAGATTCAAACATTCTTAGAATATTGAATTTGAATATTTTTAATTTTCCTTTTTAATATGATTATAAAAATATAATATATAGCTCTCTGAATTACAAGACATGTATAAATATGTATATACTACAAGTATGTATAAAGCAATAGATAAATGAAAGTTAAAACAGTTAGACTATTAATAATAAAAATAATAATATAGCTATACGAGTATATATATATTTGAAAGATAGATGATATATAGAATGGGAAAATATAATTTTTACTACACTTATATTAATTTATTTTTTTATTTATTTATTTTCCCATCATAATTCTATATAATTAAAAATTTCGTCATTATTTAAATTATTTACTTTATTTTTTTATTGTTTCTATGTATTTATATGGCTTACAATATTTTTATAATTTAAAAAGAATAAATTATACAAGCACAATTAATTTTCATAAATTAATCTTACCTAAGATTTTTGTTGGAAAAATTTAATTATTTATAGTTCATTAAATATATATAAGATTATTTAAATTAAGGAAGAAAATGACAACATCAATTCTCTGTATATACTAAATTCATTTATTTACTTTCACTAAATTTATATTTTAATATTTTTATTTTTATTTTTTAAAAATTTAAATAAGAGTTACTACCTGTATATACATTAATAATATTATATATAATATATATATATATATAGATCAACGTTTCTTAATTTATTTTTCTTTTACTTAAATTAGTTAAAGATTAAATAATCATAGATACTTTTTAGATACTAGTTACTAGTAAGCGGTAATAGTTTACTTTGCCAGTGGATTCCTTTTTTAATTTCAAAGAAACTTTCCTTATGCAATATTTCTCAGTCTCTTCTAGTTTACAAGATAATATTTTTTAAGTTTGACAGATTAGCTGATTATGAACGTCGAAATGTGTGCTGCCAGTAAGCAATGTTTTATTGACCAATTCACTAATTATTTACTAATTTTCGGTTATTTCCGGTTCGGTTTGAATATAGGAAAATTATGTAATTAATTAATTTTTCAATTTTCATATATCCAAATCAAACTGAAAAAAAAACCCAGAAAATTAGTGAAGCCACCTGCTGGCCAACCAAATAAAACATAGTAGCTCAATTGAATATCAATGGATTTATATACAAATTTTAATAATTTATTTCTCGTAAACTACAAAAGACCGAAAAATATTGCATAAGGAAAGTTTTTTTGGAATAAAAAAGCGACTCCTCAGGCAAAGTTTCATCCAAATCCCTGAAACTTGCCGTTTTGTAAACAATTACCTAGTAAGCTAATACTAATATAAAAATAATGAGATTTAATAGATTCTTAATTTATTAATAAAATATTTAGAATAGTAACGAAATGTTATAATCTCTTTTTTTTAATCGAAAATTCAAATATTATTTTTATATGTTAATAATTACAAATTTTTTTCTTTTTTAATTTTTCATAAATGATTTTGAAGATGTTTTTCTCTCAGTGATGCATAAATTAAAAAAAAAAATTGTACAACATAAAATTGAAATCATAAATTAATATGAAATATTTATTCTGAAACATTATTTTTATTTAACATGAATATATTTAAAATCTTGAAATAAAATGAAAAACCATTAGCAAACGTTTACACACATTGTTTTATTGTTACATCAACAACAATAATGTTTAGTAGGGTTGATTTTACAGCAGCGATCGGGGAACTTTTTTAATCATTACTCCAAAATATTTTTGTGTAAGTTGATATTACCCCATGGTGAGGAGCAAAAAAAAAACAAACGAAATCGCCTCTTTTTAGCATCTTTCCTATTATAGCCACCCCCCCCCCCCCCTCATGATAATTTTGAAAAGAAAAGAGTAACTAAAAATTTAATTTGTTAGGTTTATAAAATATCAAATTAAAAATATATATGTTTTACTCACAAAAGTTTCATTTTTAACTCAAAAATGTCACCCCGGGTCCCCGACCGCTGTTTTACAGGGTTGATCTCTGGACTTTGTTTCTTGTTTATACAAACAAACCCCCATTGTTTATTTACTTAAACCTGTATCATTGAAAATGTTCAACCAGCTAACACCCAAATGAATAGGAATACAACTCAAAGCAAAGAGAGAGAGAGAGAGAGAGAAATAATCAATATAAACCCCATCAAACTATACGATATCGCTAACAATTCAGTATAGTATTGATTATTATATTGTCAAAAGTATCTTCAAATGTTTCTATAGGCATAAATTATTTTATTTATTAAATTTTTACTTACCATAATTTTGTTTAAAAGAAAATAATGAAATTATAATTAATAGGATTACATATAGTGATTTAAATTTAAATTTTTTCTTTATTTATTCTTATTAGAAAATATTCAATATAATTTGAAAATTTTTATAAAAATTCAACATAAGAATTAATAATAAAAAAAATAACCACTGACTTTGGACGTCCTACGCAAGGACAACGGCTATCAAGCCAGTTATATCAATGAGGTGTCCTATGATCAGTCCTCTCAACCTTTACCTTGATTTTCTTGATCGGAGGCGCTATCAAGTAGCTTTTCCCCAATGTTGTTCCCGGAGGCTGGGTTGACTCCGTCCCATTGACCCCAGCTAGGGACATTCCCTTGCAGGCCCGGGACTTGAACCCGGGACCATGTGAATGTGAGGCAGGTACGCTACCCACACACCCAATGGCGCCTTATAAATAATAATTAATATTTGGTTTAAATCTAAGTTAAATTAAAATCTTTTGTGTAAATAAATATGTAAGAATTTCTTTTTTTGAAGACTTGATATATAAAATGAAAATATTTAACAATGAGATTAGTATTTTCATCAAATAATATAAATTCAAAATAATTATAGAGTAGATATATAAGCCGTTTATTTTGAAAGTTGCCTAACTTCATTTAACTTCAAATCGAGAGATATTTAAGGGGTTGCTTTTCAATGAATTTAAAAATACTCTTATAAGATCCTAATGAGTCTAACTTCTTAAGTCAGTGATTCTCAACCTGTGGTTCTAAAAAAAAGGTAAGATGATTTTGTTGACAAACTTTTGAACATTTTCGATTATTTTTCAATTTTTTTTTTAATATGGTTCTAAAAATAAAGAAAAAAGGTCAGATGATTTTGAAAGATTTCCGATGGGGAGGGGGGGGGGGGGGGCGATGAAAATTATGTTTGAAAATTTGGCCGTTTATATTAAAAGGTTGAGAAACACTGGCTTAAGTGTATTTAAGGATGTTAAATTTATAGTTCCTATTAAAATACTGGCAATTATTAAGTGAATAATTTGGGTTTTCTTATCAAGAGAATAGAGTTGGCCACTTACAAAATTAACAATCAGATTTAATATAAAATTTGAAGGTGCTCAAGTCCATTCAACATAATTTAAAATGCTTCAAATTCAACAAAAAAAAAAACAATACTGAATTTATTTTACATTTCTTTAAAAGACTTAGGAAACATAATTTATGCTATTCAAAATATTTTTTAATTACAGAACACATACAAAATTACAAACATAAATTTATTACAAAACAATTTACTATTCATTTACATTTTGCGCATGTGAAAGGGATTTGAAGAAAGCATGATATTCCGGTGGTATATAAAATTGAATTTTACTGTTTTAATTGGTCTGATAGTTTTATAGAGTGGTGTCAATACAAAATTTTCGAATTTTCTTGCTCTACCCCGATGTGCTAATAAATTCAGGACTTTAAAATTTTCATTTTCATTTATTGATGTCTTATAGAAAATTTTCATTTCTGACAAAACGCATTCAAAATATTTTTAACCAGTTTACTGATTCTTCATCAGAATTCTTTGCCCGTTTAAAAATTACGTCTTTTAATAATTTTGTAGATACAGAATCTTCTTGTCTCATTTCATTTAAAATTAAACAATAAAATTATTATTATATTTCCGACACTTTTTAATAATCTTGGGGAACGAATAGTAAATTATTTTACTTTTAATGAGAGACTTTTCCACCACGCCAAAATCTTGATGTAAGTTTAAATGGAGTTAGGCCACTTTTAAACTACACGGTTTAGTTATTGAACTTATTCTGAAAACTTATGTGTCCAAAATTTATCGTATTTGATTGGAATATAAACAAGCTGAAATACTACACTGATAAATAACATGAGGTTGTACATGTAAACACTGTAATCGTCAAAAAAATGAAAAACTGAGTTAGACCACTTTCAAAATAAACGGCTCATATATACATATATTTATAATTTACTATTAGAATATGAAAAGGCGCCATTGGATGTGGGGTAGCGAACCTGCCTCACATTCCCATGGTCCCGGGCCTGGCAAGGGAATTTCCCTAGCTGGGGTCTATGGGACGAAGTCAACCCAGCCTACGGGAACAATATTGGGGAAAAGCAATCCGATCAAGAAAATCAAGGTAAAGGTTGAGAGGACCCGTTCTACTGATCATAGGACACCTCATTGATAAAACCGGCTTGATAGGCGTTGTCCTTGCGTAGGACGTACAAAATCAGAGGTTTTTATTAGAATATGAAATATATATCAAAATATTGGTAAATCAATTTCTGTTTGACCAACTTTTCATAGATATGTAAATGGATCATTAAAGATTTAATGTGATTACTTCTCAATGTATTCTCGCATTAATTATCTAGATAAATATTTATTTTTTAAAAGCAGTATTTCCTTGTTTTTTAAGAAAATCTAGAAAGTATGAAATAAATAAATAAAACTTTATCTATCAATATGTAATAATTAATTTATGTTTAAATCCAATGGCAATGATAATATAATATGAAGAGAAAGATGTTGTTGAGGATGCTGTTAGTTAAACCAATGCTGATGAATTCAAGTGAAAGTGTCTTCTTCTTTTTCTTGACTGGAATTCCGTTTCATTGGCCATTTAGAAGCGATGATGCGCTTGCTTCTTACTTAACTGTGTGTGTGTGAGTGCCTTGTAATGGTATATTTCCGTTTTCACCTGCTGCACAACTTCCTACACCTCCTCAATTTCAATTCTACCTTAATCCACTAACAGACACACACACACACACAACCACATCCCAAGGAAAATTCATTCATCATCAGACTCGGAGAGAGATGAATAGAATATAATCATGCAATGACTGTGTTTTTTCGTTATATATATATATATATATATATATATATATATATATAACATATACACACAACAGTTTAATAAGCTGGAGTGTCTCCACTCGACTATCTCGCAAATTTGAATTGGATTAAATAACATAATATATTATATTTAAATTAAATTTAAATAATTTTAAATTAAAATTAATAAATAATATTTATTAAACCAGGGGATGTTTGGCTCTTTGTTGTGGCACCACGTCACGTGTTAGCGCGTGAGATTTGCATTGTTAAAAAATTAATTCTGGTACTTTCAGCGATTCAATCAAGCTGAAATTCTATATATAGAAGTTTTATACAATTTTTAATCATATGAAAAACTATCAAAAATATATCTTTATTTTTACCACCATCACTCAAACAATCAAAACCCTCTTCCGGTTGAGCTACATTTCTCAAAAGTTGATAGAAAACTAAGAATTTTGAATTATTCCCGTATACTAAATTTCATTATTCTAACTCAAACCGTTTTTGCGTAATCTTGTCTACATACACACATACACACACACACACACACACACACACACACACACACACACACACACACACACACACTCATAAAGAGAGAGAGAGAGCCATTTTCCTCAACCTTAGTGAAAATGATTCAGGAACCTTCAAAACGTATAAAACATCAAATCTCGACATCGAAAATGTTCGTGATCGCAATACTATCTCTTTCGAGAAAGTAAAAAATGACTTAAGATTATTAACAAGTGATCCTAATTAAAGATGTGAATGAAAAAAATAAAAAAAACAAAAAAAAAATATTTTTATAATTTTAATTTAAAATTTATAGTATTATAATTTAACAATTATGTATGATAAATGCAAATGTTCAAATGATGATTAATTTATTTATTTAAGTATATAAAGTCTACGTTTGGATAAGATTATTTAAATGATAAATGAAATTTTATTAAGTGAATGTTTAGATTAAAATTTTGCTTGTAAATTATATTTTTAAGATAAGTATCAAATAATTATTTTTACCTGTGTTAAGAGATTTTCTCTTATCCCATCTCCTCATTATTAACAATTCTTTTGTAATATAAACACTTTTAATATATATATCTTATCTTCTTATACGAGTAAAAATTGTTTGTTTGTTTGTTTCATTGTTCTCAAAAACCGCTCTAACGATTTTTTTGAAATTCACAACAGAGATAGTATTTATAAAGAAAAATTGAGTTTTATTGACCACATCTCTGGAAAACTACATCTTTATTAGTTTTCTTCTTCTAAATTTAAATGTATATATGTGACGTCACAACCACCGCCTGTGAGATATATACATATCTATTCTTAAAATAAAATTAAAAATATTTATATTATATTCATATATTTGATTTTTTTTTATTTCATTAATAGTTTTACATTTAAATTATTTGAAATTGTTTCACACAACGTTTAAAAGAAGATTTACCTTTATATTCGATTCGATATATAGTAGGAGAATTAAATGACGTTATCAATTTATTATACTCCGGTAAATATTATAAAATATTATATACTAAATATTCAATTAGTATATATTAGATATTTAATCAGTAAATTAATTATATATATTATTATTGTAAATGTTATATCTATATTATATAATGTGTCCCTTCATACATTTTGAATTCACCCATAATATATCTATATTCTTATATACTTACTTGAAAAAAATTTAAAAAGTTTTAAAAGTTTTTTTTTAATATTTTATGAATTCAAATCGTCAATTGAAAATGAAAATCCAATTATGAGATCAAAATTAAAATTATTTATTTATATAATTTTGAATGTTTTCGTGTATTATAAATAAAAACAAATATAGATATTCTTTGGATGACAAATTCCAATTTATATGATCTTAATATATTTTTATAAAAAGGCCAATTATATATATATGCAATTACAACTGTAGTGTCAAACACTGATTTTGAATTTGGCGACATATAAGATCATTGACTGGGCCGCTACCCAAGGAGTGAAAATAGTGTCGAATAGAAATAGACGATATTACTTGGATTAATCTTATTATACTAGCTAAAATTGTTTGTTTTATAACCACTTGGGGGCCCTATACAGTTTTTCAAAAAAAAACTATAGAAAAATATATATGAACCTATATATTATATATTTATGTATTATTGAGGAGCACAAGTTCATTCATTTTAATCAGATTGATGCAAATGTGTAACATTTAATAATTGTAATAAATAATTAAAGAATTGTATATCAATATTTTTCAAAGGGTAGAGCGAATGCTCGGTGTCCCAGGTATTAATATTACCAGCCAAATCCAATAATAATGAATCATTTTTTTAACTTAAGTACCGAGCAAGGCTCAGGGTCCCGGTATATATTATAAAAGTGCAATGTGGGTATGTTTTGTGGAGGTAAAGGTTCTAAGGAAACAAACATACTATCAACAAAGCTCAGGGCCAGACACTCAAGTGCTGCGGAGTTCATTTGCAATCCCCATGTTTTTCCCTCAGCCAATTATATGTTGCATGTTGTGAGTATGTGATTACACAAATTGGGAAAAAATCACTCGAAATGCAATTAAACAAAAAAATTGAAAAGTTAGGCTAAGCAGACGTCTTAAATATTATAAGAGATTCGGCAATTGCAATTACAGATAGCGAGGAAAAATTAATGGAGGTTTGAAATTAATAGTGATAAGAAAAAATATTTAGTGACAAAGAGGAACAGTATTAACATACAAAATCTTAATATACAAAATGTAAAATTTGAATATGTAGAAAAATTGAATGTAATCACGAAGGATAATAATATTTGAGAAGAATTTAAATCGAGGTATCAATCGGGAAACGCCTGTTCTCATGCAGTAAAGAGGCTTATCTCATCAAAATTATTATCAAAGGGAATCAAGACGCATAGGAAGGGACGTAAGAGAGATGGGACAAGGGCTCAGAATAGGGACATTTGGAGAAATGTGGCCAAGAACTTTCGAGTATCTTTGAGTTATATAAATAGATAGATATAACATTTACAATAATAATATATATAATTAATTTACTGATTAAATTAAAATATATTTTAAATAAGAACACAAAAAGAAATGAATGTTTTATGTAATATAATGATTGAAACAAAATGGATGAAAACCTTTTACTACTTTTAACCAAATACGATGTACCACTCGGGGGTAAAGGGGGCGGAGCCCCCGTCCAGCTGTGAAGAGCGCCGAAGGCGCTCTGACCAGCTGGTTTATATCTTATATTATTAAATATATATATAATAGCAAAAATTGTATTTATAATTATATATATTTGTATTTTTTAAATATTAAACCGCTCGAAGGATTTTTTTGAAATTCGCACCATAGAGAATTTTTTAAAAGAAAAATCGGTCTGTATTGGTTAGAGCCGTGGGAAAAATCATCTTTATTAGTTATTTCTTAATTTAAAATTAAAAATTTAAATGACATCAGTAACTACGTCAGACATCGCTTCCTTAATTACAAAATATAAATATAAATCAAATTAAATTACGAAATATATATTATGTTATATCCACAGGCCATACTTTTCTGTCATTCGGTGCATTAATACGTACATTTAAGGGCTGTATGTTTTGTGACTTTTTATTTTAATTGTTCTTTTAAAGTATTTGAACGACGGCTCGGTGAACATGGTATTAATATTACCTGCCAAATCCGATAAAAAGGAATACATTTTTTTAATAACCGAACGGCATTTATTACTTTAATTTATTTAAATTAAGTTGATGTTAAAATTTATTTATTTTATAATAGAAAAATATTAAAAAAATACAACTATAAATTTCATTTGATTAATTAAAAATTATATAAAAACTTTTCAATATTGATTTTTTTTATTTATTTATTTATTTAATCATTTAATTTTTATTTTATTTTATAACATTAAAATTCTATTTATATATTCTTATTCATTTTTCAGGACTAATAACTATATAATTTTTCATATATTTATATATAATTATAAATTTGAAAGAGCTAGTATTGCGATCACGAACATTTTCGATGTCGAGATTTTGATGTTTTTATACGTTTTGAAGGTTCCTGAATCATTTTCACTAAGGTTGAGAAAAATCTCTCTCTCTCTCTTTATGAGTGTGTGTGTGTATGTGTGTATGTAGACAAGATTACGCAAAAACGGTTTGAGTTAGAATAATGGAATTTATTATACGGGAATAATTCAAAATTCTTAGTTTTCTATCAATTTTGAGAAATGTAGCTCAACAGGAAGAGGGTCATTACCTACAACGTTTTGATTTTTTTTTTCCTCTAAAGAGACCGTAAAAATTAAGATATGTTTGATAGTTTTTCACCTGATTCAAAAATGTATAAAACTGCTATATATAGAAATTCAGTTTGATTGAATCGCTGAAAGTATAGGAATTAATTTTTTAACACCGCAAATCACGCTCCAACACGTGACGTGGTGCCATCAACAAAGAGCCAAACATGCTCTGATTTAATAAATATTATTTATTAATTTTAATTTGTAATTAATTAAATTTAATTTAAATATAATATATTATGTTATTTAATCCAATTCAAAATACGATATAGTCGAGTGGAGACACTCTAGCTTATTCGAATAAGTTTTTAAAGGTGTTTTTATATATATATATATATATATTGTTAATCCATCAAATCTTTCTCTCTCTCTCTCTTTCTCTATTGGTAAAAGTTAAATATTTCCAATATTATTCACATATTCATAAAATAAATATTTTAAAATATTTATAGTATAGAGAGAAAGAGAGAGAAATTTCCGTTATATTGTCACCGATGACTTCCTCTGGCAATCATTTTTTCCTAAAAGAAAGTTGCCGATACTTTTTTTACAGAATATCTCCCTATCAATACATTAAAAAATTGGAAAAGCGCATACTTTCTTTCATCGTTCATCCACGCCACTCTGCAGGTGATTTATGCCAGGCAATATCTTTCTCTTCTCTCTCTTCTTCTTCTTCTCGTTTTACCTCTCTTTCTTCTTCTCACTACTCATTTCAAAAACCTAATATAAAATACTTATCTTTTTTTAACGACCGACGATAGTAAGGGAGGTATTGTTTTCAGACCAAATTTCACATGTGGAGATTTTTACATATCTCCACGAATCATGCATTTTCTAAACAGAAAAAAGTATTTTTAGCATGATGTCTGTCCGTCCGTCTGTCCGTCCGTCTGTCCGTCCGTCTGTCCGTCCGTCTGTCCGTCCGTATAGATGTGTACAGCCTGAACGGCTCAACCGATTTTGATGAAATTTGGTATATTTACTTAATGCATCAGTGGGATGAATTGATCAACTTTTGGTGCAATTCCGGAAACCGGAAGTGGTAGTATTAGCGATCGACGATAGGAAGGAAAGGGTTATTTTCACACCAAAGGAGATTTTTTTATATATCACCACGAATCATGCACTTTGTATTGGTTTTATCCTCGAGAAAAATCATATTTATTAGTTTTTTCTTGATTTAAAATTATATGACGTCATCCAGCCATTCATGACGTCACAGCCTGGTCTTGCATATATATTATAAATAAAATAAAATTAAAAATGTTTATATTTATTATTTATGTATCCATATCTGTTTTTTATTACATTAATAGATATATGAAAATTATTTGAAATTGTTTCTGTAGCTGGAAATTAATTTATTTCAAACTGTCGGTCGGTTCGGACCTGGCCACAGGTCAACTTATTTAAATAATATTTTTGCTATTTCATTATCACTATTTCTTTTCGATTAAATACATAGGAAAAAATATAATAATTTCAAAATGACGATACAAATATCAGAAAAAGAAGAGGAGAATCGTAATTATAATAATAATTAGTATTTACTCTAAAACGTTTTTATTTATGTAAATCAGTATAACTTAAATGTTTTTTTTAATAGAAAAACAAATATGAATTTAGCAATTTTTCAAATATTGTTCTTATTTTACATTACTACAGAGGTGGGCAACCCGCGGCCCGCGAGCCAAATGCGGCCCGCGTGCACATAAACTGCGGCCCGCGAACATATTTAAAATTTATATAGTGGCCGGCACATATTCAAATGTTTTAATGATATTTATCAAAATATTGAGTTATTTCTAATGATATTCATTAATAAAGTAAATAACATACAAAAAACATCATTTTTTTTGCCAATTGTGGTTATTTTATGATAAATTTTCTTCATCGTTTGCTGAAAACATAATTTTCATTTACCTACAAAACTAATGTTAATGCCACTCTTGAGTTTGGTTGTTTTCAATTTTGGCCCGCATTGCAAAAAGGTTCCCAACCCTGCATTACAACATACTACTAGTACTATTAATCCATTTCCACTTTTTTACTATAATAAAATGAATGTTGGTTTGTTATTTTAATATCTTATAAAATTATTCTTGATTTAATCACGAAAAAAATACAAAATTTATTTTCATTACTGAATTTGTGTAAAATAAAATTTCAAATAAATTGAAAATGAATTTAATTAAATTAACTTACTTCTGTTATGATCGAGAGAAAAAAAATTAAAAAAATAAAACATTTTTTAATTTTCACATAACAACCATATTTGCATATTTGCACTTTTGATTTTTTTTAATAAGTATTTATTACTAATGATACTATTTTTAAAGAATACACACTAAATTCACATTAAACAAAAACAAAAAGAATGAAAATAAAAAGTTTTTCCCAAACGTGAAAGAGAGGAATATATAAAATAAATAAAAATAAATTCTTGTCTCTCACTCATTCGTTGTTTGAATTTTTCTATAAAAGATCCACATATATGATTATCCATTGTTTTTTATTTGGAAAGTAATTAAAACTTTTATAAAATATTATAAAGATAACTTGTAACTTGTTAAACTGAAATTTTGATTTGTTGGTTGGAAAAGCAAAATATAGGTTGTATGCCTCTGTGTCGTTTGTGTTAATTAATTAATTTTTATAGAAATATTTCCATTGACTCCCATTATTTAATGAACAGGGCAAACATGTAGGGCCACAAAAGAACAATGCCATCGTTGCATTCTCATCTAAATGTTAAAAAAAACTAAATCCTATTTAATAAAGTTAAAAATAAAAAACAACTTTCAAAGGAACATTTGGTTTAATAAATAAAAATAACGGACATTATAAATAGTTTAAATCAGGGGTGTCTAAACTATGACCATTCGAGGGCCACATTGCAAAAAAAAAAAAAAATAATATGGCTGGGCCGCACATAAATATCATTTTACCTTTTTTTCGGAAGTCGGAAATATTTAAAAGTGTAATCCCAAAATCATTTTATCTTTTTTTTTAGAATCATATTAAAAAAATTTAAATATTTTCATAATTTGCGTTTGGGCCGCATTTCAAAGGGTGTTGGGCCGCAGTTTAGACACCCCTGGTTTAAATAGACAAATGCATTTAACTGATTTTTTGTTATATGGATTTTTTCCCCCCTCAGTGTATACATTTGATACAAATTAAAGTATATATAATATAAAGTATTTTCAATCTGAAATAGTGGCATCTTAATTTCCATTGTGATTCCGATGATTTTGTTTGCATGCATCCAAATGTTTTATTTATACACAGCACACCCCTTTTTGGGGTTTAGAATTTTCTGTCTCTCCATATTAATTAATGTTTACCTAAATATCTTATCTTAATAATACATTTGAGTGATTGAGAAGAAATTCAAAACTACTGTGGTTTTAAAAACTTTCAAACAAAAATAGCCAATTTCTAATGTTAGTTGTTTTTACTTTCAATATCACCTATATATACTATAATTATTTATTATTATTAAGATAATAATTATTTTCTCAATAAATTGTGTATTGTATTATTAAAAATCCACTGACTCGATTTTAAATTTATTAAATTTTAAGTCAATCTTCAGAAACTTTCGAAATTCGAAATGGATTAAAACAAGAAGATGATTTAATTTAGTATTGGAATATGTGATTAGACAAATTGGGGGGAAATCAAACGGAATCCAATTAAACAAAAAAAATTCAAGTATTAGGTTATCCAAACGACTTAAATATAATAGGAGATTCGGCAATTGCAATTAAAGATAGCCTAGAAAAATTAATCGAAGCAGGAAAAGAGGTGGGGCAAGAAATTAATAGTGATAAGATAAAATATTTATTAACAGAATATTAACGGAATAGTATTAACAGACAAAGTCTTAACATGCAAAATGTAAAATTTGAAAAAGTAAAAAAATTTAAATACTTAGGTTAGGATAATAATATTCGAGAAGAATTTAAATCTAGTTTGCAATCAAGTAACGTCTGTTATCATGCAATAAAGAGGCTTAGTTATATACTTATATACAATATAGAAAACAATTACAGTAGAACCTCGATAAGTTAAAGTCCAAGGGAAACACAAAATATTTTAAGTTATAGAGGTTTTAGGTTATCAAGGGTCTATGTAAGGGATAGGCGGGTAGGTTAATAACATTTTTTTAAAGGCTAAATCATGTCGTTTCTTAAAATTCTCTAACCAGCCATTAAAATTTTTGATTTTCAGCGAATATGCGAACTCTTCAGATGTTTCTTTCAGTGTGGGTCCACTAACACTGATGTTTTTGTTTCGATACTGTTTGAACCACGTAAACAAACATTGTTTTAAATTAGGGAATTTGGCAATTTTTCGTCTTTTACATTGAAGACTTTCTGCTGATTCTTGTTTCTTCAAGATTTCAGCTTCTGAGGTCCAATACAGAGATTACTTATTTAAATTTTAGAGGTTGCGTATTTTAAGTTTTGAGGTTTTGGGCTCTGAAGGGAAGGGAACACACACACACACACACACACACATATTATTTTTTGAAGTTTTACAAGTTTTTAAGTTAACGAGGTTCTACTGTATTTTGCCGGTTGTATTATATCCTCGTATGGATGTGAGTCATGATCTATGACCCTGGGAGACGAGAGTATTTATTTATTTATTAAAAAGGTTGCTTACTCCTGCTTAAAGTATCACACAAATATAGTCAACGTCAACGTTTAAAATCATAAAGAGAGTTAACAAACAAAAGATTTGAACATGTAAGATGTATGCTTGAATAGAATGTTACAGCAAATTTCTAACACTTTATTTACTATTTTCTCATATAAACGAAACGAATGATTTTGGTTAAATTCGCTGCATCATTGTCAAACAAAAGAATTTATCTTTAATATCAAATCGATTTTATTTACTTTCAAGTAATCGAAAAGCAATTAATTAAATGCCGAATTTTAAAAATGTTTTTTTTTTAAATAAATAATTAACTCTCTGACATTGTAATATATATTTTAAAAAAGATTGGTGAGACATAATACATTAAATAAATTAATAATTAACTTTAGGAAGTTTTTTTTTTAAAAAATACATTTTTAAAAATTATAATTATTCTTAAAATTAAAATAAAAAATAAAAATGTAGGTATTCATTATGATAAGGTGACCAACCGTCCTCCTTTAAGGAGGACAGTCCTCCATTTGTAAGCTCTGTCCTTCTTTTGTAAGTGTCCTCCTAACTGTCCTTCTTTTTGATATCTGTCCCGTTTTTTGAAATATTTAGGACATTTCGTACTTTTTTCCAAAATTTTTTTCAATTTGGTTCTAAAAAACATAAGCTGGAGTGTCTCCACTCGACTATCTCGCAAATTTGAATGGATTAATTAACATATATTATATTTAAATTAAATTTAATTAATTATAAATTAAAATTAATAAATAATATTTATTAAATCAGCGCATGTTTGGCCATTTTAGCAGTTTTATACAATTGTTAATCATGTGAAAAATTATCAAACATATATCTTTATTTTTACGATCACTTTAGAGGAAAATAAATCTTCCGGTTGAGCTACATTTCTCAAAAGTTGATAGAAAACTACGAATTTTGAATAATGCCAATGTTCCAAATTTCATGATTCTAGCTCAAATCGTTTTTGCGTAATCTTGTCTACATACATACACACATACACACACACGCACATACACACATACACACACACGCACATACACACATACACACACACGCACATACACACATACACACACACTCACATTTTTCTCAACCTTAGTGAAAATGATTCAGGAACCTTCAAAACGTATAAAAACATCAAATTCTCGACATCGAAAATTTCTGGCGAGATAGTAAAAAAGGTAAATATCCTGATTTGGTGTTTTCAAAATATGGTCACCTTAATTATGAAAAAGTTAATATTGATTTAAAATAATTAAATTATTATTAAATTATGGATACATGTTAATTTAAAAAAATTTAACAATTTAATTTAAAAAAAAAATACATTAAAAGATAAATAATATAGACATGGGCCAGCAATTCATCTGTAAAAATATTTATTTGTTAACTTTTTAAAAAGAAAAAAAAAACTTTCATTTTCTTTCTCTTTCTTCTAGACAAATATTTATCATTCTTTTTTTACTTTTTAGATACCTCTCTTTTGAAGGTGAAATTTTTTTTTAACCTTCTCTGTTAAGCAAACAAGGAAATTACTTACTTAATTTAATTTTTTTTTCATTTTTTATCATTTATCTTGCTTGCTGTGTATTATTTATATTAAGTGTATTCATTTTTCTTATTGAGTGTTAATGTAGAATATTTTTGACCCTTTAACCTTTACTTGACAAAGTATCTATCTACCATTTGGAATCTTGTTCACATTTTAAAATGACAAAAAAATTTCAATTATATGAATATTTTAAAGTAGATAAATGTTTTATTTAATTTGCAATTTCTTATAAAAATGTAAATCTGTCATTGATTCATTGAACTTAATAAATTATTTTTTATAGAATTATAAAACTGACATCTTTATTAAAAGAAAAAAAATGTAATATTATAATATATTTAGGTATACGTAGGGTAACCAAACGTCCCGGTTTTCCGTGATTGTCCCGTTTTTAGGTGCTCTGTCCCGGCGTCCCGAAAAATGTCTTCGGGACAGCCTATTTTCCCGGTCTTAAACATTTAGGACATTTCCGACTTTTCTTTCTAAATTTTTTCAATTTGGTTCTAAAAATAAGTTGACCTGTGGCCAGGTCCGAACCGACCGACGGTTTGAAGTAAATTAATTTCCGGCTACAGAAACAATTTCAAATAATTTTAATATATCTATTAATGTAATAAAAAACAGATATGGATAGAACATAAATATTTTTAATTTTATTTTATTTATAATATATATATGCAAGACCAGGCAATGACGTCATGAATGGCTGGATGACGTCATATAATTTTAAATTAAGAAAAAACTAATAAATATGATTTTTCTCGAGGATAAAACCAATACAAAGTGCATGAGAGAGATTCGTGGTTATATATAAAAAAATCTCCTCATGTGAAATTTGGTATGAAAATAACCCTTCCCTTCCTATCGTCGATCGCTAATACTACCACTTCCGGTTTCCGGATTTGCACCAAAAGTTGATCAATTCATCCCACTGATGTTTTAAGTAAATATACCAAATTTCCTCAAAATCCATTGAGCCGTTCAGGCTGTACACATCTATACGGACGGACAGACGGACGGGCAGACATCATGCTAAAATACTTTTTTCTGTTAAGAAAATGCATGATTCGTGGAGATATGTAAAAATCTCCACATGTGAAATATGGTGTGAAAACAATATCTCCCTTACTATCGTTGGTCTGTAAAAACTAAAGTAAACCGTTTTCGGGACTAGGCTCTTAAACATTTCCGACTTTTATTTCTAAATTTTTTCAATTTGGTTCTATAAAAAAAAAGGTAAACCGATTGTCCCGGTTTGGTGTTTCTGAAATATGGTTACCCAAGGTATACGGTATTGTAGGCACCATTGAAAAAATTAAGTTTATTTTGATTTATATTATATTATTTACTATATATAATATATATATATATATAGTTATTCATAATAATTTTAGCTTGGTAAAAATATTTGAATAAATCCTAAATTTAGAGATTTAAATTATGCATTTCTTATTGTAGATTTGTAGGGTGTAGGATACTTTAATGAATCGTTTTGGAAAAGATTGAATATTCAAACTTTACAAGGCAAATTTTATTAATTTGTGTGAGAAAATATATTAAAACATTATTTTGAATAATATCATCAAAAACTTATATAATATAATTATTGATGTTTTAAATAAATAAATAAATATTTTATTTTTTACCGACCGACGATAGTAAGGGAGGTATTGTTTTCACACCAAATTTCACATGTGGAGATTTTTACATATCTCCACGAATCATGCATTTTCTAAACAGAAAAAAGTATTTTTAGCATGATGTCTGTCCGTCCGTCTGTCCGTCTGTCCGTCTGTCCGTCCGTCCGTCCGTATAGATGTGTACAGCCTGAACGGCTCAACCGATTTTGATGAAATTTGGTATATTTACTTAATGCATCAGTGGGATGAATTGATCAACTTTTGGTGCAATTCCGGAAATCGGAAGTGGTAGTATTAGCGATCGACGATAGGAAGGAAAGGGTTATTTTCACACCAAAGGAGATTTTTTTATATATCACCACGAATCATGCACTTTGTATTGGTTTTATCCTCGAGAAAAATCATATTTATTAGTTTTTTCTTGATTTAAAATTATATGACGTCATCCAGCCATGCATGACGTCACAGCCTGGTCTTGCATATATATTATAAATAAAATAAAATTAAAAATGTTTATATTTATTATTTATGTATCCATATCTGTTTTTTATTACATTAATAGATATATTAAAATTATTTGAAATTGTTTCTGTAGCTGGAAATTAATTTATTTCAAACAGTCGGTCGGTTCGGACCTGGCCACAGGTCAACTTATTTTATTTCGTAAATAAAAAAAAATCCTCTAGCATAATTCAATTCGTATCCACTTTCTTTGTTTTTCTTTGTTTGTTTTTTTATTATATTAAGATGAACATGAAATTATAATAAAAGTGTAATATATTTCCTTGTTTGTTTGTTTGTTTATGTAAAAAGGAAGCCATTTTTCAATTTATTTACTTTCAAAAGATCATCCAAATATTAATCTCCATCTTATAAGTTCCTATACTCGAATGATAACATCCGGGCAATTCAAGATCAAATTTTAATATCAAACTTATTGATTGTAAAAAAAAGGTGGAAATTAATCAAATCAACTTTCACCGAATTTTTTATCTTCTTTCAAATTGTAATATTAATAATAATAATAATAATAATTTCATTTGAAATTTACAAGCTCTAATGATTTTTTAAAAATATATTTTTCTGTAGAACTTTTATTAAAATAATTAAATAATATATATAAATATAAATATTAATCATAAATGAAGTTTGTAGTTATAATTTTATTAATAAATATATGTTGTGTTTAATTAAAATATTAAACACATTTTAAACATTACTTTTAAAGTTTTCAAATTTCTGTTTTTACTGTCACCAAAGATAGTATTGCGATCACGAAAATTTTCGATGTCGAGATTTTGATGTTTTTATACGTTTAGAAGGTTCCTGAATCATTTTCACTAAGGTTGAGAAAAATGTCTGTCTGTGTGTGTGTATGTATGTAGACAAGATTACACAAAAAAGGTTTGAGCTAGAATCATGAAATTTGGTACATGGCATTATTCAAAATTCGTAGTTATCTCTCAACTTTTGAGAAATGTAGCTCAACCGGAAGAGGGTCATTACCTACAACGTTTTAATTTTTTTTCCTCTAAAGTGACCGTAAAAATAAAGATATATGTTTGAGTTTTTCACATGATTAAAAATTGTATAAAACTGCTATATATAGAATTTCAGGTTGATTGAATCGCTGAAAGTACCGGAATTAATTTTTTAACACGTTGACTGACAATCACCCGCCAACACATGAGCTGGTTTAATAAATAATATTTAATTAATTAATTAAATTTAATTTAAATATAATATATTATGTTATTTAATCCAATTCAAATTGCAAGATAGTCGAGTGAAGACACTCCAGCTTATTTAATTAAAATTTTAGATGTTATTCTATTTTATTTATTTATTTTTAATTGTAAATAAATTGACCAAAATATTATTTAAATCAAAAAGAAATTAACAGAATTAAAATCTCATAACATTTATAATTTTAGTTTATTCTCGTATATTATATATTTTAAATATATAATTAATATTTTGATGTATGAAAGTTGAATGATATGGCTTTTTTATATATAATGTAATTTTATATATATAATTATTTAA
The DNA here is from genome assembly GCA_963082975.1 of Labia minor. Taxonomy (NCBI): domain Eukaryota; kingdom Metazoa; phylum Arthropoda; class Insecta; order Dermaptera; family Spongiphoridae; genus Labia; species Labia minor. The sequence continues at coordinate 11,119,802 of OY720347.1, read as the reverse complement.
TTTTTTTTCACTACTTATTAAATTAATAGTAACTTTAAAATCATTAAAATAAAAATACTATTTTATGTGAAATTATATTGATTTTGAGAAATTTCCTTTTTTTTACTAGTCATGTCTTTTAAAGGATAATTAGAATTTTGTTTTAAGTATCATATTATGTTATATACCATAGTTAAGCAAATGTATATGTGTATGTGTCTATCTATCGGTATTTTTACTTCCGCTTATTTTTGCAAATATTTCAAATCGTTTTAAAAAAAATCGCTTATAATAACTTTTCTTAATATAAAAAAACCTCCGACTTTTGTACATCCTACGCAAGGACAACGCCTATCAAGCCGGTTATATCAATGAGGTGTCCTATGATCAGTAGAACGGGTCCTCTCAACTTTTACCTTGATTTTCTTGATCGGAGGCGTTATCAAGTAGCTTTTCCCCAATGTTGTTCCCGGAGGCTGGGTTGACTCCGTCCGATAGACCCCAGCTAGGGAAATTCCCTTGCCAGGCCCGGGACTTGAACCCGGGACCATGGGAATTTGAGGCAGGTTCGCTATCCACATGCCCAATGGCGCCTTACTTTTCTTAATATTTTTTATTTTTAAATTCTTCCCAATTTAATAATTTGATGAATAATATGTATAATTTAAATTAAAAATATTTATATCATTTAACATTACAAATTCAAGTAATAATAATAATAAATAAAAATAATAAATAAATAACAAATATATTATTTTAATATGATAAAAGAAAAAAAGGAAAAAGGATGTTATTAATCTGGTGGGTGAATGGTTTGTTCATTAGAGCGTAACTTGGGATAAATAGGTTAAAATTAATTATAAATTTTTGCTCAGAAAGAAAATTTGACTACATCCTATATTATTAAAAATATAGAAGAGTATCAAATTAATTTTTTTATTTACTACATCCAATTAAAAGAAATTTATCGAAATAATAAATAATTAATTCCAACAGAAATAATTATAATTCTTAGTTAAAAAAAATTGAATTTACGAAGAAAGTTAATTTTAGATTATTATTAATAATCTAGTCGTTGTTTGAATGTTAGTAAAATTCGTCAAAAATCTTCAATTCATAAAATTCCAAATAATTTCAGTTGATTTTAATTAGACAATTTGATTAAATTTGGTCATATATACTTACATAATTTTTTTTAATCCCTTACCATTTTTAATTCAATAAAATAGTAAGTAATCTATTTTTATTTAAATAAAAATAAAATGATATAAATAAAAATGTATTACTTTGATTTGTGTGTGAATAGGTACCTATCAATTATTAGAAATTAGCTACCATACCTCTTTTATTTTTTGTTTTAATCTTTACAAATTGAACATAATTAAGATATATTAATTAAGATTACGCAAAAACGGTCTGAGCTAGAATAATGAAATTTGGTATAAGGACATTATTCAAAATTCGTAGTTTTCTACCAACTTTTGACAAATGTAGCTCATCCGGAAGAGGGTCATTACCTACCACATTTTCATTTTATTTTTTCCTCTAAACTAACCGTAAAAATAAAGATATACGTTTGTTTTTCACATGATTAAAAATTGTATAAAACTGCTATATATAGAATTTGAGCTTTATTGAATCGTTGAAATTTTTTATCACGTTGACTGGCAATCACTCGCCAGCACGATTCGTGGTGCAAACACTCGATGGTTTAATAAATATTATTTATTAATTTTAATTTATAATTTTTAATTAATTAAATTTAATTTAAATATAATATATTATGTTATTTAATCCAATTCAAATTGCCAGATAGTCGAGTGGAGACACTCCAGATTTTTTTATTTGATTTATTTTCATTTAAATCAAATATTTTTTTTCTATAATACCTTTAATACATCTCGTATTTTAATAAAATAACCTTTACATTTACTTAAATACATTTATTTTCATACAGGTTAGACAAATTAATCAGAATTTTAATAATTTTTAATAAAATAAATAATTTCTTAATGGCTGATAAAATATAATCAATAAAACTAATTCGTAATATAATATCTAAACCCAAAAATAAAATAGAAATATAATTTTTTTTTATAAAATAACGTTTTATTATGGAATAAAAAGAATAAAATAAATTTATATATAAGCCTGACAACGTTTATAGATGGATTGCTTCATATATCGTTATAATTATAATCTTAATTACATTCAAAATGAAAATCTATCCTGAAATCAATATTTGTGCTTCAGAATCCGTTAAAAAAAAATTAATCGGTGCAATACAAAAGGAGTTAGTTACTAAAAATAATTAATCGCTAATTAATTACAATTAATTAATTATATTTCTTCTATACCTTCTAGGGATCCATTGAAATATCTATAAAAATTTTCAAAAGTCTATCTCAATATTAAGATGATGAAAATCGTTTTCAATTTGTCAAAAGAGCGAACAGACAGAGAGATAGCCGCCAAGTGAAGTTGAGAAAAACGTTATAAAAAGTTAACTATTAATATTTTACGATAGCACCATTCAATAATTTAGTTTATAATGATTTTTAATATATCAAAAATGATATAAGGAATATTACATTAAAAATAATTCTCTATCATTTTCATTTATCATTTAGTAAAACTTTATCTTTATTCAAATGCATATTATTCTATTCTATACATTCATATTAAACCATATATGGTTTGAAAAAATGTAGAAGTATGAATCTTTCTATCTACTAAGATCAATTGATATTGATTATATGAAATGGTAATCTTTAAAAACCAGTTTTTTTTATACCACATATATATATATATATATTACAGTAAAATAAACAACTTGTCATAATTGGATAATGATTGTGGCTTAAATGCATACAGAAATTACATATCAATGCATTAATCTATTTACAGAATACACGAATTATAGAAATATATTTTTTTTATTTGAAATGATATTAGAATTTTATTAAATATTAAACCAGATTAGTGGATTTCTTTTGACTAACAAATAAATAAGATTGAATGTTAAAATTCCAACTTAATTAGATATTTTGATTTTATTAAGTTATCAAAGATTTTTTTAAATTAGTTTTCATGTTTTCATTATTAGTATGTCTATGTAACAATTGTATTAATATTTTAATTTTTCATTGAATTAGTTGTTTTTATATATGTTTTAAAAAAATTTTACTATACGAATTTGGTATATTGTTTTAAGAATATTGGGTATCTGCTTGGATTTATTAATCAATTGGTTTATTGTTTATTATTATAATTATTTTCCATTTTATACCATTTTTAATCAGTATATCATTCGAAAATGAATTTAAAATAAATATTAATAAAAATTCTAGCAATTACTACTTAGAATTATTAAAAAAAATACAAAAAATTTCTAATAGATAATATTTTAATAAATTTATTGAAATTATTTTAAAATACATAATTTTATTAAATATTTTAGTAGTAATTTCAAGATCAAAAAGACATTTAATTTATATATACATCCAATTTTTACTAGTATAATAAGATTATATTTAGATATATTTATATATTATGAAATTTTTTTCTCCGTTATTTTCATGTGTTTTTGTGAATTTTGATGCCATTTTTAAGAGAATTTTCAGAAGGGAATTTTTAAGATTCTGGGTCTTAGTCTGTACCAAGAGACAATCTTGGTATTTTGGGTTGAATGGGTGGGCAATCTTTGACTTTCTGCTTTTTTTAAGCTTTGTACTCTCACTAACACCAACACAAGTCTGGCTCGTACCACAATTCGAGACAAATAAAATTATCTTTAATTTTAAGAATATTTTTAAACTACTCTAAAAGAGCATAACTGGGGAATATTCAAAATTGATTTAACATAATTATTCTTTATATATATATACATATATATTATATATGTATATATATAATAATATTGAAATATAATAAAGTTATCATTATTTAATTTTTGTATTACTCATTTGTTATTATTATACAAAAAATTTAAATTACCTTTAAAATAAAAATAAAAATAAATATTATATGTGTATATATTTCCTAAATTTTTTATCCAATAATCTTGTACATATTTATTGAAAAATTGTATCTTTTCTCGAAGTTTTATAATTCCAATAAATATGTTGTCGATGTCTTATTTCCTTCACTCGGGAAAGAACAACGAGTATTTGAAAGGTGTTTGATGTTAAATAAGATTATACAACCGTAATGGAAGTATTGGATCGGATTTCTTATTGGATGACTTGATCACCTTCTTTCAATTGGAAAGTTCATTGATATGGACGTGAAATAGAAAGAGGATGGAAGAAAGTCGATCGAATTATGTCACACCCGAGGAAGCCCATCAATTTCATGTCTTCTATTTCTTCTCAAGTAATTGAAGTAATCATCAAGAAAATGAAATTTATTACCAGGTAATACCATTCTATAATCTTTTTTTTCTCTCTCTCTCTCTCATTTTAAAAATTATTTTTAAAATATTTAAATTATTTTATGATAACACCATTCAACCGAAGGTTTGAAATAAATTAATTTCCCCCTACCTTTAGCTTTAGTGTGAAAATAACCCTTCCCTTTCTATCGTCGATCGGTAATACTACCACTTCCTTTCTGGATATACATCAAAAGTTGATCAATTCATCATACTGATGCATTAAGTAAATATACCAAATTTTATCAAAATCCGTTGAGCCGTTCAAGCTGTACACATCTATACGGATGGACAGATGGACAGACATCATGCTAAAAATACTTAAATTGCATGATTCGTCGAGATTTGTAAAAATCTCCACATGTGAAATTTGGTGTGAAAACAATACCTCCCTTACTATCGTCGGTCGGTAAAAAAGGGAAATCATCCAGGCTTTTCGGATCATTGCGGAATTTGGATAATAAAAATTATCACTGATATCTTTGATCCGTATAAGAGAAGTTATCGCAGATATTTATTTTCTCCACATGTGAAATTTGGTGTGAAAATTCTAATAAATAAATAATTAAATAACATTTAAAATCAAAATAAATTAAAATAAATTTCATGGTCAGTCATTGATCCTTTGAACTTATATCAAGTTTACCGTACCATGACTCAAAACATTAATCTTCTTATATTAGAATTTTGAATAAAAATTTGATATTATTATAATCTTTTTTAATTTTATTATAAAATGATTATAAGGGAGACAAAACATTGTTATTATTAATAATAATAGTATATTATTATAAATGCTTTAAATTAAATTAAAAAATCAAAAACAAATACTCATATTTTAAATATTAATTAATATTTTAATTAGCTGTAAAATATATTTTATATGCATGTAATATTATTGTATTTAATGTAAATATTCCGATAGGTTGGTTGCATAAACTAAAGGGGCGCCATATCTCTAACTAATTTAAATTTTAGATGTTTACGAGTAGAATAATAACAAATGTTTATTAAATTATTCATTTATCCGCAGTAATATCATACAATATAGGAATAACTATAAACACTGAATATCTATAATTAAATATATACTTATGTTTAAGAGAAAGTAAAAATAAACTTATCTATTTGTATAATATAAAACGTTTTTTTTTTCAATTTAGGTGAAAGTAAAGTTGTCCTTGTATTTTGATCTTATCTTTGTGTTTCCCCTTGAAACCATTTTCTATCTCATTCTTCCACTAGAAGATTATAATGAATGTAATGGCATCAAGAGAAAGGGGGGGGATTTATTTTAGTTGGGACATTATTAGAGTGTTGGGTCAATAAGCAATCACAGCCGATGTGAATAGAGGATTAAATATTTATTCATTCACCAGAAGGATAAATGATTTGATCCTCTCCCCTCGACATGCATTTGAAAAATCAAACCCATTTATTATACTTTAAAAAAAAAAGATTAAGTTAGTTTAAAAAAAAACACGTGATATATAAATAAAGTAAATCTTTTTTTTTCTATATATATATATACTAAAGTTTCTTTCTTAATTTATTTTGTTCAATTCTGTAACAAGCAAAGTGGCCATTAACAGATTCAAGGCTTAATTTTCTAGATATAATTCAAATTAACATTCGGTTGAACTAACCAAATTCTCTCTCTTTCTCTCTTTCTCATTCTTTTCTAATTGCTTAATTGATATTTAATGATCATTGCAGTTTTTATTGCTTACTTCGTTAATTTCAATTTATTATATACTAATTAATTAATTTTTAATTCTATTCTATAAAATCAATATTATTTCTGTTGTATAATCCTATAAGTATAAAGAATTTTAAAAAAATATGATTTAATTTTATTCAAGCTTTTGTGGCTGTATTTATTTATAAGGGAATTTTGTAAAAAAAACCTCATATTGATATTTTTTTGAATAAATTTACAATTGAGGTTTTTTATTACAAAATTCCCTTATATGATTTAATAGCTATGATGAACGATTAGAAACAAATTTGAAGATTTTTTCCTTAATATTTCCTTAATATGCTCTCTCTCTCCCTATATATATATACGCATGTAATTAAATAATTAAATAAATAATAAATAATTAATAAAAATTATATACAAATAATAAATGTATGAGTAGATTTTATCTAAACCTATATCTAAACCTATAAACGTTTAAAAATTTTTTTATAGATATAATCTACAATTTGATCTATTATATTATTATTATCAATGAAAATAGAACGATAATATTTAAAATTTAGAATTTCAAAGATACATTTACACGTCTAAATTGAAAAGATTTAATTTTTTCTAATATAATACAGTGGTGTATTGGGAGGGGAACGCTTTCCAGTACTTTTTCATGTCCCGACAACTCCCACTACTGTTAGAGAATTTCTTTTTTTGTGTTCGTTAATATTTTGTATAGTAAGAATAAGAAAAAATAAAAACTTATATGGAAAAAAATAGTTTGCTGAAAATAGGACTATTTTTTGCTCCCACTATGCGTTTTCTTACTTCTTATTTTACCAATAAATCACTGATTCTATATTATATAATATTAAAATATAATTTATTTTAATAAAAGAGTACAAAAGCCTAAAAGGAAAAAAATTATATAGTTTTAAAATTAAATTAATAATAAAGGGTAAAAATAATTAAAATGTAAAGATTATTATTAATAAAATATGTATATAAGCAGAGGTAAGTATTTAGGTAAGAGTTGATTTGAAAGAATTGCGCGCGCACCCCTCTACTCTTCATGCCCCTCCCGGCCGGCCACTGCTGGCAGGTGAACGGAGTGGGGAGCGCCTTCAGACGTCACTCACACACTCAAGAGAATACAAGAGAGAACGCGCGCTGATTTTCGATGGAAATCATCCCTTAATCACTAATTAATCATGATATTAATGGAAAATTTAGTTTTTTTATTAATTAAATATTAAGAAAAAATCTGATTTGTAATAAATTTTATTTGACGGGGTTTTTTTTATAATTTTTTCATAAAATCCATTTAATAGATTTTTTTTTATTATTCTAAATTTTTTTTTATAAATACCTCAATTATATTTAATAAATTTTATAAATTTTTTTTTAATTATATAAATAATTTATATTTTTGAACCATAAGTTTAAAAAATCTATTTATTACTCATAATTTATTTAAATAATAATTAAGTAATTTTAGTATATAAATTTTTTACGAACCCTTTTTTGCATTTCAACTCTTTTTTAGTTTTTTTTTTTAATATTTTTCAAGAATATATTAAACAGCAAGGAACATATTCATCTATCTACTAGTACAGGTTGTACGCAATTTAATTATCAATTTAATTTCATTTGAGATGAGAACAAATTTATAAAATAAAATAAAATAAAAAAATATCGAAATCTAAATGAAAGAAATTAGATTAACAACAACAACAATTTATTTAAATAAAAATTAAAAATTATTCTTTCGTATCCTATAGGTAGGGTGACCAAACATCCCGTTTTTAGGTGCTCTGTCCCGGCGCCCCGAAAAGAAAAAAAAAGTCTTCGGGACACCCTATTGTCCCGTTTTTTAAATATTTAGGACATTTCGTACTTTTTTCAAAATTTTTTCAATTTGGTTCTAAAAATAAAAAAAAAAGATAAACCGTTTATCCCGGTTTGGTGTTTTCAAAATATGGTCACCCTACCTATAGGTCCATTTTCATCTAAAATTTCAAAAATATAAGGTATATAATATTATTATTTTTTCAAAACCAGTCTCCATTGATATTATTAATACTGAGTATATTATTAAAATTTTATAATAATAATTTTATTATTAATATCATTTCATTAATTTTTCATAATTTTAAGTAAAATTAAATGATTTATAACATTCATTACTCATTCTGAAAAAAATAATTTATTTAATATTTTTTAACTAATAATATTTGAATTAAAATTTTTATTAAGTGATACATATCATCAATATAAAAAAACGATGATTTTTATAAATATTTGTTTTTTTTTTTAATTATAAATATATTTAATCTTCACTTTGTTTTCAAAAATTTTTAAATAACCATTTAATTGAATAAGCTGGAGTGTCTCCAATCGACTATCTCGCAATTTGAATTGGATTAATTAAGATATATTAAATTTAAATTAAATTTAATTAATTATAAATGAAAATTAATAAATAATATTTATTAAATCAGAGCATGGTGATTGTTGATGGCACCACGTCACGTGTTGGCGCGTGATTAGCAGTGTTAAAAAATTAATTCCTGTACTTTCAGCGATTCAATCAAATTAACATATATCTTTATTTATACGGTCACTTTAGAGGAAAAAAAATCAAAATGTTGTAGGTAATGACCCTTTCCCGAATGCATTACATTTCTCAAAAGTTGATAGAAAATTACGAATTTTGAATAATGCCCATGTACCATTTATTTTTAAAATTTCCTATCACAGGGGTGAGCAACCTTTTTTATTAAAAACTCAGTAATATATAATTATTAATCATTTTATTTTCTTATGATATATATAATTATTTAGAATATATGTAGCTACATAAATGTTTTGAATAACTTTACTAAATTTTATTTATTAAATAAATAAATACTCGTATCTCGGTATCTATAATAATAATTTCCGTCGTATGTATATATGATGTATGCGATGGTTGAAATATTATGAAGATAGTTACAATGTCAATGTCAATTAATTTGTAACTAACTTCATTTTTTTAAAATTTTATTTTTGTTAAATTAAATAAATGTCAATCTAATCATATTATTTATAATTAGTTCATCATCTTTATTAATTCTATATATTAATTTTTTTACAATTTTATAATTTTCACATTAACATGAAAAGTTTAAAAAATTTTCTAAATTTTTCATAAAATTAATTTTGCTAGATTGCATATTTTTACCAAATAAACTTGCATCAGCAAAAAATGTTTTATTTTTCTTTCTTTCCTTTTTTTATTTATAATTCTGCAAGTCTCAAGCATAAAATTATTTAATTTTATAATAAAAAAAAATTCAATTTTTATTTTATTTTCTAATAATATTTTTATTTTATTCGTATTCGAACATTTCTATTTCCCAACCGTTTCTACCAACTAGGAAATAAATAATAATAATCTTGAACTCCAGATGACCCTAAATTGTTTTATTTTTTCTTATTAACCGGGTCATTCATTTGTTGTTACCCTCCGACACATTTGAAATTGGAAAAAGATTCATCCGAAAGACAAAGCATAAATTGTTATATTCTTTCTTTCTCTCATCTTCTCTACTATATATTAAAAAAAAAGAATGAGATAAAATTTTGCGGAAGTTGTATAGTACAATACAATTATTATTTAATTATCATTGTATGTTTAGAATCTATCAAGTTGAAGCAAAGGATTATAATTCAAACTGTTTGGCCTTTTTCACCGCATGAACGTCGTCTTGTTTCCCTTTCTTTCTCTTTCTTCTTTTCTTTCTTCTGTTCTTCATCATAATAGTATAAAACATCCATCCAGCTTGTTATCTTGAATGTCCTCAAGAGAGATTGATTGCCTGTGTTGGCTTTCATTTTTTCCTTGGTTGCATTTTATCATCATCCTGGCATCTGGCCCATTCAGAAAAAATTTATTCAAATTCAACTGTAAAATAATTTTAAAAATAAGCTTTTTCCAAGACATTTTTTATGACAAAACGAATGATTCATTTATTAATATTATTCTTATTATTTGTTTTGTTTTGTCTTCTTAAAACTTGTATATATTAAACTATGCGAACCCGTTGCAAACGGTGTTTGCAATTTCAGTTTAAACTTAATTTATCGTGGTTTGCAGCAATCAATTAAATAGTTCTTTGAAAACAATATTTTTCGTATACCTAATGATCATTTTTTAAATAGTAACAACTGTTTCTGTCTCAAGTTTTCTTCTTCTATATTCGCGCATATAAACGACACGTTTCAATATTTTTCTCATTTAGATCCATTTTGCATAGATTTAAATATTTAACGTATATAATTCTATTAAACAAAATAATAATAATAATAAAAAACCTCTGACTTTGTACACCCTACGCAAGGACAACGCCTATCAAGTCGGTTATATCAATGAGGTGTTCTATGATCAGAAGAACGGGTCCTCTCAACCTTTACCTTGATTTTCTTGATCGGAGGCGTTATCAATTAGCTTTCCCCAATCTTGTTCCTCGGAGGCTGGGTTGACTCCGTCCCATAGATCCAAGCTAGGGAAATTCCCTTGCTAGGCCCGGGACTTGAACCCGGGACCATGTGAATGTGAGGCGGGTTAATACCCACACACCCAATGGCCCCTTCGAAGATAATAATAATAATAATAATAAAATAATAATTTATAAGAAATTTTGTTTCAAATACTTACAAAACAACACAATATTATTCTACTTTATTCAAATCGTCGTATTTTATTATTTTTATTTGACAATAAGATAATAAGATAAATCAAAGAAAAAGGATATAAGATTTAATAAAAAAAAAAAAAAAAAGGGGAAGAACACTTAAGAATTGTTGAGACTAGAAAGATACGATTTCCGATAGATGCCGCTATGGCCGATTTCATTAATAGGAACATGAACAAATATATACATTATCTTTCTTTGAACATTTAAGAAATAATTGAGAATAATTCTCTCTTTTGATTCTCCACGTTTCGATTCGCATTTTGGCGCCATTGAATGGGTGAAGTTTCATTTTCATTCATTTGAGGCTCCCAATATCCAGTGGCGCTTGGACGAATTCATTGTGATATTGATTATTCAAACCCAAGATTTTTTCGGAGCCTCCCACCTCTGTAAGTAAAACTTCACCAGTTCAATCAAACCAAAAATGTGACTCTTGGTCCCTCAAACTAACAATAAAGTTCAAAATACCCCAATTCCATTCTTCTGAACTCTGTTGAAAATGGTGCCAAAATTGAGACCGAAACATTGAGAATCAAGTCTCAGCAAAAAATGGAAACAATAAAAAACAATTTAAATTAATATATGTTTTGTTTAATTAACATTAAAGAGGCTGTCAAAGAAATGATACTACAACATTGGAAAATTCAAACAAACACTGAAATTCAAATATCTTGATGATGAGTTGATTCCAACTTTTCAGAGAAAACAGTCCTCATATCACAAATTAACTAACACGATAGATCATATCGTCTCACTCAAAATACTTACAACAAACGATGCCTCAAACAATATCAAACTCAAACACTACACAGAAGTAATCCGTTTCAAAGTTCTATGCGCTATTGAGTGTCTGTCATTAAATAAAAAAAAGTCCCAATACTTTGAAGATGGAGAATACCAGAGACGGCATAATAGAGAGGTCTACTTTTCTCCCTTTGGCGAAACAAAAAGATCCGCACTACTTGGTTCATAGAAATTGAAAATGGCATTAAAGAACAATGATTGTTTGATGATAAACAAAACAGACAAAATGTGAAACAAGTCCTGAATCAAGGCGGAGGCGAAATGAAAAATGCCCTGAAAAAGAGCTAAGATAGAAAGAAGTCTCAAGGGAAAAAAAAATGCAAAAATACTGGGTAAAGATCAACGCCCAGTGATTGAACAAACGTGGTCCAAAGTAGGCCTATTCGAAAGAAGAAGAAGAAGAAGGAGATGAAAATATGTTTGGAAATAAATTTATTATATATGAAAATGAAAACATATTCATATAAAAAATAAAAAAAAAATCCCGTAAATGTTTATGAGTGAAAGTGAAAAATCAATAAAGCAATATAAGTACTCTATTATTTTGTTTGGTTGTTTAATTTTATTAACATATTATTTTGAAAATGAAAAAAAAAATGATTGATTGCTTTCGCCTCGGGATTCTTTTTATATAGGATATATACTATTTGGAATCTAACGTATGATTATCATATTTTTATCTCACTCTCTGATTTATACATATATATATATATATATATATATATATATATATATAACTTGTAGATTAAAGCTTGGTCTTTAGTTACATTCAACTTTATCTGATATTATAGCGAGAAAGATTTTTTTTTTTAAGTTTGCTCTTTTCGATGAAGCAATCTTTTTTCAAAATAATCTTTCCAATGCCCTGCGGAATGAACAATATATACAATGCTTTCATTTATAATATACTTTTTAAAGGGGTTAAGAGATCCACAAACCTCAGGCGATTTTGGTAGATTAAAATTTTAAACATTTCTAATTTCTATTGTTTCTTTCTTGATCTACATTATGTAGTTTGTTAAAATATAATATATTTGTGGGAAAATGTCCGGTTGGAAGATCAAGGACAATGTAACAAGGGATGGGAGAAAGAAAATAGGAGTTGGATGGGTATTACTCAGAATAGGGACATTTAGATAAATGTGATTGCTACAGTCATGAGCTTTCGAGTTCCATAAGATCACAGAGATGTGTAGTTCTCAACCTTTTTTTTACTTCGGCACACTTTTAACGGTTTATCTTTATTTTAGAACCAAATTGAAAAAATTTTAAAAAAAAGTTTAAGAGCCTCGTAATCTCGTGGCACACTAAAGTGCCGGCGCACAGTGGTTGAGAATCACTGTTGTAGATGGATGTAGTTTGTTAACAACGTCAGACAAAATATATTATATTAAATCAAATTACGAAATATATATTATGTTATATCCACAGGGCATACTTTTCTGTCTTTGAGACCAATAATACCTACGTTTAAGGTGTATATGTTTTATGACTTTTTTATGTTCTTTTAAATTATTTGAAAGGTGGCTCGGTGTGAACCAGGTACTATACATATATTACAAGTAAATATTATAAGTATTATATTTCTTATAAATAAAATATTATACTAAATATTAATAAATAGTGTAACTTTGAACAAATTTAAAAAAAAAGTTCTGAATTTTTATTTTGAATTTAATAAATTTTGCTAAATGATTGGAATGCATTTAAATGAAAGTTTCCTTCTGTCGTTTCTCGAGGTGATTTATTTGCTAGAAACTTATCTTTATGCCAGATGCTACTACTGCTTTTGCCTTCTCACTTTCTAGGGTTGTCCATTATGTTCGATGAGGATGCTGACTGATGGTGAAGTAGTGGTGGGCGGGAAGTATCAAACATTTAATCCAAGAAAATTTTCACTTTTGCTTTTTGCCTTTCCTTTACCACTAGAATAGTTTTTCTTCGTTTTTTTTTCTTTGAATTTTTCTATACTTTTGAATATTTTTTTTTCCTGAATTTTTTTAAAAAAAAATTTAGCATAATCCGCAGCATACTTTCTTTATTTATAAAATTCTAGATTATAACAAAAACATGATTTAGATTTTTTAAGTGATAAATATATTCATGAATTGATTCATTTTTATTTTACATAGATATTTTATAAATAATATGCTTATGTCAACCACTTTAGTGGGCCGCGAGATTCTAAGGCTCTTAAACATTTCCGACTTTTTTTCTAAATTTTTTTCAATTTGGTTCTAAAAACAAAAGGTAAACCGTTTTTGGGACCACTTTTTTCAATATGGTAAACTTTTACACTTATCTTTTTTTTTATGTACCACCAGATTTTTAAACCATTAAAAGTGTGCCGCGGTAAAAAAAAGGTTGAGAATCACTGGCTTAGGTACTTTGGTATATGTTCATCATCATATTTAAGTATTAAATTTTCTTCCATTTTTAATATATAGATAATAAAACTATAGAATTATTTATTATATTAAGGTTTAATTAAGAATTGTTTTAAAATGTCGTAATAGCATAAAAGTACCTTCTTCTTATAAAGTATAATTCAATTATATATATTTTATGAGGATTAATATACAGTAAATACTTAAATAAACAGTTTTAAAAAGAGTTTCCAGGGATTCAATCATGAAATTCCTTAATTTTTTTATTAAAATAACTATTGTTAAAGCCTTTCCCACCTTTTCTAATCTGATAATAAAATTAAAATATCTCTTTTGGTATTTTTTTTCATTTTACTATTTTATTTTTTTTCAAATAAAATACAATTTTTTTTTTCTTTTTAAAATGGATAATTGAGATTGGCCTAATTTATAAAATAAATTTAACGTTAATATTAGAATATAAAAAATCAACAACAACAACAACAACCATGAAACAAATGAATAAGCAAAACAAAAAAAAAAAAAATGAAAAGAAATCATCATCAACTTTGTCACATCTTTGTCTTTGTTATAAAATATGTATAGTAAATTATTATTATTATGACTTCCGTATTAAAATTTCTGTTCTATTTTTTTATTTTCTTCTATTTTTATATTTTAATATTTTTAAATATAAAAAAAAGCATGAAAATTAATATATTTATAATTATTTTCAACGATTTATAATAGAAGAACGACAAAGAATACAAAAAAAATAAAAAAATATTACTTACTTTCTTTTTCGTCATCTTATTTTTAAATTTATCCAGTATTTAATTTAAAAAAATATAATAATATTTATTTGATATTTATTTATTTGTAATTTAGTTTGGATAAATAATCGAAATCAACATAAAATTCATAGTCATTTCTAATTCTTCTATTTATAATAGTATGAAGATGAAGATGATGATGATGATGATGATATTATGTAAAAGTATTATTTTATTTTTATTTTTTACTATTAAAATTAAACACATGTTTAACATATTTAATTTAATGATAATATTTAGACATTAAAAAGGTACTTTTATAAAAAAAAAATATAAAAACAAAGCATAAAAATAATAAGAAAACAAAAATCTAGAAACTTTCTCTTCTCATTTGAAAACATCATTTAATAAATTAATAAGTAGTAATTTTTATTTATTTGTGATTAAATTACTTAATAAAATATTTATTATTTTATCTATCATTTATAATAATATTTTAAAATATGTGGTATAAATTTTAAAATTTAAATTTTATTAAGAAATAAATTATAAAAACGATTTACGTTTATGTGGAAAATAACAAAATTTAGTAGAAAGTCTTATTAATTTAATATCTAATAAATATAATTTAATCAAATTGAAATGGTCTAATTATAAAGTAATTTGAGTTTAAATAATTAACTCAAATATCCCTTTTTTTCTAATTTATATAAAAATTCAAATATAAATATATATGTAAGCAGTGGCACGTGCCCCCCCCCCCCCAAACATTGTGCAAAAAATAAATTTAAAAGTGATTAGTTTTGTAAGTGAGGACTCAAAAGAAAAAAAACATATTTAAATTTCGTATAAGTATAGTCTAAACGTTATGAATTTATAAATAATTTATTTTGTCAAAATTTTTTTCTGGGAAAGATCCGTGCCTCATAATATATCACGCTACGCCACTGTATATAAGTATTTTGAATTGAAATAGTTTAGGTCTAGATTTCTTCTCTAATTATTTTTATTTAACACTTGATAATATCAAATTTGTTTATTTTTGAAAAATATTATTAGATAAAATTAAATGAAGCATAGCTATTATTTTAATTCAGTATATCATATATCAAATTAATTATTTAGCATTTAATACTAATAACTTTTGATGATATGTTTTACCGATAGAATTAAAGTGTGAATAATATCCTCTCTTAAAAAGAAAAACATTTCTAGGATTTTATTCATGCTAGAAATTCTTTTGAATTACTGTATACTTGTTTATGCATTTTAAAATAACAAAAATATCTAATACTTTAGAATAAAAATATTTTTAGTTTCTTTAAATATATATAAATTGAACAATTACACATACAATTACAAATTGAAACTAATAAATTAAATATATCTAGTATTTGTGAACTTTTCAATTTATATTTTCAATATTTGCTATACCATATAATATGTATAAAAAAAGAGAAATATGTAAAAAGTAAAAATCATTTATAATTTGTAAATTTAATAAAAAAAAAAACAACTAGAAAAGCATGACAAACCAAGAATAAATTAGTACATTTAGTACATTTTGTTGGTTGTAGGGGATTATTTTAAGGTATATGTTATCTCTCAATAACATTCATAATATCAATGAATAGTCTTCTGAATCCAATTATAAATGATGATGAATTGTAATTTAAACTTAAATAATTTGAAAATTAATTGAATTACCATATGAAAAAGAATAATTAAAATTAGATTTTTCATAATCATTCAAATCATTATTAGAAAGAAAAAAAAATATATTCAAAGAAGCAAGAAATGATTTATGAAAGTTTTTTTTTTCTTCATTCATATTATAACATGTGAGTGGATCATCTTTAAATATCATCTCTTTCATCTTTTTCACATTCCTATTAATATTATTATTATTATTATAAGTCATATTTTTTAATTATGAAAACAGATATAGATTGAAGTATATTACAAAAAGTGCATTATTGAATAAAATTGGAATGAAAATGTTTTAATCATAGTGATTAACCTTTAATATAGGATAAAAAAAAATGATGAAAAGAGAAATGATTATTTTTTTTTATTTCTCATTATAACAGAAGAAATTTTATTTTTTCTACATAATAATTTAATAATACATAACTTATAAATATTTTTTTGCATATCTTTGCGTTTCATATCTCTAGAATCCAAAAGTGACTTTAGAATTTTTCATGTCTGTCTGTCTGCCGGAAATTCTCACGTTATAGAGTCAAAAAATATTAGCTGAACCGATTTCGATGAAATTACATCACAATATTTTTACATATCTCTATTTGTTCAGAGGCTATAAATTTTATTAATATCTAATCAATAACCGCAGAAATTAATTTTTTAAAATTTACTATTAATACTATTCTGATATATATATATATACATTTAATTTAAAAGATACAAAGAAGATTTTCTTTTTCCTTACGAAACTTTCAAATTTATTCCGAACACCCTGTATATATATATATATATATATATATATATATATAGTTTTATATATATATACAACTAAAATTACTTAAAATAAGAAATAAGAATTGAATTTTTAATTTTAATTTAAAAAAAAAAGAAATTGAAAAGTATTGTTAATTGTTTTTTTTTTTTAATTTTTATATAAGTATATTCGGAGTTATAATTTTTATTTTTTTTATTTTTTTTTTCTCAAACCATTCAAGGGGGGGAGGTAGATACTACACTTTAGTGTGCATTTAAATGAAAATAATAATTATAATGAAATGTGATTTTGACTTTGCTCCAGAGGTAGAACTTATATCAACTTATAATTTTTTTCTTAATACGAATTATTAAAGCCAAATTGGACAACATTCGATCAAATCTAATCTCGTTAAGAACGTTGTATATTTCTGTACACCAATTATTATGACTCACATAAATTAAATAAATTAAATTGTATTGATAAATTAAAAAAAAAAATAAAAGGAAGCCAAAAAGTTAAATTTTAGTTTTATAAATTCAATAAATGAAGACTTTCAACCAAATAATACGTATTACTAGGTGTGTGTAGGGGGAGGGGGGGGGGTGGGCAGGAGGCAGAGAGAGCCCCTTATCTAAGTGCGAAGGCAGTATGAGTACCTAATTTTACATTATAATAATATTATTATCAATTAAAAAAATAAAAAATGTTATAAATAAAAAAATTAATAAATGTGCAAACAAGTTTTAAAATATTTTGAAAATTTCTATTTCCGCATTTTCCAATTTTTAATTTTTTTTTTTTTTATGTACAAGTAATGTTAATTTTGTTTAATTATATTTTTTTCCACGATATTTTATTTATTTTACTTTACTACAGTCAAAATGTTAGATCAACAGATATAAAAAATAAAATTACACCATCAGATAATTTTTTAAGAATTAAAAATTAATTCAAATTTGTTTTTCGCTAATGAAACCAGTTTTGTATAGATATTTATTTTTTATTAATGAATATACAGTTGGTTTGTATGGTATCCATAAATGAATAGGCTGTTAACGAGCTTGCTTTGCCGGAACTTAAATAACGATTGTATGAATGAGCTTTCAATGTATATACCTACCAGTATAATCTCAAGGCGTGAGAAAATACTCTATTATAAGTGTACGTGGATTGTATTTCAAGGATATTGATCAGCGATGGACCCAGAAAGGAAGGATTTAGCAACATTTGCTTTCCTCTCTAGTTTCTTTGAATAATTTTTTTTACCACTTAATAAGTGATAGTAATTAATAATTAAGAACATGATTTAGTTATGTGGATTAATGATACCATTTATATATCGATCAATTACGAAATAATGATGTATACTTATAATATAATTGTTTTGAAAGTAATTTCGTTATTTTTATTAGATTTCATTATGTATACTTTTAATTACTTATATTTTTTATTTTATATATAAGTATGTTTACTTTTTTTTTTTTTTTTTAAACCATATTGAAAAAAATTTAGAAAGTCGGAAATGTTTAAGAGCCTAGTTCAAAAAAAGTCGGAAATGTTTAAGAGCCTCATAATCACAGTGGTTGAAAATCACTGTATAATAGGTTTAAAATAATTATTATTTGGTGCTTTATTAAATATCAAAATCGAAAGCATAAATTTTGGTCACATTTTAATTTTTTATTTTCCAAAGGACAACAACAACAAAGAAAAACATTAATTTAAATTTTTTCTATTCTTATTCATAGTAAATAAATAAATAAATTGTTAATATTAATTTATTCATTTTTTTTATAGAAATATATTTAAAATATAATAGAAATTATTTTAATATTTAATAAAATAGTTGTCTATTCTATATTAACAAGTAACAGTTGTTATTATTATTTTTTATATTTTTTTTGATTATAAATATGATAACAAGTCATAGTTGTACTATACTATGGTATATAAATTAATACTAAAACATTTTTAAGAATTTATTTGATAAACTTATTATAAAGACCGAGATTAAGAATTTGATCATCATCATCATCTTAAAAAAACATTAATACTATAAAAAATTGTTAAAAAAAACAAAGTATTCATAAATACTTCCAAATTCATGCTAGAGAAAGTTACTATTTTTTTTAACGATCGTATCAAATTCCTTTTTTACTCTTCGTTTGTGAATTGGAAAAGTTAAATATTGACAAGTTATGGGGTCACTGGGTGACCCATCAAACAATCCTTATCAATGAAGTGGACAAATCCAACTCAAGTAATAATACAAAAAAATAAAATAAAAGTCTCTCAAGACCGCCTTTTAAATATACTTTTACTAACAAGCAATTCTTTTTTTCTTACCTGATTAGTCTTATACATAAAAACTCACACTAACACATACTACGTGAATAAATAAATAACTGTTACGGAGGTTATCACTCCATAATCTAAGTTAGAAAGTTTTAAAACAAAAGCTTTTTTTTTTCTTCAGGGGGGAATCAGTAGAAATGATGGAAATCAACACAAAAAGCAATTCGTAATCTCTTCATTAAATATACAAAACTGTTTATTAAGAATTCGATTTAACCAATTTAAATAAATATAAAATAAATAAATAAATAAATACTTAGATTCCATTAAAGTAAACGTAATAGTTTTCAAAATAAAGAATGAATGAGTGAATGAGAATGAAATGAAAGTGATTTTTTGTTTTTTCAAATTTGAACAATAACCTGAAATTAAATTTGACCTTAAATATAAAGGATGAGAAGAAATAAAATCTATAATATCTATAATATACTTATAAAAGTAACCTTTGATTTTGTAAACGATCACTTTTGTTATTTCATATACATTATCGATTGATTCACTAAATTATCAAATCATAATACACTATATATTTATATCTCTATTTTTTCATATTAATGTCTCAATTATCTGATATTAAACTTTAATATACGAATCAATTTTTTATTGTTATTTTCTTTACTGAAACCATGAAATTGAATATCATGCATTCAAATCTCCTGTAAAAATAAGCTGGAGTGTCTCCACTCGACTATCTCGCAATTTGAATTGGATTAAATAACATAATATATTATATTTAAATTAAATTTAATTAATTAATAAATAATAAATATTAAAGCAGCGCATGTTTGGCTTTTTATTGATGTCACCATGGCACGTGTTGGCGCGTGAGATTTGCAGTGTTAAAAAATTAATTCTGGTACTTTCAGCAATTCAATCAAGCTGAAATTCTATATATAGCAGTTTTATACAATTATTAATCATGTGAAAAATTATCAAACATATATCTTTATTTTTACGGTCACTTTAGAGGAAAAAAAAATCAAAAAGGTTGTAGGTAATGACCCTCTTCCGGTTGAGTTACATTTCTCAAAAGTTGAGAGAAAACTATGAATTTTGAATAATGTCCATGTACCAAATTTCATCATTCTAGCTCAAACCGTTTTTGCGTAATCTTGTCTACACATACACACACACACATACACACACACACAGAGACATTTTTCTCAACCTTAGTGAAAATGATTCAGGAACCTTCAAAACGTATAAAAACATCAAAATCTCAACATCGAAAATTTTCGTGATCGCAATAGTAAAAATAACAAGATATTATTATTATAAATATAAACATAATAAGAAAAACTATTATATATATATAACCTCTGACTTTGTACGTCCTACGCAAGGACAACGCCTAACAAGTCGGTTATATCAATGAGGTGTCCTATGATCAGTAGAACGGGTCCTCTCAACCTTTACCTTGATTATCTTGATCGGAGGCACTATCAAGTAGCTTTTCCCCAAAGTTGTTCCCGTAGGCTGGGTTGACTCCTTACCATAGACCCCAGCTAGGGAAATTCCCTTGCCAGGCCCGGGACTTGAACCCAGGACCATGTGAATGTGAGGCAGGTTCGTTCGCTACCCGCACACCCAATGGCGCCTTTATATATATATATATATATATATATATATATAATATAATATAAATGTAGTTTTGGGAATTAATTTTTACAATTTATTTTTATTTTTATTACTATTTTTAAAATTTAAAAATATGCATAATTAAGTACATATATTATCATATTATCAATCAATATAATAATCAACTGAATAAATTGTTTCAGAAAATACCATTGTACCACTTCGTACAAAATATTAATATTAATAATAATTCTTGCATTTTTCATCCAGAAATATTAAAATATATATAAAATTTTATTTTAATTTATTCAAATTAAGGTAATTGTTTAGTCTAACCGATGTATATGATGGATTTGGATAAAACTTTACCAGTGGATTGCTTTTATTTTGGTTCAAAACAAACTTAAGAAGTATGTGGCGGTCGCTTCTATGTAGTTTACGAGATAAAAATTATTAAACCTTGACAGATAAACTACTTATGAATGAGCAGCCATTTAATAATATTTTATTAACAAATTCACTTATTCACTAACGAAAATTATTTAATTAATTAATTTTTTAATTTTTTTATAACCAAACCGAACTTATCAAAACAGAAAATTAGTGGGGACCTCTGGTGGTCAAATAATAAAGCATGATAGCTAAATAGAATATATCAATAGATTTATATGCAAACTTTAATAATTTTTATCTCGTAAACTAGAAGTGACCGCCACATCCTGCTTAAAAAAAGTTTGTTTGGAATCAAAAGAGGAATCCACTGGTAAATAAAAGTGTTCATAGTAATTGGTAAAATACAAATAATTAATTACTCTGAATTGAATAAATTTTTAAAATGGAAATATGTACATTAAAATACAAAATAAATTTTTGATATTTAATAAATATGGTCATTTTACTTTTTTAATACTTTCTATCTTGATTATTTAAAGTTTGAAAAAGTTTTCATAAGAGAAATGAAATTTTAGAATAAAATTCAATATAAATTGTTTAATATAAAATTTTCTATATTTTTTATTTGACTATTTTACTTTTTTGATATTTATTTTTCTTATTTATGAATGTATTTAAGTGATAATTTTGCCAGGTCGTTAATAATCCGATAGAAGCAATACCATAATATAAAATTTGATTAAGATCGATTTTACGATTTGACCGGAATTTTGCATACAAGATTTCTAACACACAAACGCACACATATACCAAGGTGAAAAACTCTTATTTGGAATCATATTGACTTGAAATGTACAGATCAGTCAAAAATTGCATTATATAATAATGATTTTATTTTAATATAAAACAAAAAAAAAATTGATATTTGATTTTTATATAGCAATTATACCATCAAATATTATTTCTTTTTCATTATTACTATCTCGCCAGAGATAATATTCCGATCACGAAAATTTCGAAGTCGAGATTTTGATGTTTTTATACGTTTTAAAGGTTACTGAATCATTTTCACTAAGGTTGAGAAAAATGTCTGTGTGTATGTATATAGACAAGATTACTCAAAAACGGTTTGAGTTAGAATCATGAAATTTGGTACATAGATATTATTCAAAATTCGTAGTTTTCTATCAACTTTTGAGAAATGTAGCTCAACCGGAAGAGGGTCATTACATACAACGTTTTGATTTTTTTCCTCTAAAGTGACCGTAAAAATAAGGATATATGTTTGATAATGTTTCACATGATTAAAAATTGTATAAAACTGCTATATATAGAATTTCAGCTCAATTGAATCCCTGAAAGTACCATAAGTAATTTTTTAACACTGCAAATCTCACGCGCTAACACGTGACTTAGTGTCATCAACAAAGAGCAAAATATGCGTTGATTTAACAAATATTATTTATTAATTTTAATTTATAATTTATAATTAATTAAATTTAATTTAAATATAATATATGTGTTAATTAATCCAATTCAAAATGCGAGATAGTCGAGTGGAGACATTTTTTTTTTTTTGTAAGTGTGTTACCATAATTTCACTTACCAATCGATATAGAATTATTCTAAAATAATTATAAGAAATGTATAGATAATTAAGTGAAAGTCTTGCAAAGTGTATTCTTTAATTAATAAATATCTTATCTTCTTTCTTATTATCACAAATAAATAACAACACAAATTTTTATTGAATCGTATTATTTCGAATGAATTGAATCTATTGCAATTAGAATAATTCTTCTGAACATGATTGACTTGTGACTTGCAAAGTTAACAGTTTACATATAAAACTTGTTAGCTGATAAAATATTATATAAAATCAAATGATAATCATTTAAGATGGATTTTTCAAAATAATAAGTGAATTTAAAATATTAAAAAATAATAAGGAATAAAAAAAATAAGAAATGAAAGTCAGTCAATCAATCAATTATAATTATGAACTGAATTAAAATAATGTTCAAAGTCTTTAAATACTATACAATACAATACAACTGATTCATCATTCTTAATCGATTATTGATTATTATTTGACATGTGGAAAATCATCTAAAACAAAGCCCCATCAATTTTCTTAATAATTATAATAACTTTCTTTAACTAGAAGATTCAGCCAGAGGCATATTCAAAAGATCAGAAATAATATGGCAATCAATAATTTGTCAATTATTGAAATAAGTTAATATTCTTTAAAATAAAATAAAATTATTGAAGAAATTTTTATCACAAAAGCAAAACAATGTTATTTTGTTAATATTAAAAAAAAGAATACATTTTTAATTAAGAAAAGACAATATTAATATCATTATATAATTATCATTACGGTAATTATTTACAAAACAGGAATTACAAAGGATTTGGATGAAACTTTACCTGTGGATTCCTTGTTTAATTCCAAAGAAACTTTTGTTATAATATTTTTCACTGTCTCTTCTAGTTTACGAGATAAAAATTATTAAAATTCTCATATAATTAGCACATTAATATTCAGTTTGACAGCCATATTAATAATTGTTTTATGCTTTTAGTCTCAAGAATTATTCACTTTTTCACTAATTTTCGATTTATTTCAGTTCTGTTTGGATATAAATAAAATAGTTAATTAATTTTAATTATTTTATATCCAAAGCGAACTAAAAAAATTTAGTGGAGCTCCCTGCTGACCAAATGAATAAAACATAGTAGCTAAATAGAATGGATAAATAAATAAAATGGATTGCTTTATTTGCAAATTTTAATAAAACTAGAAGAGACCGGGAAAAATTTTATAAGAAAAGTTTCTTTGGAATTAAACAAGGAATCCACAGGTAAAATTTCATTCAAATCCCTGGAGATTTCCGTTTTGTAAATAATTACTTTGATCCTTACTTAGAATTTTAATATATATTATTAAATAATACAAATTTTATTTTAATTATTTGAAGAGAATGGTTTAATAAATAGAAATAGAAAGTGAAAATTATATATGAAACAAAATTACCAGAACTATTTTTATTAATTAATTATTTTTTATTCTCTTTATTTCTATATTAATATTATTTTTAAAGAATTATAAAAAAAAAAAAAATTATTTATTTTATAAATTTTACTCTAAAATTAGAATATGTATTTTTTTAATCTCATCTGATGGAATTCGTTAGTTTTTATGAAAATTTAACTGTTTTATATTAAAGATTAGACAGAAAAAGTAGAACCTTAATATAGGGACAATTAATAATGTTTTTAAATTAAAAAAAAAATATTTAAAAACCTTTAGATAATATCTAATAGATATTATGTGTGTATAATTTTTCTTTATAAATTTTATATATCATTGATCGATAAACTTATTTTTAATATTTCAACCCCATTAAAAGAAAAAAGAAATGATTCAAAATTTTGAATGTAAAATTGAGATACATAATGAATGAATGATTTGTTAATTAATAATAATAATATTTGTATTTGATAAAAACACAATTTTATTTTATTAGATAAAGGTAAATAGAGTAGTAATTTAGCTGACTGGCAATGAATGCTATTAAATGATAAGAAAATTAATAATTTTTAAAATCATCTTTCTAAACAAAATAAACTAATAAAAAAATGTATAATATATACAATTTAAATAATGATGGATTTACTTTTTGCTTCTTAATTAATTAATCAATTAAATTAATTAAATAAATTAATTGATTATTTAATTAAATTTGTATTTTAAATGAACATACAAATTTAAGTTTAAATGAATAATTAAAATTAATGTTTATATATAGAAATCGAAACTCACCGATCGCATTGTCGTATCCTTTCAGGTTGTGTTGTCTCTCTCTCCTTCTCTCCTCTCTCTCTGTGCACCTTCGACTGACACTGCAGCTGTTGCACTGAAGCCGGCTTCGGTGGCCGTTCACTTTTTTTCCATCCCTTCCTCGAATGAGAGTTGTTCGTGTTCACCTCCTCTTCTGCCTCGATTCTTGTATCCTTAGACAATCCGTCGCCGGGGTTCTCATGTGTTTCTTAAGAAAATTAGCAAATCAATTCATCAATTAATTTTAATTTAATTTTTTTGTTTTTTGTTTTTGTTTTTGTTTTTGTCCTGTCATAATTGGACAATCGCGGTATGAAATAACCACATTTGGGATATTTATAATAAATATATCTTTCATTAATAATGTTTTTAAAAAGAAAGCGCATTTAACATTCTGAAGTATACTCGATATAAAATAGATAGATATGTTAATTTTGACCTTCTCTCTTCCTTCTCTCTCTTAAACAACCTTTAAACTACTCTTCTTTAAACTACATAATAATCACTTTTAGCTTATTTAATTTTTCAATTATTATTAGTTACTACCTTCATCTTCTGTAAATATTTAATTGCAAAAATAAGATATACAAATTTATTAAATAAATTCATATTATTTAATACCTAGTACTTATATATTATTAGACAGGGTGTATCAAAATGTACGTTGTTGAAACTGGCCTATCAAACAGGGATGTATGTTTTTTAGAACCAGGAGAATGATGTTTCTTTGATCATTCCAACCTACAGAATGATTCTACCCATCTTCTCAGCAGCCCTTGTGCTGTTCTTCAACTACCTCACCCCCTCTACTCAGGTGACCGATTATCAGTGGTCAGTAATCTTAAGAAACATATTCAATGTAATTTATTAGGACTTGAAAAAGTCGAAAAAATGACAAAATGTCCCATGCCATCAAGTGATCCTATTTCAATTACATTGTTCTAAATGGACAAACGTGATGATGCCAATATTTTTTTAATTGTTTATTTATTGCGTCTTTATGACATTACCCTAGTTTTTTTTATTATTATTTATAAATGTATTGGTTACAATTGTCAAATTGCTAAAGATAAAATGTTGATTTTTTTTTTCTTTTAATATTAATATTTTTAAATATTTTAAAAACCAACATAGTTCTTTATGAA
The DNA here is from genome assembly GCA_963082975.1 of Labia minor. Taxonomy (NCBI): domain Eukaryota; kingdom Metazoa; phylum Arthropoda; class Insecta; order Dermaptera; family Spongiphoridae; genus Labia; species Labia minor. Next base: position 11,093,237 of record OY720347.1, on the reverse strand, counting down.
AATTTTAAAGAGAAAATTATAAATAATACCTATCCTTAATTAGTTAATTTTTTCATAATTATTAATAATTAAATAAACGTTGTCAAATATTTATGCAAGTTATTTATAAATAAAATAAAAGGAAAAAAAAAAAAAATTAAAAGAAAAATATTAATTGAAAAAGTTTAATTATAAAGAAAATTAATAAATGAATTAATTTTTACTATTATTATTAATAAAATAAAACGATTTAATTGATCATCATCTATGTACGTTTAATAGAAAGTTGATTCTTAAAATGAATTTTGTGTCTATTTAACTTCTGATTAAATAACTCACAAAATAATAATATTTTTTTTAGGATTTAAACAATTTATTTGAAATATCTACGAAAGAAAAATAAAAAGGTTAAATTTTGAAATCATTATCATTTAGATTATAGAGGAGGATTTTGCTATAATTGATATATTGTAAGTATTAAGAATAGATTAGGTTAATGATGATGAGACCGGTTTTGGTTTTTATGCAACCATCCGTTTATTTATTGGAACTTATAATAATAATGATACCTGGGTAGATCGCCTTCGCACTCCGCCCTCTTTAATTTATTCTCTTCTGTCTTAGATTAAATAAGTTAGACTTTCATTTTCCCTTTTTGTCTACTACCAGTTTTACTAAACCCAATACCAATACATAACCTATAGACATTTATATTTTGACATTCTGAATTTTTTTTTATCCTTTTTCTTTCTTTTTTTTTAATATTTACTTTAAAAGAAATAAAGAAAAATAAAATAAAAAAAGAGATTAATAATTAAAATCTACAGCACTCTTATCAACTCAGGTTTAATAAATTATACGAGGTCTTTTCAAAAGAAAAGGTGAATTTTGAGTTTTCGCGGCCTGTGTACATTCGATTATTGAAATTTTTTTGTTATGTTGGTACACATATGTTTCTCATACGTTGACATTATCAGTCATTTTGTATTAGTAATTTGTTTCTGACAACTTAAAAAGTTAGTCACATTTTTGTATGTTCTTCGATTTTTTACTTAAAAAAAAATGGATCAAAGAATCTGTATTAAATTTTGCGTTAAAAATAGAATAAAGTGCTCCAACGCACTTAAAATGTTGACTGTGGCATTCGACAAGTATACTTTGTCTTGAAAAAATGTTTATAAATTGTACAAGCACTTTAGAGAAGGCCGAGAAGAGCACGCCAAGTTCGATCAAATGTGAAGGTCTTGCTCACTGTTTTCTTCGATTACAATGGCGTGGTGCATCAACAGATCATACTTTTAATAAAGAATACTACTATTGCGTGAAGCAAAACGATCGGAAACGATTCTGTATCACGATAATGCACCAGTTCACACATCATTGCTTGTTCGTGATTTTTTGGACAAAAACAACAACGTAATAATTTCTCAACCACCGTATTCGCTAGATTTGGCTCCCTGCGACTTTTGCCTATGCTGATGGCCATACCGAAAAGCGCATTTCAGAAGTGCTTCAACAATTAGAAGAAGCGCTGGCATAAGTGCATTACATCTGAGGGGAATTACTTTGAAGGGGACAAAATGGATATTGAAAAATAAATAAATACTTTTTGAAATAATTCAAAATTCATCTTTTCTTTTGAACAAACCTCGTATGGGTTTTAAAAGAAAGTTTATATAATAATTGGTGTATAATGTTTATATATTATCATATTTAAATGGTTTCAACAATATCGATATTATTCAAATATTATATAAATATTATTTTAAATAACAAATAATATTAATAGCAATTGATTGATAAATAATAATATTATATGTAAGAGTATATCTATTATATGTATGTAGGTATGTAAAATAATCTACCAAGATTTATTGTATTATAAATATTATAACGGAAAACATTTAAACATAAAATTAAGAAACAAATCATCATCGATAAATAATTAACATAATTTTTTTTTTATTTTAAAAATAGATATAATTCTTATAGATAAAATTCGTATTAATTAAAAATAGCTAAGAATAGGTTTAAACTCTTAAGAAAAGTAAAATTATAATAAGATACAATTTAAATAATTTGGACTATTTATACTGATTCATATAACTTTAATATTCAATATAAAAAAGATTACCTACACCTACCCTTTTTAATTGAAAACATCAGCACAAAGGACTTTATTATTAAGATAAGGAATTAATTGTTTAATATAATTATTTCTTCATTTGACACTCAGTAGGTTGTTTTACAAATATTTAAAAAAAAAATCGATTCTAATTATCCAGAAAGTTTTTTTCTTTTTAAAAAAAAACAATAGAATAATAAAGTGATGGAATCTTAAAGAAATTTTTGTTTATACATATGATAATTGCATCATATGAATTTTACATTTCTTTATTATTATTATTATTATTTGCATTGACAATTCATACATTCTATGTACATATTGCAAAATTAATTAAAATTATTGACAAAAAGAAGAGTATTATTTATTTATTTTTTTATATATATTTCAAATAAATGTTCAATTTTTTAGTAATTTTCTTCTAAAAATTTATATAATATTTAATAAATGATAAATTATTATTAATAAGTTACAAAGTCATATTAATAATAAATCAACACGGGGAATCTTCTATATACGATATATATATATATATATTACTATCAGATTTATTAGGGATATAATTACGTATTTTTGTGAGATTGTTTTCTCTACGTTTCGGCAACCATTTTGGCGCCATTTTCAAGATATTATTTAGGTGGGAATATTTTTGGGATTCTGGGTCTTAGTCTGTGTGACCAGGAGTTAATATCGGGATTTTGGGTTGGGTTGAATCCCATTTGTAAATAATCTCTTGAAAATGGCACCAAAATGGGTGCCGAAACGTTGAGAAAACAATCTCACAAAAATACGTGATTATATCCATGATAAATTTGATAGTAATAATAACAATAATATTCACGGAAACCTAAACCAACATATATATATACGTTTACAGCTTAAACGGCTTAACGAATTTTGATAAAATTTGGTATATTTACTTAATGCATCAGTAGCATGAATTCATCAACTTTTGGAGTATATCCGAAAACCGGAAGTGGTAGTTTACAAAGTATTAATTTTATATTCATTGTCGGAAAATATTTCAATTAAAATATGGTAATAATTAATAATTGAGTAATTAAACTAATAATAAAAACCTGGTTTATTTGAGAGATCCTTAGAAAATTAATACAATAATTCATTTTAATTAGGCTCTTTATTCAAAGTATCTAGACCATTGTTGTTGAAGTGCTAAGTAGGCGGACCATTGTACAACCCCATCATGAAGAATAATATACTTATTGAAACTAAGAGAAAAATTATTTTCTAATTTTTAGTGCATTTATAAATAACACACTGTAACTTAATTTTTTTAAATTATTTATTTTATTTTTTGCTCCCACTATGCGTTCCCTTACTTCTTATTTTAACAAATCACCATAAGAGTGTCCAGTTGTGATGACCTTCGAAGGCAGTGTGAGCATTTAGTTATTTATCAAAATATAATAAATTTATTTCATGTATATTAATAATAATAATAATAATAATAATAATAATAATTACTATAGAGACTAAAGAATTTTTTTTGTTTTAAATATATAGGTAATCATGATTCAATAAATTTAAAATGATTATCAAGTGATTAGCAATTCTAATTCCATAACAGCTGAATGAAAAGTGTCTAGTCGTATTGTTGTTTTTTGTAATTTTTAATTTATCGGTCAGGAATATATAGAAAGAGAAAGAGAGAGAGAGAGAAGATAAAGAAAGAGATGGCAAACATTAAAAGAATGTAGGCACACCTCAGAATGTCCTCCTCCTTTTTAGCCCCACCCGGTAAACATTCATTCTCTTCACTTTACGGATTCTTTTTTATTAGACTTCCACGCGCCTTACCAGTTTTTACTTTCGTCAGGAGAGAGAACGAAGAAAGGATGATGGACTGTGGAGGAAGCCGAGGAGGAGTAACAAGTCGTCTTCTTTTTTAGCGAATAAGAGACGATGTTTCTCTTAAAGAGAAATGCCTTATAAGATATATTGACAGGTCTTATTAAAAAGGAAATTCCAAATGTAAAAGTCTTATAGATGTCATTTGATAAAGGAGTTGGGGATTAGTTCCTTCCCACATCCTCCTTTTTTTTTAATAAATCATAAAAAAAATTAACTACTTAGGTATTTTGTGTGATTTTTAAAAATATAGAAAAATTTTAAAAATGATGCATTTTTAGATTTTTTTCGAAATATCTATTAAAAAAATTAGCTCGAGTGTCTCCACTCGACTATCTCGCAGTTTGAATTGGATTAAATACCATAATATATTATATTTAAATTAAATTTAATTAATTATAAATTATAATTTAATATTAATAAATAATATAAGCGTGTGTTTAGCTTTTTGTTGATGGCACCACGTCACGTGTTGGCGCGTGATTTTTAAAAAAAAAGTGTTAAAAAAATTAATTCCGGGACTTTCAGCGATTCAATCAAGCTGAAATTCTATATATAGCAGTTTTATACAATTTTTAATCATGTAAAACATTATCAAACATATATCTTTATTATTACAGTCACTTTAGAGGAAAAAAAATCAAAACGTTGTAGGTAATGACCTTCTTCCGGTTGAAGTACATTTATCAAAAGATAATAGAAAACTACGAATTTTGCATAATGCTCGTATACCAAATTTCATTATTCTAGCTCAAACCGTTTTTGGCGTAATCTTGTCTACACACACACACACACACACTTACGCACAGACATTTTTCTCAACCTTAGTGAAAATGATTCAGGAACCTTCAAAACGTATAAAAACATCAAAATCTCAACATCGAAAATTTTCGTGATCGCAATACGAAATAGTAAAAAAAATTACATTTCTTTTAAAATATTCATTACAAATACTAACTTTGTTATAAAATTTTAAAATTGATGCATTTTAAATAATATTTTAGATTAAATTATTTTTCAAAATATCTATTTAAAAAAAAAAAAAAAAAATTACATTTTCATTTAAAATATTTCAGGTTCACCCTATCATTACAAATACTAACTTCGTTTCGTTCGGTTATCGAGTGAAAATATTCTCTGGTAATTATTTGATATTTCTCTTTCATCTCTTTACCATATCATTTTATCTAATTGCATCATCGTATTGCTCATTTAATTATTATGAAATGAGAAAGATAATTTTTTTTCCTCAGGTGAAAAATTCAAAACACACACAAGTTAATCGTCCCGATCCCCCCCGCCGGCCCGTCCCGTTCAATAATTAACTAACGTGAGGTCTGAATCCATGTTGTGCCCATTTATGTCCACCGTTCAAATTCAACTTCATTTTTAATTCAAAGAATTTCTAATTTTACTTTCACTTATCCATATCATATAATATAAACATTAAAATTTTATGTTACCACCAAATTTGTTAATTTGATATACAATGGGCGAATTTTACTATTATAACAAAATCATAAAAATCAAACAAATTATTTATAATGAAATTTGACATTTGAGGTAACTTTTGGTTTAGTTTGAGACCACACGGAAGATTTTATATATTACGATTATATAAGGGTTTCTCAAAATTTTTAGTAAGTTCAACCTATAATATTTAAGAATATTTCTGGGACCATAGATGTATTGAAAAAAAAAACTTACAAATTTTACTATAATACTGTATATATATATATATATATATATATATATATTAGATAGTATTGCAATCATAAAAATTTTCATTGTCGAGATTTTGATGTTTTTATACGTTTTCACGGTCCCTGAGTCATTTTCACTAAGGTTGAGAAAAATGTCCGTGTGTGTGTATGTGTGTGTAGACAAGAGTACGCAAAAACGCTTTGAGCTAGAATAATGGAATTTGGTACATGGGCATTATTCAAAATTCGTAGTTTTCTATTATCTTTTGAGAAATGTAGCTCATTCGGAAGAGGACCATTACCTAAAACGTTGTCATTTTATTTCCTCTAAATTGACCGTAAAAATAGAGATAAAGATATATGTTTGATAGTTTTTCACATAATTAAAAATTGTATAAAACTGCTATATATAGAATTTCAACTTGAATGTACCAGAAATAAATTTTGACTTATAAATGAAGGTAAATGTAATTTAAATACGCGTGCAAGTACGCAGTCCTCCTATATCATTCATCATTCCATAGTTTCTTACCAATATTGAAATTATTAAGATCTATCTATCTTTAGTCTAGATTAGGATATGTTTTTTGCGCGTCCCAACCGTATTTTATTTACGTTGAAAAAAATCAAAACAATGTTGATATTATTTGATTACCTTCTTATTTCAAATGAAATGTTATCAATGAAAATTATGTTACAAACCTTAAATCCTATGATCGGACAGAATAAAATTTTAATTAATTTTTCAAATTTAGAAAAAAACTTGATTATCCAATTCAAATTTGCGAGATAATCGAGTGGAGACTCACAGATTTTTTTCTAGAGTTTTATAGAATTTAAAATATGTAATAATATATTATTTGTTTTATATTTAAATAATTTATTAATATTGTCAATAAGTCATGTGTATTTAATGTTATTTTAAAAAAATGTGTGGACATTGAAGAGACATCGCCAGCACAATTCGGGTGTTTCTATTTCCATCGAAGCGATAAGCCACTCAGCCAATTCACTTGAAATTGATAAGAAAAATAAAATAAAACATTTTATTTAGTTTTCTTTCTTTGTACGGTGTGTGTGTGTGTGTGAGTATCGCAAAACATCAACCTGACTGGGTTTTCCTTACAAGATGTTTTGGTAATCTTTCAATTTCTATTTGTGTTTCTTATAAAGAATTACAATTAGTAAAATCATTTAAATTTTAATTAATCAGTTATATTCTATTTATTATGGTATTTTAATAATTTTATTAATGTTTAAATAAGAATAAATATAACCGAAAACCATTTAAAACTATGAAATAAAATTAAAATTAATTAAATATTATTTTTAATTAATTTTTTTTTAATTTTTCAGGTATGTGTTGGTTCTTGAGAATGAAGAAGAATGAAAAGAACAACATTCGTTTTTAACGGTGAGTTTTATTATATTCTTCTTCAATAACTCATAAGTAAATAATTAATATAATTTTAATTAAATTTAATTTAAATATAACATATGTTAATTAATCCAGTTCAAATTTGCGAGATAGTCGAGTGGAGACACTCCAGATTTTTTATTTTATTTAAACTCTCTTTGGAAGCGAGCATGTCGATCAGTTGTACAAAAATGGAAAAAGAACAATTCGACCCAAATTTATTCCCGGCGAGTGACTTTTTCAGGTTTGGAATCAAAAAGTAATCACAGGGGGCCAAATATGGAGAGTAAGGTGGATGAGGCAGCAATTCGTAGCTGAATTCGACCAATTTGGCAATGGCATTTTTGTACAACTGATCGACACACTCGCTTCCAAAGGCTGTCAAAACAAAACTAGTGAAGGGAATTGACTGAAACTTTGCCTGTAGGCTAGTAAATGTACTACATGACGGTAAAACTCTTTTGTGATAGCAGCGCCATCGGATGCTGAGGCTAAATACTTGTTGAATGACTCTCGTATATATATATTTGTTTGTAGCACCTATTAACATTTTTCAAATGTAAACAAATGTAATCTCTTCTTATTGAATGTCAAAGTCAATGTTAATAATAGGTTTTATAACAAAATAAAGTTTAAAATAGAGAATTGCATATATTAATGAATATAAAGGAAAAATAAAAAGAAAAATGAATATAAAAATCATAAATTTATTAGCATGCAGATGAGGTAATGAAAAATTAAAGAACAGTTATGAATAATAAATAGTTTTTTATATTTTATTTTATTTTATTTTTTCACTTTTGACATTATAATAAAAATTATAAATGTAAAACGAAGATAAATAAAAAAAACTTTCTTTTACGTTTAAAATATCTATTTTATTTTTAATTAATAAAAAAAGAAAAGAAAAATAATTGGAGGAAAGGAATGATTGGTTGGCAACACACCTAAATAATAAATAAAGTTCCAAACCCCTAAATTTGTATATATATATATATAATCTTCGACACTGTATTTACATATTTATCTATATACAAATGTAGCTAAATATAATTTTGTTTAATCATATTCTTTTAATAAAATGTATTTCTATTTAATAATATAAAAATATATATTCAAATTTATGATTCAATAGTATATACTAGTATTTCACAAACTGCGAGCCGCGAAAAAATTTTCTAATACTTGGAATTTTTGGTTCTTAAAAAAAAATAAAAAGGTAAGATTTTGTGGGCAAACTTTTGAACATTTTCGATTATTTTTAAATATTTTTCATTATTGTTCTAAAAAAAAATTCAGATGATTTTGAGATGTTTTTCAATTTTTCAAGGGAGTAAAAGTTTATAATAAAAATCGGATGTATTAAGGGAGCCCCGGAAAAAATCCGAATATTTAGGGAGCCGTAATTATATACCATGAGGAATTATTATTTACAATCCTTACAAAAATAAAAGGGAAAATTAATACGTAGAATAGAACAATTCATAATATTTTATAATTTTGGAATATTAAAGGGATAAATAATCGCGTTGAACTTTATATATTTTTCCCTTTTTTTAAATATTTTTTAATATTTTGTTTTTGAAAACATAAATCACAAATGTAATCTTAGAAAAAGAATGATTGATTGATATGTTCTTTATTTAAAAAAAAAATACTCTGAAAGAAGTAGTATAGTAGTGAAATAGTACATATACGAGGTTTGTTCAAAAGAAAAGGTGAATTTTGAATTATTTCGAAAAGTATTTATTTATTCATGAATATTCATTTTGTCCCCTTCAAAGTAATTCCCCTCAGATATTAAAGCGCTTCTTCCTATCGTTGAAGCACTTCTGAAATGCGCTTTTCGGTATGACCTTCAGCTCGTTCAACGATTTCGTCTTTAACTCATTAATTGTGGCAAAATGTTTTCCTTTCATTGGTCTCTTCAGTTTTTGGAATAGGTACGCAAAATTTAATACAGATTCTTTGATACATTTTTTTTTAAATAAAAAAATCGAAGAACATACAAAAACTTTTTCAGTTGTCAAAAACAAACTACTATTCCAAAATGGCTGATAATATCAACATTTGAGAAATATATGTGTACCTTCATAACAAAACAAAAAAAATCGATAATCAAATGTACACAGCCCGCGAAAATTCAAAATTCACACACACACTTCAGACATTTTTCTCAACCTTAGTGAAAATGTTTCAGAAACCTTCAAAACGTATAAAAACATCAAAATCCCGACATCTAAAATTTTCGTGATCGCAATACTATAGTATTTATTTAATCATAAAGATCAATAGAGGATAAGAGCAATAATTCACTAAACATAAAGTAAGAGAGAGTGTGGGGTGGGGAAGGGTGAGGAGGAAAGGGAAGAGAAAGGCATTGAGTTGTCTTCAACTTATTATAAAGTAAATATGTGTGTGGCGTGTATTTCATTTGACTACAAGACCTTCATTTATTCACTCATTCTATTGTTTTATTATTTTTACTAATATTGTGTAATTAATATATATTTTCTTAAGTAAACATACCCATTATCAATAGATTTATCATTGACATATTCAACAATAACCAATTTGACAAAATTTCCCAGGTATTTTCTTAGAAAAGAATGAAACTTTCAATGAAAATATATTTGAAACAAAACTTTTACTTATATATACATCTATATATATAAGAAGGTTTTTATTTACTACTGAAAAAATAAAATTTGTAAATAGTTTATCATTTGATAAATATATATTTTTTTTTAATTTAAAATTTAACTAGTCTTTCCCGACATCATATCATTATCCTATCATCTTAGAATATAAAATTATTAACTCTATTCAAATCGTCGTAATAATTTTTTTATTTTATTTTTTTCAATATTTAATAATATGTTAACAAAACAAATTTAAAAAAAAATAAAGTTAGTTAATAATTTTGACAATTTTAACCAACTTCATAATGTTACAGACACCACATAGATACGACGGAAATTATATGTATATATAAAACCTCTGACTTTTGTACGTCCTACGCAAGGACAACGCCTAACAAGTCGGTTATATCAATGAGGTGTCCTATGATCAGTAGAACGGGTCCTCTCAACCTTTACCTTGATTTTCTTGATCGGAGGCGCTATCATGTAGCTTTTGTTGTTCCCGGAGGCTGGGTTGACTCCGTCCTAAAGACCCCAGCTAGGGAAATTCCCTTGCCAGGCCCAGGACTTGAACCCGGGACCATGTGCATGTGAGGTAGGTTCGCTACCCACATACTCAATGGTGCCTTCGTTATATATATATTTATATTAATTAATTGTTTATAACTTATCTTAATAAATAATCATTTTTTTTTGTCTTAATAAAAATATTAAATTCAATTTATTATAACATTTTTTCAGAAAATAAAATGAATAGAATTAAATATTTAGAGTTTATAATAATGCTGGTTGCCGTCAAATAGGATCAAAAAACAAAATCAAAAGTAATGTAATATAAATACATTTAGTTAAGGCGAAAAATCAAATAGTAAAGTAATTTTCAAATTTTGAATTTTTTATTGTTTCTTTTTATTTTCATGTTCATGTTTAGATATGCACAGATATAGAAAGATAATATATATACGAGGTATGTCTAAAAAGTTCGGTGAATAGTATGATAAAAACATAAAAAGAGAATGTTAATTGTAAATACCTTTATTAACCTTCAAAATACTCTCCACTAGCCACAACACACTTCTGACAACGTTCGAATAACGCTTGAAAACAGTTGGAGAAGTCTTGATGTGGAATCGTTCTCAGAGTAGCCGTCACAACGTTCAGGCCGTCAGTCCACAAGCAGGACATCAGAAAACACTGAACGTATACGAGAGATGCTAACAAATGATCGGCGATTGGCTCTGCGATTAATAGCCGAAGAATTGGGTATTAGCAAAGACACAGTAAGTAGTGTTTCCTGGTCTCCTGCTTGTGGATTGCCGGCCTGAACGTTGTGACGGCTACTCTGAGAACGATTCCACATCAAGACTTCTCCAACAGTTTTCAAGCGTTATACGAACGTTGTCAGAAGTGTGTTGTGGCAAGTGGAGAGTATTTTGAAGGTTAATAAAGGTATTTACAATAAACATTCTCTTTTTATGTTTTTATCATACCATTTACCGAACTTTTTAAACACACCTCATATATATAATTATCTAATATTAAATTTGAAATTTAAAATTTCACATAATAAAATTTAAGATTATTATTCAACTGAATATTAATATTTAGTGAATTTTTTAAATTTATTTTTCTATTTAAAAGATTCTAAACATTCTATTATAAACTATAAAAATAAGTTAACAGCAATTTTAATAAAAATAGAGCACCCTTTGTTCTATTATATAAAATTATTATAAATACATAAAATAATGTCAATATCTAAATACAAATTTACTTATACTTTACTAAAAACAACGTTTTAATCAAATAAAATAATTCAAGGTAGCTTTGTATTGTCAAGTCAAAAAAATATAGTACAAAATGAGATGATGAGATAACTTTTGAAGTTTAATAAAAATGTATCTTGAAATTTAAAACTGTTTGTTTTTAATAACTTACCTTTAATATATTAATTTTTATATTAATTTTCAGTCCCATTTATAAATTGAATATTATTAAAAAAAAATAATTGTCAGTTCAATTTTTAATTCTAATTAGGTCAAAAAAGCCATTTTTAAATTTTTAGGGTCATGCTTGGAAAATGTTGTTTCTACATATACATGAAGTAAATCATATATCTTTTGCTCGAATAAAATGGAAAGGTTAATTCATTCAATATTCAATATTCAATATATTACATTCATTGACTTGAGGGTTTTTGTTTTAATTTAGCAATAAGATTTATTTTTACAAAAATAAAATATGTTGTAAAGATGACTAATCGAGCCAAACGTTGGGCTGCCACTTTGTAAGGAGGACCGTTTCAAGTTGGGGTCACTTTGTAGACGATCCTCTTACGTTGGGTGCCAATTTATAAGGGGATCTAAGTATGGGGCACTTGTAATGATCCACGATGACCGCGAATTGTTAATTATGTTAAGTTAATGATGGGCGCCAACTTTGGATATCCCAAAGTATAAAATAGTGTTGAAAAATTAAGGGAAAAGGGAAAACACAATAATAATGTTCACATTAATTTACTTTAATTAAATAGATAAAAAAAATTAACAAATTAAATATACAAATTTTAAATAGAAAAAAATAAGAAAATGTAATTCACTATTGTCACTGGAATTAGCAGAAATAATTATCACAGGGGGTGATGATAAGGATTATACACAAATAATTATATCACGGGACGTGATAAGTATAGGTTATATCAGGATGATATCACTTGTTCGACTGTATCACAGGGTGTGATAAAAATGATTATATACAAAATAATTATATCACGGGACGTGATAAATACCAGGTCATATCGGGATGATATCACTAGTTAAACTGTATCACAGGGTGTGATGATAAAAATGATTATATACAAAATAATTATATCACGGGACGTGATAAATACAGGTCATATCAGGATGATATCACTCGTTCAACTGTCCATTCTCAACTGCCAAAAATATAACAACTTGGAGGGATGATTCCTCCCCTTAAGTGAAATATAATATCTATATATATATTACATTTTAAGAATAATGCGACCAAATAACTTTGTTAATAAAAGAGAATAGAAAACAAAATAAACTAAAAAAAATAGATAAACAAAATAAAATGTATAATAAAAATTAAATAAGAATATAAATACTTTGTCCGTTACAATGTTTAAATTTTATTTCAGTTTTTAAAAACAATTTTTAACCTTTAGTTTATTGTTCTTTCACAAATCTGAAATAAAATAATATTAATTATAAACATGTTCTATGTTTCATCCGTCACACAGACCATCTCCTATAAGACTAGTAAACTCTATTGTCTTTGCCAAAACAAAGTTTTTGGCGCCACCATGCGAGTGCTGGCAGTAACTAATTAAAAAAAATCGGGCTTGTGTGTGTGTGTTTTGCCTGGTTTTTGCATGCAGAGTTATCGGTTATGCGCCTATAGCGCCTCTTAGCGGTGCCACATAGAGACATCATATTAAAAAAAATGGTTTCACCGATTTCTAAGGAGTTGGGGGGCCCTTGTCCGTCATTATTCTAAGCCAGTGATTCTCAAACACTGTGCCGCGCCACTTTTGGGTGCCTCGAGATTTTCAAAATTTGCAGCCAAATTTTACAAATGTAAAATTCAAATTAAGAAAAAGTACATACTTATTTATTTTATATGTATGTAAAAAAAAGGTAAAATGTTTTTGCGATCAGGCTCTTAAACAATTCCGATTTTTCAATATGGCTCTAAATATGATTAGTACACCTATCATTTTCTTTGTCTGCCGCCAAATTTTTAAACCGTTAAAAGTGTGCCGCGGTAAAAAAAACAGGTTTAGAATCACTGTTCTAAGCTATTCTCGTTCAACTTTTATTCCCTTTCAACTTCTTTAATTATCCTGTCAATTTAATATTTTCCAATTGGTTTAGTTTAATGGATTAGTTAGTGGTTTATAGTTTATTCTATTAAAAATAAAAAATCAATAAAACTGGCTATTTATTAACTAATACAAAAAATAAAAATACTAATATTTCCGTTACTAATATTTTCAGTTATTTAAATTTATTAAGTTGAAAAGATGTTATTATTTATTCATTTGAAAATATTAAGATTCCTATTTTAATGAATAAATTTAATAATTTACATATTTCTAGCTATAAATCAAAATATAGGATTCCATAAATCCAAAAAGGGAAATTTAAAATTAAGGATGGTATATCTATAAATTGAATTAAGAAAAATATCTAAAAGTATGTAAATCGATAATAAATATTAATTTAGCTCATTGGAAATAATAAATTTTAAATATAATAAAGTGAATTGTGTTATTTATTATGTGATTGTATAGTAAGATTATCTTATAAGGATTTGCGGTTTAAGAATCGACAAGTTTGTAAAAATTAATGTTTATTGTATGTTTGCATTCTAATATTGAATTGACCTGAAGGGTCATCTGATTAACAGGAATTTTACTTAACCCAAAATAAAAACTAAACATATTTATTATTCAAAAAGTTATTTTATATGAGTACCTACGTATAGTATATAATAGGCATCTAAATGTGTGGATTGTGAAAAATAATAAATAGAGATTAATATATATAATAAATGTAGATCGATCCAATAGGATAATAGTTTAATTATTTATATTAAACCTATATTTTTAATAACATCATTTAAAAAATAAATAAAAGTCATTTTGTGTGTGAAATGAAATACGATGAACATGCAAAAAAGTTTATTTTTTTTTCTTTTATTAATTGATTATACTGTGGATGGGTATTTAAAACGATTCGCCTCAGGGTTCTAATTTATTTTTCAAAAGGTTATCAGTGTTGGTCTTCTAACAACTTCACATGGAGACTAATTTATTTAAGTCATTTTTAATTTTTATCGACCGATGATAGGAAGAGAAGGTATTGTTTTCACATAATATACACATATAATTGGAGAATTTTACATATCGCCACGAATCATGCAATTTTGTTAACAGAAAAAAGTATTTTTAGCATGATGTCAGTCCGACTGTCGGTCTGTATATCCGTCCGTCTGTCCATTGTGTGTCCGTATAGACGTGTATAGCTTGAACTGCTCAACGGATTTTGATACAATTTGGTATATTTAGTTAATGTAACAGTAGCATGAATTCATCAACTTTTGATTTATATCTGGAAACCGGAAGTGGTAGTTTACAAAGTATTAATTTTATATTCATTGTCGGAAAATATTTCACTTAAAATATAGTAGTGATAAATAATTGTTTAAGTATTTAATTTAAAAATAAAAACCAAAATAATATAATTTAGACATTTTAATTCAAGTTTTAAAAATATTTTTTTAATACTTTATATATAGGTATATAATATATAATGTGTTGTTTGGAAATTAATTTATTTCTGCTCATATTTTTTTTAAAAAAAAAATTAGGAAAAGAATTTTCTGTGCAGTTTATTTTCAAAATTAAAATAAAAAAATAGAAATTTTGACCATTGAAAAGCTAATATATATATATATATTAAATATTCTATGTATTATTTTAAATTCATTGTGGGATATTTTTCACTTAAAATATAGAAGTAATTAATAAGTGATTAATTAAATTAAAAATAAAAATTTAGTCATTTTAATTTAAATTTTAAAAATATTTTTTTTTTTATACTTTATATAATATATATAATGTTTGGAAATTAATTTATTTCAAAACCGTCGGTCTGTTATATGCCTGGCCACAGCTCATATTTTAGGTTTCAAAAAGTCACCTCATCTATGATAATTGACGGCCTTGACAGTTGATATACATTTCGAGTCGTTTTTGGAAGTTTCCATCACTGTCACTACGATGAAATTCATTCTTTGGTCGAGAGCGCTGTTTAAAAACCTCGGTCTTGAAATAATAATGAAAATTTTAATTAAATTTGCATTATTCCGAAATACAAAAAATAAGTTATTAAGAATTTAAAGAAAATTATTTTTTTACCTTAGATATAATACGAGGGGAGGTCAATAGGTCGGTAACTTTAATTATATTTATAATTTTAAATGGAAATATTATATGAATTTAATATTTTTTGCTATAATTAGCTATACCTAAGTAATTATTATTATTTGTTTATTAAAATTTTTTTAATGGTATAATTTAACATAAAACATAAATTTAAGATGAATATTGTCATATTAAAATAATTATAGACATATTACTTTCTAATGAATGAAATTAAGTTTCATAAACGATAAATAATTTTATTATTTGGATGTATAATCAAAATGATAAAATTTAATTTTTATAAAATCAAATGAAAAAAAAAATAAATATTTTCTGGATATTTACAAATAAGAGGGCATCTTCAAAAGGATGTTTCTTTTTTATAAATCATTATCCATAAATTCTGAAATTGTATAAGTATATGTAATTTTAAACGGTAAAATAATTATTATCTTTTGCATTATTCTCAAAGAAACAAAAAAAAAAGCTGGAGTGTCTCCTCACGACTATCTCGCAATTTGAATTGGATTAATTAACATATATTATATTTAAATTAAATCTTAAACGAAACTCTAATAAAAATATTTTATATGTATTCAATTAAAAATATTTTAATTATGTCTTGTTATATATATATTAATTTAAAAATAAGCTGGAGTGTCTCCACTCGACTATCTCGCAAAATTGAATTGGATTAATTAACATATATTATATTTAAATTCAATTTAATTAATTATTAATTAAAATTAATAAAAAAAATAATTATTAAATCAGCGCATGTTTGGATCTTTGTTGATGGCACCACGTCACGTGTTGGCGCGTGATTTGCAGTGTTAAAAAATTAATTCCGGTACTTTTAATCATGCTGAAATTCTATTTATAGCAGTTTTATACAATTTTTAATCATGTGAAAACTATCAAACATATATCTTTATTTTTACGGTCACTTTAGAAGAAAAAAAATCAAAACGTAGGTAATGAGGTTGAGATACATTTTTCAAAAGTTGATAGAAAACTACGAATTTTGAATAATTCCCGTATACCTAATTTCTGATCGACGAGATAGTAAAAAAGAATATTTCAAACGCTAAATACTCTTGATTTCACAACAATTTTTATTATTTTACTAAGTTTTAATGAGTCCAACTCTTTTCTCTTCTTACGACTGTTCCATTAACCTCATCTCTTGCAGTTACGTTTGATTAGATGATCAAGTCATTGATACTATCTCTCTTATGTTGAGATTTTTCTCTCTTGGGGGCATTAAAAAAAAATCTCTTCCGCATCTTCTTTGATGCCCCGCAGCGATGCTCGTGATCTTTCTTTATAACCTTTTGCATCTGCTTTTATTTCAATATATACATTAGAAAATTAAGAATCAGTTACAATTATGGATTGTAATCATTCAAATGCTGTCATAGTTTAGAAGGGCGCTAAAGACCAATTAACATTTTTCTATTTTTTTTTATATGGATGGGGGGAGGGAGGAGCTCAATAAAATCGGAAGATTTATAAATTTCATCTTAACCTTAACTATTACTATTTAAAACTTTCACTTTCATCCCTCATTGGAGATGTTATTATCATAGCTACATATATAATCCTTTTACCGGAAATATAAAGTATAATATAAAGGCTGATTGATATTAAAACTAATCATTACTTAATTAATTATTTATGTCTAAAATTATTAGGATTTTTATCAAATGTCTTCACTTTAATTTCGTATTTTATTTTCTCAATGGCTAACATATCAATGATATATTAGGTCTGTTCAAAAGAAAAGGTGAATTTTGAATTTTCTCTGGCTGTGTAGATTGGATTATCGAAATATTATTTTTTTTTTGTTATGTTGGTACACATATGTTTCTCATATTTTGACATTACCATCTTTTTTGGATTAGTAATTTGTTTTTGACAACTGAAAAAGTTAGTCACGTTTTCTGTGTTCTTCGATTTATTACTTTAAAAAAAATTAGGAAACTACAAGGAAGTTATGCAACGTTTCCGTGAAGTAATACGGCTCAAACGATTGGAATTGTGGAAAAACAAATCATGGTTTTTGCTGCATCACGATAATGCACCAGCTCACCTATTTGGCCAAATACAACACCTTAATCAGGCCTCAACCACCGTATTCACCAGATTTGGCTCCCTACACTTTTTTCTATTCCCAAAACTGAACAGAAAAAAAATGAAAGGAAAGGGTTTTGACACTTTATGATGAGAACGAGCTGATGGCCATACCGAAAAGGGCATTTCAGAAGTACATCGACGATAGGAGGAAGCGCTGACATAAGTGCATTATATCTGAGGGGAATTACTTTGAAGGGGACAAAAAATCGATATTGATAAAAATAAATAAATACTTTTCGAAATAATTCACCTTTTATTTTGAACATACCTCATATATATATACACATATATAAATAAATTTTTTATATTTCAAAAAATAGTATAATTCACTAAAAGTCAGATATGAATGTATTCTTAAATATTTATTAGAAAAATATAGTTAATAAATGATAAAATAATATAAAAAAAAGATGGTTAAAGTTGATTTTTATATTTTATTTGTTTTATTTTTTTTACAAAAAAAAAAAAATTCTTCACTATCTTCATCATTAATCTATCGGATGATTAAATGAAACAAATTTAATATATGTAATTTATATTATCGTGTTTTTCTTTAAGGATATTTCTATTATAATATAAAATAGGTCACGTTCCTCTAATTTTGTTTTTATAACCACTTTCTGCATAAATGTATATATACCAATTCGTAAATCAGACACATGTGATGAAAGTTTTCATAAAATTCCATCTAGCAATATTTATTTATTTATATTTTTTTATAAACTAGGATGTAAATGTTTCTCTAATGAATATATGTATAATAGAATAGGATTTTGCATTATTCATTAAAAATTGTAGAGCTTGATTAGATCTGTTAGAGATGAACATACCTCAGATGGATTTCAAATTCACCCTCAGGACATAAAATACATACTTTCACTTAATTTAAACCCTTTGCTTATAAAAATTTACAATACTCTATCCATTAAATGTCAAATGAAGATACTTGTCCGTTTAGAATCTTTTACTATAATATAAATTCTATAATCATTATTATATTATATGTATAATATATAGGACGGAATTGAATATAAAGAATTACATTTAAATCTGTAATAAAAAAAATGTGTTTGTAAGCACATAACTCAATAACGCGTGGACCAATTTTGCCAATTCTTTTTTTGAAATGTTCGTTTAAGTCCAAGGATGGTTTTCACGGCAAGAAAAAATCGAATAATTGACGGGAAAACCCTAAAAACAGCCCTTTCTTACCAACGTAAAGTTACCATTTCAACCGATAACAACAAATTTGACTCTATATCTTACAATTAGTTAGATATTATATTTTAAGTTATTTAATTATTTCTTTAAATTTTAAAAAAAATATAAATATCATTTTTTCTAGAATGTCACCAAAAAAATAAAATTTAAGTATGTATTTAAAAAATAGTAGGCAAAAGAAAGAACATTTAAAATTAAGTCAGGAAGGGTCATCTGATTTGTTAGAATTTCAAAACAAAGATAGGGAACCTAAAATTAAAAAATGATTAATTGAGTCTCCATCTGAGAGAGAAAATAGGCTTTTTAAAGATAGGGTCTTACAGCAGCTGGTCACTCTAAAAAGACAGAAGAAGAATCTTACAATTAGTTAGATATTATATTTTAAGTTATTTAATTATTTCTTTAAATTTTAAAAAAAATATAAATATCATTTTTTCTAGAATGTCACCAAAAAAATAAAATTTAAGTATGTATTTAAAAAATAGTAGGCAAAAGAAAGAACATTTAAAATTAAGTCAGGAAGGGTCATCTGATTTGTTAGAATTTCAAAACAAAGATAGGGAACCTAAAATTAAAAAATGATTAATTGAGTCTCCATCTGAGAGAGAAAATAGGCTTTTTAAAGATAGGGTCTTACAGCAGCTGGTCACTCTAAAAAGACAGAAGAAGAAAAAGAAGAGAGGCTAAAAAAAGTTAGGATTTATCATACTGAGACTCGATCTTCTGAGTCTGTCTAAGAGAGTAAATAGGGTTTTAAAAATATGGTCTTGCATGCAGCAGGTCGCTCTACTGAGATAGAAGAAGGAAAAAAAAGAGAGGTTAACAAAAAAGATAGACATCAGGGGTACCGGGGGCAGAGCCCCCATCTTGGTGTGAAGAGCGCGGAAGGCGCTCTGAGTAGCTAGTATTAAAATAAATTAAAAAAAAACCAAAATTAAAATCTGAGCAACTAAATATTTACTCGTACATAATATTAAATATTACAATTATATTAACAATAAGATATGAAACATAAGAAACATTTTTTTTTTAAATTATTTCAAGATTAATTATTTTAATTCATATTAATTCAAACTAATTTTAAACCCACATTATATTCTATCATTTTTTCTTTTAAGATATGTAATTTTCTTTCATGTCTTAAAACTTAGAAGTCCAAGTTATAAACATGAGAATATTTGTAAAATTTATTAAAGATTTATTTTAATTAATTACATGAACCACTTTGGTTTCAACATTTTCTATTCATCATTTTCAATTAGCTAGAATATTCTACTATTGCTTTGAATATAATGCAATATAATTTATTTAATTTTATATTATATATTTAGTGTTCCCTCTATAAACTTCAAATTTCCCGAAATTTAATAAAGACTTAAAAAAATGTGTAATTAGGCAAGGAAATAGTAAATAAACTTCGCGAGTCAAGGTCAAATGACAGAATGGGTGACCACTTGTGCAGCTCCTGTAAAAATATATACATATTACAAATTATTTAATTAATAAAATTTTTATTTAAAAATTATTTAATAATACATTTTGCAGTTTTATAGTGGTAATTGCAATAAATTAATATTTTAGCTTTAGTCCAAACAACCTATAAGGTGAAGAGGAATGAGGAGGATGCCATTAAAATTTTACTATATAAAAATTATAAAATCAATTTTTCAATCTTTTTCTTTAGAGATATTCAAGATAATATCTATAATTTCATTTAATATCAAAAAATAAGTCTTATAATGCTAATTAAAATAAAAAAAATTAAAAAAAACTTTTTAAAAACACGCTTATATTTAAATGTACTAAAAAGGAGAAAATAATTTCTCCGCGTGGGCGCCAAACACGCAGGAAAAAACGCAAAATCTACTTCAAATAGACATAGTTATCAAGTATGGTGGAAAAGAAAAAAACAGAAAGGTTTGTGCATATACAATGAAATGTCCTTCGTATTCTTTTCCATTCCTTACATGTTTGGCGCCCACGCTTTCATTTTTTAGATATGATTAATTGTAAGGAAATCGTGGTGTGTGTGGAGAAATTATTTTCTCCTTTTTAGTACATTTAAATATAAAAGTGTTTTAAAAAGTTTTTTATATTTTTTTATTTCCTAATATTTGGTCTTGACATAAATTTCGCCCGGTTTATGATTTAAAGTTATAGAGTGAATGTTGAAAGAATCTAATTCAGGACGATTCTTCAGCTCAAAATACTATATATCAAATCGGTGATATAGGGGATTATTATTATATTATTGGTTTATATATACATTCATCTTTTCAAAAACAATATTGCCATTACTTTATTTGATATTTATTTAAATTAAAAAATAACATATCTTATTTAAAATGTTAACTTTTAAAATAAATTATTTAATTCAAATGAGTTATAAGGGCAAGTCAATAAGTCCGTGACTTTTTGAATGAAACTCAGGTTTTTGATAAAACATTTAATTAGCTTTTATTATGTAATATACTCGTTTATATTTATAGATAATTACAATTTTTTAATATTATGCATTATGTAATTACTAATTGATAAAAATAATACCTCCAGGGTCACCTATGAAATGGAATGAACTTGAATATTGCATTGTTATCGGAGTTACATATGTATGCGAAATTTCAGCTCATTCGAACATTGTCAAATTCACCTTGCAAACCATGTGAAAAGCGTATAAAAAATGAATTGGAGAATTTTTTAATTAAAAAATCTAAAATATTTGTATCAGAAATTATAAAAATTATTAATTAATTTAATTTAATTATAATTTTAACTAGGAATTTTAAATTATCTAATTTTACCGACCGACAATAGGAAGGGAAGATATTGTATTCACACCAAATTTCACATGTCGCGATTTTTACGTATCTACAGGAATCATGTATTTTGTTAACTGAAAAAAGTATTTTTAGCATGATGTCTGTCCGTCTGTCCATTATTTGTCCGTATATACGTACGTGTACAGCTCCAACGGCTCATATAATTTAGTCATTTTAATTGAAGTTTTTTAAATTTTTTTTTTTGATACTTTAAATAAATATATAATGGTGTTTGGAAATTAATTTATTTTAAATCGTCCGTGGGTCTGTGCCTGGCCACAGCTCATTTTTTTGATTAGGTGTGATTAGGATTAAATAATTATATATATTATTTATTTCAATTATTTTAATAATTTATGAATAAGATTTAAAAAATAAGTTATTATTTTTTGTTTTCATTTAATAAATATATTAATACATTCCACTTATAATGATGATAAAATATTATAATAATATTAATCATAGATTGATTAAAATTAAAATAATAAATAAATAAAAAATATTTAAAAATGATTACACTTAACACTACTTTAGTGAAAGATAAATTATGTGTTGTACGATAATCCCTACCTATTTAATAGGTCCATAGAATAGGAAAAATTTGTTGATAAAAGGTTTTCGTGTCTCGCATGAAAGAGATTCAGGAAGGAGGCCATTTACCTTCCTAACGCCCACGCGTGTCGTTAAAACGCTACCCGTTTATCATGAACACGAAAATCGTGCAAATTTCATTCAAGATTGGAAGTAAATAGGCAGACGTAAAGGAAAGAAAGAGAGAAAGAGAGACGAGAATGAAGGGAATACCAAATACCTTTATTATTGAATAATAATATTTTTATGTTGATTTTGTAAATTTGTATACCACTTAAAAACAAACATGAAAAAAAAAAATTTATTGCATTTTTTTCTAGAATGGAGTGGTAGAAAAAAAATAACATAATAGATAAATGAATATGCGAGTAACATTGGAAATTTAAATTACAATGATTATTTTTTTTTATTCACTTTCCTGTGATTTAATTAATCGTATCAAGGAAAATAATTGAACAAATCTATAAATAGAAAAAAAAAAGAAATAAAAACTAAAACACAACATCAATTATAGCTAATACTTTTAAATAAATTGAAGAAATATTTATTTTTCATTAATAGATCTTACTAATACAATTATTATCTTAATTTATTCATCATTTTCAAAGTATTTGCTGTGAATGATTTTTTTTTGTTAATCCTTCCCCGATTACACTTTACCATTTGTTGAATGGACAGGGGAGTCACATATTTATTAGTAATGTTAAATAAACGAATACAGTGCTTGAGAAAAACAGAGCTATAGTCTCGACGAATTAGGTGCCACATCACTTATTGTCTAATATTTTTATAATTTATTTATTTTATTTATAAGACGCCACAGGGTGAGAGGTTAGCGAAGCTGCCTCACATTCTCGTGGTCCGGAGTTCAAGCCAGCAGAGGACTTCACTAATTTTCAGTTTTTTCTTTTCAATTCGATTTCGATATATGAAAATTAAAAAAATAATTAATTAAATAATTTTTTTATATCCAAACCGAACCGAAAAAAATTGAAAATTAGTGAATTAGTCAATAAAAGATTATTAATTTGCTGCTCATTCATAACTAGTTTATCTATTAAACTTTAATAATTTTGATCTCGTAAATTAAAAGAGACCGAGAAATATTAAGGAAAATTTCTTTGGAATTAATAAAGGAATCCACTGGCAAAGTTTCATCCAAATCCCTGAAGGTTATTAGGAAAGAATATCTAGCTAATATAATCAAATATACGAGTATGTAGAATTGTAGATGATGGTGAAAAAGATAGTTAACACAAAATTATAAAAATAAACATTTTCAAATAATTTAACTCTGAATAATTGCGATATATTTTTATTATTTTATTTTAATGGGTCATAATAATAATAACAATAATAATTTAAGCATGACTATATATTTAAAACGAATAAAATACACAGAATAAATAAAAATAAAATTTACAACTATTCTAATAACAATAACATTGTATTAATAATAATTATATTATGAAGAAAATGTTCTACCTTATACATAGATATTTTTAATTTTGTATTTATTGATATGTATATTTTCATAATAACAATTAATAGGAACAAACATAATAATAATGTGTAATTAAGTGGATTAATTATTTCATACAACTAAAATTTGCATATATTTTAATGTTTTAATCTGTTGCTTAGATTTGTCCAGATCTGATTATGATTCATAATCACATGAATATTATTAGAAATTATTGAATTAAATCAAATTTAGAAATTGAAATCCCTCACAAACACTGGCCAATGAATGAAATCAAATATTTCATTTAACCCTCAAAGTGGTCTATTTCGACCTCTAAGGGTCGATTTAGGCCTGCAAGGGGTCTAGGGCAGCGAATAATAAATTTAGGGGACCATGAAATGAAAATGGGGGTCTACGTGTTTTCCCGGCTCTAAAAAAAGAGTAACATTTTTTTATAAAAAATCAAAATCAATTTAGGGGGTCTACCCAAAACCGAAAAACATGGCAAGGGGTCTACGACACAAAAAAGTTTGGGAATCTATGATTTAACCATTTATACCTATAAAAGAGAATAATTATTCTAGTCATATAACTATGTACTCATACTATTTATACCTTTGTAGTCGAAATAAACTTTATTAAAAAAATCAATTAAAGGATTAGCATCAAAAGATACTTCTAGTCATAAGTTTTAAATACAGGGCGATTATAAAAGGATTTTACAACTTTGAAAGCACATACATATTTATTGAAATTATTTACAGAATTGAGAAAGATGTCAATTTATTATAAAACACTTCAAGTTTAACATATGACTGTCATTTTTGTTCGATGTGATTGCCCTTGGTAATGCGACATACATCTCACCGATAATCGATTTATTGCCATACTCGTTTCAGCATATCAGTTGTAACTTGTGCAACTGCAGCGTTCATCCAATTGATCTGAGAGATTAAAAAGTTTTCCAGCATATCAAGATAAACAATTCTATTGATAATTTTTTCTATGTGGATAAAAGGGCCGTACTCTTTAAAATAATTGACGGCACAAAAAACGTTTACTTTTGGACTGTCAATTTGTGTTCGATACTTGCATTTGGATTCTCGCTACCCCAAATTCTACAATTGTGAGTGTTCACCTTGCCATTAACATGAAAAGTCGGTTCATCGCTAAAATGATTTTCTTAAGGAATGTCTCGTCTGCCTCAATCCGATCAAACATTTCGACTCAGAATTCACTATCTAGCTACCTTATCTAAGTCATTAATTTGTTACAGTCATATCGAACCAAAATAACACTAATATGTTAAACTTGAACTGTTTTGTAATAAAATGGCTTCTTTCTCAATTCTGTAAGTAATTTCAATAAATATCTATGTGCTTTCAAATTTGTAAAGTCCTTTTATAATCACCATGTATTTTAAGCAACATATCTTGAAATACTGAGAATTGATTGATTTTCATCAATACTACTACACTGTACAGTGTTTGGTGCACACTGTTCGTTCGGTATCTCGTGGAATCCCTATTATCAAATAAAATAGTAATCGACGATCTTTTCTAAAACTGTGATTCAAAATTTGCCTCAATGAATTTTAAATTTCAAAATATTCTTTTAGTATAATCAATAATATATATATATTATAATTTTAAATTCCAAAATAGATATGTATTTTTATGTTTTGATGTAAAATATTGTTCTGGCAGTAATTATTTGTATAAAATCGAATGCAATTATCGTGAAATATAGCCTTTTCTTTCTTTTGTTGTTGTTTTAATAATAAAAGTATATATATATATATATATATATATATATATATATATATATTTGAAATTACAATATTATACTTTTTTAATGCGCTAAACTGAAACTGATGCTTAGACATTTAACTGCATCACTGCAATTAATATAGTGATTGATTTCGTGTGTTACAGTAATTACAATTTTTGCTTTTATATTTTTTATTTTATTTATACATATTTTCCAAACTCTGTCGTGGTCATTACGAAATAGGTTGCCTACTCGCGAATTATGGTGCGAAAACAATACATAGTTCAAGAATTTGCAAGCGAAATTGCTCTATTATCTATTTTTATTCATTATAAAATAACTAACCTCAAAGTAACTAACAGTTGTTTAATTGGTTATCAAATAAAACAGTATGACCAACTCAAAATTGTGTACCTGTAAAAGAAAACATCCCTACAAGACTATCATCAATTTTTAGTGAAAAAGAATTCTGTATAATATTATAAAATATTTAGGATATATATCTACACGCAAATGAAAGTCATATGTATACTATGATGTTGTTTCATTGTATGTTATAATTTTGATTTTAATAATCAATTAAAGATTTTAAAATTATTTGAGTAATTGTTTTAAATCAATGTAAAATATGCTTAAAGAATATCTATTTAATATTAAAAAAAAATTAATTAATTAAAGTTGATGTAAGTATATTGGCGGATAAATATTGTGAAATGAAGAGTCAAATGTCACCTTCATCGTTCTTCATAATTGCCAGAGCCTTTAGAGAGAAAGTATTAAATAAATATTTATAGTTTCTCTAGTTTTTTTTTTCTTTTTTTAAATAAAATTGTAAAGTAATATTAATTTCAACATTTAAATACTAGATATGAATTGTTTTTCTTAAACTTTAAATGTTTGGAAAATAATTTCAAGATCATAATAGAGATTCCATCAAATAAAAGAAAATATGTACTCGCCTCTATAAACAAAGAGAAAGTATAAAAATATTTGTGATGACATATATTTTTTCAAAAATTGTAAATGGAACAAAAAAAAAAAAAAAAAAAAAAAATTCGCACCCAAATTTTATTAAATTTAAATAAAAATATAACATTACCTTAACTTGAATTTATCAATTAAAAATTTTTATTTTTGTAGAGAATTTTATATTTTTTCAATAAGAATAAGAAGACTTTTTATTTTTATTTTTTCCTTTTTAAAATAAAATTTAGTCATTTTATTGAATGAAATCGACATTTGAATTTGAATTAGATTTAGATTTATATCTAAATTTATTGTTTCACTTTAAAAAATTTTTTTATTATATAAATTATTAATTATTATATATAATATAGAATTAATTTATTTAAAAATATTAAAATATAATATTTGATTGTAGTTAAACAATTCTTGTATGATAAAAGAGCCTAATGATAATCATAAAAGAGTAGTGGAATTTAAAAAATAATTTATTATTTAATCATATGAAAAGGAAAAACAACTCTTTTTAATTAATTAATCGATTAATAGTAGATATATTATATATAAAATGTTAAATAAATAAAATATGCTAATGTCAGAAAGTTATTTCTGGTTTTTCAGATATCGCAAAATTACAATTTTCCATATATTTTAAATTTATCGAAAGTTACAAAGTCATAGATTTAAATTGTTTTAAACATATCAAATTTTGTACCTGAAAAAAATTTCATTTCTTATTGAATCAAAAATTATATATAGCAAAACTTATAAAGAATGTATTGAAAACACTTAGACACCCGCCATTCTCTCCAGATCTTGCTCCTTCAAATTATCAGTTTTTTTTGCATAAATCTGTATTAAGAGCAGAAATTCACCAATTTTGAAAAAGTTAGAAAATGGTTCAATGAATGATTTTTTTCAAAGATGGGAAAAATATGTTCAAATGAATAGAACATACCTCAAATAAATAATAAAAATAGTTTTTTATTTTTCTTTCTTTTAGTGTCTTGTCTATTGCTTGATTGAGAGCTCCAAATTAAAAAACAATTCTAAATCTCTTTAAATGAAAAACGCTTAACTTTCCTTTTAAATAGTTTTATTTATATCCTCTATAAAAGTAAAGATTTAAAATTTTTAAATGATGAATTTAAAACAAAACTTACATTTGTTGTGTATTTTATATTTTATTTTTTTCTAAATTCAAAGTCAAGCATTTGATTTATTTCTAATTTTGTCTTCCGCAAAATTTTCTTGTTAATTAGTGAAATTACCTTTCAGAGAGAGAAAGAGAGATTTTCCGTTTATATAAAACACAAGATAAGAAAGCCAGAGAGGATGGATGGATGATGATGATACTTAGAAAATGTCAAAGTAGTTTCCTTTGCAATTTTGTTGTAGTTGTTGTAGTTTATAATTTTCAATGAACGATTGGTGTTCGATAAAGAAGAGTTTCTAGGTGGGCTTTACGATGTTGACCTCGTGGAGCTCCATGACCGGGCCGCCCCCAAAAATGACCCCACGTTTCGAAATGTCGATGAGACGACTCCAATTCCCGATTACGAAGCTCCTACAAAAAACAAAACATATTAAAAATTAAACAAAAAATAAATAAATAGGCATATTTAAAAAAATACCAATGGTAAGATATTTAAAATGTATTTTTGTTTATTTTAATTACGAATAATCGAAATATTGAAAATTAATTTTTCTAAATTTTAGCCATTTTTTAAATTTTAATTATGCACAAATTTAGGATTTTTTTAAACAATAATAAAAACTTAATCAAAAGTTTCAAATACTCATCAAAATTCTACATTCAAATTTATGTTACGATGTTAAGAGATGTTATGTTACAAAAACATATATGGTTCAATAATAGAAATCATTATCTTTAATTAATAAAGTTTAATTGTATATTAATGGATCAAAATTAAAATATATAAAACAATTATTTTACCGGTTGTATTATATGTGTGTGAGGCATGGTCAATGACCCTGGGAGATAGAGTAGATTTAGAGTATTTGAGGATAGAATTCTTCACAACATTTATGGGCCAATGAGGTCACCGGTGAATGGAGGAGACTGCATAACGAGGAAATGAATGATCTCTAATTATCTCAAAACATTGTGTTAAGGTTATAAAATCAAGAAGGCTTCGATGGGCACGTGACTAGAACGGGAGAGGAAATACTGACGTAAAGTATATCGGTGGGGGGACCGATTGGGAAACGTCCGTTTGAAAATAGGAGTTGGATGGTTATAGCTCAGTATAGGGACAGTTGGAGAAATGTGGTTGCTGCTGTCAAAAAGTTTCGAGTACTGAGATAGATAGATACATTTACTTAATATTGGCTGATTTGGTTATAATAAATTCTATAGATGGCCTTATAAAATCATTTTCAAATAACCCCTTGACGATAGGCAACCATAGGCGCAGTCCTTCAAATATGAATGCCTATATTCGAACTTTTTGAAATTTTAAAATATAGTATAGCTACTATTGAAATTTAACAAAAAAAAATATTTGTAAATTTTATTTAATAATTATTATTTTATATTACCTCTATTTTTTGTTTCTTTTTGTGAACTTGATTCATAAGATGTTGGCTGTATTCTTTGGGTGTTTCTGATATTTGTGTAGATCTGAAAATTAAAAAGAATAATGTCTAATCAATTTTTAATTTGTATATTTATTAATATCTTTGTTACTTTTTATGAATATATACTTCCAGGTTTAATTATTAAATTATTAAACTTTTTAAGCAAGATAAAAGATTAGTTTCTTGACTCCAGGAAATAATACATATTTGCCATCCAAATTTAGTCTGAGCTAAATAGAAACAAAAATTTGGAGTATCTCCACTCAGACTATCTCGCAAATATGAATTGGATAATCAATCTTTTTTTTCTATATTTTAAAATTACTTAAAATTTGATTATATCAGATCATAGGATTTAAATAAGGTTTGGAACATAATTTTCACTTATTGAAATAAGAAGACTCTGGCTTAATACTTTATTTTTATGACCAAATCAAATAAAATAAGAATAATTTTAAAAATTAATAATAATTTAAGAAAAATATGATCTAAATATTTTATTAAATTAATTAAAATGAGAACTTTTAGAATAAATTATTTAATTGAAATTATATTTGAATATTAGAAATTAAAATTGAAATTTAAATATTTTAATCATTCTTTGGATGTGAATTGCTAGAATTACAAATATTATATTCATTGACGAAAATAAATCGACTTCTCGACTGAATCACGAGAGGCTCTGAATGAACAATATGGAGCATTATAAACACCTTTAAAAACACAGACAAATATCTTTATAAAGCTTATATATATATAGCTTATATATATATAAGAGTACATAAATATATATATATATATATAGATAGATAGATAGATAGATAAATAAACAGAAGATAAGGTATAATCTAGGGATATATGACGCACGTTTCGGTTTTTTTTCCAAATTTCAACTAATTATGTCATGATTATTGGTGTTAATGGTTCCCAGGACTATTGGGTATTCAGAGCAAAAATTGTAACTTTATACTTAAAATAAGAACTACTAAAATTTACAAAAATAATAAAGTCAACTTTTCGGCAATATCTCTAACAGGTGTGATGATATTGTCAAGCCGGTGTGTGAAAATTACATCTAAAATAAAAATAAAAACTCAAGTTGAAAGTTTAAATATTTAATTAGGTTAGTTTTAAGAATTACAATAAAAGTGTACATAAATTAAATAATGTATTTACACGAGATTCCCTTGCTTTACTAAATTACTAAATTGTTTGGGGGGGGGGGGTTAAATTTTTAATTGTTAAGCAGAGGGAAAACGCACCCCATATCCGTCGCATAATATCACTGTTTCATCACAATTTTAGATAAAGACTTGAAAATAGAAAAGAATGAGAGTTTTGTGAATAATCAAGTCTTAATATTAATTTTAAAGAAAATGTGCAAAAACATAAAATACATACACTATACTTACATAAATTGAAAAAAGAAAACAAATTACGAGCCTTTAGAATAAATAAGATGAAATTTCTCTGTATTGATCTTCAAGATGGTGGACAAAACAAATCCTCCTTACACGACGGTTCGCTTAGAAATAAGGTAGGCTTGCTTCATCTTGTTGCGTACGTATGTTAACTATTTAGTATCGTCATTCAATCACTTTCCCACTTTAAAAGGCCTAATCCCTAACCTCGTCCGTCATATCCCTCGGTTTTACCTTATATTAATAAAATTTAAACTTACATATAGTGAATAATAATATAATTACAAAAAAACTATAAGTATATATTTTACATTGATTTATTATAATAAGTAAATGTGCATTATATTTAATTATAATTTCTAAAAAACAAATCTCTCTCTCTTTTAGCATTATATTAAATTTATTTTATTTATATATTTATTTCACTATCACTATTTTATATAATATTATTATTCTTTTATCTATTTATTTATTTTTAGAGTATATTTTATAAAAAAAGACGAGTCCAAAGAAGTCATCACAAATATTTAAAGCTGATATATTTATTTTTTTAATTATTTCATCTGAAAAAAAATAAAATTTACTAAGAAATTTAATGATTGTTTCTTTTTAAATATATTAATTTTTAAATCTTTAAATCTAATAATACTTAAAAGTACTAGATATAGTAGTTATATGTTTAACAATATTCAATAGAAAATAATTTTTTTAGATGATTAATTTATTTAAAAAAAAAAAAAAAATATTGTGAATTTGGAAAGAAAAAAAAAACAATAAGTTTAAATTATCTACTAACAAATGTTAAATACTTACTTATGTTTAAAGAAATATAAAAAAATTGTGTAATGTTTTTTTGAATTTATTTATTTATTTTATTTTTTTTGAAAAAATATGTTTTTATAAAAATAAAATTTTTATTTTAATTCAGTGTATCCCAAACTGTTTTGGTCTACGGACCCCATTTTATAGTCAAAACTTGCCCACGGACCCCTTTTCATAGTAAAAAATACATTTCCCACGGACCCTGAGTGAAAACCCACGCTCGAGTCACCTGACCGAGTGTTGTCATGTTTCCAGCCATGGAAAAGAAAGAGAAGCCATGATTGGAGCGTGGTTTTTTCGGACGCTACCTAATTTCTTGTATTTTATGCACTTATCTAAATTTATATTTTGTTTAGGACGTAAAAATTGTTAACAATTTTTATTGTTATTGATTTTATTTCCATATTAATGAGAAGTGTCACATTTTTTTTTTATTAAACCTTAGGTGGACACCCTGACGTTGTTCAGGGAATCCCAAATCGATTTTAATTTTGAAAGGGCCATCTGAATGATCCCAGGGACTCTTTGGGTGCGGTCCGTAGGGACTACTTTGGGAATCACTGTTTTAGTTTGATGGAAACAGTAGTTCGAACTGCTTACCGGGGTTCGTGTACATAGAATCGTGTCACATCGGTTGATGCAAGCGGACGACGCGGTGCAAATCTTCTTTGTAGTAAAATTGGAGTTAATTCTACCCCATAAGTTGTTGACATTGTACTACTTGTTGTCGCTGAACTAGTCTATAAAGAATATATCCACAGACATTATATATAACATTGTATTATATATATTCAATTATATTATTAAAATTATTATAATTTTTATTATCGCCTTAAATTTTATCTATCCAACATCGTTTATGAAAAGTTAACCGATAATTTTTACTATCTCTCCAGAGATAGAATTGCGATCACGAAAATTTTCGATGTTGAGATTTTGATGTTTTTATATGTTTTGAATGTTCCTGAATCATTTTCACTAAGGTTGAGAAAAATCTCTGTGTGTGTAGACAAGATTATGCAAAAACAGTTTGAGAAATCAATCATGAAATTTGGTACATGAACATATTCAAAATTTGTAGTTTTCTATAAACTTTTGAGAAATATAGCTCAACCGGAAGAGGGTCATTACCTACCACGTTTTGATTTGTTTTCCTCTAAAGTGACCGTAAAAATAAAGATATATGTTTGATAATATTTCACATGATTAAAAATTGTATAAAACTGCTATATATAGAATTTCAGCTTGATTGAATCGCTGAAAGTACCGGAATTAATTTTTTAACACTGCAAATCTCACGCGCCAACACGTGACGTGGTGCCATCAACAAAGAGCCAAACATGCGCTGGTTTAATAAATATTATTTATTAATTTTAATTTATAATTCAATCTTAATTAAATTTAATTTAAATAAAATATATGTTTATTAATCTAATTCAAATTTGCGAGATAGTCGAATGGAGACACTCCAGATTTTTTTTTAAATTTATTATTTAATTTAATTAATTATTAATTATTTTTCTTTTTGTTTTTATACTTAGATATATTATGTTATTGCATTAATGTAGAACTAAAAAATATTCCTAAATTAAAATTGTAAAAATTTATGAAGGAGGCAGGGTAGCCGAGAGCGTAGGATACCAACTTTCCACGCAAGAAGTCGGCGTTCGATTCCAACTAAGAACAAAAATTTTCAATTTAATTTAACATCAGCTGCCTCCGGCAAGCCCCACCATGGATGTCACCTTGTCGTGTTGGGGGGCTTCGACTTAACTAAGAACATCCACGTCTCGGAGATGAGACTAGCAATCTACTCAAGAGACGCAAATCACAATTGCTCAAAGAACCACACACAGCCTCGAAAATTGGAATGATTAACACATTGACGACACGGCACCGAACCTATTACGGCAAATGGGTTAAGATTCGCCGTAAAAATGGAACGAACACGTAGGAAGAGCCAACGCGGAAGGGCTCTTGAGAATATAGCCCGGGATGGAAGGCCAGCAACACAAGAGACCAAGCCACCGAAAAAATGGGCTGACTGCTGGGCGTACTCTTCCCAAAAAAGACCTGAGGATAGTGAAGAAGAACAGGCCTTAGGCCTATAATAGAAGAAGAAGAAGAAGAAGAAGAAAAATTTATGAATTTATTTAACTAAATTATTAAAGCACAATAAATTAAATAATCCATTTTAAATATAGCAGATATATAGTAGATAGTATATATTTTATAAAGAAATAAATATCAAAATCTATTTCTATATATGTATAAAAAAAGAATAGATACCTTTTTATTTGATTTTTGATTTGATTCTATTTGATCATTTTGTTCAGATTTATTAAATTCTTCATCTTCTTCTTCTTCTTCTCTAAATCCATTTATATATCCCTAAAAAAAATAATAATCAAATTTAAAATATGAACAAAATATCATTAATTATTTTTTCTAATTAAAAAAATATAAGTTAAATTTGGGTTAAATTTAAAATTATAATAAACATTCCTACCTTTTTTTTACTAAAATCTTTAGTATTATTTGTATCCAAATGTTGGAAAAAAAATTAAAATAATCATGCATTTTATAATTTATTATTTATTTATTTTTTTTCAATCCTTCATTGAAATGCATAAGAAAAAAAGTCAATTTATTATATTATATATAAAGCCTCTATCAATTTCCTACTATTCCTATTCAGTTAAGAATTTCTTACCTCCTTTTAACATTTTATTTTATCACTTTATGTTGGTCAAATAAATTCTAATAAAAAAATAAATAAATAAATATATAAAATATATAATATTCAATAAATATCATCTTATAATATATAAATAAAAAAAAAATTTTACAAATAAATTATATCAAATTCAATTATTATTATATTTATTGTTATTATTGTTTTGGGTTTAGCGGCTAATGCCATTTGTGCCATTGTTTAATCACCATCCCTTATTTATTTCTAAACAATTTTTTTGTTTTTTTGATGACCCTTTAGAGGAATTTTTTATTTTCTCCCACTTGTTCATCTGTGCGTACCAAGGGGCATCCCGACTAAGTATCAAATGTCCGTGGCAAAAGAATCAATGACCAATTGTCAGACCTGATAGAATGGTCCGTTCTCGCCTGGAGATTGAATGCTTTTCAAATGGACCAAATGGACCAGGGGTTGACTCTTTTAAGCATTCAAACATTTCTCTCCCACTCTCTAATCCAATTTTCTTGAATTTTCTGCTTCCAATGTTTAAGAGAGTTTTTCAAGTAGACTTGGTCAAAATTGATGTGTGGTTTATTTGCATCTAATTTTACTAACAAGTCTGGTGAATCATTCCCGTTGACGCCCTTATGCCCTGGGACTCAACGAAATTAAATAAGCGATCCATTAATTAAGTATTCGTGATAGGAATATGAGTTTTGAATTTTTTGAACTATGGGATGAGAAGGGTATTATTTCCCTATGGCGAGAAAGTCACTTACTACGATAATATTCTTTGACTTTTTATATAAAAATGAGATAATTACTCTTAATTTTCCATTTTTCGTAATCTATAAGTATATATATAAAAGAGGCGCCACAGGGTGGGAGGTAGCCTAGCTGCTTTACATTCCTAGCTGCTTTACATGGGTCCCGGATTCAAGTACAAGGCCTGGCAGGGAATTTCTCTAGCTGGGGTTTTTGGGACGTAGTCAACCCAGCCTCCGGAATCAAAATTGGGATGGTACTTGATAAAAAGTAGCGCCTCCGATCAAGAAAATCAAGGTAAAAATGGATAGGGCCCTCTATACTGATCATATATAGGACATCATAATTGATATAACCTACTTGATAGGTGTTGTCCTTGCGTAGACCGTACAAAAGTCAGAGGTTTTTTGTTTTGTTTTTTATAAATATTTATATATTTATTTTACTTTTCATTTGTTTTCTATAAATATATTATTAAGTATTTAAAATACAAAGCTTTCATTTACTCAATCTAATAAAAACTATCATATCAAATGTAATGTATTTATATATTTGAGAATTAAAATAAATCTTTTCTGAATATCATTCAATCACTCTCCCTCATTTTTAGGGCCAATTCTAATACCCTTTAAGAATGCATTTTATTATTAATTTAATTTTTTTTGTTTCCTTTCTCAATCCAGTAATGTAATACATATAAAATACATTCAATTGTGTGTTCTGATTTATTCAAAATAATAATAAATTTATTTAATTGTGAATGTGTTGATTAGTTTTTAATTTTTTTAAAATATAATTATAATTATTTTGAAGAGAACCTTTTTTTTAATTGAAATATTTTTTTACAAGGAGGTAAGAATTCTTTTTTAGGCTACCAGCAGGCAGTCGCTAGAACATTATCAGGTGCCGTGGCACCTACCAGCGAGGTGAGAAATCGTTGATTGAGGACGTGAGGTCTCCAGGGTGCACCACCGGGGCCTGCACGCCCCCAAGGATTCCAAGACGATAGCTACGAGCGAAAATCACACTCCAGCCAGTTAACCTCTCTCTATCATCTAAATTTTATCTAATTTATTTAATTTGGAATTGAAAAATAAAATCTATCCTGATATTTGAGTTCACCTCGAAAGGGATTGCTGGTTCGTTTTCATCACATAAAAATATTATAAATACTGCATATAAAACAAAATTTATTAATATTTATTTATTTTTACACGCTTTTATTTAGCTTACACCCGTTTCCGTGTCGTCAAATCTTGCAACGTTAATTTGACCCACTTCCCAAAATTCGAATGAGCTGAAATTTCGCATACATATGTAACTCCGATGACAATGTAATATTCTGATTCAATTTAGGTCCTAGCTGACCTAGGAGGTATTATATTTATAAATTAGTAATTACATATTGCATAATATTGAAAATTAGTAATTAAATATTAATATAATATTAATTTAAATCATGTTTAATTATTTTGTAAAAATATTTTTTAATTTAAATGAATATCAATTAAACTAATGGCGATATATGTATATATAAACCAATAATCTAATAATAATAATAATAATAATAATAATAATAATCAGCCCCCTATACCACCGATTTGAAGAATCGACTTGAATTAGAATCTTTCAACATTCACACTATAACCTCAAATAAAAAACCGGGCGAAATTTCTATCAAGACTAATTAGGAAATAAAAAAATATAAAAAAAAAAACTTTTTAAAAACACGCTTTTATTTAAATGCACTAAAAAGGAGATAATAATTTCTCCACACACACCACAATTTCCTTACAATTAATCATATATAAAAAATGAAAGCGTGGGCACCAAACATGCAGGGAAAAATCGTAAATTCTACTTCAAATAGACATAGTTATCAATTATAGTAGAAAAGGAAAAAAAAACAGAAAGGATTGTGGATATACAATGAAATGTCCTTCTTATTCTTTTCCTTTCTCTGCATGTTTGGCGTCCACGCTTTCATTTTCTATAAATGATTAATTGTAAGGAAATTGTGGTGTGTGTGGGGAAATTATTTTCTCCTCTTTAGTGCATTTAAATAAAAGCGTGTTTTTAAAAAGTTTTTTTTTATATTTTTTTTTATTTTAATTTTCTTTTAAATGTATCATCTATAACACTGATTTTTATAATATTTTTAAATGTTTAGAAATTTTAGAAAATAATTTTTCTTACTCGTTAGACATCTTGCTAAATAAATTTTAAATATCTAGATAAGTAAATTTGTGTTTCAATAATAATAAATACATACTAGCGGAAATATATTAATTAAATTAAATGTAATAAATATAATTGTAAATAGGTTTAAAAATTTAATCATTCTTTATTAACTGTTCAATATGTTTGGAGTGATAAACAACTAAATAAAAATATATAAATAAAATAAATAAATAAAAATAAAAATAAAAATAAAAAAAAGAAATGCGAATTGTTTAAATAGAAAAAATATTTTCATTCAAAATGAAACTAAATTCACCTGTTTCTGCTCTAATTCGTCTGCTTGACGTTCAGCCTCTTCTCTTTCACGTTTTTTAATCAAAACCATTTCATCTAAAAATACAAGAAAATAAAATTTTTTTGAAAAAAAAAATAAATATGTGTTTTCGATTGATTTATTATTTCAATTTAATAGATACCGAGTTGTTTTTTATAGAGTGCCTGTTCCTCCGGTGGTCGCCGATAACGAATTACATTCTCGATACTTTTTCGTCCATCCGGATGATATTGAAACCGGATGAGTGGATGATGTCTTTGTGGTGGTACTGCCTCCATCGATGTTGACTCCGGGAGAGAATAGTGCATACCGTGAGGCAGTTTTCGTTTACGAATATATCCAGGCATTGGAGCCCCATGGCCCGGTCGACCCCATGGATCATATTTGGTTAACATGTCGCGTAACTTTTGAAAATAGATAGATATAGAAAAAGAAAAAAAAATGAAAATTATCAAAATATAGAATTATTATTATTATTATTATTATATATATTTAATGTAGATATAGGCTGATGGAACGAAATGAGAACATTTAATATTCCTATAAGAAGCAAAATCAAATTAATTAATTGATTGACCTAATTAATTAATTAATTATTTTGTTTCATTTTTAATTTCTCAACAGAATTAATTTGTTTAATTTTGCTTGTTTTAGGTATATTAAATTGCTGTTGAGAAAGACGCTGTTTATTTAAATTGGTGTACTCTTTTTTTTCGTCACTATATATATATATTCAAAATAGGTATCTACTTTAGAGTTTTATCATATCATAATGCTTATAGAATTCTAACAATATTTATTAAAATTTTAAAAAATACAATGTTAAGAAATAAATACGAACAAAACAAATTTTAAGTATACAATTTTTATTTGGATGAAACCTGGCATTGCATAAGAGCAGCAAGTTTCTCAAAATTTGGCTCATATGAACTTAGAGCAATTCTTAAGCATGACTCTAAATGTATATCCGTTATTTGCGATCGAGGTTTTGTTTTGATCGCATTCATATAAGAAAATGCGGATTCACATAAATATGTAGAGCCAAAGAAGGAATTGAAACGAGCAACCATTGTCCAAATATTTGGATATTTATCTTTGCTTATTATTTTCCAAAAATTCTATCTGAAACCATTGATTTTAGATTTATATCGCATTTAATATTTACTATTTCTTCTTCTAATTCTGCTATATTTGTAGTATTAAGAAAATTGTGAAGTTTCTGAGCGTCGATGTCATTAAATGGGTAAGATAAAAAACAGGCATATCTTCAAGTTCACTTAGTTTGAGAAATCTTCTATCAAACTCATTTATAAGCATATTTGTCGTAAGCAACAGTCTTGTTATTTTTAGATTCATCTGCCAGATTTTAAATCACGACCCTTTAGTTGCATTGCAAGCATATTTAAATTTTCCTTAAATGACTTCAAAATGCTAATCATATATCTATTATTGTTGTACCTTTACCATGTAGCTGCTGATTTAATTGGTTTAATTTTTCAGTAACATCGCAGAAAAAAGCAAGATCGAGAAGCCATTCTTGATCATTTAATTGCGGATATGAATCACCTTTAGATTGTAAATATGAGGTTATTTGTGGCTGAAGTTCTCTAAATCTTGCTAAAAATGTAGCACGACTTAACCATCTTATATCAGTATGAAGTTCATTGTGTTCTCTTTCAATTTGATTGAGCAAACAAGTATGAATTGAAATGTTGAATCTTGACACAATCGTTTTATTTCAATTGAATTTATTTTTATATATTTATCTTATATAATAATATAATTATCTATTTATTATGTAATAAATAAATATATTATATATATATATATATATTATTTTTGATCAACGAATAAAAAAATTAAAATATATAATATGTTTGTAATAAAGTGCAAAAAAATGGGAAAAAATTATATATTATTAATTATATAGTCAAATACTAAAATATAGAATGTTTAAATCAATAATATATATATATGTTCTTAGATATATGAAAGATATGTTAGTTTTAATTATTATAATAATATTAATAAAAAAAATTGTAAATGGAAGGGCTGTTATTTTTCATATTCATATTTTTTTATCGGGATAAGAAAAATATAAATATATGGTATATAAAAGATGTAAGTACCGGGACCCCGAGCCTCGGCTCGGTACTTAAGTTAAAAAAAATGATTCATTATTATTGGATTTGGCTGGTAATATTAATACCTGGGACACCGAGCTCTCGCTCTACCCTTTAAAAAATATTGATACACAATTCTTTAATTATTTATTACAATTATTAAATGTTACACATTTGCATCAATCTGATTAAAATGAATGAACTTGTGCTCCTCAATAATACATAAATATATAATATATAGGTACATATATTTTTTTTCTATAGTGTTTTTTTGAAAAACTGTTTAGCGCCCCAAGTGGTTATAAAACAAACTAAAGACAAAAAAACGTGCTTTGCAGCTTTTCGGAATTAAAAAAGCAAAATTGGCAGTCGTGGGACTGGCCGACAGAAGTGAAAACTTCTGCGTAAGAAATTTTAAAACAGACGAAATTCGCGCTATTTCACGAGAAAGATGAATTTCATATGCATGTATATATATATAACTTATATATTATTTTAAACATATATTTTAAACAAATTTGTAACTTATATTTATATATATATAAATACACAACTTTGTTTAAAATATTGCAATACGAACTGTTTTATAATTCTTATCTCTAACATAAAATATATATTTATTATGTGAAGTTCATTTCGTATAATTTTGATTATATATGTATATATGAAATGAACTTTACATAATAAATATATATTTATATGTTAGAGATAATTTATAAAACAGTTCTAATGACAATTCAAATTTCGCGCTCTGTTATAAGAAATTTGAAAGCAGATGGTTTCATGGTGTTGGTCACGATCACGCGAGTTCTATACTTTTTCCCCATCCCGCAAAAGTGCTCAACGCCGCTAAAGAAGTTTTCACTTCAAAAATTATTTAATATTTGGAAATATATCTGACTTATAGAAAAAATGAATATTAATTAAAGAAAGAAATAGTTTTTAAAATATCCTGAATAATATGTAACAATTTTCAAGATAGAAATTTATTACAATATTACAATTATTAACTGTTGCATCATTGCATCAATCTGATTAAAATGAATGGAACTTCGGGTACTCAATAATAATAAATAAAATAATATTAATAAATATATTGAATAATATTTTATTGAAAAAATATTAAAACTTATAAAACTATCTAAAACTTTATTAATAAAAGAACAATGAATAAATAAATATAGAATAGTAATTTATTAAAAAGTAAACAATAGATAAAAAGAAAAAAAAATAACAAAATCATTATTTTCATTTTTAAATAACGATTCACCCGGCGAGTTTCGAACCGACGAAATCCACTCGTTAAAACATCAGTCCAACCGCTGGACTATATGTATTTAGATAAAAAATTGTCATTTTTTTACTGTCTTAGCAGGCAGTATTAAAAATTTTGACGTTTTCCATATATAATTTTCAATTAAGAAATTAATAATGAAGCTGTATGTTTCAAGAGATATCATCAATAAAACTTAATTTTTCTTTATAAATACTATATCTAGTGTGAATTTGAAAAAAATCGTTAGAGCGGTTTTTGAGAACCAATATATATAGATAAATACATATATACAATTTTAGCTAGCATAATAAGATAAGATAACATATAGGATGATTATGATGTCAAATTATTTTTACCGACCGACGATAGTAAGGGAGGTATTGTTTTCACACCAAATTTCACATGTGGAGATTTTTACATATCTTCACGAATCATGCATTTTCTTAATAGAAAAAAGTATTTTTAGCATGATGTCTGTCCGTCCGTATAGATGAATACAGCCTGAACGGCTTCATTAAAAAGAAAAAAAAATTGAAATCTTGTCTCTTATAGGAGACTCTAGAGCAGGGGCGGCCAACCCGCGGGCCGCATGAGGCCCAATATTAACATTTTAGCGGCCCGCGAGATTTATATTGTGCGCCCTCATGAAACAAATATCGCACTAGTGAAATGATTTCATTTTTTTGAAGTGAAACTTCTTTAGCGGCGTCCTGACATTTGGTTGAGAATGGAGAGTGAATTGAAAAATTGAAATTTCGTAACGCATTCGTAACGCAAGAGAGAAAAAAGATATAGATATAACGAGTGAGAATGAGATAGCCTCTATCTCCGTCTCTCTTTTGTGCGGTGTTTCGTTGTTGAGAAAGAGGCTATCTGCGTCTTTCTTTTGTCCGGTCTTTCGTCTTTGAGAAAGAGGCTATCTGCGTCTTCGTTTTGTGCTGTCTTTCGTTCTAATACCCTCTCGCTAGGTCCAAAGTCCACGGCGCGCATGCGCGCTAGTACGTTGACGCGGAATAATATTTCTCAGCCTCTG
The DNA here is from genome assembly GCA_963082975.1 of Labia minor. Lineage (NCBI taxonomy): Eukaryota > Metazoa > Arthropoda > Insecta > Dermaptera > Spongiphoridae > Labia > Labia minor. The sequence continues at coordinate 11,051,333 of OY720347.1, read as the reverse complement.
CTGGGTCAAAGAATAAAAATTAGTATGTGACCTCACAGTTACCGCCTTTTAGATATATATCTATTCTTAAAATAAAATTAAAAATATTTATATTATATTCATATATATGTAAAATAATAATTATATTATTTTAATATTCCTATAAGTTGGTATCACAATTTATTATTATTATGAATTATTTATAAGTAATTAATATTATTAATTGGTATTAATAAATAAATAATATTAATTATATTAACTTAATATTTCTAACTTTGTATTACAATAATGAGACGGAATTGTTGTGTGTTAAATTAGATTTAATTAAAGATTGAATTTAGAATAATTAAAAGGGTTATTGAAACCGCGTATGCTGATTAGGGAATGACAAGATTGAATAGGTTCAATTAAAAAATACTTATATAAAATTATAACTAAAAATGATTTATTTAATAAAACTATAAGAATTTAAATTACAATTTAATTAATTTTTTGTGAATAAATAAACATATATAAAAAACTATATATAAAATTTGAATTTTCATTTATTCATTCATTTAAAATTATTTTCCGATTGTTCCTTTAAAATAACCCCTCTTAGGGGGTCGGAAGGGGAGGCAACATAAGGGAATTTTCTTTCACTTTGTTATTGGGAAAAACCAGGGGGGGGGGACAGTCTTACCAGGAAAAACCCAAATTGTCAGCGTCCACTCTGGGGTTTTAAACAGTGTTAAAGGAAATGTTAATTATAAGTTCATTTCTCAACGAGTTGTATCTTTAAATTATTTTTATTAATTTAATTAATTTTAATTAATTTATAGCCAATAATAGTTTATTATAGCTAATAATTTTTTAATTTTTAGTGTAATTTGCATGATCATTATTTATATAAAAAAATAAACACATTTTGCAATTTCCCAGAAAGGCTTATCATGTCAAGCTCCCACATGTGTCCATTACAATTAAGAATAAGTAAGTTATGTTTGTCACGTTCACACTTCCACATGTGAACATTACAATTGAAATAGTAAGTTTATGATTCGACATAATTTGCAATGTATCAATCAACCTCTTAAAATTAAGGTTCTTAGCATTTAGCAGGTAAAACACTTGGCGAGAGTCATTCAATTGAAAATTGCAAGGGTGGACTTGTTAATTGTATGTGCTTGGAAATATTCTTTATAGGAGAGGGCAGTGTGGTTTATTTTTCTCTATTTCTCTCTCACTCACACTCTCAACTAAAATTTATCTTATTCTCTAGATTGTAAGAAGTTTCACTTCCGCCACGTGTACGATGCTGCACATTTTGCTTTTTATTTCGTTGTTTCTTTTTTTATTTTAGTATTATATATTTTTTACACTGTGCATTGAGTATCATTATTATTATATTATATATCAGGTGTGGACAAACTTTTAGCTTTTAGGGGCTACTTTTTCAATAAATTATAGTTTGCGGTATGGGCAAATAATTTTAAAATTTTAGAAGATAATTAAAGAAGTTATATCGCCGATTTTAATTGCAAACCTTCACTTTTGGTCAAAAATTACATTTCCACACTATCAGAAAGAGAAAAACACCTTACATTGGCTATGAAACACCGCTATTATGCACCTATTTAATTGAAATCACGTGACAAGCAAAAAATTTATGTGTTTTAAGAAAGTTGTGCAAAATATGCTGAATATGATTTAGCAGGTTTGCAATCTAAGCCGACGATATTTTTTATGAATTCTAACAATATTTATTAAAATTTTAAAAAATACAATGTTAAGAAATAAAAACGAACAAAACAAATTTTAAGCATACAATTTTTATTTGGATGAAACCTGGCATTGCATGAGAGCAGAAAAGAAGAAAATTGTCAATTTTCTGAGCTTTAAATTACGACGCTTTAGTTGCATTGCAAGCATATTTAATTTTTCCTTAAATGACTTCATAATGCTAATCATATGTATTATTGTTGTACCTTTTCCCTGTAGCTGCTAATTTAATTGGTTTAATTTTTCAGTAACATTGCAGAAAAAAGCAAGATCAAGAAGCCATTCTTGATCATTTAATTGCGGATATGAATCACCTTTAGATTGTAAATTTGAGGTTATTTGTGGCAGAAGTTCTCTAAATCTTGCTAAAAATGTAGCACGATTTAACCATCTTACATCAGTATGAAGTAACAGTTCATTGGTGTTCTTTTTCAATTTGATTGAGCAAACAAGTATGAATTGAAATGTTGAATCTTGACACAATCGTTTTAATTCAATTGAATTTATTTTTATTTATTTATCTTATAAATAATAATACGATTATCTATTTATTATGTAATAAATAAATATATTTTATATATATATTATTTTTGATCAAAGAATAAAAAAATAAAATATATAATATGTTTGTAATAAAGTGCTAAAAAATGGGAAAAAATTATATATTATTAATTATATAGTCAAATACTAAAATATAGAAAGTTTAAATCAATAATATATTTATATATGTTCTTAGATATATGAAAGATATGTTAGTTTTAATTATTATAATAATATTAATAAAAAAAAAATTGTAAATGGAAGGGCTGATATTTTTCATTTAAATTTATAACTTCAATTAAAATAAATACTTCATTTTGGAATGGATATGAGAGGAGGGGGAGGTAGAGGCGAAATTTGTGTAGAGTAGAGTAGTCTAGGACTAATGGGTGTATTGAGAAAGGGAAGCCCTTGGATAATAAGTATATAAATTATCGGGATAAGAAAAATATAATAAAATATATGGTATATAAAAGATGTAATAACATATAGGATGATTATGATCTAAAATTATTTTTTAATAAATTTAAAAATAATATCCCGGGTAGCGAGTAGATTCTTTTCTATAAACCTAGTAGAAAAGATTCTATTTCAGGGATTGGCGTCCCTGCCCTCACGTGAGCTCATGATTTCTTCTAAATCCCTCTTCTACCTGGAGGAATCATGTCCTTTACCCATTGACGCCTTTCCATCCATTCCCTTACTCTTACTCTCCCCCTCCCCCTCCCCTGATCATTCAAAAAATGAAATTTATTTGGATGAAGGAGAATACCTAGCATAGCTTCATTAAAAAGAAAAAAATTGAAATCTTGTCTCTTATAGGAGACTCTTCGGGGGGTTTATTCAAATATATCCAGATTACGTCAACCCTTCGACTAGCAAAACCCCATATATTCACGAGTGAGACATGACTTATGTGCCTCTGAGAGGACCCACCTCTCCTACGCTTCATATTAGTAAAAACTTGGAACTCATATTTATAGAACTCTTTGGAGAATTAGGAAAAACCAATCAAATCAATGTTTTTCATTTTAGTAAAATTTTTGACTAAATCTTGTAAATGGTGACCAAGACCAATCCATTGACCATAATTTTAGCCAGATTCTAAATAAAATTGATTTTTTGTATCATTAAATGGAAATTTTTAATTAATTTTAATATTGGTTTATTTTTACAGTTCAACAAAAATCTTGCCTCATAACAACAGATAAAACCTATACGAATCGATTAATTATTAAACGTAGATTCATTTTCACTACTATTATATAATTTTACGGTGCTTCGTTGATTAAATATTAATTATTGAATTTTGACAGATTGAAAAGATTTGCCGCCATGTTGGCCCCCCTCCGCCACCTCTTCTCACCTCACCTCTCCCCACCCACCCTCCCTCCTGGCCTGTCTGCCTGCCTGCCGGGGAGCAGCTTCGAGCGCATTTAGTTCGCATTCCCTTTCCAGTCGAAGACGTTGACCGGCGTCACCACCGAAATCATCCCTCAATCAAGAATTAATTGTAAATTTATTTATTCCTATTAATTTAAATGAAGTTTAATAATTTTAGAAAAGATTCAAATTAAAATTTAATTTTATAAAATATAGATTTTTAACTTTTCATCATCATCATGCATTGGAATAATAGTTAATAATTCTTCTGTAACCAACATATCATCGAAAACAATTCGAATAAAAACACATAATTGTGCAGTACCGGTATAATCCATAGATTCGTCAAACTGCAATGATAATAAAACTCATTTATTAATATTTTTATGTAAAATGTCTTCAAGATTTCGGCTCATTCCTTCTGTTCTACGCATAACTGTATTTCGCGATAACGACATATTTTTGATTGATGTTATTATTTCAGATTTATTTTTAAAATTCTGAACCAATTCTTCTTCAGCTTTAATGAATGCTTCTTTCCATATTTCCCCATCTTGAAACGGTTTGTTGTTTCAGCAACTTTGAATGAAGCAATCGTAGCTGTCTTCGAATTTGTATTGTATTTTGAAAAAGTATTTGGTTGTGCAGTTATTTGTGCCTTCAGTTGTTACACTTTTGCTTTTCTTAACGCAGTGCCACGTGGATAATCTTCTTCGTAATTTTTATAATTTGTTAGATAATGTCTTTTAACTTTTTCTTTCTTAGACAAAGCTAGTGTTGCATTGCAAATAAAACAGATACATTTACATATCATTCATCCTAGTAAAGAAATAATCTTCTTCCCATTCACTGTGATAATGATACGTTTTTTTCCGGCTTGTACTTGGATTATTCATTCTAAAATAACAGGGTTAAATATTATTTTAGAATTTACCTACAAAAGATATTATTACGGAATATTTAAAACAATAACTTCTTATCTCTATCACTGACTGTCACTTCACTGGCTGTCACTTTACAATCTCTCTAACACACACTGATACTGATATGCGCCCTGACTATGTTCGCTACAGAGAAAAAGCAATTTGAGACACACGGCCACACAGCTACCAACTAGCGCGACAGAGCGCGTTCAGTATTACTATATTGTTTATCATATCAAGATAAATATAAACAGTATGTGTATGTTTCACAAATAATTTATTATTGTAAGATTAAATTATAGAATTAAGAATTTCAAACATTTATTTAAGTTATAACAAATTGTCCAACTTTGGCTTCGCGGGCTACTTTTAAAGCCGTGGTCGACGTGTTGGCCACCCCTGATATATATATAATATTATTATATATAATTCTGTAGGTTAATACAAAAATATGAACAAAAAAAGCAAACAAATGTTTTATATAAATTGTATAATAATCTAACCTCCCTTTGCTCTTTCATTTGTTTCTCGTTCTCTCTTTGTTTCTTTTGTTTCCACAATTCTACCCCTTCAAGGACCATTAATCGTTCTTGTTCCCGTCGACGAATATCATAAGGATCTTGGTCCATTATCACTCAATGAATTACCAACAAAACACATAACTGAAAAAAAATTTGATTCGTTATTGTTTTGATTAAATAATATTTATTATCTCAAGTGTAGATTGATGAATTTAATTTTTATTTAAAAAAAAAATAATTAATAAATAATAACTTTAAATCTAAAATCTAAAAATAATTAAATATTAATAAAAAATTAATATTTTTAAAAATTGCATCACTTTAAAATATTAAAATAAAATAAATGATGGAATTTATTTATTTATTTTTTGAAAACTAAAAATTTAAGTATTTTTTCATCAAAACACGATTAATATTTTCATTTTTTTATACATCCAAAATAGTTAATACAGGGGTGTCTAAACTGCGGCCCAAAACCCTTTGATAGCAGCCCAAACGCAAATTATGAAAATATATAAATTTTTTTAATATGGTTCTAAAGAAAAGGTAAAATGATTTGGGATTAGACTTTTAAATATTTCCGACTTTTAATTTTTAAATTTTTCAATATGGTTCTAAAAAAGATATTTTTTTTTTGCTACGTGGCCCTCGAATTTAGAATAGTTTAGATTCCTCTGAGTTAATATAATTTTTTTTTTATTTTTGATTCCTGAATGTATTTATCTATTAAAACTGTGTTTTCATATACATTATACAAATATTATTTTATTTAATCTTGTCATAAATAATCCTTTTCATAGATATAAAAAAAACACTTTTAAATTTTCGTTTAGGAAATAATTAATTTTTGTTACAATTTAATTTATATTAGTGTAAAAATGTCTAAAATAATAATTAATTTTTTTTTTGATATTCATCTCTCCCTTTTATTATACTAGTGTTTATATATTTGTTTATTTTTAATGAAAATGTGCTAACTAAAGTGTGAAATTAAGAAAAAAAAGTATGGTGAGAGTGCAAGTGGTATATTATCCTTTTAAGTGGAGTGAACTTTCTCACTCCTGCCCTTTTGGAAAGTGTACCAACCTGGTGGAGTTCCTCGACGAGAATGCGTGCTCGTTGGTGCCGTCTCGCGAAATGCACGCGGGCATCGATCCCCTCGTCGACCGTCTCCAATCCAGCCCAATAGTAGGGCTGTGGGACAATTACAACACTAAACAATCCATCAAATGTCGTCCCTTCTGGATCATCTAGTTTATTGGCAAACATTTGACGTTTGCGTGACATTTGGCAAATTATTGAAATGTCATAACAACAAACAAATTGATAGCAAATTACTTTTTTTGAATATATCTATATCTATATATATAATATATAATAATAATAAATATATAAATAGATTTCTACTTATAATAAATTAATATATATTTAGTTTGAATTTGAATAATGGATATACATATATGATATATAAATGAAAAAGAGGTTTACTTTTTGGAAGTGAAAAACAAAATCAGCTGGAGTGTCTCCACTCGACTATCTTGCAATTTGAATTGGATTAAATAACATAATTATAAATTAAAATTAATAAATAATATTTATTAAACCAACGCGTGTTTCGCTCTTTGTTGATAGCACCACGCCACGTGTTGGCGCGTGAGATTTGCAGTGTTTAAAAATTAATTCCTGTACTTTCAGCGATTCAATCAAGCTGAAATTCTATATATAGCAGTTTTATACAATTTTTAATCATGTAATAAACTATCAAACATATATCTTTATTTTTACGTTCAGTTTAGAGGAAAAAAATGAAAACGTGGTAGGTAATGACCCTCTTCCGGTTGAGCTACATTTCTCAACAGTTAATAGAAATCTACGAATTTTGAATAATGCCCATGTACCAAATTTCATGATTCTAGCTCAAACTGCTTTTGCATAATCTTGTCTACAAACACAGACATTTTTCTCAACCTTAGTGAAAATGATTCAGGAACCTTCAAAACGTATAAAAACATCAAAATCTCGAAATCGAAAATGTTCGAGATAGTAAAAAACAAAATAAAACAAAACAAACAATTAATAAAATTTAATATATTTATTTGTAAAATTTCTATTATTTATCAAATCTGAAATTAAAAGTAGAATTTTTCTTTTATTTTTTATTTGAACTTTTACTAATTTTAAGTATATAACAAGAGAGAATCATAATTTGGAGTTTTCACAATTAATTTTACTATCTTTCAAGATTATTTTCTTCATTGAAGTACTTTTTCTTGTCAATTTATTCAAATATTTTCTTTTATAGAAATCAAAATTTTATTTCAGTGTATTTGTTATAAATACAATTAAATATAATTGAAAAAGTTTATTAATATAGTTAAATGTATACAATAATAATAAGAATATGTTTTAATAAAACAAAACATTTACGTCAGCTATATAAGCCTACCTGACAACAAAATATAAGTTAACTAACTTTTGTAAGATTTAAAAGATTAATTTAAAAAGATACTTTACAGTATTATTGATTTATTTGTTATATAAATTAATTATAATATGAAAATAATAGAAATAGTAGTTATCGTTCATGTTCATTGACGGTTGATAAATGTTTCACCGACCATTGAACTTTAATATTAAACAATACCCTATTATGAAATTAACGTTCTTTAGGAGAGGCGTTGACATTGATTGTATAACAATACAACCATATAATTGAATAAAATCATGTTCCTAGACTATTTAATTAACGTGTTCAATAAATAAAACAATTTTTTAATATCTCCAAAGAATAAATTAAATATTACAATTTTAACATCAACGATGAATCTGATTAGTTTTTATATAAATATTATATGTATTATAATTAGAAATACATATTATTCTTTTACTATTCAAGTAGTTTGCTCAATGTAATAGGTTATTTTAAATCAGCGATATCTATTGGTTAAGATCCGAAGAATCAATGCAAACAAACTAACTTAACTATTAAATTCGATGGTTTTGTCATTTCTCTACATAAAATAATTTTTCCATTTAGTATTTTTGAGTTATTCAGTGTATATATACGGTAATCAAGAAACTCTAAAAATTGTATTTTCGATATTCATTAATTTTGTTGTTTGATCTGAAGAAATCTGCTGCCGAAGCCCATCAAACAGTTTTAGAAACTTATTGTGATGCTGCTCCTTTTTTCATACCTTATTGTCGGTTTTGGTTTCACCAATTTAAAAGTGGTGATTTTGATATCAATGGTAAAGAGCGGCCTGGAGGTTCAAAAAAGTTCGAAGACAGTGAATTACAAGACTTATTGACGAGAACCCAGCTCATACCCTCAAAGAACTTTCAGACAGTTTAGCAGTTAATGAATCAACTGTTTCGAGACGTTTACATGCAATGGGAAAGATCCAAGAGGAGGAAAAATGGCTGCCACACGAATTGACTGAAAATTCTATTTTGAACGGAACATCGCAATTTCATTGCTTCCCAGGCAAAAAAAGAATAGTTTTTTGTGGCGTATTGTGATTGACGATGAAAAGAGGATCTACTACGACAATCCCAAGTCACATCGACACGGAAGCGCAATATTCATTGGCATTAATGGAATCATCTAGTGTAGTGTATTACGAGCTTCTAAAACCTAATGAAACCTAATGAAACTAACTGCAGATATCTAGCGACCTCAACTGAACAAATCGAACGAAGTTGCAAAAATGATCAGCAATAGCGAGTAACAGACGCAAAATATTTCATGAAAACGCTTGGACACATGTTGCAATAGTTGTTAAGGATACACTGTTGCGGCTGGATTGGGAAGTTCTGCAGCATCCAGCTTACTCACCAGGAATACCGCCTTCTGATTACAATTTTTCTGAACAAATGCCTTTTTAAAGTGATAAAAATGATCAGAATACATGTAATGTAATATTAATAATCTAATTATTACAAAATTAAATTGTGCTGACTTATTGTAGGAAAACACAACTCAGATATATAATTTTAGAAACCTAAATTTCGAAAGTATATATAGGTCGGACTTATGAAGTTTTTTTTTCATTATAACTTCTATAGTTATTAGTTTTTCTTAATAATACTTTGGCATATTATTAGCACAACTTGAAACAAAAAAATTAAAAAAAAGGGAGTCTAGGTTAAAAATTGTTTGTTTTTTTTTGTGAACTAAATTAAATTTTTATATAAAAAATCGAGGAACGAATAATTCATATCACCTAGCGTATGTATCAACGTTACCCATTCGTTTATATCCAAATTCCCTTTATCATCTTAGAAAAAGAGGAATTTCTGTTGAAATTTCAATTTGATTAATGTGTTTAATAACAAAAATAATTTTCTTTCTCAGTTGCTTTGAAAGCTGCCTGTCACCGTTCACACTACCCACCCACCTTCCCTCTTTCACATTCACTCACTTTATTTCCTATTCCTTTTTAGTCTACTATACTACTAACTATAATAACAAACTGAGAGAATTTTTTTTTATGTTATTATCATTGTTATCATCTAATGGATATGCTTCTATTATTTATTTTTTAAATAAATAGTAGAAATTAAATTTTCTTAATGTATTTTTTTTAATCTGCTTTCTTCCTGATTTGTATTTTGAATGAATTGTAATGAAATTTGTAGCCTAAATTTTAATTCTTTTTTTTTATTTATTTGTTTTTGACTTTCGAAGAACTGAAATATAAAACATAGAATTGTGAACATTACTATGAGAAAAATCTTCAATTAATACACATATAATTTATAGAATTAATATAATATTTTAGTTTTTGATATTTTAGAAAATATGTTTATCAACAAGATGCCCTTTACAGTGGTAAAGTAAATGTATTATATATATATATATTTATATAGTATATACGAAGTGGGTCAAAAAAATTGGGCGAATGGTATGATAAAAACATTAAAAAGAGAATGTTAATTGTAAATATCTTTATTAATCTTCAAAATACTCTCCAGTAGCCACAACACACTTCTGACAAAGTTCGTATAACGCTTGAAAACTGTTGGAGAATACTTGATGTGGAATCTTTGGAAAACACTACTTACTGTGTCTTTGCTAATACCCAATTCTTCGGCTATTAGTCGCAGAGTCAATTGCCGATCTTTTGTTAGCATCTCTCGTACACAGTAAGTAGTGTTTTCAGGTGTCCTGCTTGTGGATTGCCGGCCTGAACGTTGTGTCGGCTATTCTGAGAACGATTCCACATCAAGACTTCTCCAACAGTTTTCAAGCGTTTTACGAACGTTGTCAGAAGTGTTTTGTGGCTAGTGGAGAGTATTCTTAAGGTTAATAAAGGTATTTACAATTAACATTATCTTTTTCAATTTCATCAATAATGCATCAAATATCATATTTCAGTTGATGAATTGTTTTTTGTATAATTGTCTTTTAAAATATCGCATAATGGATAAGGGCGTCCAATCTCATAATTTTTATGACAACCATACCATCGCTTCCAAACCAGTGAAATTTTCCCTGAAATTCCATGTAGTCCTGTTCAAACCAGATATCTAATAGAAATTAGAATAAAAGACATAATTTATTCCAATGAACTCTAAATGAAATAAATATATTTTATTTATCAAATTATTTTTTTTTTATAAAAATTCATATTTGAAATTTGAATTTGAATCTTTCACTCAATATCATTCAATTGCATTAATTGAAAATAAAATGTAAATTTGAGCTCAGGAAATATAAATAAAACCAAATATGTTCTTGTGTCTTTTATGCCTTGTCTTTTGTATTATATATAGTAGAGAACATGATGACGTCATCTGTCTGGAAGGCAAGAAACAACTATAGTTACTTGGTTTTGTAAATCGAATTTTCCTAGAAAAATGTTTTTTTCGAATTAGAAGCCATTAAAAGAGTTGTCAAAGATTCTAATCGAAAAAAAAACAAAAGTCTTGAGAAAATTGATGATGAACAGTTTATAACGAGTTGGTTCACTTAAATAAAAATTCATTTAATTCATTTACAGACAGTAATGTCAGGGTGTTCTCTAATATATATACATATAAATATATAAGAAATTAACATTAACTTTGTTTATTTCATTAACTTTCGTTTTTGTTTTTTACTATCCAACCTATAAAAATTGAACTCACAAAAGCATAATTTAACATTCCAATTTTAATATGACTTACAAAGAGAATAGATTGATTTATAAAATAGTTAAAAACAGCATCCTTATTACACACCTGCAATATGAGTGCGGCTTTTCTATTTTGATATATTAAACCGCTCGAAGGATTTTTTTATAATTTTTATAAAGAAAAATCGATCTGTATTGGTTTCAGCCTTGGGAAAAATCATCTTTATTAGTCTTTTCTTATTTTGAAATATGAAATTTAACTGACGTCAGCAACTACATCAGACAGCTTATATACAAAATATTATAAATAAAATAAAATTAAAAATATTTATTTTAATAATATTTTGTAATCAAATTATGAAATATATATTATGCTATATCCACAGGCCATACTTTTCTGTCTTCTCCCCAGTGCATTAATACTGTATGTTTTATAACTATAATATTTTTTTTAATATATGTTCTTTTAAATTATAAGGCTTGGAAGTTTAATTAATATAAAATTTAACTTATTAATCTTAAGTAGTAAGTATATATTATCTAGGGTGACCAAACGTCCCGGGTTTCCAGGATTGTCCCGATTTTAGGTGTTCTGTCCCGGCACCCCGAAAAATGTCTTCGGGACAGGCTATTGTCCCGGTTTTAAATAGTTAGGTCCGACAAACGTTTTCATACAATCAGTGTAAAAAATGTTTTTCCGATTTGGCTCTTAAACATTTTCGATTTTGCATTCAATTTGGCTCTAAGTATCACCAAGTGTGGCCACCCTTGATATATAATATAATTAATGTATGACAATGAGACCAATGCTTTTTTTTTACAAATGTCCCGGTTTGGTATTTTCGAAATATGGTCACCTTAATATCATCTTTTGGCCTTTCTATCTTGAAAACTGTTAACATATTATATTTATATTTTAAAAATAATTTCTTTCTTTAATTAATATTCATTTGATATGATAATTAAAGAACATCTTATTTCAAATAAATTGTTGAATAAATCTGATCTAATAAAGTGACAACTTTTACAATAAATTATATTAAATAATTTAAATGATATTTAATTATTATAAATTAATAGAAAAAAAATTATATATATATGAATAATTTTGTTTGTCAATTTCTAAAATTAATATTAATAATTTTTTGTTCCTTGTGTTGAACATGTTTGAATAAATTGGAGAGAAAATAGTCTAAAATGAACAGAACACAGCTTTTAATAAAACTAATAAAATGTTTTATACCTAAATTAAAACAAAGAAAATGATCGATAGTTTCTATGTATAAATAGAGACAAAAGTGGGATTATAAACGCTCCAACGAATTTATTAATATTATCAGTCAAACCCGCTAATAAGGAATAATTCTTTTTAATGTCCGAGCGGCGGAAAGAACCAAAATAACCAATATAAATATAAACAGTGTTCTCTCCAATACCTAAATAATAATATATATTCTATATTCTATATCATTAATTAGTTAAGAATATTAATAGTATTATATGTATAAAGATTTAATATCAATAAATGAAAGTAAAAATATGCGAAAATATAAATAAATAAAATACTTTTTATTTTATACTTAAATATATTTATTAAAAAACATTTTTATCATAAAATACTGTTTACTCTTATAGTTATATAAAAATTATTATATAACAATAATAATACTTTTACAAATATTTATAAACATAATTATATAAATAAGCGTTGTCTCTTGAATTTTTTTAAATTAATGGATTAGTGTAGTATGATAAATACTATAAATTGTTTTTTTTTCTTTTTATACAAATCCAAAATTTAGATATACTAATATCATCTATCTATTATTTTAATAAATTTAGTATATTCTACAGTAGAATTTAAGAATAAGTGAATTAAGAAAAATTTTCAATAAATTCTAATTATTAATTAATATATTTTTTAAATATATTTTTTTTGCATTTTTGCATGACTTAGTATTTAAAAATCATCACTTTTTCTTTATTAATTATATTATAAACTAAAAATACTGATAATTCGTTAATCATTCAAATTTCATTACACAATTACCTAATCACGTTAAACTTTTTAGAACTACTTAAATCAGTGATTCTCAACCACTGTGCCGCGCCACTTTAGTGTACCGCAGGCTTTTCAAAAGTGTGCCGCGAGATTATGAGGCTCTTAAACAATTCCAACTTTTTTTTCTAAAAAAAAAATAAAGGTAAAATGTTTTGAGGACTAGGTTCATAAACATTTCCGACTTTTTTTTATAAATTTGTTCAATTTAGTTCTAAAAAAAGGTAAAACGTTTTTGGGACCACTTTTTTTCAATATGGTAAACTTTTACACTTATCTTTTTCTTTGGGTGCCGCCAAATTTTTAAACCGTTAAAAGTGTGCCTCGGTAAAAAAAAGGTTGAGAATCACTGACCTAAATATTATTATATTAAGTTAACATTAAAAAAAACTATCGTTATACAATGTTTTTTTACATGATTCATTATTTATACATAATTAAGTATATCTACATTTTTAAAATATTTTTTATTATTGATTTGATATAACATTAAAATAATCGAAATATACAATTATTTTAAAAATACTTTCTTTTATCTTTTTAAGTTTGTATTATCATGTTTGATAAGATTATGATCTAGAAATTTTTATATTATTTTTTTGTTTTAAAAATTTCCTAGAATAATGAATGAATAATAGGATATTTGTAAGATAATCACAATCAGTCAGATATATATCAATCTTGTAGACAATCTACATTTTCAATGAATGTGAATCACTTAATTGAATCATTTAACTATTGTGCTCTTAATCGGAGCAAATGGTTCCAAATTAAATAGAATTGAAAAGATTAGTATTATAACATTGTATATACATATAATCTTATTTAATTATATTGAGTAATTGTATATTAAAAATCAGTCGATTATTTTTTTTAATCTTAAAAAATAATAATAATAATATTACTTGAAAAAAATTTATTGTTAATCTTTTTTATTGATAAGGACTAGAAGAGAGATAACGATGATGGCAAGGATTGTTGGTGTTGACATTAAAGATGCGTTGTTGGATGAATGAAAGAGAATGAGTCGCTCTCCAAGTGGCTGAATTGGTCTGAAATTATGGGTCAAGAATCCTTCTTCACTTCGTAATTTTCGAAATGCCTCCACCTGAAACGTAAAAATGAACAACACACTTAAATATAAAAAAATATAAAGAAATTATTGAAATATATATTTTATAATAAAGAAAGAAGTCACTATTTAACATGTTCCCGCAGGCATGTACCACCGGTGGCACATGCCGCCACATAAAATAAATAGACAAATTATGGAGCCGACGGGAACGTGTTAATGGCAAATTCTTATAATTTATTTTATTAAATAAAAATCTGGTGTGCCTTCACTCGACTATCTCGCAAATATGAATTGGATTAATTAACATATATTATATTATATTTAAATTCAATTAAATTAAGTAAATTATAAAATAAAATTAATAAATAATATTTATTAAACCAGCGCGTGTTTGGTTCTTTGTTGATGACACTACGTCACGTGCTGGCGCGTGATTGGCAGTGAGCGTGTTAAAAAATTAAAAACATTAATTCCGGTACTTTCAGCGATTGAATCAAGCTGAAATTCTATATATAGCAGTTTTATTCAATTTTTAATCATGTGAAAACCTTTATCTTTATTTTTACGGTCAGTTTAGAGTAGAGGAAAAAATAAAAACGTGGTAGGTATAATGACCCTCTTCCAAATGAGCTACATTTCTCAAAATTTGATAGAAAACTACGAATTTTGAATAATGCCCTTGTACCAAATTTCTTTATTCAAACTGACTGAGGGATCTTCAAAATGTATCAAGGTATGAAAATCTCGACATCGAAAATTTTCGTGATCGCAATACTATTTCTAGTAAAAAGTATCAATTTATAAATTATTATTGAATTTTAATTTAATTTAATTGGGTGGCCAAACGTCCCGTTTTTTCGAGATTGTCTCGTTTTTAGGTGCTCTGTCTCGGCGTTCCGAAAAATGTCTTCCCGAGAGCCTATTGTCCCGTTTTTTAAACATTTCGAACATTTCGTACTTTTTTCAATTTGGTTCTAAAAAAAAAATGTAAAACGTTTTCTGGACTAAGCTCTTAAACATTTCAGAATTTTTTTCTAAATTTTTCTCAATTTGGTTCTAAAAAAAAAATGTAAAATGTCCCGGTTTGGTGTTTTCAAAATATGGTCACCCTATCTATTAATGTATTGAAAATTAACATATAATTTTAATAATTTTTCAACGAAAGATTCCAGATGTATCTTGAAAATGTATCATTAATTATTTATTCTAACTGCCTCTTAAATTAAATATTCATAAATTTAATAATTATTATTAAATTATAATATTATCTTTATACTTATGATCATATATATAATAATTAGCATCTGGATAGTGAATATTAACGTAAATCTAGTGAAATGAATTAAATTGAGTAGAAATGAAAATGGTTAAACATCAACCACCACCTGGCTAAATTCCCCTCCATCATTATTCATTGCATAAGTGTATATTATTTAATATTAATGAGAGGGGAAGAGAGAAAGAGAGGCAATTTCCGTTATACAGAGTCCTTTAACCTTACTAATTGAATTTAAATTTGTTAATTTTATAATGAAAAATAAAGAAAGGAAAATACAAATTATTTCAATTATTTATATTATTTAAAAATAAATTATTATATTATTGTATCTATATTATTAATTGATCCATTTATTTCTAAATAATTTAATTTAAATGTTATTTAATTTTAAAACAATATTTGAATTTAATTTTAATATAATTTTTTTTTTTTGACTTTTAACAAAGTTTTAAAAATTATTTGAGGAATTATAACAGAAATTATAGATAATAATAAATACAATATGGTTTTCAATTAAAATATTTCAATATAAAAATAATATTTAATTTAATAATAAAATGTGAATGCTAATATTATCATATTTAGCAATTCAAAATCCATGTAACATTTCAAATACTTAAATTTACTTAACATAATTATAATAAAAATTAAGAAATGTATTTTAATTATTTATTATACTTGTACTTGCACAAATATTAATTTATAAGTTTTATTTTAAGCCATAATTAATAGTATAATATTAATAATAATAATAATAATAATAATAATAATAATAATAAAAATTGAGTTCACTTACCTGAGGATGGGATAAGGAAATAGGATTTGCAAAATCGAGCCAGGTCACTACTTCGGAACATGGGGGTGTTGTTAAACTGCCATTGTAAGTGTAATATTCATTGGCTGTGACCTTTTCAGGTGCTAATCGGGATAAGAGAAGAGGATGTTCCAAAATCGTTCGAGTGCCCGGCGTTGAGACCATCGGAAAGCGTTTCGTCAACTCAATGAATGCTTCGTTGTCGTCATCACCAACCTTAAAGGTAAAAATAAAAATTAATAAACCTATTTATATAATTCATATTTATCTTTATGGGTATATACTATATATATCCTATATATATGTATATATATATATACTACTCTGGGCAATAAATATATAGTAAGACTTTTTATTTTAAATTTCTCGTGGAAACCCATTCGTCGAAATATATTTTTTCTAGATTGGTATGACTGTCAGTGACACTGTGCCAAATGTCACATCAAAATAATCATTGTGTTTAGTATACGCTTGTCTTTCTGAAGTACAAAAAGTGCATTCGGCGATGAGTGAAATTATTCAACAAAGAAGTTCCATTAAATTTTGTGTGTGGAATCTAATTTCTGGTGCCGAAACGTTCAGTATGTTGCAAAAGTCCTACGGTGATAATTCTATGTCGCGAGCAAGTGTTTTTGATTGGTGCAAACTGTTCAAAGAGGGTCGAGAACGCAGCAAGTTAAAAATCAAGGTCCTGTTGACAGTTTTCTTCGATTTTCGAGGTGTGGTGGATCACCGAATTCCTTCCAACTGGCCAAACTGTCAACAAGAAATACTATTTGAGTGTTATGCGTCGTTTGAGCGAAGCTATTTGTAAAAAGAGGCCGGAATTATGGACCGACAACTCGTTTTTTGCATGGATTCTTCGTGAGTTTTTAAATTTTAAAATTAAAATTATATATAAGAACAAAGTCTTACTATTTATTGCCCACAGTAGTATATATATATTTATATAAGTATATATATACTATATAAATAGTAAGACTTTGTTCTTAATTTTAAAATTCTTTATTTATTCTTCCAAATCTATTTTGTCCCCCTCAAAGTAATCCCCCCCCCCCCCGGCCTCAATACATTTGCGCCAAGGTCTTTTCCAATCCTCGAAATAGTTGTTAAAGCCAATTTCCGGAATAGCCTTCAATGCGCGTAGCGATTCGCGTTTAATATCTTCAATGGACTCAAAACGGATTCCCCGGAGCGGTCGTTTAAGTTTGCTCTTCAGAACTCATAAGTTCTTGACCGCAGCAACCACATTCCTTCAAGTATCCCTATCCTGAGCCAGAACCCTACTCCCTACTCTCCCTTCCTACATTATCCACCCACCGCGTCCTTGGTCTTCGAATCGGTCTTCCCACCAATATATTTTTCGCCATTTTTCCTCTCCTATTCTAGCCCCATCGCACCTTCCTCGAATTTATAACCCTAACTATATCTGGAGATGCATAGAGGTCATACAATTCCTCGTTATTCAATCTCCGCCATTCGACGGTGACCTCATCTTTCTTTGGCCCATAAATTCTGCGAAGAATCCTATTCTCAAATACTCTAAATCTACTTACGTCTCCTAAGGTCATAGACCATGCCTCACACCCATATAATACAACAGGCAAATTAATTGTTTTATATATTTTAATTTTTATTCCCTTTGATAATAAATTTGACGCGATAAGTCCCTTTACTGCATGATAATAGGCGTTTCCCGATTGCAACATTGCTTTAAATTCTTCTCGAATATTATTTTCCTTTGTGATTACAGAACATAAATATTTAAATGTTTCTACATTTTCGAATTCTACATTTTGTATGTTAAGACTTTGGGTGTTAAACGACATTATATATATATACTAGCTGCTCAGAGCGCCTTCGGCGCTCTTCACACCTAGACGGGGGCTCCGCCCCCTGTACCCCCGAGTGGTACATAGTATTTGGTGGTTGAAAGTAGTAAAAGGTTTTCATCCATTTTGTTTCAATCAGTATATTACATAAAACATTCATTTCTTTTTGTGTTCTTATTTAAAAAATATATTTTAATTTAATCACTATATTAATTATATATATTATTATTGTATATGTTATATCTATCTACCTATGTGGCTCAAAGATACTCTAAAGTTCTTAGCCGCAACAACCACATTTCTCCAAGTGTCCCTATCTTGAGCCCTTGTTCCATCTCTCTTACGCCCCTCCCACACGTCATTGGTTTTCCAAGCGGACGTTTTCCAATCGGTCTCCCCACCAATATCCTTTTCCTCTCCCATTCTAGCCACGTGCCCTGCCTATCGCAGCTTTTCCCTTTTATAACCCTAACTATTTCTGAAGATGCAGAGAGGCCATGCAATTTCTTGTTATGCTGTCTCCCCCATTCCCTGGTGACCTCATCTTTCTTTGGCCAATAAATGCAGGGAAGAATCCTATTCTCAAATACTCTGAATCTACTCTCATCTCCAAGGGTCATAGACCATGCCTCCCACCCATATAATGCAACAGGCAAAATATTCTTTTTATATATTCCCTTTGATAATAATTTTCAAGAGATAAGCCTCTTTATTGCAGATAACAGGCGTTTCCCGATTGCAACCCCGATTTAAATTCTTCTCAAATATTATTATCCTTCGTGATTACATTCAATTTTTCTACATATTCAAATTCTACATTTTGTATCTTAAGATTTTGTATGTTAATACTCTTCCTCTTTGTTACTAAATATTTTTTCTTATCACTATTAATTTCAAACCTCCATTAAATTTTCCTCGCTATCTGTAATTGCAATTGCCGAATCTCCTATTATATTTAAGTCGTCTGAGTAACCTAATATTTTACAATTGATTTCCGCATCTTATTCTTTCTTTACTACCTTCAAGAGAAATTTGAAGATTGAAAATTTGAAAAAGTTTATCCGGATCTATTGAGTTATGCGTATGTTTTACTAAAGTCTACAAATAATTAGTGAACAGAAATATTGAATTCGCGGTTTAGTTCCTAATATCTGTCATAATGAAAATATCTTAATTAATGTTGGTCGATTTGGCCTGAACCCGCAATGATATCTCCTAATATTTCCTCCGCCTATAGTTTATAAGTATTGTATATGTTATAATAGAGTATAATATTTCTTGATCATTACATTTTGGTATTTTATTTTCATTGCTAGATTATTATTGAATATTTTTAATTATAATGAAACTTGAGAAAATGCAAAAATAGAGACTTGAGACAATTTATAAAAATTAACGGTATAAAACTATAGATAAATGACCAATATATAATAATAATATTTAAATTAATTGATTTATTTGTTTTTTTTATTATTAAGTTCATTTATTAATTTTTTTAGATCATAGTTATTTTCCTTAAAAGAAACTTAAATTCTGTGGTGCTAGGGGATTTGAAAATTATTCGTCGCAATATGAAGATTTCGTTTACAGTTTCTGTCATGTCCGACTTCCATCCAACAGTTATTTTCTGTTAAGTTTTTTGCTTCTCTTAATCATGTGATCTATATATTTAATTTTTTTTGATTCATTATAATAAAATTTAAACAAATAAAAATTTTTACTTTGTTAATTTATATAAATTTCAATATAAACTGATTGTGAGTGATACGCTTAGCCAATACTCTGAATATTTTGTGTACAAAAATATTGAATGTTCTTAGCGAGATTTGATATAATGTTGTACGATTTGTCCTAAATCTGAATTAGAAGAAAATTATAAATTGCCTCCTCTTCCAGCCGAATTCATTTACCCCCCCCCCCCCATGTTGCATATGGCATCTAAATTTCTTAAAACTCCGTTTTTTTAATTTAAAATAGAAGGAGAGAAAGAGTTTTAAATTATATTCGAATAGTCTATATATTCTATATATCAGTATTTTTTTTCTGAATTTAATAGCAAGTTGATTTTAAAAATTTTCCATTCTTAATGCATATGATTGATTACATGTGTTAAAATTTAAAAAAATTCAAATATTCTAATTTTTATATTTATATACAATTTAATATTATTTTTTATTAATATCATATCAAAAAACGAGAATTTATTAAAAATTAAAAATAAAAAAAGAAGCCTATTAATAAAAAATTGAATGGTGATTTAAATATTTTATTAAATTAATTAAAATGAGACCTTTTAGAATAAATTATTTAATTGAAATGATATTTAAATATAAGAATTTAAAAAAATATTATATTCTTTGTTTGGCAATTGTTATTTAATTATGTGCAACATGATTCGACTTGCACAGAGCATCGTTATTTTTTATTAATATCACATAATAAAAATGAATCTTTTAAACATAATAAATAAAAAAGACATTTTAATAAATTTAAAAAATATACCCAATTTAAAAATGTCAAAAATTTAAAACAACTTTATATCATCATATTTTAATTTTTATATAATATATATATATATATATATATAGTTAATTAATAATAGAGTAATTAAATTAAAATAAAAAACAAAGATAATATAATTCAGTCATTTTAATTCAGGTTAAATAATATTTTTTTTATTATTCAATGATAAAATTTATATATTATTATATATATATTATAGAAAAGAAGAAATATTCAATTAAATAAAAAATAATTTAAGATAAAAATATGATCTAATAAATATTTTAATTAAATTGAGAACTTTTAGAATAAATTATTTAATTGAATTGATATTTGTATATTAGAATTTAAAATAAAAAGGGAAATATTATAATAATTCTTCGATTGGGAATCTCTATGATAATTCATTGTTTGAAATGATTCCGCTAGGCCGACAGTGAGCCGCGAGCTGCTCTTGAATGAACAACACGGAGAATTATATAAACTTTAAAAAATTAATTTCTGCGGTTATTGATAAGATATTAATAAAATTTATAGCCTATGTTACTCTAGAGGTATATAAGAATATTGTGATGTAATTTCAAAGAAATCGGTTCAGCCAATTCTGAGTCTATAAAATAGTAATTTTCCGGACAGACAGACAGACAGACAGACAGACAGACAGACAGACAGACAGACAGACAGACAGACAGACAGACAGACAGACAGACAGACAGACAGACAGACAGACGTGAAAAATTCTAAAGTCACTTTTGGATTCTAGAGGTCATGAAACGCGAAGATATGCAAAAATTTTTAAATTCTGAGCAATGTGCAGACAAAAACCTTTTTTTATATATATAGATATTATTTATATATATATAAATTATCAGTAAATTTATATAAAACTGAATTAATTGAATCGATTCGACAATCTCTTTTTAATTTTGATATAATATATTTTTATTAATTGTCTTAAAAACATTGAAGTTGGTTTATTTACCTCAAAAAAGAAGGCAAGTACAGCGAGACCATCTTGATGATTCAAGGCTTCTTCTTGAGTGCCATAAATATCTTTATAAAACACCATATGCATTTCAAGTGGAAAACTGCAAACATAAAAAAAAATATTTCTGTTTGAAAATGATATCGAACTAAAAACTGTTCTTCCTTTAGAATTGTTTATTTCACATAAATGCCTACATTCTCATTCAGAGAGAGAGTTTACCATTTGACGATTTTAGAGTTACATTCAATTAGGACCCTAGCAGGTGGAGAAAGTCAATTACAATGCCAATAATTGAAAAAAATTATTGATAAGTAGTAGTGTTAATTGTACTATTATTTGTTTCTGAAATACATTTTATTAATAATTTTAAAATAAAACGTTTATTCACAAAAAACATTTTTATTTTCATTCTATTAAAAAATATAAGATGGGCAAAAATTATTAGGCAGGCAAGCTTCGGCTTTGAATAGAAGAGAAAACAATCGACTTTTATTTTACTTTTCAATAGTTAAATTATTCGTATAAAATATCATTTCTTCTCCCTCTATAATATAATACGTGTATAAATAATAATAAATAAAATTAATGATATAATATATATTATATTATAGAAATTATAATTTTGATATAAATTAAAAAACAAATTCTATTTTATTCATATGATTCATGTTATTCTTAATAAATACAAACATAAATAAATTGATTTTTCTTTTTTTACCGACCGATGATAGTAAGGGAGGTATTATTTTCACACCAAATTTCACATGTGGAGATTTTTACATATCTCCACGAACCATGCATTTTCTTAACAGAAAAAAGTATTTTTAGCATGATGTCTGTCCGTCTGTCCATTGTGTGACCGTATCAACGAATTTTGATAAAATTTGATATATTTACTTAATGCATCAGTATGATGAATTCATCAGCTTTTAGTGTATAATCGGAAACTGCAAGTGATAGTTTATAAATCATTAATTTTATATTCATTGTCGGAAATTTTTCACTTAAAATATAGTAGTAATTAATAATTGAGTAATTAAACTAAAAATAAAAACCAAAAATAATATAATTTAGTCATCTTAATTCAAGTTTAAAAAATATTCTTTTTTATTCTTTATATATATATATATATATATATGTATATAATGTTGTTTGAAAATTTATTTATTGGATAGCATCGGTCGGTTTTGTGCCTGGCCACAGCTCATTTTTTTCATAATATACTTATTATTTATATTTCCATTTTATAATTCATATCAGATTAAATAAAATTGAATTAAATAAATATATTCTGAATAGAGACAAATGGGGGAAGGAGTTAATTTTCTTTTACCTATGGTTATTGATGAGATCTTCAGAACCAATTGAATCATCGTCACCCCAATGAAAATGGAGTTGTTGGAATGCATAAACCCCACGGAGAGGACCCCCGGCAACTAACGGCCGAGTAATTGTTGCATTCTGTTGAAGCATCACTAAAATCATAAAAAAAGAGATTACATATACTTATTAACATAAATAATTAAAATACTATTTCAAAATTAGATTAATATTATCATAAAGCTTAAAGTTAAATCATACATTTTTACCGACCGACGATAGTAAGGGAGGTATTGTTTTCACAATAAATTTCACATGTGAATCATGCATTTTCTTAACAGAAAAAAGAATTTTTAGCATGATATCTGTCCGTCTGTCCATCCGTATAGATGTGTACAGATTGAAAGGTTATTTTGATAAAATTTGGTATATTTACTTAAAGCATCAGTATGATGAATTGATCAACTTTTGGTGTATATCCGGAAACCGGAAGTGGTAGTATTACCGATCGACGATAGGAAGGGAAGGGTTATTTTCACACCAAATTTCACATGAGGAGATTTTTTACATATCTCCATGAATCATGCACTTTGTATTGGTTTTATCCTCGGGAAAAATCATCTTCATTTGTTTTTTCTTAATTTAAAACTATATGACGTCACCCAGTCCTTCATGACGTCACAGCCAGCGCCTCTTTATATATTATAAATAAAATAAAATTAAAAATATTTATGTTATATCCATATCTGTTTTTTATTGCATTAATAGATATGTTCAAATTATTTGAAATTGTTTCTGAAGCCGGAAATTAATTTATTTCAAACCGACGGACGGTTCTGTGACTGTCCACAGGTCAACTTATTTATTTTAACTTTTTATAATTATAATTATTTTTATAATAATAAATTTCTCAAAAATAACAACTATAGTAAATTTATAAATTGTATATAAAATAAAAGAAAAATATATTTTATATAAACGACTTATCTGCTTCTACCATATATCGATATGAAAAATTTATATGGCATTTATTCTACTTCCCTTCCCTCCCCTCCCCTGTGGGTTGGTTCTGTGCCTGGCCACAGGTAAACTTATTTTTTTCTGTGTAACTTTAATTGGAAGCCAATAAAGTTTAAAAATGATTAGAAAGATTTTCTCTTATACATAGTTTACCCATCTTTTTTATTTAGTCAAATTCAATTAATATTTTTGAATCATAAAATACCTATATTAGTTTATTGAAAATAATTAATTAAATTTTAATTTTTATTATGAAAACATTATGTAATATATAGAATATATATATATATATATATAATCCTATTCTATGAAAAATAACAAAAAGTATAATAATTTATTTCCAATTTAGATGACTTCATATTATAAAAATCCCCAATAAGAGCTTAGCTTCCCATTGTATTGTGTCATACTGATAATTGGGTTTAGAATTTTTTTTTTTTTTTTAGAAAAATTCTAATTATTTTTTATACACATAAATAGTTATAGATAATAGTCTATGTATTTTTATATTGTATATATTTATACTAGAATGTATGTATGTACAATATTATTGGAAGGTCATTTTATTAATTTCCATATAATGAAACATGATAACTTAGTATAAGTACATAATGTGTTGATTGCAGATGATTATTTGAATTGATGAGATGAAGAGGAGCTCTTATCCTTTATTTATTTATTTTTCTATAATTTTATACTATTCATTTAACATGAAAATCACAGAAACAGATTTATAGATTGTGGTTAAAGAATTTTAATTAGAAAAACCTTGCTTTGGATGTCAAAACACTTTTTTTTCTTTACCTGTGTATAGCAACGTAAATAAATTACTTTGAATCAAAGTTGATTAAAAATCACTAAAAAAATATTTTTTACAAATCAAATTTAACGAATGAAAATTAAATTGATTATTATATCTAAATCAATGATAATTTACAAGACTTAAACCACTTTTTCAATATCGACTTAATTATTAATATTTACTTTTAATCAGAAAATATAATTTATATGATAGCGACAACAAAATAAGAGCTATCAATGAATGCGCTTAAAGACTGGTTCATATATTATAAAAATATAAATATAAAAAAATTTTATAAAATAACGTTTTTCCAATGGACTAAAAAGAATAAAAAAATTTTTCTTTAAGCCTGACAAAGTCTATGGATGAATTGCTTCATATTCAACTAATAACGTTGGGCGCATTTAGTTTTATTTATTTATATGAAACATCAAGACAAATTTTTGTAATAATAAAAATTTTATTAAACACATAAAGTGACGAATTTTTTTTTAATAAAATTGATATGTTAAGAGCTAAGAAACTAATCTTTTATTATTTTGCACTCTAATATACTTATATCAAAGTAAGTATCAAAATTTAAAAGAAATTTTATTAAATTTACATATTATCAATCAAATCCAAAATGGTTGATTATATTGGAATAAATAGTGTTACTTGTTAATGAAGTGTTGTACTGTGGTATCTATGTATATATATATATATATATATGAATAATAACTCTTTAAAGGAAGTTAATTGCATAGAAATCAAAATAAAACTAAAAGCGCCCAACGCTTTTAGTTGAATATGAATCAATTCATCCATAAACTTTGTCAGGCTTATAGAAAAATTATGTTATTCTTTTTAGTCCATTGGAAAAACGTTATTTTATAAAACATTTTTGTATTTATATTATTTTATTCTTTTTAGTGCAATTTTAATTTGATAAATTTATTTAATATAACAAGAGAAATAAAAAAGATGATGTTATACGAAAATTTGCAAATTGAATAAAACAAAAAATTATATTAATCTTCTAAAATTGATTTTTTGTTTTTATGTTAAGTAAATGTTATTATTGAATAATTTATTATATTATATTTATAAATAAATAATTTTTATTAATATGAGATTTTATAAATGTATATAGGATATTGTTTTTGTCTTCAAAAAAAGTTCAATGCTTTGTTGTTTTTTCTCTCGGGGACATATATAAAAAAGGACCTTTTCTCTATGCCATGTGAGGGGAATTAAAATTATCAATACATTCTGTTTCGATTAAATAGTATTATATAAGACATTTAAATTTTTTTTTTAATCTAAAAGTGAGAATTAAATAAAAGTAAATTCAATTGAATTAAGTATATTCATTCAAGTCTGATGGGAGGATCCAAAATAATTGAACAATCATGCTATACAAAATAGAGAAATAGAAAGAGAAAGAGAAAGAATAACATAACATAACATAACATAACATAAATATAATTATTTGTATTAACTAATAATAATAAAAATATAATAATACCTATTAATAAATTTTACTACAAATTAATTATCTATCAAAATTTATTTAGTTATATTTTACAAATATATAATATATTTCATTTAAATTAATTGAAATGCTAGGTATATATTATAGGTATATTTTGATAATATAAAAAATATTATTTTGAGAGTTAACTATTGTATTCTCTAAAATATTTAGAATTGAAGATTTTAAAAATTCCCACTTCCCTCATGTCGTGATTTTGAGTAATTACTCTTTTAGTACGTAGGCTTATTCAGTTAAAAGTATAGAGTATAAAGTATAAAAGTATATCTTCATAGAGCGAGAAAAAAAAATTGATTAGAATTTTCTTAAATATTTTCAAATAGGACATTGATTGAAAAAATTCAAAAACCAAGAAAAAATTAGAGCATTAGATCATTAGAGAAATGAAATTTAGACAAAGCATTTATTCTCATTTTCAATGTGAAACAGTGGCATTTATTATAATTAAGAAGAAATTAGAGGATTAGAGAAATTAAATTTAGACACAAATCATTTATTTACTTAAATTATTTGTTAGTGATCAAGTTTCCAGGTTAACGCATGTGCGAGAAGATTTCGCATTTTCAATGTGAAATAGTGGCATTTATTATAACCTTCTGTGCTCGCCAAGATTTTGTATTACCTGGCACAAATTCTGTTTCTTATTATAAAACAAATTTCAATGATCAAATAAATTACATTTAAACTACATTTATGAGGAATATAAATTATAGAACATTTTTGAGAAGGTCCCAAATTTCTATTCCCTAAAGAATATACGTTTTTTTTTTAATTTGAAAATTAAATAATCTATTAAGTGTTTTATAAAAATCAAATTAAATATTCCTATATATTTCTTTTATTCATATGATGATGTTTTGATAAAATAAAATGAATAAAATAAAATTTTAATCCTATGATTGAAATCATTTATAAATTAATGTTATTTTCAATGGTACAAATGATTATTTTTAATTTCAATGGATAAATTTATTATATACATTTTTTTCAGTTCAGTTTATCTTCGCATATTCGTCTTTATATTAAATAAGTCATTTATTTTAAAACAAAGATGATATGGTTTACATCTTTGGTAAAGACTGTATCTAAATTATTAATATACACTAAACAGGATATGATTAATTAATGTCTCAGTTAATTTTACTACTTTAGAAGATCGTGTATCGTTCAACATAGGAAAATCTCTAATCACTTTTATATACTATATATAAGTTTAATCTTTCCATTTATATTCATTTTTTTATAATATCCAAAACATGATTATCAAATATCAATATTTTCAACTATAATTATGGATTTATTCATTTATTTATTGGTTATGAAATCTTTAAAATTTATATTAACAATAATTTTGTATATTTGTATATTTTTTTGAATTATAATATATAAATAATACTTACAATTAAAATAATATGATAATAGATATAAACTTAAGTAAAGTATTATATTTTTTATTGTAAATGTATTAGTACCTGGAACACCGAGCTATCGATCGACCTTTTAAAAAATATTTATATACAATTCTATGATTATTTATTACAATTACTATTAAATGTTACATCATTGCATCAATATGATTAAAATGAATGAAACTTGGGGCCCTCAATAATAATAAATAATATTAATAAATATTGAATAATATTTAATTGAAAAAAATATTAAAAATTATAAAACTATCTAAAAATTAATTAATAAAAGAACAATGAATTAATTAATATAAATTAGTAATTAAATAAAAAATAAACACGAAAATAGATAAAAAAAATATAAAATTAACTAATAAAAATTTATAAAAATTAACAAAAAATTAAACGACAAAACATTAAAAAAATTTCAAATATTTTAGAGAAAAAAAAATAACAATACTTACAATGTGTGCAAGACAATTACCAAGCCGTATTTTTTTTTTTTTTGTTTTTTTATTGAGATTAATAAATATATTTTATTAATATAAATATTTTTAATTTTATTTCGAAATTAAATAATAAATCTTAAAATATTTTAAATATAAAAAAATTAATTACAATATTAATTAAAATAAGTTGACCTGTGGCCAGGTCCGAACCGACCGACGGTTTGAAGTAAATTAATTTCCAGCTACAGAAACAATTTCAAATAATTTTAATATATCTATTAATGTAATAAAAAACATATAGGCATATAACATAAATATTTTTAATTTTATTTTATTTATAATATATGTATATATTTATACTCATGCGACCTTAATTGTACAATCGGTACTAAATAAATAACATAAGAGAGGGAAATTATATAAGAATAATTTATATAAAAAAAAAAGAAAGAAATTTTATTATATTTAGATATCAATTAATAAACACGATATATTTACAAACTTTGATTCATATTACGGTACACATATGTTTATTGTACAATTTCAGATACATGAATAGCCTAAGCTCAACTTAGGTTGCTGGATAGAGACTCAACGGGGGGATCTACTGGTTTTTATTTATTTTATAACCTTTAATACGAGACACTTAATAGATAGACGTTATTAATAGAAAAAGTCAGTACGATACGGTAATGCTGTGATGATATAGGAAGTAGGTGTATTTTCTTCGTTTTCCAACTAGAGACAAAAAGGCATAACGAAAAGCGATATCCGGAAACGGCGATGACTTAAAACTTGCACGTAACCTGAACTTGCGGTAGTCTAAAACAGCAGCTAACCGGAAACTTGCGGTAGCCTAGAACTGGCGGTATCCTAAAACTTGGCCGTAACCTAAAAACTTGGCCGTAACCTAAAAACTGTAATAACTCATTAATAACAGGTACGGGTATTATTATAAGCGTTATTCATAAAGACATATATTATAATTCACTCTTACCGGTACGATATCTGATATGGGCGGTATTTATTGCAGGTAAATTTCACAACAATATATATATTTTATTCTTACAGACACTACTGGAGAGAAACGTTTACGGTAGAATTTTCGGTAAGATGCAATACATTAATTAATTCGATAGCGAGACGATAATATTTCATCCATTGGACAGGCGAGAATATCTCTTTCTTTTCACTTCATCCTATCACTAGGCTATATCCCCTCCCATCCATTAGTCAATCATATTGATTCCGATAGATGGCACGGGTATGTCCGTTTGTGCTTGTACGACTTTTCCTCTAATATTCAATCTCGGCGTTACATACCCCCTTCCAGAGGGAACGTCGTACAGAAAGTTTTGTCGGAATGGACCGGTACGGAAGTGTTTGATTTCAATCGGTACGGGACTCTCGGTAGAACTTCAAAGATACGATACATGATTCTTCCACGTGAATGGAGAAACCATGAGCTCACGTGAGGGCAGGGTTGCCAATCCCTGAGGTAGATTTCTTTTCTATTGGCTTGATAGAAAATATCCACCCGTTACCCGTTGATTCCAAAGAGAACTTCAAGACGAAACGATACATGATTCTTCCATGTGAAATGGAGAAACCATGGGCTCACGCGAGGGCAGGGTTGCCAATCCCTGAGGTAGATTTCTTTTCTACTAGCTTAATAGAAAATATCCACCCGTTACCCGTTTATGCGTAATGTTACGTGACTCTTCATCGGCAACAGGTACTTGTAGCAGGACTTGCTTCATATCAAGTTTAGAAAATTACTAATTCATACAGGTAGGCTCATTCTCCACTGATGAGATCGGAATATCATCACTCTTCTCCAAGGGTGACACTTTAGGTTCACGAAAGAGCGAGACAGTTTTGTCCAACGGCAACGGTATTGAAGTTTTCCCAGTAGGTAGTAAGGTATTATCGGTTGGTGGCGACACGGAAATCTTCTTAGAAGGAGGAAAGGTATTATTGGTTGGTGGCGACACGGAAATCTTCTTAGAGGGCGGAAAGGTATCATCGATTGGTGGCGACACGGAAATCTTCACAGAAGGAGGAAAGGTATTATTGGTTGGTGGCGGTACGGAAATCTTCACAGAGGGCGGTAAGGTATTATTGGTTGGTGGCGGTACGGAAATCTTCGCAAAGGGCGGTAAGGTATTACTTTAGGAACTCGGGACGGAAAGGAAACTGGACCTTTAGAATCTGATTTGCTAATAGCATCACCACAACCACTGTTATCTATCTTCATGAGCTCCGCTACACGGCTACGCTCCGTTACAAATTCTATGAGTAACTCATAAGTCGGTATGGTTGTCGACGACTGCTTGTCCTCGAACTCTCTCCTCGTGCCAGAATCTAAGTTATTTAATGCTATCTGTAATTTAATAAAATCTCCCACATCCGGTAAATTTAGGGACATTAAGGCACTCATATTGCTGACATGTCCACTGAGAAATCGTTGAAGGCTACTATGGGATGAATTTGTTAGCGGTAGAAATTCGGTAATTCGAGATAAATATAAGCTATTAATTCTTCCGCCATCGTTAAGGAAAAACTCTATTATAACCAGCAACCCAGTACAAAATAATTATTAAAGAGAATAAAAATTTACAATACAAAACAAGTAGATAATCAATTACAATAACGAAATTATTATATAAGGTATAATACCATATACTACAGACAAACAGTTGTTGAATTATTTATTCAATAATAAATTTATCATAACCAAACGAAATTTGAAACCATTTATATTGTTTAAAAAAAAATAAACAAATAATTTCTGACTTAATTTTAAACAAATCATAAATTTATTTATAACAACTGTATAAACCCTTAAAGATAAAAATAATTATTTTCAATATAATTATTTTAGAATTGAATAATATTAATTTTTAAAATTATTAGAATCTTATGATTAATATTATTTTGTTTACTAGATACGAAATGAATTAATGTATTGGGGTTACATTTTCAGAGAACAAACGATAATTATAGGTAATACTTAAATTCATTCAACAATAAACTTATCATAATTAAACGGAATTTTAAATAATTTATTTTATTTATAAAAAAATTAAATAAATTATTTCGGAATTATTTTTAACCAAGTCATAAGCTTATTTATAAGCATAAGTTTATACAACCTTTAAAGATAAAAATAATTATTTTCGATAAAATTACTTTAGAATTGAACACTATTAATATTTCTAACTATTAATCTTATTCTTAACATTATTATGTTTTAAAATACAAAATGAATTAATGTTTTGAATATATTTTCCAAGTATAAACGGTAATTATAGGTATCCTTGAATTTATTCAATAACAAATTCATAATAACTAAACGGAATTTTAAATAATTTATTTTATTTATATAAAAATAAATAAATTATTTCGGAATTAATTTTAAACAAGTCATAAGCTTATTTATAATGATTGTATAAACTTTTGAAGATAAAAATAATTATTTTCAATAAAATTGTATCAGAATTGTATAATATTAATATTTAAAAATATCAATCTTATTATTAATATTATTATATTTATAAATACAAAATGCATTAATGTGTCTTAGTTATAATTTCTAAGAACAAACGATAATTATATTATAGGTATACTTAAATTTATTCAATAATAAATTTATTATAACTAAACGGAATTTCAAATAATTTATATTATTTATAAAAAAAACTAAATAAATCATCTCTGAATTATTTTTAAATAAATCATAAACCTATTTATAGCAATTTTATAAACCTTCAAAGATAAAAATAATTATTTTCAATATAATTATTTTAGAATGGAATAATATTAACATTTAAAATTGTCAAGCTTATTATTAATATTATTATGTTTATAAATACAAAATGAATTACTGTGTCTTAGTTATATTTTCTAAGAACAAACGATAATTATAGGTATACTTAAATTTAATCTATATTAAATATATAAAAAAAACACCTCCAAATAAATTATATCATCCAAAATCAATTACAAGTTCATTTCTTTAATTTTATATACTTAGATGATTTTATACTTATTTTCATTTTATTTTATTAATTAGTTTATTTTTAACTATATTAATAATTAATATCGATATATTTATGTGATTAATAATCAATAAAAAGAAAAACCAATGTACCAGCTGTTTGGGGACCATATATTTATGTATA
Organism: Labia minor; assembly: GCA_963082975.1. Taxonomy (NCBI): domain Eukaryota; kingdom Metazoa; phylum Arthropoda; class Insecta; order Dermaptera; family Spongiphoridae; genus Labia; species Labia minor. The sequence goes on along the minus strand of OY720347.1, from coordinate 11,018,843 downwards.
ATGAAAAATCAATGTCCCAGCTGAACAGTCATATATTTATGTATAAAAAAACAAAAACCAGCGTCCCTATTGTCCGGGCGCCATATACTCATGCGACCTTAATTGTACAATCGGTACTAAATAAATAACATAAGAGAGGGAAATTATATAAGAATAATTTATATAAAAAAAAAAGAAAGAAATTTTATTATATTTAGATATCAATTAATAAACACGATATATTTACAAACTTTGATTCATATTACGGTACACATATGTTTATTGTACAATTTCAGATACATGAATAGCCTAAGCTCAACTTAGGTTGCTGGATAGAGACTCAACGGGGGGATCTACTGGTTTTTATTTATTTTATAACCTTTAATACGAGACACTTAATAGATAGACGTTATTAATAGAAAAAGTCAGTACGATACGGTAATGCTGTGATGATATAGGAAGTAGGTGTATTTTCTTCGTTTTCCAACTAGAGACAAAAAGGCATAACGAAAAGCGATATCCGGAAACGGCGATGACTTAAAACTTGCACGTAACCTGAACTTGCGGTAGTCTAAAACAGCAGCTAACCGGAAACTTGCGGTAGCCTAGAACTGGCGGTATCCTAAAACTTGGCCGTAACCTAAAAACTTGGCCGTAACCTAAAAACTTGGCCGTAACCTAAAAACTGTAATAACTCATTAATAACAGGTACGGGTATTATTATAAGCGTTATTCATAAAGACATATATTATAATTCACTCTTACCGGTACGATATCTGATATGGGCGGTATTTATTGCAGGTAAATTTCACAACAATATATATATTTTATTCTTACAGACACTACTGGAGAGAAACGTTTACGGTAGAATTTTCGGTAAGATGCAATACATTAATTAATTCGATAGCGAGACGATAATATTTCATCCATTGGACAGGCGAGAATATCTCTTTCTTTTCACTTCATCCTATCACTAGGCTATATCCCCTCCCATCCATTAGTCAATCATATTGATTCCGATAGATGGCACGGGTATGTCCGTTTGTGCTTGTACGACTTTTCCTCTAATATTCAATCTCGGCGTTACATATTTATATGTAAGACCAGGCTGTGACGTCATGAATGGCTGGATGAAGTAATATAATTTTAAATCAAGAAAAAACTAATAAATATGATTTTCCCGAGGATAAAACCAATACAAAGTGCATGATTCGTGGTGATATATAAAAAAATCTCCTCATGTGAAATTTAGTGTGAAAATAACCCTTCCCTTCCATTCGTCGATCGCTAATACTACCACTTCCGGTTCACGGATTTGCACCAAAAGTTGATCAATTCATCCCACTGATGCATTAAGTAAATATACCAAATTTCATCAAAATCGGTTGAGCCGTTCAGGCTGTACACATCTATACGGACGGACAGACGGACAGACGGACGGACAGACATCATGCTAAAAATACTTTTTTCTGTTTAGAAAATGCATGATTCGTGGAGATATGTAAAAATCTCCACATGTGAAATTTGGTGTGAAAACAATACCTCCCTTACTATCGTCGGTCGGTAAAAAGATTGCCAAAAGGCAAATTTCTATATCTCGCTCATTTGTGACGTCATATAAATTTAAATTAAGAAAAAATAATGAAGATGATTTGTTCCATATTTTTAATATTATTTTTTTATGGATTACAATTGTTCATATTCGTTCTTTTACTTAATTTTTCTTAATACAACAGGATGAAGAATTGCAATATTATATAGAAAATATTAATGTTAAATAATAATAATAATAATAATAATAATGCTAAATGAGGACTGTTATCACTCGTCGCCTTTATAGAGCCTTCCTTACAAGTTGCTTTTTGATTATTTTTACTTTCCCGCATACTTCGTATAAGGGAAGTATTGGAATCGTCAAAAATTTCGACTTCGAGATTTCGATAGATCTTGACGTTTTAGTCCTCCTTGAGTCGGAAAATACCATTTTTCGAATTATGTCTGTGTGTGTGTATGTATGTATGTATGTATGTAATGTCTGTGAGCAAATTTACTCAAAAACTAATCAAGCTAGGACTTCGAAATTTGGTACACCGATATTATTCACAGTTTGTAGATTTCTATCAAAATTTCGTCAAAATCGGTTAACCGGAAGTGGTACTTTATCTACACTGGTTGCGTTTACCTTTCAAGTAAAGTACCAGTTTGCTTCGAGATATTTGCTTCCTATTTTGTATATAGATTTAAAAATATGAAAAAAATTCAGATACCAAATTTCATCATGATCTGACTACCGGAAGTGACTTTTTACCTATACAAGTAGCGTTACGTGTAAATTATAAATATATATAATAGTGTTAAACCATTTTACTTTATAATTTAAATTAATTAGTTTGTTTATTTTTATTGTTGTTAAAACATAATAATAATAACCTAATTACCTATTTATATACGGGAAAGTCTAGGGGAGGACACTCCCGAATTTTTTCGTTTTATGTAGGGTGAAAAATAAATTTTTTATACTAGATTTTTCCTCGAAGTGAATTTTGAATATATTCTAAATATATTTCAATTAAGTTTAGAATTATTTTTATAATGTAATACTTAATAAGTTGATGCCACTTCCAGCAACAAATAGAAGTTAAAATTTGTCTCCAAGGGAGAAAATTTAGCTCAGCTGCACTCTTTTAATTACAAATTCTATTCTTAAACTTATTTTAATTAGAGATTATTGTAATTGGAATGAACTATTGTCATATTATATTCCTTTGCCCAAAGGAATAAAGAGGTTTATAATTATATATTAATTTAAATTCAATTCAAATCTCATACCCAAAATAACGCAATCCATTATTCAGATCTGATTAGAATAAATAAAAGAATATAATCTAAATGTTAATGATAGATGGGGATAAAATGGGTTTGAAAAACAAAAATTAATTGAGAAATTTAATATAATTTTTATATTTATATCATAAATTTTATATTATTTTAATTGTATAATTTATTTTTATATTTATACTAGCCTTTCCCGGCATCATATGCTGCCGGCGGCAAAAAACTCTTCTCCTAGATGGACAGGCGGCTTCTAGCCGCACGAGATTGATTAATAAAAATAATTTATAGGAAATTTTGTTTCAAATTTTTACAGAACAACACAATGTTTAAATATAAAATTAATAACTTTTTTCAAATCGTCGTAATATTTATTTTTTTCAATATTTAATAATAACAAAACAAAATTTTTGGGGAGTGATAAGTTATTTTTGGGGGACGAAATCATCTTCAACTCTAATCAATCTTTTTCAATATGTTTATAAAAAAAAAGGTAAGATGATTTTGAATTATTATCTGTTAAAAATTATAGGGGTGAATTATTAAGCCGGCCTTACGAAGTGGGTGTTTGGTCTAAACAGGTTGGGAACCACTATTTTAAATTGTAAATTGTAAATTTGTAGCTAAGGTCATAATGTTTCAGACATTTCATACATACATACAGTGGCGTCGGGGCACGGGGGGCACCTGCCCCCCCCCCCCCCCCAAACATTGTGCAAAAAATAAATTTAAAAGTGATTAGTTTTGTAACTGAGAACATAAAAGAAAAAAAACATCTTTAAATTATGTATAAGTATAGGCTAAACCAGGGGTAGGCAACGCGGCGCCCCCCCCCCCCCGATCGATTTTTAATGCGCCCTCGCTGGACTGCGTTCAGAGAGAAAAAAAAGGTAAAATGATCTTGAGATCAGACTTTTAAATATTTTCGACTTTTTTTCAATGTAAATGTATAAAAAGGTAAAATGATTTTGCGATCAGACTTTTTTAAATTTTTTCAATATGGTCCTAAAAAAAAAAGGTAAAAAGATTTTACGGTCACCATTTTTCAGGCTCTAAGTATCACCAAGTGTGCCCACCCCTGTTATATTATTTTAAAAAAGCGCCCGACTATTGAAAAAGATTGCCGACTCCTGGTCTAAACGTTATGAATAAATAAATAATTTATTTTGTCAAAATTTTTTCTGGGGAGACCCCCGGATCACCTTGTGCCCCCCTCCCCCAACATAATAGATCACGCTACGCCACTGCATACATAATAATGAAATTCTAAATATTGATTCTAATTAAATTGGATCCAATAATGAAAAAACAAAACCTCTGACTTTGTACGTCCTACGCAAGGACAACGCCTATCAAGCCGGTTATATCAATGAGGTGTCCTATGATCAGTAGAACTGGTCCACTCCACCTTTACCTTGATTTTCTTGATCGGAGGCGCTATCAAGTAGCTTTTCCCCAATGTTGTTCCCGGAGGCTGGGTTGACTCCGTCCCATACACCCCAGCTAGGGAAATTCCCTTGCCAGGCCCGGGACTTGAACCCGGGACAATGTGAATGTGAGGCAGGTTCGCTACCCACACACCCAAAGGCGCCTTTTGATCCAATAATGATCACATAAAAATTCAATTAACCAAAATTAAAAAAAAAAATTTGATATTAAAATATTATTATGATATGATAGCCGTGTGATATGAACAAACACACATAAATACAGACACACACAAACACATGTGGAAAGCAAATAATCATATTACAGAATAGTTTTATATAGATTTCGTTAATTTTTTTTTTTCATGAATGGATCATTTCCGGAGTCTAAGTCAATGTCAATTACATTCATTCACTTAAAAAGGAAACAAGTTTGATAACAAATATATATATATATAACAATATATATATTGAATACACTGATAAATTTTATTATCTATTATTAAGTGAGTTAATCTTAAATGTGCTGATCCCATCAGTGTGCAATGTTGGTTCATTAACGAGTACATTCAATTAATGTTATTTATATCGTTGTTGTTAGTTTTTTTTTATATATATATATGAACCGAGAGAGACTTACATGTGTGTCCGTTATTGGAGACAATCGTAGTTAATGGAGTATCGTGGAATCCAACAAATATTAATGGAGGCAAATTCGTTTTTTGTACTTTTCTTTCATCGATATTGATTGGTGATTGATATTTTCCAGCACATTGACCAAACTCTTCGGCCCAATGTTGAGGTCCTAAAAAATAAATAAGAATAAATGTTCAATAAAAAATAAATAAATGAATAAAATATAAATATCTATTGAAAAGAAAGAAAATCACAACTGGAGTGTCTCCACTCGACTATCTCGCACTTTGAATTGGATAAAAGAACATAATATAATATATTTAAATTAAATTTAATTAATTATAAATTATAAATTAATAAATAATATTTATTAAACCAGCGCATGTTTGGCTCTTTGTTGATGTAACCACGTCACGTTCTGGCGCGTGATTTTCAGTGTTAAAAAATAAATTCCGGTACTTTCAGCGATTCAATCAAGCTGAAATTCTATATATAGCAGTTTTATACAATTTTTAACTAAACTATCAAACATATATCTTTATTTTTACGTTCAGTTTAGAGGAAAAAAATGAAAACGTTGTAGGTAATGACCCTCTTCCGGTTGAGCTACATTTCTCAAAAGTTTATATAAAACTACGAATTTTGAATAATGTCCATATACCAAATTTCATGATTCTAGCTCAAACCGTTTCTGCGTAATCTGGCGAGATAGTTAAAATATTATGTTGATAATGTTTGAATGTTTTCAATAAAATAAATGTTTTTATAAGGAATTAAGTGCAAGAATGATTGAAGCCTTGTTAACTTATAATGACTAGAATAGAGGGGAGAAAAAAGATTACTAATTCTAATTTCCATCAACACAATCCATTGGGAAACATTTGAGATATAACTAGAAATAAAAGTTTTAGAGATTAGTAATCAAATAATTATTACCTAAATTATTATTAGTTGAATTTAAAAATAGCACTTTGAATTGGGGAAGTATAATTATTGATTCTCACACGTACTTTCAATTTATACATACACAAAAATAGATTTATGTTCTAATAAAATGTGTTTATAATATTAAAAAAATACCAAAACTTAAAATATTCATATTGACTTTAGTGATAGTAAAAAGTATTTGAAAAAAATATCAAAAAATAGGATTTATAAGTACGAGTTTTATTGGAAAGAAAAGGTGAATTTTGAATTATTTCGAAAAGTATTTATTTATTCATCAATATCCATTTTGTCCCCTTCAAAGTAATTCCCCTAACAATCAAATATAAAGCACTTCTTCCAATATTAGAAGCACTTCTGAAATGCTTTTTTCGGTATGGCCATCCGCTCGTTCTTCGATTTCGACTTTATCTCATTCATTGTGGCAAAACGTTTTCATTTCATTGGTATCTTCAGTTTTGGGAATAGGAAAGTCGCAGGGAACCAAATCTGGTGAATACGGTGGTTGAGGCATGATTACGGTGTTGTTTTTGGCCAAACAAGCAATGATGTGTGAGCTGGTGCATTATCGTGCTGCAGAACCCATAATATGTTTTCCCACAATTCCGATCGTTTGAGCCGCATTGCTTTACGCAAACATTGTATAACTTTCTTGTAGCATTCTTTATTAACAAGTACGACCTGTTGGCAAGAACTAATGAAGCACCACGCCATTGTAATCGAAGAGTGTAATCGAACAGTGAGCAAAACCTTCACATTTGATCTAACTTGGCGAGATTTTTTAAAGCTCTTGTACCCCTTATAAACATTTTTTTGAGACATAGTACACTCGTCGAATGCCACAGTCAACATTTTAAGTCATTGGTCTCTTCAGTTTTGGGAATAGGAAAAAGTCTGGTGAATATAAAAATTCACCTTTTCTTTTGAACAGACCTCATAAGAAGGTAGGTATACTATATAGGTATACATATTTTATTTAAATTCATATAAAAAAAATTTCATTTAAATATTTCTAATGTATTTTGATATTTAAAAAAAATATTATTTTAATATAAAAATAATTAATATAATAATTTTATTTTAATTTAAAATATGATTGATAATTATTCAGGTAAACTCAATTTCGTGTATTTGGATAATGCTTTACCACTGGCTTCCTTTTGCAATTCCAAATAAACTTTTCTTATGAAACTTTTTCCCGGCATCATATAGTTTTCGAGATATGACTTATTAAAATTTGCATATAAATCCATTGATATTCTATTTAGCTAGCATGTTTTATCCGTTTGGATACCAGATTTTCGATTTTTATAAGTTCGGATTGGATTTATGAAAATTGAAACCGAACTTATAAAAACCAAACGGATAAAACATGCTAGCTAAATAGAATATCAATGGACTTATATGCAAATTTTAATAAGTTTTATCTCGAAAACTATAAGATGCCGGGAAAAAGTTTCATAAGAAAAGATTATTAGGAATTTCAAAAGGAACCCACTGGTAAAGCATTATCCAAATTCACGAAAATGAGTTTACTTGAATAATTGCCATATGATCAATATACCACATAATTAGAATGTATACATATTTAAGATAGATTCAATCTCCAATCAATCATTTTTTTTATATTTTAAAATTATTTTATTTAACGATTAGATTAAATAGATTTATAAATAATTTAACTTTCCACAAAGTTTTTTTTTTTTTTTGGAAAATTTACCAATAATGGCCCTTCTAAGTAGATATTTTAAACCTATTTTTAAAAATAACTATACGAGTATTTTTTTCTAATCTTATTTAAAGAATACACTAATACTTAAATTAGTTTTATTTTTAATATCCCCCCATTACCCATCATTGAAAATAATTTAGAATTTATCAGTATGATTAATCAAATTCTATTCACTTCACCTCATTTCCAAGGTGAATAACCAATAAATTCGCTAAGGATGTCAAAATAATTAGCTATTTCCTAATTCATGTGAAGAATAAAGTATTTCTTCCTATTTAAACATAAAATAAAATGAAAAACATACATATTTAATATTTATTTATTTATCTGTTAAGATTATAAAAATGTATATAGAAGGCCATATTTTATAATTATCTATATAGTAGTAGGCAAGTATAATAGAAAAATATTTCCTATAAATAAAAATAATAAATCAAAATGAACTTACTACCTATTCTATATCATATGATTGAAATTACGATAATAAGATAATTTGATGATGATCATATGATACCTGTGTTTGGCAAATTTGTTTTAATTTTTTTTTTTTTTTTGATAAGTGATATACAAAGAATGAAATCATTTTCGATAATTTAATGCAATTTAGTAGAAGGTTGCTATCTTTGGGTCACTGAAATGAAATTTGTTATAAACTCCATAGATAATGTAATATATGTATAGTATTTGTTAATGCATTAGATACATACATTAAATATTGTTTTGCACTATACTAGACATAAAAGTAATAAATATTCAATGATAATGAGATATTTGAAAAATAAAAAAACTTGTCACATCGGCCTATTTAAGGCGACGGGTTTCCTTGGTTAAGGCGGGCAGTTACCCCCCTACTCACCATCCAAGAGACATATGAGAACTTAATGCCTAACCTTGTCGTTACAATATTAATTATAAATTAATATGCTATTATTAATTTATAATTTAATTAAATTGTGAGTTAATTTTCATTAATTTTATTTGGAATTAATTATTCATTTAATTATTACACTTTACATGTTATTAAACAAAACAATTTTCGTTGATTTTTATTATTCAAGTGTTTCTTTTTAATTTCTAAACTCGGTAGATGTAAAAAGGCTAGCAGATACATTGGCTCTTTTAAGGCTACTAGCATGAGATGGCTTGACCATTAGAGTAAAGCCTACATTTTTTGAGAAATGAAGTAAGCCCATTTTAAAAGCCAACCCATCGATAGCAATCTTCCCCTATATATAAAATGATTTAGAAAAAATATTAATATTTCAAAATAAAATGCAATTTTCTGTTAGAAAAACAAATTTAATTGTAGATTGAAAAACACTTTTGATATTAAAAAAAAATATATAAATCTTTTACTAGCACAATTTTATATTTTATTTTTTCACATATGTATTTATTCAATTTTATTTCCGACATTTAAACTATGACATATAATTTATAATTTTTAAATTTACAAATGTCAAAAAAAAAAAATAATAATTGAATAATAATAAGCAGCCAAATATTATATAAAAATTTAATTTAGTATAAATATTATATCTTAAAATTCTTAATAAGACATTTCCTTTGATTTCCATCACATCATTTTCATGATTTTATTTTTTTTTTCTGACATAATAATTGCTTAGATAGATTTATAATAGACTTTTGTTTTATCAATTCTATCTTTCAATTTCTTTTTATTCCGATATTAAATCTCATTCGGATTAACATTTATTGAACACGCATTCCGTGGTTCTTGAACATTTTTTGATTTACATTTCTATTTTCTTTTCTTTCCCTTTTCTTTTCCAATCTTATTCAAATAATAAATATACTACATAGTTAGTTTTAATATACAGTGAACGCTCTAAATAAGCAACTCTATTGAACCAATTCAATAAATATTAATTAATTAATAAACAGAAACTAACAGAAATTCTAGTAACTATTCTAATTAACAGAAATTAATCTAAAACACAAACATATTCCAATAACATAATATTTTTTTACAATTTGAGGTTATGTTGTGAACAGCTGTCAACTCAAATATTTAGCTTTAAAAAATAAGTTGCTTATAGGGTAAAGCATACATTCGTTGGCCCCCTTAAGCAACTCCTAGCAGCCTTTAATGCATATCTGGAAAAATTGCTGAACAATCTGTGTCAAATTAGGTTTGCAGAACATAGATACTATAAGCATTTTGATGAATAAAAAAAATCATTTTCTCATGACATTTTCAATAAGCACTTTTAAAAAAAAATCCTAAAAATTTCTGTTATTGGCCCCCTGTTATAGTTATTGGCCTAGATATTCTATAGTGATTATACAACCATACAACAAACGATTACATAACCATAGTTAATAGTGCAATTTTTAAAATAAAAATCTCTTATTATTTGTGTTTTAGTGATAGGGGGCCAATGACTGCCTCGGGGACATCGACTTTATCCTTTACCCTACAGAATAGCTGAACTAAAAAATGTTACTTATAGAGAGGTTGCTTATATAGAGCGTTCACTGGATAATAATTTAGAAAACAAATCCTATTACTATTAGTTATGTTATGAATTTATGAAGAGAGTATGTTTTTTGTATTCTAAAAAATTTCAAAATTTATTTTGAAAATAAATATCATTAAAGATTTTAAAAAATTAAAAATAATTTATAATTTTCTTAAAATAGAAAGACAATATGGGAGATTAACAAATAAAATTATTTTTATCCAAAATAAATATTAGTGGAAATTATTCTTTCATACATTATTTACAATACTAAATACATATAAAAAAAGAAAATTAGAAAATGAAATATTGATATATGAATTTAACAATCTTATTATTATTTAAAAAACTGTTAATCGAGTGTTTTTGTTTCATTAGGATAACTGTGCAGAATGAATTTATAAATTGGCGTCCATAAAATATCCTTGTAATAATCAAGTTTTTTTAGTTTTTATTAAAAAAAGAGTTTACTTTTCTATTTTATTATTATTATTTATTTATTTATTTATTTTGAAAAAATGTGTAAAATCATGATGATTAATTTTTTATTAAGGTTGTGTTACATGCACTTTTATTTTTATTCATTTATTCATTTCATTATATATATATATATATATATAATTATACTAATAAAAGGAAAAAGTAAAGTGCACTTTACTTTTAATTCAATTTCAGATTAATTTAAAGAGTTGCTTTTTTTATTATCATCTGGAAAGAATTAACAGAGAATATATGCTAGATATATGTATGTGTTGTTGTAAAATTATTTTATTAATTAATCTCTAATAGAATCTTAAGTAATTTTCATGATCAATCATCAATAAACACTAATTATCTCGCTTTATGGTAGACTAAACATTCGAACAAATGTAGAAATTAATACGTTTTGTTTTACTTGAGTGAAGTTCACAACTTTTCAAAATAACTAAAATAATATTAAATCGTCCGCGCCGCGTATGTTCAATTATTTTACATTTATAAGGATTGTTCGCTGAGCAAATTTGATCTATATTCTGAATACAGAGTACATGCATTGTTACGAATAAATTTAGATTCTTAAAGTGTTGTAGAATTCATATATAAAAGAATATATTTTGAGAATTATAACATTTCCACTTTTTTTTATATATTTATTACTTATTTTAATAAAATTTTAACTGTTAAAAATGCATTATCTTATAGAAATAATTTTTTTTTTATAAATTTTAAATTTTTTCAAAGAAAATAAATGAATAACAAAGATAAAATTACCATTTATAATACTTCGAAACTGTTAATATATATTTAATTTATTTACGGACATGTACAAAATTAGAGGATATGTTCAAGTGTGTTTATGTTATATATAATCGACAAAATTCATTAAAAATTACTATTTTAATTTAAATTTAATTAAAAATTAAATAAGCATCAATGAATTGATTATCAATATATAAAATTAATCTTCATTTATTCATATATTTATTTATTAAATGAACATGAATTTTCCTTGATTAGGATCAAGTATTTTTTTATTTACCTTGACCAATTTTTAATCAAAAGTGCCATACTATTCTCTTGTTACATCCTGATTATATAATATAATAAAACAACTCAAATCATTAATCATTCAGTGGAATTAATGAAGCAATGATTAAATTAATAATTTAATTACTTAGACCTATAGACAAATTAATCTAAAGTTGTATCAATATTACTACTGTATTTTATATTTTTAGCTTAATTATAATAGTAAATAGTATTTTTTTATTAAAATCAAGTTTGTTTTATAATATATTTTATATTATTATTAGATTTTAAATATTATAAAGAAAATAGTAAAAAGAAAAAAATAATAATGAAGGGTTCGTTATTGAAATAAAATCGATATATTTTTTTATTTATCTAGTCAACAGATAGAAAAGTGAGGAGGGGGGTGGCTGTGGGTGGGGTGGAGGTTAAATGATATATATATATATATATATGTAGGTAAATATGTTACTATATTTTTTTATGAGGGCAATATCTTGTTGAGTTTAGAAAATTTCATGAACAAATAAATTAAATGAAATCTAAGAGGTTTATCCTAATGAGATGGAATTAAATTCCTCCCACTTCTCCCCCCTTCTTTCTCTTCTAATATTCCAACCCCACTGTCCTTCATCCTAATCCACTGTTTATTCTATTGAGCTTTTGTAAATATTTCATATCATAATCCAAGAATTCTATGCTTATCATAAATGTATGAGAATCTCAAAATGTTTATTAGACAGTAGACATGAGAGTAAAAAAATGACAATTTTATCAATTGAATGATTAAATTTAATGAAATTTTTCATTATTATTCAATTTATAACTTTTTATATATTGACAAGAATTGATTTTTTTTTTTCGAATAATTTTATTTAAAAAAATTCAATAAATTTTATTGAGAATGCAAGTTTATAATAAAAATTTCAATTTTTTTTGTTAAATAATTTCTTTATTTATATATTATCTGCGGATTTATTTATAAATTAGTGTTTATATCAGTGATTCTCAACCACAGTATCGTGAGATTTTCAAAAGTGTGCCGCGAGATTATGAGGCTCTTAAACATTTCGGACTTTTTTTCTAAATTTTTTCAATATGGTTCTAAATAAAAGGTAAACCGTTTTTGGGACCACTTTTACACTTATCTTTTTCTTTGTGTGCCGCCAAATTTTTCAACATACCCTACCAATTCTATTTGTAGTGTAGTTTGAACAGATATATAGATAATACAAGTATGAATGTAAGTGTGTATATTCTAGATATAATAATTAGATTGAAAAGGATTCTAAATTGAATATTGTATCATTCAAAAAATTCACAATTTGCAGTTCATTATACTCTATCTCTATATAAACCTATTGTACACTAGTATATATAAAAAAGCTTTTTGTCTATTACTTGCTGAGAATTTAAAAAATTTTGTATATATTCACGTGTCATGAACTAGAGAATTTCAAAATGCCTAAAATTTTTCATTCACTTCTGTTTGTCTGCCCAACAGTTATGAATCGTTTGGATTACGCCTACAGAGAAAATTGTCGGTAGAAATGGTTTTTCGAAGCAGTTTTTGGTCTAACGTTAGCAAACGCGGCACTCACTTGCACAATTGCATAATTTTATTTTTTGTTAAATTTGTAGATCCTGATTTATTTTTTTTTATTATAAAAATTATAAAAGTTTACTATTCATTTAAAAACAAAGATTATAATTACCAGGGTGGGGTGAAAAGTTTCCGGCCTGACCAAGAAAAACTATGTTTTTTAATTTATTTTTCAACATAATCTCCATCAAGACTGATACATTTCTCATAACGGTGTTCTAATTTATTTAATTAATTTAATTTAATTTAATTTAAGTCTCATCAACAGTTATGAATCGGTTGGATTACGCCTACAGCGAAAATTGTCGGTAGAAATGGTTTTTCGAAGCAGTTTTTGGTCTAATGTTAGCAAACGCGGCACCCACGTTGCACACAGCTTTCCATGTTCAAATGGTTGTGTAAAATATTTCGCACACGTTCAGCTGACATCGTACAGGTCTCACCTATCTTGAATGTTGAAAAATAAAGCAAAAAAAAACATTTAAAAACATCGTTTTTCTTGGTCAGGCCGGAAACTTTCCCCCCCACCCTCGTACTATCTATTTGAACATAGAATAAAGTCAATCTAAATCTTATCAAAGTAATTTTTAATTTCCTCAAAATATATATGTTTAAATTTTAATACAAATAATCAACCAAATATCAATCGAATATATAGGTTGCGGTAGGCGGAACTGGTGGTTAGAAAGAGTAAGGAAAAAAATAAAACAAAGGATTTTGTCTGCATATGAATAATTTAAAATAATTTAATCAGTCAGGAAAAGTTTTTTTTTATCACATAGGCCTATTTTCAATCAAATCCATTTCTTATCATTTTTATTTCATAATTTATTTCCATTGATTCCTTTATTAAGATAAATTGACACTCTGATAATGATTTGCGAAAAATTTCGAAATCAATTTCGCTACTTAAAAGTATGCCAAAAGGTCTTAATTGCCAATTCTTAATGCATAGCTTAATAATATGTATGAATAATTCATTCTTATAAATACCTAAGATGATGATATGCATGCTAGTATGATCGACGTTGACTCTATATAATAATAATAATAATAATAATGATAACCTTAGAACAAATTTAATGTTTGAGTAAATTATAATGACATAAAATATTTTTCTTAAAGATAAGGATTTTTATTTATATATGCTAAATAAATAATGTTAGTTGATACACATATGAGATTATATTTAAAAACATTATATTATACCTATTCTATCTATATTTGATTTTAAATAATAGAATTTACAAACTTATTATATAATGATTTAATATTTTTGAAATATATTTTGACAAAAAAATGCATTTAGTAAATTAAAAAAAAATGAATTATATTATTTTTAATTGAATAATGAGAACACTGAAAGAAATTTATTGATTTATTTATTAGTTAACTTGATAAATTTGATAAAACACAATGTTTACTATTGTCTACCGTTTTATCTCTTCCTGTTTAACATATTGACCAATTATTTTTTTTAATATTTTATTTAAATAGAGATAAAAAAAACTTAAAATGGAAAAAAAAAATGATTTAACCAAATAATATTATTTCCAAAGCAAATATATTGAAATATTCTTATTAGAATGGTATCTTATTCAAAATGCCAATATAACATACAAGTCATATGCTTTAAGAAAAAGAAGAGAAACTAATATTAGTATTAAAATATAAAAAATAAGTATTTTTAAAATTTCTTATATTTTACATTCATTTAATATTATATGAATTTGATGAATTTTGATAGGCAACCCGCCCTACTCAATACACTAAAAGTGCCAATGATGCTGCAAGGCAGTGATTCTCAACCTTTTTTTCTTTACCCCGGCACACTTTTATCGGTTTTAAAAATTTGGCGGTACACAAAGAAAAGGATAAGTGTGAAAGTTTACCATATTGAAAAAAAGTGGTCCCAAAAACGATTTACTTTTTGTTTAGAACCAAATTAAAAAAATTTATAAAAAAAAAAGTCGGAAATGTTTAAGAGCCTCTTTACATTTGTAATAATTTGGCGGCACACTTTGATAATCTCGCGGTACACAAAATTGCCGCGGCACAGTGGTTGAGAATCACTGCGTAAAATATAAATACTTTTACTTACCTAAACTTCCATCGTAAGAAAATTGGGGAGATGCTGATCGTTTAACTGCATTGACTATAAAAAATAAAAGACATAATAATATGTATTAGAAAGAAATCAAATAATTATTCAATTACAATCAATAACAAATGAATAACAAATGAATACTGAATAAAAAATATTATATTAACTCTTGTTTATTTATTTATTTATAAATATTATGTTATTAAATTTATTTTTTAATCAAATTGGATATTTTGATATGTTTTAAGAACCTAATGTGTTTGTAAAAATTGATTTGTATCGATTTCAGCATCGGAAAAATCATCTTTATTAGACTTTTCTTATTTTGAAATAAGAAATTTAAATGACGTCAGCAACTACATGAGACAGTGCTTGCTTAAATACAAAACATTATAAATAAAATAAAATTTAAAATATTTATTTTAATAATAATTTGTAATCAAATTTCGAAATATATATTATGTTATATCACAGGCCATACTTTTCTGGCTTTCAGTGCATTAATACGTACGTTTAACGGCCAGTATGTTTTATGACTATTTTTTATTAATTTATGTTCTTTTAAATTATTTGAAATTGTTTCATATATTTTTTCGATTATTAATTTAAATAATAATCATAATTTTAAATATTTATAGTTCATCAGGAATAATTTTTATTGTTATATCCACAGGCCATACTTTTCTGGCTTTCAGTACATTAATACGCACGTTTAACGCCCCGTATGTTTTATAAATATTTTTTTTTATTAATTTATGTTCTTATAAATTATTTGAAATTGTTTCATATATTTTTTCGATTATTTATTTTAAATAATAATCATAATCTTAAATATGCATAGTTCATCGGCTCGGTAAACCAAGTACTATATATTATACTTGTAGAAATAATAATAATAATAATAATTTATTAAAATTTGTATTTGAATTTTCAAAATCAACTATAACTATATTATTTTTGTAATTTAAATATTAATAAAAACTTAATAGTAAATAATTAAAAATAAAATTTAAAAAATTTATTTTCTTTGCAAAGAAAAAACGAAAAAAAAACATGTGATAGGTATATTATTATTAAAATTAATAAATTATTTCAATTTTCCAATGAATAAGACGTTGTATCTTATTATTAGTAACACAAAAATTAGAATGAAGAGAGAATAGAAAAGAGAGAAAGAAAGAGAAAGAGAAGAGAAGTTGGCTGGTTGGTTAAAGTGGAGTGATTATACGATTAAATGTATAACTTTTCTCCAGGACACTGTTGAGTGTTGAATGTTAATCGGATGGTGAGAAAGCGGATCGAATTCACATCCACCGGAATCAGTCAAGCACAAATACGAACGACCGATACGTGCTCTTTCTCAAGTCATTCTTTCATACAGACTTCGTTCTATTAACTATAATTTTATTACTTTTGCAATAGAATAACGGAATAATTATCCTATTATAAAAAATAAGATTATTAAGTAATCAAAATGTTTCATGTGGTTTTCCATTATTCTCTTAAGAAAATCAAAAAAAAAAAAAAAAAATTGAATTAAATAAAAAAATGGTTTTAAACGACCCAATATCATTGAGAATCTTATTTTATAATAAATATTGTATTCATTTATGTATTCGATGTCACAATGTCAGTAGTTTGGGAATGATAAGAGGTAAATTTTTTAAAGTTAATATTTTTTTCATGTAATTTAAAAGACTAGAAAATAAACCTCTGACTTTGTACGTCCTATGCAAAGACAACGCCTATCAATTCGGTTATATAAATTAGATGTTCTATGATCAGTCCTATCAATCTTTACCTTGATTTTCTAGATCGGAGACGCTATCAAGTAGCTTTCCTAATTTTGATCCCTGAGCTGTGTTGACTCCGTCGCATAGACCCCAGCTAGAGAAATTCCCTTGCCAGACCCGGGACTTGAACCCGGGACCACGAGAATGTGAGTCAACTTCAACTCTATGGCGCCTTTAAAGAAAGTAGAATTGATCTAAAATATTCCTAGTATCTTCCATATTGTGAATACCAATTTGAATTAACGATAGTGCACTTTTTTCTTTGATTAGAATTACAGAATGGAATGTGCAAGTCTTGTAGGGATTATATTAACAATATAATCATTCATAGTAATCCTAATCAATTAATACTTTAAATACTTGGATTAAATTTCATTTTGTAAATATTTTTAAAGTTACTAATTCCACCATTATTTTTGAACATATATTATCTCTTATAATACAATATTAACAACTATCCTACATTTTCAAATAATATAAACATATATTTATGGTATTATAATCTTGTCAAATTTTCATTGAATTAGTTTGATTATATCTATAATACATACGAGGGTGGAGTGAAAAGTTTCCGCCCTGACCAAGAAAAACGATGTTTTAAATTTTTTTTTCTTTGCTTTATTTTTCAACCTTCAAGATAGCTGAGACCTGTACGATGTCAGTTGAACGTGTGCGAAATATTTTACACAACCATTTGAACATGGAAAGCTGTGTGCAACGTGGGTGCCGCGTTTGCTAACATTAGACCAAAAACTGCTTCGAAAAACCATTTCTACCGACAATTTTCGCTGTAGGCGTAATCCAATCGATTCATAACTGTTGACGAGACTTAAATTAAATTAAATTAAATTAATTAAACTAATTAACTAAATTTGAACACCGTGATGCGAAATGTATCAGTGTTGATGGAGATTATGTTGAAAAATATAGCAAAAATAAAATTTAAAAACATCGTTTTTCTTGGTCAGACCGGAAACTTTTCACCCCACCCTCGTAATTATAATCTTTGTTTTTAAATGAACAGTAAACTTTTATAATTTTTATAATAGAAAAAATAAATCAGGATCTACTAATTTAAAAAAAAATAAAATTATAATAATAATTTCTCATGCACAATTTATTCCTAATGCTCCAATCATTCATTCATTCATTCATTCATTCAACTGTCAAGCTTTTTTGTTTTTGTTCCGTTTCTTTGTCTCAGTTTATCTATTAGTCTTTGAAGGTCAATTATTTATAATTTAATTTCATTTCAAAAGAAAAAATAAATAAATAAATTCAAGAAAATATTCTCCCTAGAGAATATTTATTTTTAGGATGAGATGTGTACTTATTATATTGATTAAACAAAAAAAAAGAGATAATGTGAGTTAAATTGATATATATTGCATAGAATTGTCTTACAAAAAACAAAAAACAAAAAAAAAAAAAAAAACAAATAATTAATTAACAAAAATGAAAAGAAACTATAAAGAATACATAAAACATACAAATAACAAAACAAAAAATACAAATATAATTTATAACATATTTATTCTATTAAAATTTAAAAAATAAAGAAATATTTCCAATATTTAGTTTACCTACTTTTGTACTATGTTATATCTATATTGAAGAAGTATATTCTATTAAAGTCATATGATATTATTATTATTATTACTCAGAAACCATATTACTTTCAAAATTTAGTATCAATAAATATTATAAAAATATTAATTCGTAACCTTAATAATTGATTTTGAAAAATAGAGAGAAGAAAACAAAACATTTGTTCAAATTTAAAAATAAAAATAAAAAAATTAAGATAGTTTACAAAATAAATTACTACGACCATGAATATGTTTTTTTTAATTATTATCTAGTTTTAGTTTTATAAATGTTTAACTTTTTTTTGTTGTCTTTTTTTCTTTTTACTAACTCGCCAGATATAGTATTGCGATCACGAAAATTTTCGACGTCGAGATTTTGATGTTTTTATACGTTTTGAAGGTCCCTTAGTCATTTTCTCTAAGGTTGAAAGAAATGTCTTTTTCTCTCTCACTCTGTGTGTAATTGTGTGTGTATATATATAGACAAGATTACAAAAAACCCGTTTGAGTTAGAATAATGAAATTTCGAACAAGGGCATTATTCAAAATTCGTAGTTTTCTATCGAATTTTGAGAAATGTAGCTTGTTCGGAGGAGGACCATTACCTACCATGTTTTAATTTTTTTTCCTCTAAAACAGTGGTTCCCAAACTTATTTGGCCAAGCGCCCCCTTTCTAGAAAATAATTTACTAAGCACCCCCTTTCTAGAAAAAATTTTACTCAGCGCCCCCTTGGAAATTAACTTTTTTTAATTTTAATAACAATTAAACAGAAAGATAAATGTACCTATTTACAAAATATTATAAATAAAGGTGTGAATTAGAAACATTGTATTTAAGTATCTATTTATTGTTCTCAGAATAGAAAAGTAATATACAAGTAATTTTCCCTAAATACACCTGCGGCCATCAACGCCCCCCCCCTCCTCCTTGGATCACTCCAGCGCCCACTTTGAGAATCACTGCTCTAAAGTGACCGTAAAAATAAAGATTTATGTTTGATAATTTTTCACAAGATTAAAAATTGTATCAAATTGCTATATCAAGAATTTCAGTTTGATTGAATCGCTAAAAGTACCGGAATTATTTTTTTAAATTTTTTAACACGTTGACTGCCAATCACGCACCAGCACGTGACGTGGTGTCATCAACAAATAGCCAAACACGCGCTAGCGCTTAATTATAAAATTCATGAATAAATACGTAGGTATCACATATTTATCTTTTATTACTATTTTCAAGTCATATTTCTTACAATAAATACAAGTTTGTTGGCATCTGGGTAAAATCTACTTCCATGTGAAGGCATTAACTATCAATGTAACTCTTAAGTCACAGCCAATGTGTTAAATTTTGAGTTAAAAATGAAGGAAAAGGTTTTATAAATTTAAATTTAATATATGATAATTAATTAATTTAGTTGAATAACAATCCTATACTAAAAATTTAAATTTTTTAATTAATTTTTCCAATTCAATTATACTTAATTTATAATTTATTTAATTAAATTAAATTTAATATCATAATTAATCTAATTCAAATTTGCGATATAGTCGAGTGGAGACATTCCAGATTTTTTATAATATAATATATATTTAAAAAAAAAACCTCTGACTTTTGTAGGTCCTACGCAAGGACAACGTCTATCAAGACGGTTATATCTTTGAGGTGACCTATGATCAGTAGAACGGGTCTTCTCAACCTTTACCTTGAATTTCTTAATCGGAAGCGCTATCAAGTAGCTTTTCATCAATGTTGTTCCCGGAAGCTGGGTTGACTCCTAGGGAAATTCCCTTGCCAGGCCCGGGACTTGAACCTGGGACTATGTGAATGTGTGGCAGGTTCTCTGCCCGCACACCCAAAGGCGCCTTTTTTAATATAATAATATTTTAAAAATTTAAGTGGTCATAATAATATGAATGAAATATAAAAATATATGGTTTTTAAAAATTTCCTTTACTATTTATAATAGATAATATATAATATTATTAGAGATAAAACATAATATATTTTATATATGAAATTAAATTATATTTTTTGAAAAAAAAAACTCAATAATTTATGATATGATGAATGAACAAGGACACTATTCTAATAAATAAATATAAAATATAGACACTATATAGGTATTTGTTTACGTGAAAAGTAATTAAGAGACATAAATTATTTTCGTGCAGCTAATTGATGAATAACAATGATTTTAAAACTAGATTATGATCATTTCAATGAATTTAATAATTTCCAATTTTTATTATATATATATATATATATATATATATATATATTAAGTTGACCTAACTTAAATAACTTAAACTTTATAATTCATGAACTAAATATCATTATCAATTCATGTTCACAAACGAATAAGACATTTTCGTGATCATCCGATTTAACCTTGATTGTTCAGATTATATTCTAAATGGATTTTTTTTAATATTCTACATAGATATGTCTGTGAATATTTAAAATGATTCAAATGATGGATTTACTTATCAATTGATTGATAAATACTTCAATCCAATGCTGAATTATAAAATTATTTATGCATGTAATTGTTAATTTTAATTTTCACAGGAAATTAAAAAAAACTGGAGTGTCTCCACTCGACTATCTCGCAATTTGAATTGGATTAATTAAAATATATTATATTTAAATTTAATTTAATTACTTTTAAATTAAAATTAATAAATAATATTTATTAAATCAGCGCATGTTTGGCTATTTGTTGATGGCACCACGTCACGTGTTGGCGCGTGATTTGCAGTCGTGTTAAAAAATTAATTCCGCTACTTTCAGCGATTCAATCAAACTGAAATTCTATATATAGCAGTTTTATACAATTTTTAATCATGTGAAAAACTATCAAACATATATCTTTATTTTTACTGTCATTTTAGGGGAAAAAAAATCAAACCGTTGTAGGTAATGACCCTCTTCCGGTTGAGCTACATTTCTCAAAAATTGATAGATAACTACGAATGTTGAATAATTTCCGTATATCAAATTTTTTTATTCTAGCTCAAACCGTTTTTGCGTAATCTTGTCTATTTCTCAACATTAGTGAAATTGACTAAGCGATCTTCAAAACGTATCAAAATATGAAAATCTCGACATTAAAAATTTTCGTGATCTCAATACTATCTCTGGCGAGATAGTAAAAATAAACACTGAAATCCAATACAAAATTGAATTTATTCAAAAGATGTATTGATCCAATGAGATCAATTCAGAGAAAATTTTTAAAAATCCCAAATTTTTATTTATCTCAGCTATTTGGGGATAAATCGTCATAGTAAAGAAATGTAAATTTAATATTACAAATAGAATTTTATAATTCCAAACAAATTTATATAACAACCTACCTGAATAATAAATTACCATTATATAATTAATTTTTGTTGTTGTTTTGTTGTATGATGTTTGTTAAAAAAAATGGTTTATTACACAAATAATTGTTTTCTCAAGGAAGAAATCAATCAATAAATATCTATTTTCTAATCTCTAAAATAAATAGGTATATGTAATGTTAAATTGTTTTTAATTTTTCATTTATTCGTCTTTTCTATATTTTTCTAATTTTATTAATCCTATAGTAAAACAGTAGTTGTTCAATCTACGGCTCATAGATAAATTAATATATAGGTTATCATTATATACAGGTATTATTTTTTGTTTGATCATTGACAAAATTTCATTTAACTAATTAAAATATATATATTTATGTAAATTTTAGGAAAATAACATTTGCCTGACCAAATTGCTTCAACTATTATTTCATTTCATTTTGACTAGGAAAATAGCATTTGCGTAGACCAGTTATTCTCAACCTTTTTTTTACCGGGCACACTTTTAATGGTTTAAAAAATTTGGCGGCACTCAAAGCAAAACATAAGTGTAAAAGTTTACCATATTGAAAAAAGTGGTGCCAAAAACGGGGTTTATCTTTTTTTTTTTTTTTTTTTTAAGAACCAAATTGAAAAAATTTAGAAAAAAAGTCGTATATGTTTTGAAAATCTCGCGGCACAGTGGTTGAGAATCACTGCCCTAGACAAAAGTAATTTGGGCAAATAGCTTTAACTATTACAGAAGACAATTACGAAATTATTCAAAACATTTTAGTGTTGAATCCATTTAATCTTAAGAATGGTTAATTATAAACAAAATATATTTAACAATATTGCCAAAGAATTCGAGTATAAGTAGGTAATATTTATTTCCAATTATTTTGTTTATATCTTTTTTGAAAAATATTAAATATTGTTTTAATGAATTAAAAGATTTTTTGAAAATAAATAATATTTGAGTATTCTCTGTTTCTTCCCTCTCAGTTTTTTCCAGGTTTGCTACTTTTACTAAGAACGGCAATGCAATAAATAAATATCCGGCATTTTCAGAGCTATTTGCCTAGTCAAATTGAAATGAAATAATAATTGAAGCTATTTGGTCAAGCAAATGCTATTTTCCTAAAATTGTCATTTGCCTACGACTTAGATATAATTACAAAATACAATTTTAAACCAAATCATAAAATCCCAAATAAATAAAAAAAAAAATTATTTTTCCTTTTCAGTAAACTTGAGGTGTATATATAGATACATAAAGAAATTAATACATCAATATGAATGAAATTGCTATTTTAAAAGATCCAGGAAAAAAAAATTACGATATTAAGGGAGGTATTGTTTTCACACCAAATTTCACATGTGGAGATTTTTACATATCTCCAGGAATCATGCACTTTGTATTGGTTTTATCCTCGGGAAAAATCATCTTCATTTGTTTTTTCTTAATTTAAAACTTTATGACGTCACCCAGCCCTTCATGGCGTCACAGCCAGCGCCTCCTTATATATTATAAATTAAAAATATTTATTTTATATCCATATCTATTATTTATTGCATTAATGGATATATTAAAATTATTTAAATTGTTTCTGTACCTGGAAATTAATTTATTTAAAACCGTCTGTCGGTTCTATGCCTGTCCACAGGTCAACTTATTTATTTTAACATTTTATAATTATAATTATTTTTATAATAATAAATTTCACAAGAATAACAACTATAGTAAATTTATAAATTGTATATAAAACAAAAGAAAAATATATTTTATATTTTATTTTTATATAAACGACTTATCTCCTACCATATATCGATATGAAAAATTTATATGGCATTTATTCTACTTCCCTTCCCTCCCTCTCCTCCCCTCCCCTCTTCCCTTCTATCTCACCGCCCTCTTCTCTTTCTAACTTAGCATATTTTGTAATTGATACTTCAATTATACTTTTGTTCTCTGACCATGTTCTGTTATTCGAATGGAAAGTTATTTTACAAATACATAAAAAATAAATAAAATAAAATTTATTTATTTATTTATTATTAACGAAGGTTAAAATAGGTTCCGATCTAAATATTTTTTTGATTTGTCAAATTTTTTCTTTTCTTTTAACAAAATCTAAATAATTTATATATTTATATACAAATATGTATTTAATGTATATGTATACTTATCTAAAAAAATAATTTTTCTTAGTCTTTTATTTTCTGAAATCTTATGTTTATATAATAATTTTAAAAAATAATTCTAATATAAAATACTTTCAAAAATAACAAATTATACCTTGATATTTGTGTTATATGTTATATAACTATAAAATTAATTTAGAGTAACTAAATTGATTTATTAAAATTTTTCTTCTTTTTAATTGAAAATATAAATTTTTTGATAGATTTTATTATAGTGGATTCTTAATATCGTTTTAATATATAACAAAATTAATTTTATTTTACTATTTGAATAATGTATTTATTTATTTATTTATTATTTTAATTGTTTTAGATTTTTTGTGACTTTTTACTATCTCGCCAGATCACGTATATTTTCGTTGTTGAGATTTTGATGTTTTTATACGTTTTAAAGGTCCCTGAATCATTTTCACTAAGGTTGAGAAAAATGTCTCTGTGTGTGTATCTGTGTGTATGTGGGTATGTGTGTGTGTGTAAATGTGTAGAGTCTCCAGCTTTTTTAGATTAGATCAGATATAAAAATTAGGAATCTTAAAAGTGAGAGAAAAAATACTTTAAAATAAGTACACATTTATTTATTTAAGAAAGAGAACAATTCCTTGAAATTAAATGTAAAAATTAGATTATAATTTTAATGAAGGACATAGACGAAAAAGCCATTATTAATCTCTTTTATCTTTTTAAGTATTATTTCAGATAATAAAATATAATACTTGAATAAAACTTTTAAATTGAAATGCATTTTTAATTTAACAAATATTTTTTTTTTTTAAATAGTGATATAATTAAAATTGCTCATATTTTTTTAATATCATATTAAATATATAATCCAACAATTTTGTTAGTTCTATTATAAACGTCTGAATATAATATCTAGGTTAATTTTAAAAAATCTGGAGTGTCTCCACTCGAATATCTCTCTATTATTTAAAAAAATCTTTGTTTTTGTTCCAGGATTTGCACTGATAATCCCTTTCATTCTAATTATTGTATATTAGTTAAAATTAATACTAATTTCTCTTTGTAAATGTTTAATTAATTAAATAAAATTAATATTAAAATTAATATTTCAAATTTCTTAATATATTAGATATTATTTTAAGAAAAATTTGTGGCTGGTCCATTATCAAATTACTGAATGAAAAAAAAATATTATTATATATAAACAATTCGCTAAATTTAATTATGAAATAAGCTGGAGTGTCTCCACTCGACTATCTCGCAATTTGATTTGAATTAAATAACATATATTATATTTAAATTAAATGAATTAATTATAAATTATAAATTAAAATTAATAGATAATATTTTGGCCCTTTGTTGATGACACCACTTGTTGGAGCGTGATTTGTAATGTTAAAAAATTAATTCCAATATTTTCAGCGATTATATCAAGCTGAAATTCTATATATAGCAATTTATACAATTTTTAAAACTATCAAACATATATCTTTATTTTTAGAGGAAAACATGGTAGGTAATGACCCTCTTCCGGATGAGTTACATTTCTCAAAAGTTGATAGAAAATTACGAATTTTGAATAATGCCCGTGTACCAAATTTCATTATTCTAGCTCAAACCGTTTTTGGCTAAACAACCACACACACAAATATATAAATATTCACACGCACATACACACATACATACACACACAGACATTTTTCTCAACCTTGGTGAAAATTACTCAGGAACCTTCAAAACGTATAAAAACATCAAAATCTCAACATCGTAAATTTTCGTGATTGCAATACTATCTCTGGCTAGATAGTAAAAACGTAGATATTCTAAGTTCTATTTTGCTATACTAATATTGGATCAAAATTTTTGAAAATTCAATCAAAAAATAGTAAAAATCCAAATTTTTCAAATTAAAATTATTAATTCTATTTAAATGTAAAATTAAAAAACAAAATAAAGAATAATTTTATAAATTTGAAGAAATATATTATTAATAATCAAGATTATTCATTCCAATTATTATTATTATTATTATTATTTATTTTGAATTTAATAATAAATCATCATTTGATCATTTAAGTATATAAATCTTTTTATATGATTTTATAAAAGTGGAAATTGTATATTCTAATTCTGCCGAAGAAATTGTTTAAAATAATTTTAACATAGAACGAGAAAAAGAAACATTTTAGATACATTTTTCTTGTTTTATTTACATTAGAAACTAAAAAAAAAGTTAAAGTTCATAAAAAGATGAATGAAGAGTTTATATAGGTGATAGTTTAACTTTAACAGATTTGATTTAAAAAAGAGTTTCAAAAGAATGCATTCATATTTCTTCTTTCACCTTACGACTAATATATAAAAAATGCAATTAAACCCTTTCAAAAAATTTGAATTAGAGAATTTTTTAAACTTTTTAAGCAGGTGTTTGATAATTCCAAGAGATATAAATTTAAAGGATCTGAATCACCATAAAATAATTTTTACTTTTTTTTAATATGAATAATTACAGGGTTTTATACGATTATCACTTCTATGACTAACATTATCTAACAGACCCTAGTTAATTGTTATACCGAGCTATTATTAAGGTTTGGAGTTTTAATAAATTGTTATTATGCGGCAGATGAAATGGTCTCATCAATTTCATCAGTTGTTGGCAGTAAACATCTAGGTTGATCTTAGCACTTGTGGAATTAGTTTAAAATACTCCATTTCCCCGTAATTCCATCAAATTGGAAATGTGAATCATAAATATAGATATCAGACCAAATATTATAAATAAAATTAAATTAATAATATTTATGTTATCTGTCTGTGTATTAATACGTACTTTTAAATTATTTGAAATTGTTTCAGAACGTTTATTAGTTTTTTCTAAATTTAAAATAAGAAATTTAAATGACGTCAGCAACTACGTCAGACAGTGCTATCTATCTATCTCTGTGGCTCTACGAAACTCGTAAGTTCTTGGTCGCAGCAACCACACTTCTCCAAGTGTCCCTATTCTGATCCAAAACCCTCCAATCCCTACCCTCTCCTATCTTTCTCACGTCCCTTCCCACATTATCCACCCACCGCGTCCTTGGTCTTCCAAGCGGGCTTTTCCCACTCGGTCTCCCCACCAATTAATTTTGTTATGTTATATTCCCATTCTAGCCTCGAGCCCTGCCCATCGCAGCCTTCTCGATTTTATAATTCTAACTATATCTGAAGATCACAAACCATCTATAAGACTAGTAAACTCTATTGTCTTTGCTGAAACAAAGTTTTTGGCGCCACACTGCGAGTGCGGGCAGTAACTAATTGAAAAAAAAATCGGGCTTGTGTGTATGTGTGTGTTTTTGCCTGGTTTTTGCATGCAGAGTTATCGGTTATGCGCCTGCAGCGCCTCTTAACGGTGCCACATAGAGACATCATATTAAAAAACAAGTTGGGGAGCTCTGCTGGAGATGCATAGAGGTCATGCAATTCCTCGTTATGCAGTCTCCTCCATTCCCCGGTGACCTCGTCTTTCTAGTGCTTCCTTAAATACAAAATAAATCAAATCAAATTACGAAATATATATTATGTTATATCCACAGGCCTTACTTTTCGGTCTTTCGGTGCATTAATACGTACATTTAAGGGCAGTATGTTTTATGACTCTCTATAAAACTAGATAAAAATATATATTTCAATTTTTAATGTTGATTAGCGAATGAGGAGTGAGTGTTTAGTCATAACCAGCAATATAAATTTACAAAATACAAAATGATTGAAAAAAATTCATTAACTCGCATTCAATGAACTTCCATATATAGATATTTGGCAAAATAACTTATTACTCTACTTTTTATCTAACCGTTAAGAGAAAATAGTGGAGATTATGTTAAGAGTTATGTAATCAATTTGTTTGTTTTTTTTTATTTTAGATCATTAAGGCATAAAAGTTGCCAGTGTCTGTAGTGACTGATAGATAAAAATATTTTTTCTTTGCCATTATCGAGACTATTTAATCAGTTCGCTACTGTATAGTCAATCAAGATTGTAACAGCTCACTCTCTCTCTCTCTTTCTAGATTAATAATATTTAACAAATGAATTAGTACCGTCTGGAATTGTACCTGGGATGTCGAGACTTCAATTTAGATTCTAATGTTATTATGCGGGTATTTATACGTATTCTATGTATTACTATGCATAATTCAGAAATGGAAATTTGATTACATAGATTTTATTTTATACCTGTAAAGTCATTGTAAATAATATTTTTTTTTTATTATTTTTTTTTGTCACAATTTCGAATAATAGAATAATAAAATAGATATAATTGATAAAAAAAAATAAAGAGAGAAATCATGTTTTTATTAACACGCAAACAATTAAAAGATAACTAATTAATATTGAATTTTGGTTGACTTTCATTAAATACTTTTAAAATTAATAATTTTTTATTTTCGGTAGTTTACTTACAATTAGAATTCAAATTTTTCTTTTATTTTTAGTATCTCGTAAGAGATAGTATTGCGATCACGAAAATTTTCGATGTTGAGATTTTGATGTTTTTATACGTTTTGAAGGTTCCTGAATTTTTTTCACTAAGGTTGAGAAAAATGTCTGTCTGTCTCTCTCTCTCTCTCTGTGTGTATGTATGTATGTAGACAAGAATACGCAACAACGGTTTGAGTTATAATCATGAAATTTGGTACATATCATTATTAAAAATTCGTAGTTTTCTATTAACTTTTGAGAAATGTAGCTCAACCGGAAGAGGGTCATTAGCTACAACGTTTTGATTTTTTTTCCTCTAAAGTGACCGTAAAAATAAAGATATATGTTTGATAATTTTTCACATCATTAAGAATTGTCTAAAACTGCTTTATAGATTTTCAGCTTGATTGAATCGCTGAAAGTACAGGAATTAATTTTTTAACACTGCAAATCTCACGCGCCAACACGTGACGTTCTGCCAACAACAAAGAGCCAAATATGCGCTGATTTAATAAATATTATTTATTAATTTTAATTTATAATTTTTAAATAATTAAATTTAATTTAAATATAATATATGTTAATTAATCCAATTCAAATTTGCGAGATAGTCGAGTGGAGACACTCCAGCTTATTTCATAATTAAATTTAGCGAATTGTTTATATATAATAATAAATTTTTTCATTCAGTAATTTGATAATGGACCAATCATCAGCCACAAAATTTTCCTAAAATAATTTCTGATATATTAACAAATTTGAAATATTAATATTAATTTTAATTTTATTTAATTAATTAAACATATTTACAAAGAGAAATTAGTATTAATTTTAACTAATATTCAATAATTAGAATGAAAGGGATTATCAGTGCAAATCCTGGAACAAGAACAAAGATCTTTTATAAATAATAAAGAAAATAATTGAAAAAAGTGATAATTATAATTTAATCGTAACATTTAGCTCAGTGATTCCCAAAGTGTGTGAGCCGCGAAATATTCAATTAAATTTTCTAATACTTGAAATTTTGCGCCAACAATCTTGTAAGCCAGTGATTCTCAACATTTGGAGCATACTCCGGGTTGTGGGGGGAAGCATATCCAAGAGAAAATTCCCTACTTTTTTTCAATATAGTTCTAAAAAAAATGTAAGATGATTTTGTGGGCAAACTTTTGAACATTTTCGATTATTTTTCAATTTTTTTCAATATGGTTATAAAAAAAAAGGTTAGATCTTTTTAATTTTTCACTGTTAAATGGGTAATCGCTTTTAAAAAAGGAAAGTTTTCCAATTTTCAAGAAGGTAAGAAATTTATATAAAAATCTGATGTATTAAGTGAGCCTCGAAAAAAATCCGATTATTTAGGGAGCAGTAAACCACAAAAAGATTGAGAACCTCTTATTTAGCCAAAAGATATATCAACAGAAATAAAAAAATGTTTTTTTTTAATTTTTGTTTTTATTTAATTCATTTTATTATTCTAGCTATAATTCTATATATAATAATAATAATAATAATAATAAAATTTAAATTTGATGATATAATAGTTTCTTTGAAGGATTGTAGATTAAAAAAATCAATCTTTTGCTGATTTATTAAAGTAATTAAGTTAAGTTATTAGACTATTTATAGGACTTGATTTCATCAAAGTTAATTTTTCATAATAACCAATCATTGTTTCTAAAAAAAATATTAATGGTTGGACTTATTTTAAAAATTAATTGAGGTATGCGTTAATTAATTTTAATTAATGTAGCCAAAGAAGAAAATTTAAATTAAATTTAAAATTTCTAAAATGAATAATTCCAAATTCCCAACAGTGGTGTCTAAACTGCGGCCCAAAAACCTTTGAGATGCGGCCCAAACGCAAATTATGAAAAAATTTAAATTTTTTCAATATGGTTCTAAAAAAAAATAAAAAAAAGAAGGAGAATTTTTGGAAGGGTAAAAAAAGTGAGAAAATTATTTTATTATTTTTTTTTTTAAATCCCATAATTCAATTTTTTTTTACACTTTTTTGAGATTGAATATATCTATAATTTAATTATAATTATAATTATCAATTAATATAATATAATGTAATTTATTTTTATACTTAAAAATTTTACCAATAGATTACAATTCAATCCACTCCCTCCCTTCTCTTGTCACGTGTTTTTTTTTATTAAAAATTCTATATTCTAAATAAAAAAATAAAAAAATATTACATTGCAAAAAAAAAATATGCTGGGCCGCATATAAATATCTCTTTTTTTTGTAATGTAATTAATATTTTTTTTATTTATTTTATTTAGAATATAGAATTTTTAATAAAAAAAACACGTGACAAGAGAAGGGGGGAGTGGATTGAATTGTAATTTATTGGTAAAATTTTTAAGTATAAAAATAAATTTCATTATATTAATTGATAATTATAATAACATTTAAATTATAGATATATTTAATCTCAAAAAAGTGCAAAAAAAAAATTGAATTAAGGGAATTAAAAAAAAAAATTTCTTGTAATTGAAGAAATTTCTGATTTAGATGTAAATAAATAATTTAAAATTAAATAAATTTTTATTAAATATTTTTCCCGCCATAATTTTCTCACTTTTTTTCTCCTTCCCCCTCCCCATTCTTTTACCTTTCTTTTAACTTAGATTATTTATTTAAATAATATATAATTATTTGTTGATTTGAATGAAAGATCGGGGATGACTTACCGGTTGTGAGTGCAAACCAAAAAAAGATGATACCAACAAAAGAGATGCAACGGTAATTGTCGGGTGCAACCGGTGTCCGCATCTTTAACACTCACATGTATACTAATATCTATCTAATGAGTGAGTGGGTTGGATGGTTGGATGCAGGCAACTTCCCAACTCGGCCGTTTGCCGCATTATATGTATCCGAGTGTGGTGGTTTGGCGGCCGCTACTACCGTCGCCTCTACTACGTCACCGTGACGTCTACCTGAATGAACCCCACGTGGACACACACACAGGGAGACTTAGACCTCTTTTCTCTCGCTCTCTCTCTATCTTTCCGCCCCCCCCCCCTCTCCCTTCCAGCCACCCCGGTGGTCTTTTTTTTCTTTTACCCATTCACATCCCTTGTATTCACATTTTCCAATTAAAATATATCTACCTAAAATCTTTCTAAATGAGGTTTGTTCAAAAGAAAAGGTGAATTTTGAATTATTTCGAAAAGTATTTATTTATTCATCCATATCCATTTTGTCCCCTTCAAAGTAATTCCCCTCAGATATAATGCACTTATGCCAGCGCTTCTTCCAATCGTCGAAGCACTTCTGAAATGCGCTTTTCGGTATGGCCATCAGCTCGTTCTTCGATTCCGACTTTATCTCATCATTTGTCTCATCAAAACGCTTTCTTTTCATTGGTCTCTTCAGTTTTTGGAATAGGAGTAAGTCGCAGGGAGTCAAATCTGGTGAATACGGTGGTTAAGGCATGATTACGTTGTTGGTTTTGACCAAAAATCCCAAACTGGCAATGATGCAGAATCCATGATTTGTTTTTCCATAATTCCGAACGTTTGAGCCGTATTACTTCACGAAAACGTTGCATAACTTTCTTGTAGTATTCTTTTGTTTTTAAGTAAAAAATTGAAGAACACACAAAAACGTACGCTTTTCGGTATGGCCATCGGCTCGTTCTTCGATTCCGACTTTATCTCATCAATTGTCTCATCAAAACGCTTTCTTTTCATTGGTCTCTTCAGTTTTGGGAATAGGAAAAAGTCGCAGGGAGCCAAATCTGGTGAATGCGGTGGTTGAGGCATGCTTTTTGACCAACAAGCAATGATGGGTTAGCTGGTGCATTATGGTGATGCAGAATCCATGATTTGTTTTTCCACAATTCCAATCGTTTGAGCCGCATTGCTTCACGTAAACTTCCTTGTAGTATTCCTTATTTTTTAAGTAAAAAATCGAAGAACACACAAAACGTGACTAACTTTTTCAGTTGTAAAAAACAAATTACTAATCCAAAATGGCTGGTAATGTCAACATATGAGAAATATATGTGTACCAACATTACAAAAAAAAATTTCGATAATCCAATCTACACAGGTCGCGAAAATTCCAAATTCACCTTTTCTTTTGAATAGACTTATAATGATTTCATTTTAGCCTATAACCAGTCATAATTGAAAGTATGGTACCCGTATTAGATAAAAACATCTAATATATTTTCATATTCTTATCGATAATGGTTTTTGAAATCCATTTACCCAATACATAATAATGAATTTTCATAAAGAAAATGATTTAGTAAAAAAATTTAAAAGAAATAAGCATTTTCAAATCTTAACTACTACCACATCAACTCAAATATATTATTATATATGGAGTTAAAAGTTTCATCTTTAAGAAGACATTACATTCACTAAATGTAAGTGTTTCATTAAATAAAAGACAGTTAAACTAAAAAATATGTATAAACAGTTTTTAAATTAAAACTTAAATTTAACAATACGTTTATTTTTTAGTTTTAATTAAAAAAATGTCATCTATAGATGTTATTTTATTTGCAGTTTCATTTATCACATAATTTTTTATTATTTTTTTTTTTAATTCATTAAATATATATATATATATATTGTAGATATTTAATTATCATTTAACTTCCTGTTGCTTCAATACGGGTAATGTTTTTTCTATATTCTCAATATATATTTTACTTTCTCACTCTCTTCTATATATATAATTTTATATATATATATATATATATATATATAGAAAATTAATAATGTAGACATTTTATATAATTTTTTGACTGTAATAATTATTATTTATGCTAAACTTTAAATAAATTTGTTTTTCATTAGTTTCTTTAAAAGATAATTCAATTATTTGGGTTAAGTATTTTTTAGAATTATTTGGAATTGAATAATTGTTCATTAATCAAGATTTATATGAAATGAATTTGAAAAAATGAGCTGTGGTCAGGCACTGAATGACCAACGATTAGAATTAAATTAATTTCCAAACAACATTATATATATAAAGTATCAAAAAAAAAAATATTTTTAAAACTTGAATTAAAATAACTAAATAATATTATCTTAGTTTTTATTTTTAGTTTAATTACTTAATTATTAATTACTACTATATTTTATGTGAATAATTTCCGACAATGAATATAAAATTAATACTTTGTAAACTACCACTTCCGGTTTCCGGATATACACCAAAAGTTGATGAATTCATGCTACTGATGCATTAAGTAAAAAAAATATCGAATTTTATCAAAATCCGTTGAGCCGTTCAAGCTGTACACGTGTATACGGAGACACAACGAACAGATTGACAGACTTCATGCTAAAAATAATTTTTTCTGTGCAAAATGCATAATTCGTGGAGATATGTAAAATTCTCCTCATGTGAAATTTGATGTGAAGTTTACCTTCCCTTCCTATCGTAGCTCGGTAAAAAGTATTATAAGCTAAAATAATTAATTTTAAAAAAAGTAATTTACGATTAAATTAATTGAAGAAAAATCAAACAAAATTGATTTAAAACAAAATATATTTCTAAATAAATATCTTCATTCGTGTAAACTGATAATTTTATAAATTTAATATATAATTAGTATTGGTTAATAGAAGAGTAGATAACAATAAGGTTATCGTAATGAATTTATCAATGGGTATATAAGTTTCCTTAATGAATTAATTTTTTTTCACTGTATTTAGTTAAGAGATTTTATAAATAAATAATAGAAGTATAATTTATAGATATATTAACAACAATATTTTCGATATGTATGTGGTAAATACTATACGAGGGTGCGGTGAAATCTCTTTCCTGCGTGACCAAAAAAAAACGATATTTTTAAATTTTTTTTTTTTGCTTTACTATCCAACATTCAAGATAGGTGAGACCTGTACGATGTCAGCTGAACGTGTGCGAAATATTTTGCACAACCATTTGAATATGGAAAGCTGTCTGCAACGTGGGTGCCGCGTTTGCTAACGTTAGACCAAAAACTGCTTCGAAAAACCATTTCTACCGACAATTTCGCGCTGTAGGTGTAATCCAAAAGAATTTTTGCCTCGATTCATAACTGTTGATGAGACTTAAATTAAATTAAATTTAATTAAAGTAATATTCATTTAGGACCATTCAAGTTCGATTGTCTGTCATTTTTTTATAATCAGAAACGTGGAGTATAAATATTATTCAAGGTTTATTAGAATGGTTAGGTATAGGGTGAAGGGGATCGTTAAGTGGAATATATATTAGAGGTACTTAGAGTCTCTTTTGGATTGATGGCGGTTAAATAATCCGTTATTGTCTTCTGCTTTAAACGAAGTATTGACAAATTCAAGATCAAGATTACCCAATTATATAGAAACCTTCAACGGATAAAAGCTATGATGGGATAAGTAAAACTAACAACTGATGAAAGATACTTTACCTGATCCATAATGAACCAAACCACAAATAATAATAATAATAATAATAATAATCATTCTTTATTGGGACAGACCGGTACTGACGGATAAAACTGTCGACTTTAACAGGCCAGATATAATACTAATAAATAAAAAAATAAAAATCGGAATAATAATTGATATCGCGGTTCCTCTAACACCCAACTTAAAAAAAACTGAGTTTGAAAAACGAAATAAATACGAGGAACTCGCGTATCAATTAAAAAATATCTGGAAGTTAGAAAGGGTTACCATCCATCCTCTAGTAATATCGGTAGAAGGGATTGTCACAAACAACATCAAAAAAACTATCAAGGAACTTGACATGCCAACCAACATAATCAAGGTAGGGCAAAAGGCCATAATTTTGCAAACCTGCCACATCGTCCGCAAGTTCCTCGGGTAATTATTATTCTTACGCGACCTGTGAGCCAGGGTGAATTCCCTCTTCACATCGTCCGAGCCTAATCCCCAATAAAAAGACCAAAAGGGGATAGGTGAAAATTTACCAGCATTACATGCTGAGTAAGTGCAAAAAATCGAATAATAATAATAATAATATATTAAAGATAATATGTGTGTGATCAAATTGAAAGAACGTCTCTCGAGGTGAAAAGTAATATATAATATATTTAGTAGCATAGAGGAATAGTATTAACACACAAAGTCTTAACATAGAATTAACGTAGAATTTGAAAATGTAAAAAAATTTAAATACTTAGATTCTGTAAGTACGAAGGATAATACTAATCGAAAAGAATTTAAATCGAGGTTACAATCGGGTAACGCCTGTTATTATTATTTGGGTGTGAGGCATGCATAGGCCATGACCCTGGGAGACGATAGTAGATTTAGAAAATTTGAAAATAGGAATCTTTTCAGCAATTATAAGCCAATGAAAGATAAGATGTCAATGGCGGAGTATGCATAACGAAGAATTGCTTCTAGTGAGTATCAGTGATTTTTTTCTGTTATCGTTAATAATTTTTATTTTTAACTTAACTTAAATGGTTTCAGTTACTTTAAGTGGATTTCCAATTATCAGAAAGTCTTGAAGGATATAAGCATTCCCAAGAAGTTCAATAAGAACTAATCCAGATCACACAGCATAAAAATCTTGGGTATATTTCCATTTTTTTAAATTGTTTAAAACTAATTATTTGCTTATATTAAGCGGCTCTTTCAGTTTAACTGTGTAGTTTGTACTTTATAAAAAAGTGTACAATAAACTGTATGTGAGTTCGTCTAGTTTGTTTTACATTTTTTTTTCACAGACTTGTTAGTTTTGTTAATTTAAGTGGCTGTAGCGTTAATTTAATATTTGTCTCAATATAATGATCCTTAAAAGATAATCTGCTGTTAGTATTACAATACTAATTGCCAGTTCAATTTTACTTGATGAAGAAACTGAAAAATGAAAAAGGAAAAACAGTGAAAACGTTGGTGTCTCGGGTAAATAAATTGGTATTGTAACGGACAAAGTATTTATATTCTTAGTTATTTTTTTTTATTATACATTTTATTTTGTTTATCTATTTTTTAGTTTATTTTGTTTTCTATTCTCTTTTATTAACAAAGTTATTTGGTCGCATTATTCTTAAAATGTAATATATATATAGATATTATATTTCACATAAGGGGAGGAATCATCCCTCCAAGTTTTAATATTTTTAGGCAGTTGAGAATGGACAGTGGAACTAGTGATATCATCCCGATATGACCTGGTATTTATCACGTCCCGTGATATAATTATTTTGTATATAATCATTTTTATCACACCCTGTGATACAGTCGAACAAGTGATATCATCCTGATATAACCTATACTTATCACGTCCCGTGATATAATTATTTGTGTATAATCCTTATCATCACCCCCTGTGATAATTATTTCTGCTAATTCCAGTGATAATAGTGAATTACATTTTCTTATTTTTCTATTTAAAATTTGTATATTTAATTTGTTAATTTTTTTATCTATTTAATTAAAGTAAATTAATGTGAACATTATTATTGTGTTTTCCCTTTTCCCTTAATTTTTCAACACTATTTTATACTTTGGGATATCCAAAGTTGGCGCCCATCATTAACTTAACATAATTAACAATTCACGGTCATCGTGGGTCATTACAAGTGCCTCATACTTAGATCCCCTTATAAATTGGCACCCAACGTAAGAGGATCGTCTA
The DNA here is from genome assembly GCA_963082975.1 of Labia minor. Taxonomy (NCBI): domain Eukaryota; kingdom Metazoa; phylum Arthropoda; class Insecta; order Dermaptera; family Spongiphoridae; genus Labia; species Labia minor. The sequence goes on along the minus strand of OY720347.1, from coordinate 10,981,626 downwards.
CAAAGTGACCCCAACTTGAAACGGTCCTCCTTACAAAGTGGCAGCCCAACGTTTGGCTCGATTAGTCATCCTTACAAAGTGGCAGCCCAACGTGAAGCCCGATTAGTACACCACGGCCCAACCTGAGGCTCGATTAGTACACCACGGCTCCTGAGAAAAGTACATTATTCATCTTTGGTGAGCAGTATCATCACTTTTTCATCTCAACGGACTTATAGTACAATTTAATATTTAATTAATAAAATAAAAATTTAAAACTTTTACTTTTATACTTTAAATTTAAATAAATCATATCTCCTTGTCTATTATAATAATATATTTAACACTTGTTAATTATTTTTTTTATTTTTAATTTTCACATTTATCTAACAAATAGAATATTTATCTATTTAATTATAATTCAATAAAAATAGTTTGAATATATTAATATTATTATTAGTTATAATTAATTAATTTATATGTTTAATTTGTAAATTTTTTTTTGATTTTAAATTTTATTCTACTACATTATATTTAAATTAATGAATTAATAAAATTGATAAAATATCACTATATTTTCAAATATTTAAATACTTTTTACATATTTTAAATTATATTACAATTATCTTATTTTATAATTAAACATTGTATAATTCAATTGTACGCGACTAAATAACTTTTAATTTTGATTAATTAATTAATTTTTTTTTTCTCTTTGGTTAACATTAAATTTAATTATCCTATTAAAAATGTCATTTTTCGGCAAAGGGAAAAAGGAGGATCTTATCCTTTTAGCACAGGAATTAGGAATAGTTATGAATTTAGATTCTCGTAGGATCGATATAAAAAATGACATCACGTCATTGCCTGATTATGATGAAGACCTTACACGGGAATTACTTATGACCATCATAGAGGATAGGAAGGAAAAAGAAGAAAGAGAAAGGGTGAAAGATGAAAGAGAAGAAAAGGAGAAGGAAAGACAATTTGAACTAGAGAAACTCCGAATTCAAACCGTAGTGAACCAGGTAGAATCACCAACCCCACTTCAACCGAAAGTAGATATATTGAAATTCTTACCTCTATTTAAAATTAACGATGACGATATTAATACGTATCTGCGTCTTTTCGAAAGACAAATGAATTTTCTTGGCATATCTGAGGATGCATGGGTCACTTATCTTATTTCGGTCTTACCCACAGATATTACCACTCTAATAATTAGAGAACCAAATGAAGTCGCCCAAGACTATCAACATATTAAGAAGCTCCTACTTCACCGATTTAAATTAACTACGGATAAAATAAGAAAACTTTTCTCCACCTCCAAGAAGACATCGGAAAACACTTGGAAAGATTTTTACTTCAATCTACGCGGTTATCTAGAAGCCTGGCTATCCGATCTAAAAATTGAAAATTTTGATCAACTTAAAAATTTGATCCTAGCTGATCAAATGAAGAGAAAGTGTTCATCCGAATGCAAAGATCACTTCCTCGACTCTTGGGAAACACTGGTAGATCCCCTCGATCTCGCCGAAAAATTCGACTCCTATGATAACTTAAGGGCCCCATTTTCAAAAACAATCCCTTCAAATAAATCTATCGAACCCCCTAAATCAAAATATTATGATCGGAAACCCCTTAGAAACTCACAACCTCGTGAAAAACAAAAAGAAGAGACTGACTCTTCAATAATTCGTTGCTACGGCTGCGGAACTCCAGGAGTCACCAAACCAAGGTGTCCAACTTGCAATCCGAAGCAAGGAAATACCAATGCACACGCCTTGCAGTGTGACGTCACTACAAATGGAGATACTAAACTCGCTCTAATAGAAGCCTCCATCTATGAAGCTTCTGGTTCTATTTGCGTTGACAGCGGGGCCACTCGCTCAATTGGCGGTCAGCGTCTTCTCAGCTATTTAAGACAACGAGGAGAACATTTTAAAGTAGAAAAACTTTCCTTAACTCTAGCTGACGGAAAAAAGCGTATACATTCCGTGTTATTAGCTACAGTTCCTGTAAAAATCAAAAATAAAATAATACATATAGAAATGATATTCCTACCCAATGTTAGTGGAAATAGATCACTATTAGGTCTTGACTTCCTCAGAAAAGCAGGTTTAGTATTAGATATGCGAAACAATCGCTGGTATTTTCATAATTATCCTAAGAGAAAATACAAATTTATTCGAGAAAATCTCTGCACCACTGAAGAAAATAATACTGTTGTTGAAAACACTATTCACCTAACTGAGGAACAGAACATAAAACTTGCCCATTTATTAAAAGAACATGAAACTGTCTTTCAACCAGGGGGAGAGCCAACTCCTTACGCTGGACATGATATAAACACAGGCGGTTGTTTGAATGCGCTGCAAAGGGCTGTCGAAACCATGGACGGTACCAAAGTCAGCAAAGAAGATCCTGCTGTCCGATATAGACAGCTGGTGGGGTCTCCGAGAGCCCATCGGGGCCCACCAGGAGTTATGGGGCCACCACAAACTCAAAAACAATTATTTACTCAAGGACTTGTTCCCCCTCATACATCAGCATTGCGTCTAAGCCACGACACGCGTTCTACTCCAGTAGTTCCTCTACGTAAGCGAGGAAGGCCAAAAATTGTCCGTTCCTAGGGCTGATCCCTCAATCAAAAGACCTCGGAATCAGAGGGGGAGGATGTAACGGACAAAGTATTTATATTCTTAGTTATTTTTTTTTATTATACATTTTATTTTGTTTATCTATTTTTTAGTTTATTTTGTTTTCTATTCTCTTTTATTAACAAAGTTATTTGGTCGCATTATTCTTAAAATGTAATATATATATAGATATTATATTTCACATAAGGGGAGGAATCATCCCTCCAATTTTAATATTTTTAGGCAGTTGAGAATGGACAGTGGAACTAGTGATATCATCCCGATATGACCTGGTATTTATCACGTCCCGTGATATAATTATTTTGTATATAATCATTTTTATCACACCCTGTGATACAGTCGAACAAGTGATATCATCCTGATATAACCTATACTTATCACGTCCCGTGATATAATTATTTGTGTATAATCCTTATCATCACCCCTGTGATAATTATTTCTGCTAATTCCAGTGATAATAGTGAATTACATTTTCTTATTTTTCTATTTAAAATTTGTATATTTAATTTGTTAATTTTTTTATCTATTTAATTAAAGTAAATTAATGTGAACATTATTATTGTGTTTTCCCTTTTCCCTTAATTTTTCAACACTATTTTATACTTTGGGATATCCAAAGTTGGCGCCCATCATTAACTTAACATAATTAACAATTCACGGTCATCGTGGGTCATTACAAGTGCCTCATACTTAGATCCCCTTATAAATTGGCACCCAACGTAAGAGGATCGTCTACAAAGTGACCCCAACTTGAAACGGTCCTCCTTACAGTATTAATTTTTCTATTAATTTATCATACGTAACTGCCTTTTTGACTCTATTCAAATATCCTGAACATTGTGTATGGCAAAGCTCAGGAAATCAAGGAGTAAAGAGCGATCTCTTTCCAGTTTAGTAGAGCAAAAGTGATCCACAAGCTCTGGCCTTAGAAATGAATTATATAAGCACAAAACTGCACATTTAAACTGGAAGTTAAACATCCATCTCCTTTAAAAGATTATTAGAGAATGATAAAAAAATTAAATATTAAATTTAATTGAATATATATTTAAAATTTTCCATATTTATTATAATTACTTTTTTAGTTCACACTATACCTCTCTGTATATTTCTAATTCGTATATTTATTATAATTTCTTATTAATAATTGATTGATTTACAAGTAAGACTAAGCTTGTAGACCTAATTCATCCCTTTTTACTATCTCTGGCGAGATAGTATTGCGATCACGAAAATTTTCGATGTCGAGATTTTGATGTTTTTATACGTTTTGAAGGTTCCTGAATCATTTTTACTAAGGTTGAGAAAAATGTCTCTCTCTGTGTGTGTGTGTGTTTATGTGTGTATTTATGTAGACAAGATTACGCAAAAACGGTTTCACTTTTTGAGCTATATAGGATAAATATCTTATCTATTATTTATAATTAAATAATCTTGAATCAAATGAATTTATTTTAGAATTAATTAAATTATAAACTAATACATCTGATATATCATTTAATATTTGAGATTTAAAATAAAATTTTTATATCTGTTATGTATGATTAAAAATTTAAAACAGTATATCCCTTGTTTTTTTATTTTTAAAAATTCCATGGGAGTATCTTTGAATTAAGAGGCAGGTGCAACTTTTAAAAGAATTTTTCGTCTTTCAATGTTTTTTTTTCAAAGTTATTTTTTCTTTATTTCACATCAGTCACCATTTGTCTAATAAGTTAAACCTAAAAATACTTTGTATTCAAAAAATGTACACCAATTTGCGTCTTTTCGTTTTGCGTTTTTTCAAAGTTGCGTCTTTGCTAAATTAGCACTAATTTTCACTGTGTGTCGTTAGATTTTCGAGCTTTTGGGTTCGAGTCTTTAGTTTTTTTTTTTTTTTGAAATTTCATTTTTTTTCTTGATGGCTATCCCAGAATGCAATTTGTAATTTTAATTTATTTATTTATTATTAAATAGATATTAATTATATATTGAATTACTCGTTATATCTAGATGTGTAAATTCAATAATTGCAATTTAAAAATTGTCGAATTTTCACATAAGTGACAAATTAAATGACAAGTGACAAAACGGATACTCTGTGGACAAAACTATATTTAAAAAATGTATGTTTACTAGTGAGATCATCATAAATTTTGTAAATAGCATTTTGGAATTTTAATTAATTTTCAAATAAATATTGTATATTACAAAGAACATATTCGTTTCTTTTAGATATATAAATTACATAAAAGATTGTGGAATTTTCAGTTAAGTGAAAAATTATTTATTTGTATATAAACCAACATTTCTGAAAAAAGCATAATTGATTGCTGAAATGTTAGTTTTATCCCAAAATAAATAATTTTTCTCTTAACTGAAAATTACACAATTTTTTAATTCCCAATATTCTTTCTTTTTTGTGAAAGAAAGACGACAACAGCCACTATGGACTCATCAGACAGTGATTGATTTTAATTTAGTTTATTTTGTTTTAATTGAATACTTTTTTTTTGTTTTTTGTATGAATGTAATCAGATTTTATATTATTTTTGTTTTTTAAATGTTTACTTTATTCAATTTTCTTTACTATAGAAAATCTTAATTCACTTTGCGTCGTGTTTTTTTGGAACCCCGTCGCAAGGAGAGGTCATGTAGGATGACCATATTTCGAACCTTTTTTTTTTTTAAGAAACAATTTGAAAAAATTTTGAAAAAAAAGTACGAAATATCCTAAATATTTCAAAAACGGGACAATAGGCTGTCCCGAAGACTTTTTTCGGGACGCCGGGACAGAGCATCTAAAAACGGGACGTTTGGTCACCCTAGGTATTGGTGTATTCAAAATCAGTAAAATATATTTTTAGACTTTTTTTTTCATACAAAACTATATTTGGTCTTCATAATTTAATAATTTTCAAATTTTTTAAAGAATTTTAAAAGAAAATCTAATCTTAAATTTTTAGGGAAATGTGTTATATTACCTACACCTACAATATATTAGATTGAATTCTATTTATTTATTTTTTTGTTTTTTGTTTTTTATTTACATCCAAATAATTTTTATTTATTTTTTATTGTCAATCGAATGATTTACATTTGCCTTTTCAATGATTGATCAACTATGATATATTCTCGACATTTGATGTGTGTTATTCTTTTTATTCATTCATATCTAAACTTCTTCAAGGTTTATTTGAAATAGAAATATAATTTTTTTTTTTCAATAGAGTAGAATAGAATATTATAATATAGTTAAATCGATTAATGGATTATTCGGAATATTTTTTTGAAAAGGATTATTCCTTATAAATATTAATTACTTTATCTGTACAATATATTTTAAGGTCCTTTTCTGATATTTAATCAATTCGGTTGTTAGTGTATCCATTAAAGAAATTGAAGTAATTCTCTTTTTGAGAAATATAATGTAAAATAAGCTGGAGTGTCTTCACTCGACTATCTCGCAATTTGAATTGGATTAAATAACATAATTTATTATATTTAAATTAAATTTAATTAATTATAAATTATAAATAATAAATATTAAACCAGCGCATGTTTGGCTTTTTATTGATGGCACCATGGCACGTGTTGGCGCGTGAGATTTGCAGTGATAAAAAATTAATTCTGGTACTTTCAGCGATTCAATCAAGCTGAAATTCTATATATAGCAGTTTTATACAATTATTAATCATGTGAAAAATTATCAAACATATATTTTTATTTTTACGGTCACTTTAGAGGAAAAAAAATCAAAACGTTGTAGGTAATGACCCTCTTCCAGTTGAGCTACATTTCTCAAAAGTTGATAGAAAACTATGAATTTTGAATAATGTCCATGTACCAAATTTCATCATTCTAGCTCAAACCGTTTTTGCGCAATCTTGTCTACACACACACACACACATTTTTCTCAACCTTAGTGAAAATGATTCAGGAACCGTATAAAAACATCAAAATCTCAACATCGAAAATTTTCGTGATCGCAATACTATCTCTGGCGAGATAGTAAAAATATTTATTATGTTAAATTTAAAAATGTTTATTATTTTTGTTTTTTAGATTTTAAAATTTTATATTTACTTATTTGTTTTTTACAACGTATTTATAAAATTGTTGTTTGGTTGGAGCCGGAACTGAAAAATTTTGATATGTGACTCCGTGAACCACAGAAAAACCGTGATTTGACTCTACATAACACATTTAGGAGAAAAATATGTATTTGATGAGATTGACAAATAATTTTTTATACATTGTACTAATATATTAATTTCTCTATCTAAACAAAGATTAAAAGTATCAGTTCTGTTCTTGATTTATTTCACCATCTTATCTAATAATAAAATAATAATAATCTTTTATAAACAAAAATAAACAAACGGTCTTGATATTCGATTTAGTGGTTCCTTTTTCTCTTAATGTAGTGAAAACAGCAAATGAAAAAAATTGTAGAAAAGAAGTACTTGCTATAGAAATTAAAAAGATTTTGAAACTGGAATTAGTGAAAATATTTCCGATTAAAATGTCACCTGAAGTATAAAAAAAACTTATTAAGATAATTGAGGAGACTTTTTTCAAAATTTTTAAAATTTGCTTCTAAAAAATAAGGTAAAATGTTTTCTGGACTAAGCTCTTAAACCTTAAACATTTCCGAATTTTTTTCAAAATTTTTTTAAATTCGGTTCTAAAAAAATGTCCCTGTTTGGTGTTTTCAAAATATGGTCACCCTATCGATTGAGACTGGAAGGAACTTCTTAATACGAAAATCACGCATACCTAACTGAGTATATAAAATTTTAAATTTTTTTATAATTGAGTTAATATCATTTTCTTTATAGAAAATAAAATAATAAACATATATGTAAATATATTTTTATTCGGGTGAAAAGAAGTAATTTAAAAGGTTTTAACTATTGTTTCTGATTTATTAAATATTAAGGCTAATAGATAACGTCCCGTTTATAGGTGCTCTGTCCCGGCGTCCCCAAAAATGTCTTTGGGTATTATCTCATTTTTTAAATATTTAGGACATTTCGAACTTTTTTTTCAAAATTTTTTCAAATTTGTTACCGACCGACGATAGTAAGGGAGATATTGTTTTCACACCAAATTTCACATGTTGATATTTTTACATATCTCCACGAATCATGCATTTTCTTAACAGAAAAAAGTATTTTTAGCATGATGTCTGTCCGTCCGTCCGTCCGTATAGATGTGTACAGCCTGAACGGCTGAACGGATTTTGATGAAATTTGGTATATTTACTTAATGCATCAATGGGATGAATTGATCAACTTTTGGTGCAAATCCGGAAACCGGAAGTGGTAGTATTAGCGATCGACGATAGGAAGGGAAGGGTTATTTTCATACCAAATTTCACATGAGGAGATTTTTTACATATCATCACGAATCATTCACTTTGCATTGGTTTTATACTCGAGAAAAATCATCTTTATTAGTTTTTTGTCAATTTAAAATTATATGACGTCATCCAGCCATTCATGACGTCACAGCCTGGTCTTACATTTATTATAAATAAAATAAAATTAAAAATATTTATGTTATAGCCATATCTGTTTTTTATTACATTAATAGATTTATTAAAATTAATTGATATTGTTTCTGTAGCTAGAAATTAATTTATTTCAAACCGTTGGTCGGTTCGGACATGGCCACAGGTCAACTTTTTTTTTTTTAAAAAAAAAAAGGTAAAACGTTTTCTGGACTAAGCTCTTAAACATTTAGTACTTTTTTTATCTAAATGTTTTCAATTTGGTTCTAAAATAAATAAAACAATATCTCCCTTACTATCGTCGGTCGGTAAAAAAGGCAAATCGATTGTCCTGGTTTGGTGTTTTCGGTCACCCTACTAATAGATAGTTTTATTTTAATTACCTGAAAATTACCTCTATGGGGGTCGATGGAGATTTCGAAAAATTATTTAGGGGTCGATGATTAAAAAAGTTTGGCGACCACCAAAACAAGACCATCAGAGCAAGTAAAATTTAAAGCGATTAAGTGCTACAACTTGGATAATGATAATAATAAAACAAAATAATAAGTAAATAGAGATGTATTCTTTTTGAGTGTTTTTGTGTATTTGTAAGAGTTTTGTTTGCCAGTTTTTTTTAAATTCCAAATAATAACCGAACCAGGTGTTACTTATATATAAAAAAAAATGTTTTTATTTTTAAAGTTAAATGAATATTTTTAAGGTTCTCAAAGAGAATGTAAGATCCCAAAAACCCTCAGGGGATGGTGATGAAAAAAGAAATAACTCTTAGGATAGGCCAGCTGGACAGCTGGCCAGCTCATTTGTTCTTGCCTATAAGTATCATGCTCTGCTTACTATTCAAGAATTTGTAGGAAAAGTTTTCATAAAAGCAATTTTCTTTTATTTTCTCTTTATTGTAATATATTTTGTAATGATTTTGATTTATATAATGTATTTATCAACATTTATTTCAAATTTTAGTAAATGAATTTGAGAAAAATTGTTAATTAACATAGTTTATTTTTATTTAAATATGTACCCTGTAAAATTACCTATTTACCTGAATGTGTGTGACGTTTTTTTTAACATACTTTTGATTGTATGATTTTTTTAAATATTAACCCTAGATCAGTGATAGCGAACCTTTTTGAGAAGTGGGTCAAATTTTGATCATTATTTTTTTAGTACTAGCTCGTAAGTCACTAACATTAAAAATTTTGAAATTACCTTTTTACCTTTTTTTTAAAGCCATATTGAATAAATTTAAAAAAAGTCGAAAATATTTGAAAGTCTGATCGCAAAAATCATCTGAACTTTTTTTTTTAGAACCATATTGAAAGAAATTTAATAGAAAAATCGAAAATGTTCAAAAGTTTGGCCACAAAATCAACTTACCCTTTTTTTAGAACGACATTTCAGCAATTTTCTGAATTCGTAATTTGAACCCGCCACGGCTGTGCAACGGTACGCGATTAGTCATTAAAAAATTTATGAAAAACTTTATCGAAGCAACCTTTTTAAATGGCAAGTTTCGATGTGAAAAGATATTAATACCACGAATGACTATTATACCCACTAGAAATTTCCTAGAAATTATTTACATGGCAAAACAACGTTTGCCGGGTCAGCTATAATAATATATAATTAATTTACAGATTAAATATATTTTACTAGAAAACAAATAAATGTCTTATCTACTTATACTGATTGATACAACATGGATGAAAACCTATTACATACACACTTTCAAACAAAAACTATGTATCACTCGGGGGTACAGGGGGCGGAGCCTCTGTCTAGGTGTGGAGAGCTCCGCCCCCTGTACCCCCCCCGAGTGTCCCTATTCTGAGCTATAACCATCTAACTCCTACCCTGTCCCATCTCTCTCACGTTCCTTCCTACATTGTCCACCCTGTTCCCAATTGGTCTTCCAAACGGACGTTTTCCAATCGAACTCCCCACCAATATATTTTTCCTCTCCCATTCTAGCCATGTGCCCTGCCGATCCCAGCCTTCCCTATTTTATGACCTATATCTAGAGATGCATAGAGGTCATGCAATTCCTTGTTATGCAGTCTCCGCCATACCCCGGTGTCCTCATCTTTCTTTGGCCCATAAATGCTGGGAAGAATCCTATTCTCAAATACTCTGAATCTACTCTCATCTCCCGGGGTTATAGACCATCCCTCGCACCCATATAATACAATTAATAATTTAATAATTTTGATCCCCTTTGATAATAATTTCCAGATTGCAACCTCGATTTAAATTCTTTGCAAATATTATTCTATCTGATACTAATTATTTTGTCTTATCAAATTAATTAATTTCAGATCCCAGTCTCAGCTATCTTGAAGGTTGAAAAATAAAGCAAAGAAAAAAAAATTTAAAAACATCGCGTTTTTCTTGGTCATATATATATATATATATATAGATAGATAGATAGATAGATATATTTTTTATTTATTGTCTTTAAGGATCTTCATCTTCCCGTTATAATTTTATATTTTTTCTTAAATAATTTTGAAATCCCCCCCACACAAATTTAAATTAGCTAGTTAATTTCATATTAAATTAAATTAATTATTTTGAAAAAAATATTTTTAAATAAATTTAATATATTTTTATAATAATATTTAATTTAACTAATTTCTAAATATTCTAGTATATTAGAATATATTTAAATTTTTATTAACTCTAGAAAAAAAAATGTTTTATATTTTAAGGGTAGAATAAAAAATAAACGGAAGAATAATTATGTTGAATAAAAAAGAGACAGATCCATCAAAAGACCAAGAGTAGGTAGTTTTGGATAAACCTAACGCGGGTTTTCTCAAGGCCTGAATGGAAGAGAGACGAGTTCGTTCACCTGGAGTTGCTACAAAACAATAGCCTACAAACGGCGGACAACCTGCAATTGACGACCCTTTCAAGACCGACCAACCAACCAACCACTCACTCCCTTTTCTAAACCAAACGAACAACTCATTCAATCACTTGAAATACGACCATCAACCAAAATCACCCAGAGTCAGACAAAAAAATTCGAGATGTTAGTTTTATTTAAGAGAAAATAAAAATAAAATAAAGTAAATCAAATTTATATTTTACACACACACACATACACACATATATATATAGACATTTTTCTCAACCTTAGTGAAAGTGATTCAGGAACCTTCAAAACGTATACAAACATCAAAATCTCGACATCGAAAATTTTCGTGATCGCAATTCTATCTCTGGCAAGATGGTAAAAAGGGGAAAAATTCAATTTCAAATTAGTTTGGTAAAATGTTTGACTATTTCTTATAGTCCTCGACTATGAGGCCGACGGAACCAATTAAAGTAAAGTTCATTAATTGAATATAATAAAATTAACAATCTAAAATGGGTTTGATTAATTGATTTTATTAATTCTTCCATCATTATATATAGAAGACTTTAATGTTAGTATATTTTCAAATCCTTTTCTTGTGAATATTAAAAAAATAATAATTGTTTCAATACATTTTATTTATTCGATTGTGACTTTAATACTTCTCCTAATGAAAGGGAAGTCTAGAAGTTCATCGTCTTGTATTATAAATGGGATATATATATATATATATACAGTGGCGCAACCAGGATTTGATCCTGAGGGGGTTTGACTAGCCGCTCCACCTTCCTATGCCCCCCCTCGGGCTCTCCCAAAGACAAATTTTCATTAAGATTTTTTTTGTTAATTAAATATTTAAAAAAGTTTTGTAAATGAAACACTGATTTTACAAAATCTGCCAAAACAATTTAATTTTGTATTTTATTTACTCGTATTCACAGTTTTAGGAAGAAAATATTTTTTCAGCTATAAGTAAATCATTTTAGCTTTCCTCATGGAATGAGGATAGCTTATATGATGGTCGGAAAATTTTGAAAAATTTTTGCTCCAAGATTTTTTGAGATCTCCACTTTTCAAACGTTTCTGAATCCAAAACTGCAAAATAAAAAATTTTGAACCGGCCGGCCGGCCGTTCGTTACTGAGATTACGTCTAAACAAAAGAGATATTGTCTTGAAATTTGATATTTAGATGTTTTTTTTTTTGGGAATGATGGGCGGGGATTGGATTGTTTTTGGACAAGATCGGACCATAAGTAAGGGTAGTTTAAAGAGGTGTCAAAGCACATTTTATTGAATTTCTCAATAAATACCGATTTTTATGAGAATTATCCTACTATCGGATTAAATTTATAGGGAATCGAATTTACTAAAAGTTTCATTATATTCATTTTTACCTCAACTTAATAATAAAGGAGTTATTTATAAAAAAAACTACTTTAAGATTTCAAAAGCTTTTCGTCCGCTCGTAGAAGCAGGATATTTTGAAAAAATTAGTCTTCGCTTGATCATTTTTACGAAATTAGCAATTAATGTATTAATAAAAAAATATTTGAGTAATATTTTTATTTATTTATTATTTAAATAATATTCAAATTGGAAAATTTCATAATCACTTAGTAATCTTATATTAAATCTTTTGTTTTTTATCATTTAGGAGAAATAATAAAATAATTTTTTATTTCTTATATTAAATTCTGTACGAAAAAATAAGCAATTTTTATTTTTGTTAAAATTTTTTTAAAATAAAATAAACTTACCTTTTACACACTACGTTATACTTTAAAATTTTTTTTTTTTCAAATCAAAAGGATTATATTTTTTCTTTTCTATTTGTAATATAGTACATAATATATAGCAATCTGAATGTTTTTCTCTTCTGGGGGGGGGGGGGGTTAAAACCATAAAAAAAACCTGGTTGCGCCACTGTATATATTCCTGGGACACTGAGCTCTCGCTCGACCCTTTAAAAAATATTGATATACAATTCTTTAAATATTTATAACAATTATTAAATATTACATCATTGCATCAATCTGATTAAAATGAGTGGAATTTGGGGTCCTCAATAATAATACCTGGTTCACCGAGTCACCACTCGGTAAATAAAAAAGATGATTTTTTTATTACCTGGTTTGGCTGGTAATATTAATACCTGATTCACCTAGTCTCTCTCTCACCGTTCCAATAATTTAAAAGAACTAATAAAACATATACTCCTTAAACGTATGTATTAATGCACTGAAAGACAGAAAAGTAGACCTGTTGATATAAAATATATATATTTTCGTAAATTTGATTTATTTATATGTATATATAGATGAAAAGGTTTTTCTCTGCACATTGCTGTGAATTTAAAATTTTTGCATATCTTTGTGTTTCATGACCTCTAGAAACCAAGAGTGACTTTAGAATTTTTCATGACTGTCTCTCTGGAAAGTTTGACGTTATAGAGTCAAAATTGGCTGAACCAATTTCGCTGAAATTACATACCTCTATTTATTCGATATATATTCAAAACCACAGAAATTAAGTCTTTCTGTCGGGAAATTTTGACGATAGACTCAAAATTGTACAGATTACTTTCGGAGGCGCTGAATGACGAAAATGAATCTTCTAAACGTTGTGAAACAATTTCAAATAATTTAAATGTATATTAATGCAATAAAACACAAATATGGATATAATATAAATATTTTTAATTTTATTTTAAGAATATATATAACTTACAGGCGCTGGCTGTGACGTCATTTGTGATGTCATATCTATTTAAATTAAAAAAAACTAATGAAGATGATTTTTCCCAGAGATGTGATCAATAAAACTCGATTTTTCTCTATAAATTCTATTTATGGTGTGAATTACAAAAAAATCGGTCGAGCGGTTTCTGAGAACCCATTTACATATATATATATACAATTTTAGCTAGCATAATAAGATTAGATAGATATATTTGTGAAACCAAATAAAAACAAATTTAGTTAAGATTTAAATTTGTTTTTAACATAAAAAATCTTTTGAAAAAAATACAGATTTTTCGGAATAATTAAATATTTATAAATAAAATTATTTTTCAAATAAAGTCAATAATTTAAATTTAATAGGTTATTGCTGCGGCCAAGAATTTTCGAGTTCCTTAAAGCCAAAAAGATAAACGGATAGGTTATTGTATTAATAATTACTAATTGTATTACTAATTGTCTCAACAACACCCCCACAATTATCATACAAATTTATTCGCGATTTAAACTAATTTTTAAATTTTACTAACATTGAAGAAGTAATTGAAACCCAAAAAATTTTATACATAGATTTATTAATCTTTTATAAAGACAATTTTTTTTTTTAAATTATATATTTCGAAAGTTTTTGATATTCATTAAAAAAACAAAATATTTACTTAATATATAGTATATTTTATTTAAAAAAAAACAAACACAATTTTTAAACTATCAAAGTTTGTCTGTCTTTAAAAAACAAAACATATTTAATTTTTCTTTTTAAATTTTTAAATATTCAATTGATATTTAAATTTGATTCATGAACATTTTTTGAGATTCAATAAAGAATTTTTTTGTTGTGTCCAATTGTTAATAATCTCTAACAATTGACATCAGATGGCACCACGTGCTGGATATTTATTGCTGCAATAGAGTATGCGCCTAGAAGTGGCTTTTCACTTCAGTTTAGATTCTTGGCATTCTCAATCACTTTGAACTTCATTCCAGATTTTTCTTTTGTTAACAATATCTTATCTTCAATACACTATCTTCATCTATACATTTGTAAAGTAGAAAGTTTATATTTTCATCAAGAATAAATAAGTTATTTCGTAAACAACTATGTGGCAATATTTTCTCATTTGAAAATTCCTTTCGTCGACCTCTGTTTGGGTAGGATCATCCATTTTTTGATCGACCTGCTAGAGTACTTCCGCAAACTAACAATTTTTCTCAAATATTCATCACTTGATTACAATTATAAAATTCATTTCTTTAAAAACTTTAACATTTTTTCTTTTAGATAAAATATTTTTGATAGTATGTTATTATTATATTTATTTAATTTCTATTCTAATAAAATTGCTTCTTTGCAATCTAGTTCAAGTCATTCTTACACACAATTTTCAAATCAATCACATTTAATTAATTCAATTCAATTATTTCAATCCTATTTGCACATTTTCAGGGCCAGACGTATTTTTAAAATAATAATTCAAAATGGTTTTAACACGTCAATCGAGTAATAATAATAATAATAATGGAGAGGGCCACACTGAATCTGTTTCGAGATCTTCAAGAAGTTTATTACCCACATTCGAACATCAACCCTCCACTTCTACTGCACATGTTCAAATTATTAATCTTGTAGATCTTCCTCAAGAAATTATAGAGAAAATATTTTCATACATCGGATACAAAACAGTTGCACATCTAAGAGTGGTAAGTGATTCAGTGTGTGTGAGTAAAAGAGAAAGAGAGAGAAATTTTGTTTATTTCAATTAAAATAACATACATTGCATTTGTTTTTAAAATTAATAAAATATTTATAAAATAATATAAACAAAAAATTAAGATATTCATCCTAAGAATCATTATTAATTCATTCTATTAAAATTTTCACTTTGATTGAATCATCAATTTTTAAATGAGGTCAAACTTCATTTATAGTTTATTAAGAAATTTGTTTTTCAATTAAATATATCTTAATCAAATTTTTAATATGCTTATAATTAAATTGTATATATAAAAATTTATATATACATTTAATGTGACCATTTAATATAATATATTTTTTATATATTCTTTGTATTGTATTCTCTATAATTTTGTGAAAAGAGTTTATAAATATTATTTTTTTCTTAGAATGTCTCATTATAATTTAAAAAAAAAATACTTCTAAATATAAATTTGAATATTACTCAACTATAATAGTATCTTTGTTTTTAATAATCCACAAACAAAATTTATAAATCTATATAAATATTTTTTCTGGAATTAAAACCATTTAAGTTTATTTTTATAATATATATTTCTGTTCTATAATTAATAGATGAAAATATAATTTATAAAAGTAAATATAATTATATTAAAAGTATAATTGCCATTATTAAAATATTATTTTCTATTATTATTAATTCTTTTATAGTCAAAAAAGAAGAAAAAAAAACTAATTTAATTTAAAAATTATAGGTTTCTAAAAAAATGGACTTTGTTTGCTCTCAAGTTCTTAATGGAACATTTCAACGTCTTCAAAATCAAATGTTAACACGTTTTCAAGCAATAAAATCAATGATGCCAAGACGAGAATCAGCTCGTCGAAATCATCCACTTGCCTGTGAATCTGACATCATAGAGACACTACACATGCGATTAACACTTTTACAAATGACCTTTGGAAAACATATAGAAAGGAAACATTGTTGTTTTTTCGCTGGCGAGGTAATTTTTAACAAAATTTAAAATTAATTTTATTGTTTTTTTAAGAAACATATATAATTATATTTTATTTTTTAATTTTCAAATCAATTAATTTATTTTTTTCTTTTAGATTTTAGATGAGGTGTACCGTATTCTTAATTATATCCATGTTACTGCTCCAAAACTTGCCAGGCCTTATAAAGTAACAGATGAACTCTTTGATCTCTCTACGATGGCTATGGAATATTTCAAAGAATACATCGAACCTACACTGCCTGAAATTGGTTATTTTAGACCCGATTTCTTTCGTTGTAATTTTACTGGTATATTAATATTAATATTAATATATTAATATTTAGAACCTTTATTTTAACATCAATCATAATCAAAATATTTATTTAATAATCAATAATAAAGATATATACAAGGCGCCATTGGGTGAGAGGCCAGCCTCGCTGTCTCACATTTACATGGTCCCGGGTTCAAGTCCCGGGCCTGGCAAGGGAATTTCTCTAGCTGGGGTCTATGGGACGGAGTCAACCCAGCCTCCAGGATCAACATTGGGGAATAGCTACTTGATAAAAAGTAGCGCCTCCGATCAAGAAAATCAAGATAAAGGTTGAGACGACTCGTTCTACTGATCATAGGACACCTCATCATTTATATAACCGACTTGATAGGCGTTGTCCTTGCGTAGGATGTACAAAAGTCAGAGGTTTTTTTTTAAATATATATAATTGAATATAAGATATAATAATATAAAAAACAATTAAATTTCTTAATTCTGCTATTCTTATATTTTTTAGATTTCTTTATTACATAATAAACATGTTTTTTTTTTCCTTTTATAATAATCTGAATATATTTTGTGGCTTTATTTTGAAATTTTAATTAGATAATTTTCAAAATATTTAAATATAACATATCATAATTTAGTTACACATCAATATATTTATAGAAACGAAGTAAATAAATATTCATCGTACAATTTGGTTGAAACAATAGTATGATTTATTTATATTGTCTTCTTTATTTCGAATTTGTTGACTCGCCTAGTGGTCGTTTGGTCATGGTTCGTTGGTTTAACACAAGCTTTCCTATACTTATTTACATTCAATTACATATATGTGTTTGTATATACATATACATATCAACTTTTACAATTTGAAATAGTCTGAAGCATTTATAAATATTATTTTCTCAACTCTCAACTTCTTATACTTTTATAAAAATATGAAGAGAAATATTTAATTTATATTTATAGATATTAACTCTATTATTAATATGTTTATAAACAATTAAGGATTTAAACTAATTTATACATTTAATTACAATATAATTAAGTACAAAATGACCTAGATCTTTCACCAAGCATCTAATTTTAATTTAATTTACCATTTTTCTATTCTTATTAATCATAAACTATATTATTTTATAATCTGTAATATTATATTTTTAATATATTAATTTTTAATTTCAATATTTTTATAATAAGATGAATATTACCTTTAATTAAATAAATAATTATTTTTTCATAATTTTTTATTTTATCTTGCATTTAATTGTTTTTCAGGAGCAAAATTTGAACAACTCTGGCAAGATTCATCAAACAGTTTTGAAGAATCCATTTCATCATCTTCAAATGGTAATTTAGATCGATCCTATCGAGTTGATGTGGATTATTCTCAACCAGAATTTCCACCGCAACCTAATATGGTTCTACGTAAAAGAATACGAAAAATCAAACAAGGAATGAAAAGGTATAATTTCTTTTTTATATATTTTTATTCATTATATTTTTCTTAATTTGACATTTATTCTCATTTTGGAGATTTATATATTTATGGTTATTTTTAAACAAATTTATAAATATTCAATTTTTCAAAAAAGTTTAATTTTACTTGTATTTGATTGTTTAATTAAAATTAATTCTTTTAAATCTTTTATTTCAAGATACAATTGTCAATTGTCTTTTTTACGTCGTGAATTGCGATCTTGCAAAAGTAAAATGGCAGAACAACAGAAGCAAATTCTCGAATATGCTACAAGACTTGATGAAAATGATAAAAAAAATGATGAAACTTCACGTAAATTTAGTACTCTTCTTCAGGTAAATGATAAAAATAAATTAATTTTAAAAAAGTTCTCTCTACTCTAAAATCAATTCTTATTTTATAGGTTGATTCTAATTTCATGTTTTAATTTCATTCAAATATATTCTAAATCTTAATAAAACACACTAACATTAAGAAATATTTTTAAATTCCTTGATTTTTAATGTTTTCATTAAAATTTAAAAAATAGGTTATTATCAAAATTCCTAAGATCTATTAATTTGTAGTATGAAGAAGTTATCTATATATATAAATAAAAAAGGTTCTTATCGGCACATTGCTCAGAATTTAAAATTTTTGCATATCTTCGCGTTTCATGACCTCTAGAATCCAAGAGTGACTTTAGAATTTTTCATGTACGTCTGTCTGTCCGGAAAATTATGATGTTATAGACTCAAAATTGGCTGAACCGATTTCTATGAAATTACATCACAATATTCTTATATACCTATATTTGAACATAGGCTATTAATTTTTTCAATATCTAATCAATAACCGCAGAAATCAATTTGTAAAAATTTATATAATACTCCATGTTGTTAATAGAGCCTCTCGTGGCTGAAGTGAAAAAACAGTAATTAATTTTTTTACTCTTTTATAAACTCAAAAATATTTTTAAAACGTCAATTAAACTTTTTATTTTTAGTTTAATTAGTCAATTATTTATTATTACTATATTTTAAGTGCAAAAATGATTTAAGTATATAAAAATTATATCATGATTTTTTACACAAATGATAAAAAGGAGATTTTTGTCTTTTTAAAATTGATTAGATTTTGAAAATTTGCTTTAAATCTAAATGATTATATTCTATTATAATTTATTTAAAAAGTTTCTTTTTTTTATTTATTGTATTTAATCAATTCTCTTTTGTGATGTGATATCAATTAAATTGTATATAAATTTAAAAATTAGAATATTTGAATTTGTTTAAATTTTATCACAAGTAATCAATCATATGAAAATAAAATATTCACATTTTGAACTTGCCATTAAATTAAAAAATATGAGCTCAATTATAATATTTAAAAATTTATATACATATTTATCATATTAAAATATAGGTATTATTTTAGAATATATTAGAATTAAATTAGATTTTGATAAATTTATAAAAGAAAAATTAATATTAATATTACACACTACTCATATAGTTATAATTTTAATCTCTCTCTATGTAAAATTTCAAAAAAAAACGTAAAGTGTTCTAGCCAAATTTAGAAATTTATGTACCTGTTGTACCCTGTCCTGGGAGAAGAAACAATTATAAATTCCAATCTTAGAAGAATATCAATGCAGATTCAGGCCAAATCGGACATTAGATCAAATCTAATCTCACTATGAAAAATTCAATATTTTTGTACACCAATTATTCGGGTATTTTGGCAAAGTGTATGTATTAAATTTAAACGTTTATAAATTATAAAAATAATGAAAATTTAAATTTTAATACAATGAATCAGTCTAATATAAATTAATATTATCAATTAGCGAATGGCGGATCAATTGGTTGGTAGCCAATTGTTGGACATCAATTTAGAAACCATCAGTTCTTAGACCAAAGATAAAGGAGAACTTGAGGAAGTTCAGAGAGTATAGAGCCCCCTGTATAGGTGCGAAGAGAGGCAAAGGCGGTCTGATCAACTAGAAAATTTATAAAATTTCCTTAAAAAATAAAAGAAACTGAATACGAAATTGATATATTTTCTCAAAATAACATATAATCTCATTATCCTTTAAAATACTTCAATAAGTCTTGAAAAGTTGGAAATTTTACTTTATAAAAAAATCTCAAATTAAATCTCATTTTTTTTATAAATGAATTGGGATTTAACTATATTAATTTCTCTATTTTCGTAATGAATCCGAATAGGAAAAATATATATTTAATATTATAACGATTATTTTTCTTCTTATTTTTTAGGAGTTAAATAAATGCAAGACGGAATTGCAATACTGGCGAAGTAAATCTCCTGCTAATCCAATCCTTTGCAATACTTGTGGTAAAGTTCTTGTACCAGCTCCTACCGAAGATCTTCAAATTCTAGCTAATCAAGGTGTTGTTCCGGAAATAAATCCAGAAAGCGATCAAGTGGAGCTTCTTGATTTATCTCTGTTGCCTGGAACAAGCTCCAGTCAAGAATGTTCTCATTTACCAATGAAAAGAGATCAGGACGTAGTAGCATGTTGCTCAAACATTAGTAACGTTTTCTCAAATTCTACAAGTTCCAATACATCATCTGCCTTTTCTTCTAATAAAAAATATGAAGATTTCTCTTCACAAATACCAAATCTTGAGGAGGAATTTAAAAATAAACGTAAACTAACTGATGACCCTATGCCACCCCCTTCGGATTATAAAAAAGTTCGTCGTATTTCCAAAGGCCGAAGCAAAAGGGCCAAATTGTAAGTTTCCAATATCCTAGAAATATTATTTTTTTCTCTTTTAAATCTAATGAATTATTTATACACTATATTATTTTTTTTATTTAAAATTGACCATTAAAAAGGACTAACATTTAATGATTATAGAGAATTAAATGAATAATTTTTTCATTTCATTTTAATTATCTCTTCCTTAACAAAGAATATTATATAATTATTATTAATACTAATCGAGAATTTTATATTTAAAAAAAAGTACACAATTTTTTTAATTCTATTATGAATTTCTTGTAAATAATATTGCCTTAAAAAAAGATTAAAAATCACATAAAAAGTGGTACATCCGTATATTGGTCGCCAAAGTCATAATTTCATGACTTATAATACAATACTATGCATACGTCCATTGCTATTGAAAAGAACAACTTACGAAAATACAAGTCTATCCCCATTATGACCCAATTGGCACCAATCGAATGAAATTTGACTGACCGACCAATAAATTTAAAATAAAGCGACTGTGATAACCTGTGGTAGCACAAATCACAGTTGAAAATAGCAAATAATAACTTAAAAATAATTAATTCTTAGTTAAATATTTACAAATCCTCTTTTGAATATATATTTAAAAGAAAATATATGGGAATAAATATCATTATCAACAATTAAAATCACTCACAATAATTTTTATCATCACATTCTCTGTTCATACATATAGGTATATATATAATTCCTTTTTTCTTTCAATTCAGTCGAAATACTCAGTGCAATAAAAAATCATAATTAAATATTTATTAGCGATTTCTTTCCATAAAAGATATTCGTAATTATTATTATAGATCTTTAATTGAATTAAAAAAAAAACATGATAATGAGGAATTCATATATCATTTTTATCTAAAATAATTTACTATTTAAATAATATATATAAATATATATAATTATTGTTTTAAGTTAAAATGATCATTTGGTAACTGATACATTAGGTAATTAAAAGGAATTGTTTTTTATTTTTTGAAGTACAAATAGACTTTGATACATACAAACATATATATATATATTTATGGCCAAATTTGAATTTCATTTTTATTAAGGCTTCTATTTAATATGAATTTGATCATAAAAGGAGAATCGACCGTCCCAAGCTTTTATGACAAACAAATTCAAATTAAGCAAGATTCCAAAAGCATTGTGGCCATAATGTGAACATATATACATATATAGATTAATAAATAAATAAATATTTTAATAGCTATTCAATTTTTATTTGATATTAGTAATATTTAAATAACTAATTATTTTTATTCTTTAGTATAATTATATAATAATGAAATACATATTATAGTTTCATATAAGTTTTTATGGTAATTTTCGGTGTAGGTATAAATAAATGTTAATTGATGTTTTAATATTTTTTTTCATTCTTTATTAGAAAATATTCCAAAAATATTTTATATAAACTTTTCAAAATTAAATATAAATATATTTGAAAATAATTCACTTTTATTTAACCTGTTGTATATTTTAAAATTTTAAATTGGTATTTATACTTAAGATGAAATGATTTTTTTTTTTATATATAATTTTAACACTTATTTCTTCCTGTATATCTAATTTTTAAAAATTTAATAATAATTTTAATCTAGAATACCTAAATAAATTTGGATGTGAAATAGAGAATTCTGAAATTCTCTTAATCGCTAAATGAAATGTTATTAAGAAACATTTTGATTTTTTTAATGAATTAATAATAATGATCAGATAATTTTAGTATATTTTTTTACTAAATATGTATTTATAATAATTAGTTTTTATCTCTTTCATATACAAATTTTAATCCTAATTTTAATTTTATTCTTGTTTTTTATAATAAATATTATTTGTATGATACTTTTTTTCATTTATATATATATATATATATTATATTATATATATATATAAATTAGAGAATTCAAAATATACATAAAAAATAATAATAATAATATTAATAATAATAATAATAACAGACCAAAAGAAAACACATACTTAAAAAAATAATAAATTGGCGAAATTTTTTCTAGAAGTGACCTTGAATTTATGGTGATCAAATTGGATTTATTGTATATATATATATATAAAAATAATAAATTTTGAAATACATATAAAAACAAGTTCTTTTTAGCAAATATGGTGCAATGATAATAGTGTATTTGAATATATGTCGAAAGAGAATAAATAAATGAGCTTTTTTAAAATAGTTTTCCATTATTATATAATATATACCTAGTTATATATTATATACTCGTATTTATAAATAAATGCTTGTATGATTGAGAATATAATTCAAAATGCAAATGATAACATATATATATATATATATATATTTTCAAACTTTATTTATCAAAACAAAACAAAAAAAAACAAAAAAAATAAAATAATAATAATAAAATTATAAAAAGTTTTTACACATGAAATCAACATGAAATGTGTTTTTATGATTTATAAAATAAAATTAATTTCGTGAATATATGTAAGATTAAAAAAGGTAATAAAAATTGGAGATGTATTCAAATATTTTTTTTAATATCAAATTTACATAATCCCTTTCCCATAAATTTAGTACATCTGATATACCAATAAATCAGTTTCATTAATACTGATAGATAAAATATCAAAGATCTCTTTTTAACAAAAATGTTTATATGATTTATTTGATAACTTTTTTAGGTATATAATTAAATAATTTGAATTTCATTTAAATGTCACAATAAATATTGATAACTTACAGTTTCTATAATCATTTATATCAAATTTATGTAAGTTTTTATATTTATGTTCAAATTATACAAACAAGGAAAAGAAATTCCCTTAAAGAACAATATTCTAGATTTCATATATGTAAAATATTAAAAATTTTAGAAAAAAACTCAAAATATTTTAAATATTCCTACTAATAAATAAAATAACAAATAGAATCACGAATTCATTATTTTAAATAATTTTAAATTTTATTGTTTGCTAAAAAATTATCACTAACCATTTCAGAACCCTAATTTTTTTTTTTTTGGAAAATCAACGTAAAATAATGAAACTTAAATTGTAAAAAAAATTTAATTATATTTATTATTTATTAAGAAAAAAATGTATGATAAATATTTTTTTATATTCTTTTACAATATATAAAAATTCTTAGGAAGAATATTAAATCGTAGGATATATCCTATGATTTAATAATTACTATATATTTTAAGATTATAAATTACAATATTTATATAAAAAAAAGAAATTGAGTGTAGTTTATAAATTTTTTTTTATTAATTGAAACGTTCTTTGGTGTTTTTTGAATTAAAAAAAAAGAAAACATTTTTATTTCAGCTTTTTAATGGCACATGAATCGTGCTATAAATGTATTTGAAAAAAATTTATTTTTTATTCTAGCAAGCAATCTGTATAAGTATTTTGTATATAATAATTATAATAATAATACAAATATTCAATGATCATTCGTAGTAATCGTAGCCAAAAGTTCATTATATTCATATTCACACAAATTAATTTAAATAGAAATTAGACTAAGATTTAAATATTATTTATCTTGAATTCATTTGTGATGGTTTCTTTTCGGCAAAGAAATTTTTTAACACGTAAACTTGACTAACAGTGATAATTAGAATGCCTAGGGACTCCATTATCGACCACCACATTACTCGCTCATTAAGATCCTCAGCGCGTTTTCTACTTTGAGCTTCTCGTAGTCTATGATGTGTTTGAAAATCAATGATACTATTTAAACGTTTATGAATTTCTTGGGAAGAAGATTCCATCTACAAAGTACAAAACATTAAAATATCAATATATGATTAAAAATTATTAAAATTAATTTATATAATATAAAATGAAAGAAATCGATAGGTCAATTTTTAAGTCATTTCTAATTAATTATAAAATAAATGATTTTGCTTTAATAAATATCTTAAATTATAAAATGGCGAAAACTTATAAATTTTCATAAATATCACACCATTTATCAAGCCATTCATAGCTAAGATAATTAAAATAAAATAAAATAAAATTTTAATTTTAAACTATTGTAAATTATATGTTGAAGTACATATTTTCAAAATCTACATTCATATTAATTATTTTGTGTTTACAAATTATTTTTTGTTTAGAAATATATATATATATATGTTGGTTTAGATTTCCGTGAATGTTATTGTTATTATTACTACCAGATTTATCAGGGACATAATCACCTATTTTTGTGAGTTTTCTCGACGTTTCAGCACCCGTTTTGGCGCCATTTTCAAGATTGTTTAGGTGGGAATATTTTTGGGATTCTGGATTTTAGTATGTGTGACCAAGGGTTAATATCGGGATTTTGGGTGGTTTTGTACTCACTGCGTTGCTATAGAGCTCCGAAGAATCCTGGGCAATCCTGAGACTGGCACACGTCCGTACTGGACAACAGCCCGGTCAGCCTCGGACTGACAACCCAGAATCCCAAAAATATTCCCACCTAAATAATCTCTTGAAAATGGCGCTAAAATGGGTGCCGAAACGTCGAGAAAACAATATCTCAATAATACGTGATTATATCCCTGATAAATCTGATAGTAATATATTAAATTATTTCATGATATTTGTAATAATATATAGCTCAATTAAATTAAGAGACCTGTGTTAATGCGGTATACTATATATATATATATTTATAAGTAATATACTTTTAATAGAAAAAATATTTCTAGAATATAATTTATTCAATTGAATATTTATTAAATTTTTAAATATATAAAAATATATTAATTTAATTTATTAATTTATTTTATGATATTTGTAACTATATGGCTTAATTAAATTAAGAGACCTGTGTTAATGCGGTGACATGTTCTCCAATTCCAGGCAAGGGTTGTTCATCACCAACTTGAAAATCCATATATACAAGTTTATGGGAGAATGTAGAAAATTCATTACTAAAACATGCAGTATAGATTCCAGGGACTTGAGGTGTAAATGAATGACTATCAAACTGAGTTTTGACTTGTCTATAAATAATTTCACGGTGAGGATCTTCAAGTGTCACATCAACATCATATTGACCACCAGTAACAACCTAAAAGAAATGGAATGGAATTATAAAAAGTCATTTTTCAAAGGTAAATTAATAAACAAATTTAGTAAATATACTTGAAATTCAAGTGAAGAGGAAACATTTTTATCAATATATTGATAAAAACACTCTTTAGCATTGTCAGCTAATTCAAAGGTTAATTCAACTTGGGAAGAAAAATAGATAGTTGACAAAAGTGTCAAAAGTAATGTCCATGAATATAAATATTCCATTTTTTTAAAAAAAGTGATTTACAATTAAATATATATTAATAAATGAACATTGAGTACGTCACTGTGAAAAATAATGAAAAAATATAAATAGAGATTCTATATTAAAATATAAATATGCGGTTAATACATAAGAAGTTTAATACTTCATTCAATCCACCTAACCTAACGTGGCCGGAAAAGGAAACACAATTCGGATTCAACTTTTCTTTAGGATTCAAATTTAAAAAATTATTACATAATAATGATTTAATATAAATAAAGTAAAAAATAAATCTTGAATTTCTGTTATTTCTTTATAATTTTTATAAAAACAATTTTTTTTATTCAGACTATTTTGACTATAATTTATAATTTTAATTGCAAGTTAGGCGTATGATATATCCTTTGTTGAAAATATAAATTTATAGAAAAGTATTTATATATTTTTAAAAAAAAAACTAATTTCCCAAAAAGTTTTCAATTCTTGCAAGTAATAAAAAGTTTACTTATAAACCAATTGATCTTCCAGTAGTGTAAGCAGTGGTGTATTGGGAGGGGAACGCGGGGAACGACGTTCTCTTACTTTTTTTCAGAACCGGAACGCGTTCCAGTATGTTTTAATATCCCGAAAACTCCCACCTTAATCTACTGGTATAATTTTTTTGTGTTCGTTAATATTTTGTATAGTAAAAATAAGAAAAAATAAAAACTTATATGAAAAAAAATAGTTTGTTGAAAATAGGACTTTTTTGCTCCCACTCCCACTTCCTTACTTCTTATTTTTCCAATACATCACTGACTCTAAGTCTTGTAAAAAGGATATTATTTATTGCAATTTTCATGTTATTATTTACCAGTGGCGTACCTAGAACTTTTGCCGCCCGGGGCGATCTCCAGTTTGCCGCCCTTTTTATTAAAAGTTAATGAAATAGTGGTATTTATAAATTAATGCACATAAATAAATTATTAAGTTATTTAATCAATATTAATTAATACACAGAGAGTAAATTTTTTTACACATATTTGTGTGCACTCGTAAACATATTAATATAATATTTACTTTTCTAGCTTTCATACTAGAAAAATCGTGTATAATGCTCTCAAAATTTATATTTATATTTTTTCCGCCGGCCCTGCTTTTCAAAAGAAAAATCGATGATTTAAAAAAATATTGGTATATCACTTCAAAGTAATCATATAAACTTTTCAAAAGAAATGACATTTATAAACTGATATCAAAAAATTTTAGTTAGGAAAAATTGCTGAACAAAATCGTAAAGATGCGTTTACGAATTCAATGAATTTTAATGAATACAATAAAATAAAATTATTATCCTGCTCTTGGAATTAGAATTAAAAATTTACACTAAAATGCATTTATATACACCGAGGAATAATATTCGAAATCATATAGTTAATCATAATTTATATAAATCAAATAGTAAACTTATAATAATCGTAATAATCATTTATTATTAAAGAAAGAAAAAAAATAAATATGAAATGAATAAGTTGCTTTTTACAACTATAACTAAATATAAAAAATGCCGCCCCAAGATAAGTGCCGCCCGGTGCGGACCGCACCTACCGCACCCCCCTAGGTACGCCACTGTTATTTACCATTATTTTTTTTAACATATAACTTACTAGACGGATATTATTAAGATAACATTTTAAATATGTTTTATTCTGTAATTTAATAATTCTAAAACATTTTACAATATATATTGGGAGCAGTGATGTATTGGTAAAATAAGAAGTAAGGGAACGCATAGTGGGGGAGCCAAAAAAATCCTATTTTTAACAAAATATTTTTTTCCATATAAGTTTTTATTTTTACTTATTTTTACTATACAAAATATTAACGAACACAAAAAAAGAAATTCTAACAGTAGATTTAAGTGGGAGTTGTCGGGATATGAAAAAGTACTGGAACGTGTTCCGGTTCTGAAAAAAGGTAAGGGAACGTCGTTTCCCCGCGTACCCCTCCCAATACACCACTGCTAGGGAGATTATCTATTACATTTAAATATATTTAACATTAAGCTCCTTATTGCTTGATCATATTTAGATATTCATATTAAATATGAAAATCTATGCAAAATTCATGACTAAATATAAGTATTTTTTTTAGATTATTTTAAATTGTCTCACTTCACTTCATTCATAGAGAATAGAGCAAATTGATTAATCTCCCTCTTTCCTTCAGGGATATATTTGTACATTTTTAATCCTATTTATATATTAACTCTAATTTTAATAAATTTTATATATAATTACTATCTCGCCAGAGATAGTATTGCGATCACGAAAATTTTCGATGTCGAGATTTTGTTGTTTTTATACGTTTTGAAGGTTCCTGAATCATTTTCACTAAGGTTGAGAAAAATGTCTGTGTGTGTGTGTGTGTGTGTGTGTATTTAGACAAGATTACGCAAAAACGGTTTGAGCTAGAATCATGAGTTTTGGTACACGGGCATTATTCAAAATTCGTAGTTTTCTATCAACTTTTAAGAAATGTAGCTCAACCGGAAGAGGGTCACGTACCACGTTTTGATTTTTTTTCTTCTAAAGTGACCGTAAAAATAAAGATATATGTTTGATAGTGTTTCACATGATTAAAAATTGTATAAAACTGCTATTTATAGAATTTCAGATTGATTGAATCGCTGAAAGTACTGGAATTAATTTTTTAACACTGCAAATCACGCGCCTACACGTGACGTGGTTCCATCAACTAAGAGCCAAACATGCGCTAGTTTAATAAATATATCATTTATTAATTTTAATTTATAATTAATTAAATTTAATTTAAATATAATATATGTTAATTAATATAATTCAAATTTGCGAGTTAGTCGAGTGGAGAAATTCCAGTTTATATGTGTATAGTTATGGATTTGATTTTAATTTATTTTTATTTTTATTATAATATATAAAAATATATTTTTAACTTTTTCTTTTCTAATGTTCAAAATTAAATCACTTACATGTTCTTGAAATTATATTTTAATCATTAGCTATGATTTCCTCCTGAAGATAATTTGAATTTAGCGCCACTTCAAATAATGAAGCGCGTGCTGCCACTCTCTCTCTTTCTCTCTTTTTCTCTTTATGTTATCACTTTTCTCCATATTTGTTTCATCTAATGACAGGTTATTTTTCTTGCCATGAGATTGTCATGCATCATCACATATATTTTCATTATTTTATTTGTTAAAGTATAAAAATGGTGAGTTTTATCAATTCATTTTATATTCTCAATTTATATATATTCTAATCATTAAATAGTCTATAAAATAATCTTTTATATAAATATCACTTGATACTTTTGTCAGGGGTTGCAGGTAAAAATCAAAAAACAAAAAATTATTTGTAATGTTTTATTTAGATTTATAAATCCAACTTTTGAAGAAATTCACATAATTTATAAAAATTATTTTGTTTAGAATTAAATAAGCCTTTTAGTGATTAAGTATTAATTAGAATATGATTATGTGTGTTTTAAAATTAAATATTAGAAAATATTTTAAAAATTGACAATTATTTATTTTATATAAGTATATGCACTTTTTATAGATTATTTATTTAATTAATGAAAAAAAAAAACATTTAGAAATTTCATTTCTTTCATGATTTTCACATTTTAATAAACAATATTTATCATTTTTCTCTTATTAAAAGCTAATTAGTTTTTCCACATTACTCTATTTATCCTTTATTAATTAAATATATTATTAATGTTATTTATGACATTAGTTTTTAACAAGAAAATTATAACAACAAAACCCACCCTCACCATAAAACAATAAAATATTACCGATAGAGGGCCAAGTCTAATAATAATAAGTTCAGGGTCTTTATTCCTCCAATAAATAAAAGGATGTAATTACTACTACAGGAACTTCAGCCATCAATCTATTATCTATTTTTAATAATTTTACATAAAATTATACTTCTAATAATTCTATTTATTATTATTAAATTCAAACTTTGATAATTTTTGAATTACTTCCTAAACTTATTAAAATTTAAAAAGTAAAAAAAATATAATAATGTATTTATCATAAGTCCTTTGTTTTTGAAACCTCCACTCTAGTTTCTATTTGATTTTATAGGGTAAAGTATACATTTGTTGGCCCCCTTAATCAACTAGCAGTATTTAATGCAGCGTTTTCCAACCTGTGGGGCGCGAAGTTATTAGAACAATTCCAAGTGCCTGCAAAGTTTTGAAAATTTTCGATTTTTTTTTCAATATGGTTCTAAAAAAAAAGGTAAGATGATTTTGTGGCCAAACTTTTGAAAATTTTCGATTTTTTTTTTCAATATGGTTCTAAAAAAAATGTCAGATGATTTTGCGATGCTCTGAACCATAAGGGGGGCGCAAGAATTTTTTTTTTGACAAAAGAGAGGCGCCGGTACAGAAAGGTTGGAAAACACTGCTTTAATGCATATACAACAAACGATTACACAGAACCATAGTTAATAATGCAATTTTTAAAATAAAAATCTCTTATTATTTGTGTTTTAGTGATAGGGGGCCAATGACTGCCTCGGGGCCAACGACTGTATACTTTACCCTATATGCATATATACATAATCCTTAAAATTTTACCATATTTAGTATCATTTTTTTAATAATTACATTTTATAATATAATATATTATTCTAGATAAATCCTACAGGTTAGGGTTTAATTCTCCCTTTTATAAGATAAAAACATGAATAATATAACAATTATTTTCAACTCTCTCTACAAACCCTCCTTACTTTTCTACGACTTGAAATAGCTTCTTTACACCAGCGCCCGCTAAAGCATTTACGGCGCCCAGAGAAAATAAATAAATTGGCGCCCCAATTTTCGTAAAATTTATTACACAAACAAAATGCCGCCCTTCAGAATTTCCGCCCCGTACAAATGCCCGGATTGTCGCCATCTACAGCGACATACACCTGCTTACTTATTATTATACCTAGAAATTGTTTGAGATAATCTGTTATTGTAGAGTCAATATATTTCAAATTATAAAATTGATAGTATTTAAAAGTGCAGGCCACATATCACAAATGGAAAAAAATTTCCGCTTAAGGGAAATTTTTAGGCAAATATCTGTCTATTGAAAAAGATGTAAGAAGAATAATATTTAACATCTCTATCAACACTTGGAATATTATTCCAAAAATATTTTAATTTTTTTTAACTTAAATTAAAAGAATTAGTTTTTCCTCTATTATTATTTTCCAATTTATGATATTTTCTAAAACTGCACGTAATATATAAAAAAAAACTTTGAATTTGAATGTTACTTTTCAATTATATATATACTAGTCATTCCCGGCACTGCAGGCGGTATAAAACTCTTCTTAGGGGGACAGGCGGCTTCGAGCCGCACGAGATTGATTAATAATAATAATTTATAGGAAATTTTGATCCAAATACTTACAAAACAACACAATATTTAAATACAAAATTATTAACTTTATTCAAATCGAGGTAATAATTTTTTTATTTTTTTTATTTGACACTTATAACTATCTCACCAGAGATAGTATTACGATCACGAAAATTTTCGATGTCGAGATTTTGTTGTTTTTATACGTTTTGAAGGTTCCTGAATCATTTTCACTAAGGTTGAGAAAAATGTCTGTGTGTGTGTGTGTGTGTGTGTATTTAGACAAGATTACGCAAAAACGGTTTGAGCTAGAATCATGAGTTTTGGTACACGGGCATTATTCAAAATTCGTAGTTTTCTATCAATTTTTAAGAAATGTAGCTCAACCGGAAGAGGGTCACGTACCACGTTTTGATTTTTTTTTTCTAAAGTGACCGTAAAAATAAAGATATATGTTTGATAGTGTTTCACATGATTAAAAATTGTATAAAACTGCTATTTATAGAATTTCAGCTTGATTGAATCGCTGAAAGTACCGGAATTAATTTTTTAACACTGCAAATCTCACGCGCCAACACTTGACGTGGTGCCATCAACAAAGAGCCAAACATGTGCTGATTTAATAGTAATTATTTATTAATTTTAATTTATAATTAATCAAATTTAATTTAAATATAATATATGTTAATTAATCCAATTCAAATTTGCGAGATAGTCGAGTGGAGACACTCCAGCTTATTTTTTAATTTAAAAAAAAAAAATTTTCAAAAAATAAAGTTAATTACAAATTAATTGACAATTTATAACTAACTTTATAATTTTACAGACATCACATACATACATATAACGGAAATTATTATGATAGATACTATTATATGTTACGGTTAAAGTGTTTAATTGGTTAATATTAATAATAATCGGTTAATATGCTAAATTTTGATAAATTTTGATAATAATTACTTTTATATAAATTTATGCATGTATGATATTAAAAATAAAAATTTATTTTTGAGACTTGAAATTCTGATTTTCAATATTTAATCATTTTTAAACATTTCATAATATTGTTATGTATATGAATATTTTGACTTTTAACTTGGAATACTATAGACCAGAGGTTCTTAAACTTATGTACTCCGCGGACCCCCACTTGAAAAAAATTTTTTTGACGGACCCCATCCCAACTTTAGGTACTTTACGTCATTTTATTAGTTAATTTCTGGCTTATGATCTCATAAGAACAAGGGTATATGATGAATATTTCTAACTGTGATTGGTGAATAACGATTTTTTTGCATATTGTAGAACACATTTTATTAGAAATTATAATATTGAAGAAAGAAAATTCAGCTAAATATGAAGATGGAAATGGTAGCAATAGTTTTCTTGCACATTTCGTTGAATTTGGGTATTTGATCTCTGTTTCCTCACAAAGCCATGCCATTGCTCCTTTTATATTAAATAAAGTTTTAACTGACTCATCATTTTCTCGTGCACCTGTACGATGGCTTTGCGGACCCCCAGCAAAGGCTTCGCGGACCCCCAGGGGTCCGCGGACCACAGTTTAAGAACCACTGCTATAGACCAGTGCTCCGCAACCGGTGTGCCGCGGCACACTGGTGTGCCTTAAAGAAGATACAGGTGTGCCGCCGCGATCAAATGAAACTTAGAAATCCGCATAATTATTATTATTATATAATTATTATATTATTATTATTATTATTATTATTATCTCCTTTAAGGCACACCAGTGTGCCGCGGCACACCGGTTGCGGAGCACTGCTATAGACTATTAAACCAGGTTACTAATTATCTATTTCATTTAGGTACTATAGACAATTATTTATCTTTTGCATTGCTTTATTATACTTTCATTTCTAATTATCCAAAGAAATACTAGGTAGAAATAATAAAAGTAGAAATTGCATCATTCTCAAATAAACATTCACTTGTATTTGAAATTCGTTACCTTGTCAACGTCTTTGTTCCTTCTTTTATCAATAGACAATAACATTTCAAAGAGGCTAAAATTTTGGGTTCTGAAAAAAACATGTGAAAAAGGGACAGAATATAAGTGGGGGATTGGTTGGCTAGCTGAAGCTAACAGGTAATATATTTTTCTTTTTGTGTTGATTTTTGTTAAAATTTAGTTGACTCGTCTCTTCGTTCGTGTTCAGTTCAGTAAAGTGATGATTTTTTACATTGATATTGAAACAGTTTAATGAACAGTAC
Source organism: Labia minor (assembly GCA_963082975.1). NCBI lineage: Eukaryota > Metazoa > Arthropoda > Insecta > Dermaptera > Spongiphoridae > Labia > Labia minor. The sequence continues at coordinate 10,947,786 of OY720347.1, read as the reverse complement.
AATTAATCATTAATTTATACAAATGAAATATTAGATTAAAATTTTTTAAAACATTTTAGAAAAATGAATCGTTTATTTAAGGAGAAAAATGGGAATAATAAAAAGAAAAGAAAATGGTTTAGCTTTAGACCAAAGTAAGTTTTTTTTTAAATTTTTATTAAATTTAAATTATTTTCTCTGATTACTTAAATATACAAATTTATTATATTCTTAAAGGAATATTATTAGTACTTTAAAAAATTATATATATATATATATATATATGTATAATTAATTTGTGGGCTAATTGTCTCTTTCTCTCTCTGACCCTAACATGTACCAATATGGTATGTAAGTTAAATCACTAATAAAATTAAATATGACAAAAAATATTTATTTTGTTTACCAGACAAATTTTAAAACTTGCATTTATCAAAAGTTATTCTAAAATTTATAATTATTTATTTCATTAAATAATATTTAATTAATATTCAGCAGTAATCTAATTGTAAAACAAAATATTCAAACAAATTAACTTCACTATAATATTTTTCTATCAAATTTTCATTTTTACTATCTCACCAGATCACGAAAATTTTCGATGTCGAGATTTTGATGTTTTTATACGCTTTGAAGGTTCCTGAATCATTTTCACCAAAGTTGAGAAAATGTCTGTGTGTGTGTATGTTTGTTTGTGTGTGTGTGTATGTATGTATGTAGACAAAAACGGTTTGAGCTAGAATAATGAAATTTGGTATACGGGAATTCAAAATTCGTAGTTTTCTATCAGCTTTTGAGAAATGTAACTCAACCGGAAGAGGGTCATTACCTGCAAAGTTTTGATTTTTTTCCTCTAAAGTGACCGTAAAAATAAAGATATATGTTTGATAGTTTTTCACATGATTAAAAATTGTATAAAACTGCTATATATAGAATTGCAGCTTGATTGAATCGCTGAAAGTACCGGAATTAATATTTTAAATTTTGACTTAAAAATGAAGCTAAAGGTTTTAAATTTAAATTTAATATGTTAATTAATTAATTAATTTATATATATATATATATATATATATATATAACAATACTATACTGTAAATTTAAATTGTTTAATTAATTAATTAATCCAATTCAATTATACTTAATTTATTATTTAATTAATTAAATATAATATATATTAATTAATCCTATTAAAATTTGCGAGATAGTCAAGCTGAGACACTGCAGATTATTTTATTAAACTTACGACCATAGATAGAGGAAATATTAGGAGATTATCAAGATTCTCTCTCTCAGACTCAGAATCAACAATCAAATTTTCTCACCAAGACAGATATTAAAAAAAAACGCAAATTCAATATTTCGGTTTATCCACTATTCTTATACTTTAGCAAAACATATGACTTAGATCGCGAAAAACTGTTACAAATTTTAATTTTAATGAAAATTCTGAAACTATTAGTAATTATGATTTGAATTTGTCTAGAATCTAGAAGGTAGTAAAAAAATTACCGGTATTAATTTTTTAAATTTTTTAACATGTTGACTGTCAATCACGCGCCAGCACGTGACATGGTGTCATCAACAAAGAGTCAAACACGGGCTAGTTTAAAAAATATTATTTATTAATTTTAATTTATAATTTTATTTAAATATAATATATGTTAGTTATAATCTAATTAAAATTTGCGAGATAGTCGAGTGGAGACACTCCAGATTTTTTTAGTTTTAATAAATAATTCAAACTCTTTATAATATTTTTTGCTTATTGTATGTATTTTTTTCTCTTAAAAGCACGATCTAAAAATCTTTCATATTTACAAAAAAGGTATAAATAAACGATCGATTGAAATATTTGAAGAATATCCATGAAGAAGTAGAGTTATATATTGTAATGAAATTCATTTGTCAACTCAAAACTATCATTCATCATATTATTCAGTAATATAGGGACTATCCTATAAAATTTGATTATTTTTTTTAAGTTTCCATGCATAATATCTATTTCAGAGCAATAAGATTCATTATTATGGCTTTGCCATCTGTTAGGAAGAAATACAGAATCATTCTATTGAATTTCTACCATATGGTAACCATAATCTTTTTATTTTTTATATAAAATTTCGGCTTAAGGGTGTGTCCTAGAAGTGTTTCATATCTACTCGTTTGCTTGATTGTTTACGAGTAACTCGCCTAATCCTCGATTTATCACATGTGATTTTGTAGACATTCATCAGTAGTCGAGTCAATTTGAGTCAATTTTTATAACGTTTTTCTTAACTTCACTTGGCGTCTGTCTCTGTGTCTCTGTGTCTGTTCGCTCTTTTGACAAATTGAAATCGATTTTTCATCGACTTTTTATTGAGATAGACTTTTGAAAATTTTTATAGATATTTCAATGGATCCCTAGAAGGTATAGAAGAAATATAATTGAATTATAATTAATTAATTGTAATTAATTAGCTATTAATTACTTTTTGTATTGCTCCGATTATTTTTTTTTCAACGGATTCTGAAACAAATATTGATTTCTATTTTGAACGTATTTAAAAAAATATTTCATAGCATTAAAATTAATGATGAATTCTTATTAATCAGCACTAGAGTCTATGCAATACGATATTTCTAGGTCTCTTCTAGCTTACGAGCCCTTTAGTAATGTTTTATTGATTAATTCACTAATTATTCACTTATTCATTAATTTTCGGTTTTTTCGGTTCGGATATAGAAATATTATTTAATTAATTATTTTTTTAATTTTCATATATCCAAATCGAACTGTAAAAAAAACCCTAAAACATTAGTGAAGCCTTCTGCCGGCCAAATGAATAAAACATGGTAGCTAAATTGAATGTTAATGGATTTATATGCAAACTTTAATAATTTTTATCTCCTAAACTAGAAGAGACCGAGAAATATTGCATAAGGAAAGTTGCTTTGGAATTAAAAAAGAATCCACTGGCAAAGTTTCATCCAAATCCCTGAAGCTTCCCGGTTTGTAAACAATTGCATTTTATTGCATTTTCATTAAACATATTACATACAATCACAAATATTAAAGTAAAACCACACTGAAATTAAATATAATATCCTAACACAACAACAGACTATTGAATTTTAAAAGTAAAAATAACGCATTTTTCTAATATTTTTCTTACATTTTCACTATAGTGCCGGCGCCCACCTTTTGTTTTGTAATAATCTAATTTCCTTTTCAATAGTCGGGCACATTTCTGAAATAATATAACAATAGGGGCGGGTTGGTTCAGAGCATCGCAAAATCACCGGCCCTTTTTTTCAAGAACTACTTATACTGAAAAAAATCGAAAATGTTCAAAAGTTTGGCCACAAATTAATCTTGCCTTTTTTTAGAACCATATTAGAAAAAATTGAAAAAAAATCTAGAATTTTCAAAATTTTGCGAGCACTTGAATTGTCTTCGCGCCCCACTTGAAAAAGTCTCGCTCCCCCCAAGGAGCTGGTTTAGTGATTTTGTTAATTTACTTTCCACTGATCACAGGTCTGCTAATCTCTCATTATTTATTGATTTTATTTCTTGAGAAATCGACGGGAACAATTCTGACAATATTGGTATTTAAACTCACCATTATAAGAAATGTTCATTCATACAACAGCTCAAAATTTGATCATTTCTTTGAAATTTGATATTACTTAAGAAAATTTATTCAAATAGACTGGATCTTATCTGCATTTATTATGATAAAAAATAATAATAACTTTACGTTTTTCATGTCTTTGCATATATAATATTTTGTTTAAAAATTGATTTATTTTATTCTTTTTATTTTATTAATATCATTCTATTTAGAGGCACAAAAAATATTTCCATCCTAAAAAATGGTTTGCGTCATTTTTTAATTTAAATATTATCTCTTTTTTTTCTCCCGATGTATTTTATAAATGCATTTAAACTAATTGCTTCAAATTGAAAGGAATAAACAACACATCTATTTTAAACCAGTCCAGAAGGCCTTACTTTATTTAATCATCCCCGATCCCTCCCCACCTCTCTCCTTCTAACATCATTTAAGATAAAAGAATGGCATTTGGCCAAATCACTTAGGGCTAATCATTTTTAAATTTTTTTTTTATTTATAAATCAATGAATATATTACAAGTTCTAATTGCAACGTTTCTACAATGAATTAAACTATTTATAATACCAATTATAAAAAAAAATATCGTAAAAAAACATATATTTATGATTTTGAAAATCGAAATTATATTATTCACCAACCCGACTCGCTACTTTAAAAAAATGAATATATAAAATTAAGATTATTATTTAAAATAAATAAACTACAAAAATATATGAAACAATTTCAAAGAATATAAAAGAACATAAATTAATAAGAAACAGTCAAAAACATAGAGTCCTTAAACGTACGTATTAATGCACCGAAAGACAGAGAAATTATGGCCTCAGGATATAACATAATATATATTTCTTAATTTGATTACAAAATATGATTAAAATAAATATTTTTATAACTTTATTCTATTTATAATATTTTGTATTTAAGGAAGCGCTGCCTGGCGTTACCCCGCGCCATTTTTTATTATTAAAAATTCCTATTTTAAATTAAGATAAAACTAACAAAGATAATTTTTCCCGAGGCTGAAATCTATACAGTTCGATTTTTCTTTATAAATGTTATTTAACGTGTGCATTTCAAAAAAATCCTTTAAGCAGTTTAATATTTCAAAAATACAAAAAATATATATACAATTTTTGCTAGTATAATAAGATAAGATAAGTTATATATATATCTATATAGAGATATAGAAAGAGAGAGAAAATTAATCATATAAAATAATACAAATCTATAAATTCCAACATATAATTAATTAATTTAGAAATATTTATCGATGAGAAACTTCGAAAGAAAGTTTTTTTGTGGAGTCCCATTCCATAAAATTTACCCTTAAGAAAATTCAACTTTCTGCTTTTGTTTTTAAATTAGATTACAACAAAATATTGATATTAATATTCATGTCATCAAGAATTAATATCCAAAACTTATTTTATTTTTTATATGATTTTATATATATACTAGCTGCTCAGAGCGCCTTCGGCGCTCTTCACACCTAGACGGGGGCTCCGCCCCCTGTACCCCCGAGTTGTACATAGTATTTGGTGGTTGAAAGTATTAAAAGGTTTTCATCCATTTTGTTTCAATCAGTATATTACATAAAACATTCATTTCTTTTTGTGTTCTTATTTAAAAAATATATTTTAATTTAATCACTATATTAATTATATATATTATTATTGTATATGTTATATCTATCTACCTATGTGGCTCAAAGATACTCTAAAGTTCTTAGCCGCAACAACCACATTTCTCCAAGTGTCCCTATCCTGAGCCCTTATTCCATCTCTCTTACGTCCCTTCCTACGCGTCATTGGTTTTCCAAGCGGACGTTTTCCAATCGGTCTTCCCACCAATATCTTTTTCCTCTCCCATTCTTGCCACGTGCCCTGCCTATCGCAGCTTTTTCCCTTTTATAACCCTAACTATTTCTGAAGATGCAGAGAGGCCATGCAATTTCTTGTTATACAGTCTCCCTCATACCCGGTGACCTCATCTTTCTTTGGCCAATAAATGCAGGGAAGAATCCTATTCTCAAATACTCTGAATCTACTCTCATCTCCAAGGGTCATAGACCATGCCTCCCACCCATATAATGCAACAGGCAAAATAATCTTTTTATATATTCCCTTTGATAATAATTTTGAAGAGATAAGCCTCTTTATTGCAGATAACAGGCGTTTCCCGATTGCAACCCCGATTTAAATTCTTCTCAAATATTATTATCCTTCGTGATTACATTCAATTTTTCTACATATTCAAATTCTACATTTTGTATCTTAAGATTTTGTATGTTAATACTCTTCCTCATTGTTACTAAATATTTTTTCTTATCACTATTAATTTCAAACCTCCATTAAATTTTCCTCGCTATCTGTAATTGCAATTGCCGAATCTCCTATTATATTTAAGTCGTCTGAGTAACCTAATATTTTACAATTGATTTCCGCATCTTATTCTTTCTTTACTACCTTCAAGAGAAATTTGAAGATTGAAAATTTGAAAAAGTTTATCCGGATCTATTGAGTTATGCGTATGTTTTACTAAAGTCTACAAATAATTAGTGAACAGAAATATTGAATTCGCTGTTTTGTTCCTAATATCTGTCATAATGAAAATATCTTAATTAATGTTGGTCGATTTGGCCTGAACCCGCAATGATATCACCTAATATTTCCTCCGCCTATAGTTTATAAGTATTGTATATGTTATAATAGAGTATAATATTTCTTGATCATTACATTTTGGTATTTTATTTTCATTGCTAGATTATTATTGAATATTTTTAATTATAATGAAACTTGAGAAAATGCAAAAATAGAGACTTGAGACAATTTATAAAAATTAACGGTATAAAACTATAGATAAATGACCAATATATACATTCATTAATAGTATTAATTTAAATTAATTGATTTATTTGTTTTTTTTATTATTAAGTTCATTTATTAATTTTTTTAGATCATAGTTATTTTCCTTAAAAGAAACTTAAATTCTGTGGTGCTAGGGGATTTGAAAATTATTCGTCGCAATATGAAGATTTCGCTTACAGTTTCTGTCATGTCCGACCTCCATCCAACAGTTATTTTCTGTTAAGTTTTTTGCTTCTCTTAATCATGTGATCTATATATTTAATTTTTTTTTATTCATTATAATAAAATTTAAACAAATAAAAATTTTCACTTTGTTAATTTATATAAATTTCAATTTACACTGATTGTGAGTGATACGCTTAGCCAATACTCTGAATATTTTGTGTACAAAAATATTGAATGTTCTTAGCGAGATTTGAGTCCTAAATCTGAATTAGAAGAAAATTATAAATTGCCTCCTCTTCCAGCCCAATTCATTTACCCACCCATGTTGCATATGGCATCTAAATTTCTTAAAACTCCGTTTTTTTAATTTAAAATAGAAGGAGAGAAAGAGTTTTAAATTATATTCGAATAGTCTATATATTCTATATATCAGTATTTTTTTTCTGAATTTAATAGCAAGTTGATTTTAAAAATTTTCCATTCTTAATGCATATGATTGATTACATGTGTTAAAATTTAAAAAAATTCAAATATTCTAATTTTTATATTTATATATACAATTTAATATTATTTTTTATTAATATCATATCAAAAAAAGAGAATTTATTAAAAATTAAAAATAAAAAAAGAAGCCTATTAATAAAAAATTGAATGGTGATTTAAATATTTTATTAAATTAATTAAAATGAGACCTTTTAGAATAAATTATTTAATTGAAATGATATTTAAATATAAGAATTTAAAAAAATATTATATTCTTTGTTTGGCAATTGTTATTTAATTATGTGCAACATGATTCGACTTGCACAGAGCATCGTTATTTTTTATTAATATCACATAATAAAAATGAATCTTTTAAACATAATAAATAAAAAAGACATTTTAATAAATTTAAAAAATATACCCAATTTAAAAATGTCAAAAATTTAAAACAACTTTATATCATCATATTTTAATTTTTATATAATATATATATATATATATATAGTTAATTAATAATAGAGTAATTAAATTAAAATAAAAAACAAAGATAATATAATTCAGTCATTTTAATTCAGGTTAAATAATATTTTTTTTTATTATTCAATGATAAAATTTATATATTATTATATATATATTATAGAAAAGAAGAAATATTCAATTAAATAAAAAATAATTTAAGATAAAAATATGATCTAATAAATATTTTAATTAAATTGAGAACTTTTAGAATAAATTATTTAATTGAATTGATATTTGTATATTAGAATTTAAAATAAAAAGGGAAATATTATAATAATTCTTCGATTGGGAATCTCTATGATAATTCATTGTTTGAAATGATTCCGCTAGGCCGACAGTGAGCCGCGAGCTGCTCTTGAATGAACAACACGGAGAATTATATAAACTTTAAAAAATTAATTTCTGCGGTTATTGATAAGATATTAATAAAATTTATAGCCTATGTTACTCTAGAGGTATATAAGAATATTGTGATGTAATTTCAAAGAAATCGGTTCAGCCAATTCTGAGTCTATAAAATAGTAATTTTCCGGACAGACAGACAGACAGACAGACAGACAGACAGACAGACAGACAGACAGACAGACAGACAGACAGACAGACAGACGTGAAAAATTCTAAAGTCACTTTTGGATTCTAGAGGTCATGAAACGCGAAGATATGCAAAAATTTTTAAATTCTGAGCAATGTGCAGACAAAAACCTTTTTTTATATATATAGATATATATATATATATATTAAGGAAAAATAATGAAATAATTGAAACTCCAATTTCACAACAAAATTTATTTTTCCTATTTATTTCTTATTAATTTTTTTTCTTATCCTTCACATAATTCCATATATGTATTAATTTTGAATTATAATTTAAATTTAAATTATATTTGAAAAATTAATAAATGATTAATCAATTCAATTAATTATTCATCATCATCAATTGTTCATTTTGTATAATACACTATTGCTATGTTACTAAATATAAAACGAACGTCAAATTTTTTAAGAGGGCCAAACTCAGTACCCTTTGTTTTAAATTTCTTTAAATGTAATTACATTAATATAATTTTAAAATTCATCTTTATAATTGTAAAATTATCCAAATAGACTCGTTTTGAAGCATATATTCTCGTAAATAGCTTTATTTAAACAAAAATTCATCAATACTAAAGTATTACTAATCAACGTTCTCAAATAATTTAAAACTATGTATTAACGCACTGGGAAAACAGATATGAATATAACATAAATATTTTAAATTTTTTTTTTATTTATAATATTTTGTTTTTAAGGAAGCGCTGTCTGACGTAGATGCTGACGTCATTTAAAGTTGCTATTTTAAATTAAGATAAAACTAACAAAGATGATTTTTCCCGAGTCTGTATATCTATACAGTTCGATTTTTTTCTTTATAAATATTATCTATCATGTGAATTTCAAAAAAAAATCCTTCGAGCGGTTTAATATTTCAAAAATACAAATATATATATACAATTTTTGCTAGTATAATAAGATAAGATAAGTTATATATATACCTATATAGAGATATAGAAAGTGAGAGAGAAATTAATCATATAAAATAATACAAATCTATGAATTCTTTTTATATTTCATCACACATTGAATCTTGAATCATCACATATTCTTTCATTAATTTATTTGATTAAGTATAAAAAATGGATATTTTTTTATCAATTCATCTTATATGTAACATATTCTCAATTTTATGTATATTTTAATTAATCATTAAATAGGCTATAAAATAATTTTTTTATACCAGGAGTCAGTAACTTCTTATCTCATTTTATTGACCCATACAATTTAACTAAATTTACTTTTTTGAATTCGTTTTGAATAAATGAGTTTTAAATATCAAATTAGGCTTTTAACCCTTTGCACTCGTACGTCGCCAACTAGGCGACATTATATTTTTACCGTTGCACTCGTACGTCGCCAACTAGGCGACATTATATGTTTTACCGTTGCACTCGTATGTCGCCAACTAGGCGACAATATATGTTTTACTGTTTTCTTTACATCTTCTTATGGATGACGTCACAGTTAGGGAGGACGAACATTTGGAATAAAAGTTGTCGCTTATCTGACCTCCCTTCCTCCCCTAGAAATTCCCATTCCCACTAAAAATGTTTATAATATTTTTATTTATTAAATCAAACTAAATATTATTTTTTATTTCAATATTTTTAATGTTAATACAATAATTTTTATTTTATAATCTATAAAATAATTTAATTATTTTAAAAAACGGCGGTCTTCATTGACGAAGGTGCTCGGAGCAGCTAGTAAATAAATAATTTAAATAATATATATTTTAATTTTAATTTAAATAATATATATCTTTTAGAAATTTTCACTATTTCATTACTTTTGTAGAGAACGTCACGCGGTAAATACTCAAGTGTATGTCTAATTTATATTTGTGTTATAATTTGAAATTTTTTACAATTTAAAAATGCCCAAACGACATTTACAAAAAGAAATTATAAATGAATTGGAAAGTAGTGATGACGAATTTTATTTGGACTCGTATGGCCATGAAGAAATAAATTCCTCTAGTAATAGTGACAGGGAAAGTTTTGAAGAAGAAGAGGAAATTGATATTAGCACAGATAGTGATATCGTAGTTGATAAAAAAAGAAGAACAGTGCCTTTACCAACGAGTTCAAGCAATAGTGAAGATGAGTATACCACTAAAAGGACAGACAACTATGGGCCATGGGTGGACGTCACTCTCCAAGACAATGTGCCATATAGGATCGATTTTACTTCCGGCCAAAAAACTGAAGGCCCACAAATCCCAGATAACTGCACAAAACCTACAGATTTTTTTAAACTTTTTTTTTCTGATGAACTTATCGAAAAAATAGTAGAAGAGACAAATATTTATGCTCGAAATAAAATAGAAAAAAAAAAATCTGTCCAAACGGTCTACGTGGCATACGTGAGTAGAAATTACAGCATTTATTGGAGTTATCCTAAATATGGGCAAAATTATTGTTAGTAATCTGCAAGAATATTGGTCCCAAAATTTCAACTCAAAAATTCCTTTCTTTGGTAGTATATTTAGAAGAGAAAGATTTATGCAAATATTTTGGATGCTTCACTTATATAAGAATAATCCAAATAACCAAAGTCTTAGAGCCCGAACACATAAAGTTAGCCATTATTTAGAATTTTTAAATAAAAAATTCAAAAAACATTTTGTTCCGTCAAGAGAAATCTCAGTTGATGAGTCAGTGGTGGGATTCAAAGGGAAAATATGTTTTCTGACATATAATCCAAATAAACCTACCAAGTGGGGAATAAGAATATATGTACTCGCAGATGCCAATACAGGGTATGTATATTCAATTTTACCCTATTATGGAAGCTTGTCTTCAGAAGATTTACCACGACCTGATCTTCTCATAAGTACAAGAATAGCACTAAAATTGTGCCAAGACTTATTGGATAGCAATCCTGGTAGTAAAGGATACCATATTTATACGGATAGGTACTACACAAGCTTACCACTTGCATAAGAACTGCTAAAGCTAAATATATATACAACAGGAACTATACAAAATAATAGAAAGTTTATACCATATTCAATAAAAAAACCAGTTTTCTCAAAACAATACATTTGCCTGCAGATCAGAAAATTTGCTATTGTTGGTAAGGAAAGATAAACTTAGCAGCTGGGACGTTTCAGGTACTCAACCAATAACTAGAAGAGTACGTGGAGGTAATATCCAAGTTATAGATAAGCCAATTGTAATTGTTAATTACAATAAATATATGGGAGGCGTAGATCGAGTCGACTCATATTCAGCGTCATATTGTTTTCTGAGAAAATCATTGAAATGGTGGCGGAAATTATTTTTTTGGGAACTTGAATTATGTAGTGTGAATGCATATTTACTATATAAAATAACTCAAAATCGCCAAAATAAACGACCAATGACGCATTTAAAGTTTGTTCGAGAAATAGTAGATGGACTGAAAGCAAACTACCGAAAGGGATCAAAAATTTCAGGTAGACCATCAACGTCAGACAAGGAAGAACGACTAAACGGCAAATTGCATATTTTTCGTAAAAATGAAGTAAAGAAAAAGGACTGTTTAGTATGTTCTGACCGAAAAGTCAAAGGAGGAAGACATGAAACAAGATATATCTGCAATACATGTACTCTAAAACCAGGATTACATATTGGGGAATGTTTTGAACGATATCATACAATGCAAAACTATAAAATGTAATTTTTTTATACATAACTTGTATCAATTTTACTATTTAAGATTCTTTTATTTTTCATATCATTAAGGCTAGTAATAAAAAACATAATGAATCCTCATAATTTTATGTAGTACAGCATTATTTTAGCTTTTCATGTGTATCCTATGTGTTTCTTCCAATTTAGAAGTAAGTTTTATTTTTTTTTTAATTTTGAAAAATCATAATGTATATACATATATTAACAGTTGTATAGATTTTCATTTTTCAAAGGAGTGTAAGATGATTAAATATGTTTATTTTCATAATTTTTTCTACTAAACCGAAAAGTTAAATTGTAATATGTTCGCATGAAAATATTTTCCTTTTGATCGAATATGAAAAAAAATTCCGAGTTGAGAGTAGTAGCCTTATCGAAAAAATTCCGAGTTGATTGTTAGTCTTATCGAATATATATACGAGTGCAAAGGGTTAATAATGCGAGCAATAAATTTTTTGAGAAAATAATTAATAATTTTAAAAATTTATAAAAAATCTCAAGTTTTTATTGAAAGTTAATCTATTATGGGCTTTAATTAAATTATTTTTCTATCTTGAGGTTTATCTTAACCAATATTATCTATCTAAAATCATGATATCATCTTATCTCAAATGAAATTATTATTTCAATAAGATAAATAAATCTGGAGTATCTCCACTTTTATACAATTTGAATTAGATTAAATAACATATATTATATTTAAATTAAATTTAATTAATTAAATTATAAATTAAAATTAATAAATAATATTTATTAAACCAGCGCGTGTATGGCTCTTTCTTGATGGCACCACGTCACGTGCTGGCGCGTGATTGCCATTCAACGCGTTAAAAAATTAATTCCGGTACTTTCAGCGATTCAATCAAGCTGAAAATCTATATATACCAGTTTTATACAATTTTTAATCAAACGAAATAGTATCAAACAAATATCTTTATTTTTACGGTCAGTTTAGATGAAAAAAAATCAAAACATTGTAGGCAATGGCCCTTTTCCCTTAGAGCTATATTTCTCAAAAGTTAATAGATAACTACGAATTTTGAATAATTCGCGTATACCAAATTTCATTATTCTAACTCAAACCGTTTTTGCGTAATCTTGTTTACATACACACATACACACACAGAGAGATTTTTCTCAACCTTAGTGAAAATGACTCAGGGGCCTTCAAAACGTATAACAAAATCAAAATCTCGACATCGATAATTTTTCTTATCGCAATACTATCTCTTAAATACTTTTAAAATACTACGAGTATATACAATATTAGAAATTCTTTCTTTAGAGTTTATATCAATATTTTTCTATTTAATTTTTGTGTATTTGCTTATTTTGTCTTTATCTTAGTATTTAAACTTTTTTCTTATATGTACTCATAAAATAATTATAATGTAATTATATTTCTTATTTTTACTATCTCGCTAGAGATAGTATTGTGATCACTAAAATTTTCGATGTCGAGATTTTGATGTTTTTATACGTTTTGAAGGTTCCTGAATCATTTTCACTAAGGTTGATAAAAATGTATATGAATGTGTGTATGTGTGTATGTATGTAGGCAAGATTACGCAAAAACGGTTTGAGCTAGAATCATGAAATTTTGTATACGGGAATTATTTAAACTTCGTAGTTTTCTCTCAACTTTTGAAAAATGTAGCTCAATCGGAAGAGGGTCATTACCTACAACGTTTTGATTTTTTTTCCTCTAAAGTGACTGTAAAAATAAAGATATTTGTTTGATACTATTTCGTTTGATTAAAAATTGTATAAAACAGCTATATATAGAATTTCAGCTTGATTGAATCGCTGAAAGTACCGGAATTAATTTTTTTAACACTGCAATTCACGCGCCAACACGTGACGTGGTTCCATCAACAAAAAGCCAAACATGCCCTGGTTAAATAAATATATCATTTTTTAATTTTAATTTATAATTAATTAAATTTAATTTAAATATAATATATGTTAATTAATCCAATTCAAATTTGCGAGATAGTTGAGTGGAGACACTCCAGCTTATTTTGTTTTTAATTTTTTATTTAATATGAAAAATCTTTTAGAAACCAAATTAAAGGGTCAATCGATGTTTTTATCAGTCTCCATATCTGATGCCCAAAAAAGTAAGGGTGAGGGGCGGTGCGTGCGTGTTTCTCTCTTTTCTCTTTAAGTGGGGTCCCTTCACCTCCCCCTCTCCTAGGCACCGTAGTGGCGGCGACATTCTGCCCTTCGGACATCCATCGTGCATTTCCTCGTTCATTATAGTGCCTTGCCATTTTAGTAGACATGTCTACTACCACCACCACCATAATCACCCCCCACTACTACTGACATGATTACGTCTGCCACCCCGGGCTGATCGGTATTTCCTATTTATTTTTCATTTATTCTGTTAGTTCGAAATCGTGTGTGCTTCCATGTTGTGCTTGTGTCTCTCTTCAAAGTGTAATTCGTGTTCAAATATGCTATCAATTTACTTTACTAAGTTTATACTATCACTAACTAATCGATGACAAATTGGGTCTTCCATTTTATTTTTAATCCATCAGGTAAGCTTCAAACAAAATTATTATTTATCAATAATAATTACCTTGGTTTATAAATTATATCTCTATGTTCTTATTTAATTTTATTTTTATTGTGTTTATGTGTGTGTGTAGAAATGTTGCTAATTACTATTATATATATAAAATAATTGTTAATCGTATATATAACGTATATATATATAATATAAATTTTATTTTTTTACAATTTATATTCTTATCGTCATCCCACTGATGGATACTATAAAATATTTGTTTATTTTTACTATCTCACTAGAGATAGTATTACAATCACGAAAATTTTCGATGTCTAGATTTTGATGTTTTTATACGATTTGAAGGTTCCTGAGTCTTTTTCACTAAGGTTGAGAAAAATGTCTCTTTGTGTGTGTGTGTGTGTGTGTGTATGTAGACAAGATTACGCAAACGAGTTAGAATAATAATTATTGGTTTAATATTTGGTAGTGTGTGAGTGTGTGTGTAAAAACGGTTTCAGCTAGAATAATGAAATTTGGTACTCGGGCATTATTCAAAATTCAAAGTTTTTTTATCAACTTTTGAGAAATGTAGCTCATTCGGAAGAAGACCATTACCTACCACGTTTTCATTTTTTTTTCCTCTAAAGTGACCGTAAAAATAAAGATATATGTTTGATAGTTTTGCACATGATTAAAAATTGTATAAAACTGCTATATATAGAATTTCAGATTGATTGAATCGCTGAAAGTACCGGAATTAATTTATAAAATTTTTAATCACATTTACTGCCAATCACGCGCCAGCTCGTGATCTGGTATCATTAACAAAGAGCCAATCAGGCGAATTAATTTTTTAAATTTTGACTTAAAAATGAAGGAAAAGGTTTTAAATTTAAATTTAATATATGTTAATTAATTAATTTAATACAATAATATACTGTAAATTTAATTTTTTTAAAATTAATTAATTAATCCAATTCAAATTTGCGACATAGTCGAGTGAAGACACTCCAGATTTTTTTTATTTATTTCAAAAAAATCTAAAATCTCTCTGTCATATATACCATATAAATAAGTTATTAGATATTCCTGACTTCATATGGATTTGTTTTACCAGCTGGTATCGTTTTCTTATTCCGGATTCGATTGCAAGGTTTTTCCCCATACTCACCTGAGTAATCACCAACTTTAACACAGACCTATACCCTAGCCCTTTTTTGACTGACTGGCGCCAGAGTAAACCGCCCCTTTCACTCTCTACTCTCTTTGATTCATTCATAAAATATTATATAACCAAATTATAAAGGCTTCTCTCTTTTTAATCACGATTTTTATTTAGAAAAAATTATTTTTTTATAATTTTCTTCATTCAAATCTAAAGATGAATTTTAACTTCATCATAAAATATACTATACTTTCTTTAAAACTAAAAACATTAGAATATTCATTAATAATTTAATAAGTAGGTAATGTTTATAGATTCAAATATAAATATTGATAAATAAATAAAAAATAATAATTTTTAATAGTGTAACATTTTATCCAACTTATAGAGAAAGAGAAATCCTGCACATTTTAATTGATATTCATAATGGCATATGTTGGTTAAGAGTTGTTAAACAATCTCTATAATTATAATATAGATTTTGAATGAGGTCTAATTAGAATAATTAATAATAATTACAAATTCTATTTATTATTATAATTTTCAACTCTTTCATGTTTAATATTGGTTTTATATTTAATTTTTATACCTATATTTACATTTTTATCAATAAAAAAATAACTAATTGAGTTAGAAAATGAAATAATTTATAATATATAATTATTTTCAAAATATATTTTTATAATATTACAATTACTATGATCGTTTTTAATATTGAATAAATATATAAAATTTTGTCTTTTTCTCTATATCTCAATTTTAAACAGTTTAATTCTTTATATTGATAAAAATTTCATAAAAATTTTCGTCTTTAGATTGTTAAAAAATTCAATTTCAAAATTACAAATATTTTTTTTTTTAAGAATTTTATAAAAGTTAAATGTATATAGATATATGAGGAGGCAGCTTTTACTATCTTTTACTATCTCGCCAGAGTTATTGAATCATTTTCACTAAGGTTGAGAAAAATGTCTCTGTGTGTATGTGTATGTGTGTATGTATGTAACCAAGATTACGTAAAAATAGTTTGAGCTAGATTCATGAAATTTGGTTTACGGGCATTATTCAAAATTCATAATTTTCTATCAACTTTTGAGAAATGTAGCTCAACCGGAAGAGGGTCATTACCTACAAGTTTTTGATTTTTTACTATCTCGCCAGAGATAGTATTGCGATCACGAAAATTTTCGATGTTGAGATTTTGATGTTTTTATACGTTTTGAAGGTTCCTGAATCATTTTCACTAAGGTTGAGAAAAATGTCTGTGTGTGTGTGTGTGTGTGTGTGTGTGTGTGTGTGTATGTATGTAGGCAAGATTACGCAAAAACGGTTTGAGCTAGAATGATGAAATTTGGTACATGGACATTATTCAAAATTCATAGTTTTCTATCAACTTTTGAGAAATGTAGCTCAACCGGAAGAGGGTCATTACCTACAACGTTTTGATTTTTTTTCCTCTAAAGTGACCGTAAAAATAAAGATATATGTTTGATAATTTTTCACATGATTAATAATTGTATAAAACTGCTATATATAGAATTTCAGCTTGATTGATTCGCTGAAATTACCAGAATTAATTTTTTAACACTGCAAATCTCACGCGCCAACACGTGACGTGGTGCCATCAACAAAAAGCCAAACATGCGCTGGTTTAATATTTATTATTTATTATTTATAATTTATAATTAATTAAATTTAATTTAAATATAATATATTATGTTATTTAATCCAATTCAAATTGCGAGATAGTCGAGTGGAGACACTCCAGCTAATTTCCTCTAAAGTGACCGTAAAAATCAAAATATATGTTTGATAATTTTTCACATGATCAAAAATTGTATATAACTGCTATATATAGAGTTTCATCTTGATTGAATCGCTGAAAGTAGCAGAATTAATTTTTTAACACTGCAAATCTCACGCGCCAACACGTGACGTGGTTCCATCAACAAAGAGCCAAATATGCGCTGGTTCAATAAATATTATTTATTAATTTTAATTATAATTTATAATTAATTAAATTTAATTTAAATATAATATATTATGTTATTTAATCCAATTCAAATTGTGACTTAGTCGAGTGGAGACACTCCAGATTTTTTTTTTCAAATTCCCTTATAAACTTGTCAATATGTAAAATTGTAGATAAAATAGATTTGATGAGGGGAGAGGAATTCACTAGCTTTTATTCCATGAACAAAATAAGTAGAAAATTAATGAAAGCAGGGAGAGAAGGGAGGGAATGTGAGGGCGTTATGATTCATTGAACTGAACGGGAAGGCGGTAACTGCAACAGCAGCCACGTTTCTCGCCGAGAGACATTCACTCATTTCCCTCAGTGTGTCAGTTTTCTCAGTGAGTGTTGTTGGGTGATGTTTTAACTCAAGAAAATTTCCGAAACGTCAACAAACGTGTAACATATTCAATAGCAATCAACATTTGTGCCATTTTCTCTCCTCTCTTTTTAATTATTTTATTTTTTATCATTTCAATCTCTTTATGGTGATATCTTGATGTTCTCTTTAAAAAAACGTATAAGATTATGAATGGACCGGGATGCTGTGCTTCTTATCCCAGGTAATAAATTAAAATGATCATCTTACAATTTCTGAAAAAAGGATTTAATTCAATTTCCAATAAATTGTATGATATAGAACTTTTTTTTTTAACTTTTCATTTTATTTCATTTTTCATTCCATTTTATAGATAAATAATGGTTATTTAAAAAATTGTTATATTATTATAAATAAATTATATATTTCATATACTTTTTCAACATATCATTAATTAATTTAGAAACATTTATCGATGAGAAACTTGAAAAGAAAGTTTTTTTGTGGTGTATCTTTCCATAAAATTTACACTTAAGAAAATTCAGCTTTCTGCTTTTGTTTTTAAACTAGATTACAACAAAATATTGATATTAATATTCATGTCATTAAGAATTAATATCCAAAACTTATTTTATTTTTCTTATTTGAAATTTTATTTATTTTTACTATTTATTTTTTATTATTTTTTTTTCTTATCCTTCACATAATCCCATGTATGTATTAATTTTGAATTATAATTAAAATTTAAATTAAATTTGAAAAATTAATAAATAATTAATCAATTTAATTAATTATTCATCATCATCAATTGTTCATTTTGTGTAATACACTATTGATATGTTACTAAATATAAGAGAAAAATACATGTCTTTTAATAAATTAAAACTCTTAGTTATTATTTTTGATTTATTTTTTTTTAAATTTAATTAGTAATAATTATTGCTTAATTTTGAATTTTTATTTAAAAATTCTTAATATATATATATATTAATTCATTTAAATATTCTTTTAATATATAAATTTTTGGTTAATCAACTCTGAGAGAATCTCTACACAGTTTTTTAAATACCGGTACAACTTAAAATATACAATTCCCTCTATTTATGTATATATGAATAAAAATATCAATTAGTTTTAAAAGGATTAATTCTTTTTTTTTATTAATAAACAAAAAGTTATTTTAGTTTAATTATTTTAAAAGATAATAACTTTATATATAATAGTGTGTTAAAATGTGTGTAATAGATATATTTACTATCTCGCCAGAGATAGAATTGCGATCGCGAAAATTTTCGATGTCTTGATTTTGATGTATTTATACGTTTTGAAGGGTTCTGAATCATTTTCATTAAGGTTGAGAAAAATGTGTGTGTGTGTCATGAATCATGAAATTTAGTACATGGGCATTATTCAAAATTCGTAGTTTTCTATCAACTTTTGAGAAATGTAGCTCAACCGGAAGAGGGTCATTACCTACAACGTTTTGATTTTTTTTCCTCTAAAGTGACCGTAAAAATAAAGATATATATTTGATAATTTTTCCACATGATTAAAAATTGTATAAAACTGCTATATATAGAATTTCAGCTTAATTGAATTGCTGAAAGTACCCGAATTAATTTTTTAACACTGATAATCACGCGCTAACACGTGACGTGGTGCCATCAACAAAGAGCCAAACATGCGCTGATTTAATAAATATTATTTATTAATTTTAATTTATAATTTATAATTAATTAAATTTAATTTAAATATAATATATGTTAATTATTCCAAATCAAATTTGCGAGATAGTCGAGTGGAGACACTCCAGCCTATTTTTATATACGAGTATATTCAATCAAATATTTTCTCTTATGTTTATCATTGACCTTGATTCTACCTACCTATCAGGGCAATCTTCATTTTTTTAAAAATTACTCATGGATTAATTAATTTAATAAATTTGCAAGTGATTTATATTCATAAGCCTTTAATGAGAAATTAATTTTTTCTATAATCATACATTATAATATTCATATTACAAAAGTTGTCATTTCAATTTTATAATTCTATTGATTTAGAGATGTGCATCATGATATTTAAATAATATTCAATTTCTTTATTCATTTATTCATTGATATTATTCTATTATTTTTATGTCAACCAAAACTTCTACTATTAAACAATTGGTATGATATTTATTTCATTTTTTACCGACCGAAGGGAAGAAAGGGAAGGTATTGTTTTCACATCAAATTTCATATCAGGAGCTTTTTACAGATATATACGAATCATGCATTTTGTTAACCGAAAAAAGTATTTTTATCATGATATCTGTCCGTCCATTGTGTGTCCATATAGACATGTTCATCTTGAATGGCTTAAGGAATTTTGATAAAATTTGGTATATTTACATAATGCGTCAGTAGCATGAATTCATCATTTTTGGAGTATATCCAGAAACCAGAAGTGGTAAATTACAAAGTATTAATTTTATATTCATTGTCGGAAATTTTTCACTTAAAATATAGTATTAATTAATAATGGAGTAATTAAACTAAAAATAAAAACCAATATATATAATAGAATCATTCAAGTTTTAAAAATATTTTTTTTATATACTCTATATATATAGTTGTTTGGAAATTAATTTATTTCAAATCGTCGGTCGGTTTTGTGCCTGGTCACAGCTCATTTTTATTTTTAAATATTAAATTATCAAATATGTTATTAAATGATATTGAGAGAGAGAGAAGGAGACCAAGTAATATAATCATTTCAATATGAATTGAGGATTTAGGGCGTATCATTCTAATAATTTTTGATAACTCAATAATTGCACTCTCTTTTTTACTTTCCTATGCTGATGATGATTATGATTATTATTTCTTTCCTTTCTAATGCATTTTACACCTTCATTTTCCCCCTTCTGGCTTGATTTTATTTTCCACTAGTAGTTTTTATGATTCACTCTCAATGGCAAGGAACGATTATTTCGTGAATCAGTCTCTCGAGGAAGCGATTTTCTATTTTAAATGTTTCATTCTTTCCATGACCCAGAAATATAGATATTGAAAAAACCTTTCCAATTATACAAATAAAAAAAAAATAAGAAAAAAAATCAATCCTTATATGTCTGATTGAACTTGGATGATCCTTGATAGAATTGATATTTACTTTCAACAACAACTTAATGAAAGACAAATGCAAGGACAACACACACAAATTAGTCTAAGTCTATTCTTATACGAAGGTGGGGTGAAAAGTTTCCGGCCTGACCAAGAAAAACGATTTTTTAAATTTTTTTTTTCCTTTATATTTCAACATTCAAGAAAGCTGAGACTTGTACGATGTCAGCTGAACGTGTGCGAAATATTTTTTAAATAAATTTTTTTAATAAAATATTAAAATAATAAAAATTAATAAATTTGTAAAAAAATATATAATACTTAAAAAAAAATGTACCTTTGCGAGTTTCGAACTAAGAGTGTAAAGTCATAAGATAACGCCTAAGACCGTTGACCCATAAAACACTTTTGTTTACAAGTCTCCTATAAGGGTATTTATAGAAATCAAATTATCTAGCATTGTAACTAAACTAATTTTATTTAAATTCCACCCCCTGGACACACCTTACCAATTAGCGGTTTTATAAAAGAAGTCTGACATGCCCTGAGACCTACTGAATATGCATAAAAAATTTCATAAAAATCGGTCCAGCCGTTTCGGAGGAGTATCATTTCAAAGTTTTGTGACACGAGAATTTTATATATAAGATTATAATATCAATTATTAAAATCATTATAATCACATTACCATTTTTACCGACCGACGATAGTAAGGGAGGTATTGTTTTCACACCAAATTTCACATGTGGAGATTTTTACATATCTCCACGAATCATGCATTTTCTTAACAGAAAAAAGTATTTTCAGCATGATGCCTGTCCGTCCGTCTGTCCGTCCGTATAGATGTGTACATACAGCCTGAACGGCTTAACGGATTTTGATGAAATTTGGT
Organism: Labia minor; assembly: GCA_963082975.1. Classification (NCBI taxonomy): domain Eukaryota; kingdom Metazoa; phylum Arthropoda; class Insecta; order Dermaptera; family Spongiphoridae; genus Labia; species Labia minor. The sequence goes on along the minus strand of OY720347.1, from coordinate 10,925,867 downwards.
ATATTTACTTAATGCATCAGTGGGATGAATTGATCAACTTTTGGTGCAAATCCGGAAACCGGAAGTGGTAGTATTAGCGATCGACGATAAGAAGGGAAGGGTTATTTTCGCACCAAATTTCACATAAGGAGATTTTTTTACATATCACCACGAATGTATTGGTTTTATCCTCGGAAAAAATCATCTTCATTATGTTTTTCTTAATTTAAAATTATATGACGTCACCCAGCCCTTCATGACGTCACAGCCTCCTTATTATCACGGGCAACGCCGGCTACTTCAGCTATATATTATAAATAAAATAAAATTAAAAATATTTATGTATAATATAAAATATATCTGTTTCTTATTACATTAATAGATATATTAAAATTATTTGAAATTGTTTCTGTAGCTGGAAATTAATTTATTTCAAACCGTCGGTCGGTTCGGACCTGGCCACAGGTCAACTTATTTTAAAAAGAGAATAATTATAAATTATTAATAATTAATTATAAAACAAACTTCTTTAATTAACTTAATAAGATGTACGAGGGTGGTCTGAAAAGTTTCCGACCTGACCAAGAAAAACGATGTTTTTCAATTTTTGTTTGTTTTATTTTTCAAAATTCAAGATAATGAGATAATTTGAGATAAGATAATTTGAGACCTGTACCATGTCAGCTGAACGTGTGCGAAATATTTTGCACAACCATTTGAATATGGAAAGTTGTGTTGCAAGGTGGGTGTCGCGTTTGCCTAACGTTAGGCCAAAAACTGCTTCGAAAAAACATTTCTACCGACAATTTGCGTAATCCAAACGAATTTTTGCGTCGATTCATAATTGTTGATGTGACTTAAATTAAATTAAATTAATTAATTAAATTAAATTGATACCGTTATGAGACATGTATCAGTTTAGATGGAGATTATGTTGAAAAATAAAGCAAAAAATGGATGCAACAACCACATTCTTGCAAGTACCCCTATCTTTAGCTACATCCATCCATCCGGCAAATTGTTTTATTTATTTTAATTTTGATTCCCTTTGATAATAATTTTGATGAGAAAAGCCCCTTTACTGCATGATAACGCGTTACCCAATTGCAACCTCGATTTAAATTCTTCTCGAATATCATTATCCTTTGTAATTACATTAAATTCTTCTACATTTTCAAATTTTACCTTTTATATTTTAAGATTTTCACTCTGCTACTACTATATTTTGTCTCAGCACTATTTATTTCGAACCCAACCTCGTTTCCTGAGTCGATTAATTTTTCTTCACTATCTGTAATTGCATTTACCTAATATATGACTTTTTTTTCTTTAATTGAATTTCGTTTGGTTTTTTCTCAATTTGTCTAATCTCATATTCGAGTACAAAATTAAATGGAATAGTGATAGTGCTTCTCCTTGTTTTAACCCATTTAGAATTTCAAATGCTTCTGATGATTGATTCCCACATTTAATCCTTTCTTTACTTCCTTCTAGACCAGAGGTTCTTAAACTTATGTACTCCGCGAACCCCCACTTGAAAAATTTTTTTTTGACGGACCCCATCCCAACTTTAGGTACTTTACGTCATTTTATTAGTTATATATATATATAATTTCTGTCTTACAATCTCATAAGAACAAGGATATATGATGAATATTTCTAACAGTGATTGGTGAATAACGATTTTTTTGCATATTGTAGAACACATTTTATTAGAAATTATAATATTGAAGAAAGAAAATTCAGCTAAATATGAAGATGGAAACGGTAGCAATAGTTTTCTTGCACATTTCGTTGAATTTGGGTATTTGATCTCTGGTTCCTCACAAAGCCATGCCATCGCTCCTTTTATATTAAATAAGGTTTTAACTGACTCATCATTTTCTCGTGCACCTGTACGATGGCTTTGCGGACCCCCAGTAAAGGCTTCGCGGACCCCCAGGGGTCCGCGGACCACAGTTTAAGAAACTCTGTTCTAGACTAATCTGAATCATACTTACCTATAGTTTCAGAATTCCTATTAAAATTAAAATTTGTAAAGTTTTCCGCGATCTATTGAGTCATATGTTTTGCTAAAGTATACGAATAGTGGATGAACCGAAATATTGAATATGCGTTTTTTTAATATCTGTCTTGGCGGACAAATTTGATCTAATGTTGATCGATTTGGCCTGAATCTGCATTGATATTCTCCTAATATCTATTTAATAAAATTCGTAGTTTTCTATCATCTTCTAAGAAATGTAGCTCAACCGGAAGAGGGTCATTACCTACCACGTTTTGATTTTTATTCTTCTAAAGTGACCGTAAAAATAAAGATATATGTTTGATAGTTTTTCACATGATTGAAAATTGTATACAACTGCTATATATAGAATTTCAGCTTGACTGAATCGCTGAAGGTACCGGAATTAATTTTTTAACACTGCAAATCACGCGCCAACACCTGACGTCAACAAAGAGCCAAACACGCCCTTGTTTAATAAATATTATTTATTAATTTTAATTTATAATTAAATAAATGTTAATTAATTCAATTCAAATTTTCGAGATAGTCAAGTGGAGACACTCCAGCTTATTTCAGTAATTTATGTAGCAAATAAGAACAACTAAAAGCTTTTTCTACCTATTTTAACCTCTTTAAAGTATGTATTTTAAGGTTTTTGTTTAATGAATTGCTTTTTATTTTGTTTAATAATAGAACATATGTTGACTAGTCTAAGGCCTACCTGACTAAACATTCACCATATATGTATATTTATACATAGGAATGTTAAAGAATTTAGGATTCACTCCACTTGTTATTTTGTACTTTTTAAAATAGATTCATCCTTAGTACTGTTTGGAACTATATTTGGATTATTCCATTGACTAATAATATAGTACCTGGTTTACCAAATTGTCGCTCGATGCTTTAAAAATATTTATACTTTACGAAAAACATTTATGAAAATAATAATAAAATTGTTTGTGAGTTTATTATGAATATCCTTCATTCTATTATCTATTATTTTATCAATATATATTTAATTTCCTATATATATATGTATGTATGTATGTATGAAATGTCTGTAACATTATGAAGTTAGCTACAAATTTAGAATTTTACTATTTACATTTTTATAGAATTTAAAATAAATTTAAGTAAAAAGAAATCTTTTTAAAAAATACACTTTACTTAAAATTGCACTAAAAAGTAAAAAATAAAATCACTTTAAAGTGTGTGCGCTCAAATTATAATAACACCAAATGGAAGCAAATGTTTTACGGTCTTTTTATAATTTGAGCGCACACACTTTAAAGTGATTTTATTTTTTACTTTTAAGTGTAATTTTTAGTAAAGTGTATTTTTTAAAAAAATTTCTTTTTACTTAAATTTATTTTATACTTTTTTGTCGTATTCAGCGCCTCTAGAACTGCTATCGCCATCTATGATTGAAATAGTGAACTATTCCATATTCCGCATATGAAAGTTTAGTTAATTAATTACCACTAATAGATAAATAATTCAGTGGATTTTTCAATTGATTCGTGTATTATTAGCAGGAGCAAGCGCGTATGCAAAACTGCTATATATAGAATTTCAACTTGATTGAATCGCTGAAAGTACCGAAATTAATTTTTTAACACGACTGCAAATCACGCGCCAACACGTGACGTGGTGCCATCAACAAAGAGCCAAATATGTGCTGGTTTAATAAATATTATTTATTAATTTTAATTTATAATTAATTAATTTAATTTAAATATATAATATATGTTATTTAATCTAATTCATAGTCGAGTGGAGACACTTTTTTTTGTTAGAATCTAAATTAAATAATTATGTTTTACATCAAATTAAAATAAAAATAATTGAATGTCATAGGATCTTTCAATTACATTTACTATTATTGATAGAATTATGATAAGGTTAAGAATTGGTGAAGGTTTATTAAAATATGGTCATCACAATGAAAGGAAGGGAGGTGACTCATCACACAAGTCCCTAGATTATTTAAATCTATTTATTATACTATTGATAGTTTTATTTATGGAAACATTTCCAAGTTTAGTCATTGAGGGATTTTTTATAACGTTTTTCTCAACTTTACTTGGCGTTTGTCTCTCTGTCTGCCTGTCTGTCTGTCTGTTCGCTCTTTTGACAAATTGAAATCGATTTTTCATCATCTTAATATTGTGATAGACTTTTGAAAATTTTTATAGATATTTCAATGGATCCTTAGTAGGTATAGAAGAACTATAATTGAATTGTAATTAATTAATTGTAATTAAGTAGCGATTAATTACTTTTAGTAACTAACTCCTTTTGTATTGCTCCGATCAACGATTCTGAAACATAAAAATTGATTTCAGGATAGATTTTCATTTTGAACATATTTAAAAAAAATTTTATAACATTAAAATTAATGATTTCTTATTAATCAGTTGTATCGCCAATGAAGAGGGGTTTCTTCCCCTCAGATGGCATAGAGAAAATATCTTTTTTTTATATATGTCCCCGATAGAAAGGAAACAAAACAATTGAATAACTTTTTTTTATGAAGACTATATATGTACATTTATAAAATCTCATATTAATAAAAATTATTTATTTATAAATATAATATAATTATTATTATTTACTAATAACATTTACTTAACATAAATGCATCAAATCAATTTTGGAAAATCAATATATTTTTTTGTTTTATTCAATTTGTAAATTTTCGTATAACTTCATCTTTTCTATTTCTCTTTAAATAAATAAATTTGTCATATTAAATTTTCCCTAAAAAGAAAATATAAATAAATATAACTAAATGCGCCCAACGTTTTTCGTTGTATATGAAGAAATTCATCCGTAAACTTTGTCATGCTTATAGAAAAATTATTTTATTCTTTTTAGTCCATGAGAAACACGTTATTTTATAAAAACATTTTTATATTTATATTATTAAAAATTATTTGTTGCATATTTGCTATAATAAGAACATGAAAACATTTATCACAATTCATTTCTTCTACTTAAACCCCCTGAGATTAAAATATTTGAAAAGAAAATTTTTTATTTTGTTTTATGTTGTTTAATATTAATAAATAATTTATTCATATGACTTCAATGTTAGTTAGTAAATTACAATATTAATGAGCACATATATATGCTAAATGTAAATTGAAATATTTGAACGATAATAAATGTACCCATTCATGGTTACATCAATTAATTTATTAATATTTTATATTATAAGAGTAACACTTTAAAATTGTTTGTTAATGCATTCTAAAATGTTTATGAGATGCATATTTGAAAAATGAAAATAAATGTATACACAAAATAGAGTCCAAAATTAATAATTTAGTTAATCGAAGTGTATCACTAGTTATTATTAATTCTTAATATTTATGATAGGATTTGTGTTCCCAGGTGGTCTTGGGCCGCCGGCGGCGGCAATATCATGAGTCTCCCCGTCTCCTCGTATGAGGAGTTGCTACGGAGGGTACGTAGCCTCACCCACGAGACTCGGCGGCTTCATCGAGAGTTAGCCGCCTGTTCTGACAATCCATCCCATCATGAGACAGGTAGGGTATACCTGATTTACTTTAACCTTATGCATAACATAATATAACATAATAACAATAATATATTAACCGATTAAATATGACAACTACTTTTGCACTAATACAAAAAAAAAATATCGGTAATTGTTCAGCAAACGGGTGACCTCTCGGTTTTTGAAGAAACTTCGTCAGTGGATTTCTTGTTTAATTCTAAGAAACTTTTTCCTTGGACAATTTAGAGGATCTCTCTTAGTATCCGAGATAAACATGATTAAAGTTTGAATAATGACATTACATATACATAGGGTGACCAAACGTCCCGTTTTTAGGTGCTCTGTCCCGGCTTCCCGAAAAATGTCTTCGGGACAGCCTATTGTCCCGTTTTTTTTAAATATATAGGACATTTTGTACTTTTTTTCAAAATTTTTTCAATTTGGTTCTAAAAAAAAAGGTAAAACGTTTTCGGAACTAGGAATATGGTCACCCTACATATACATCCATTGGACACACAGCGTTGAAGGCGAAGCCCTCTCCTGGCCAAATTAATAAAACAAATATCTGTCCAATGGATGTATATGTAATATCAATATTCAAACTCTTTAATCATTTTTATATTGAAAACTAGAAGAGACTCCCTACCTAAATTGCCTATAGAAAAAGTTTCTTGAAATTAAACAAATTTCATCAAAATTCGATAAAAGACCCGTTTCCTGAACAATTACCGAAATATCTTTTCTTTCGTTATTATATATACATTATTATATGTATTTGAAATACTAATATAAATTATGAATTAATATTTGAAACATAAAAAAGTTTTTAATATTAATTTTATCTTAATCTGTACACATTGATTTAAAATATTTTCATTTATTATGATTAAACTATGAAAAGGATTGCTGAGCTTTCATAGTTTACGATAATAATAACAATAATATATTATAACCGAATGAGTATAACAACTGCTTTTACACCATGTTAAAGAAAAAGCACACAAAACATTTATTTTAATAAATATATTATTGTAGTTATATCTTTGTTTTTAAATCACTTCTCTCGTTTATATTTTACATTTCTAGCTCCCAGAAATAAAATATCTTTGGATAAAATGATATAATATAATTATTTTAATTTGAACTCAAACAACATCTACTCACCCACTAAAACCGAAACCCAACTTCACACAGATGATGATAATATTAAATAGATTAATAACGAAATAAAAAGATGCATTTTATGCGTGGGCGAGCGTAAAATAGAAATCTATGCAAATTACATTCAATTGAACTTACAATATGGTGTCATTTCATCAACGTAATAGTAATTAATTATATAGTTATTAAATGATATATGAGGATTTGTATTTCTTTAAAGGAAATAGTAAATTACCTCTTATTATATAATATCATTATACGATTTATCTAGTGAATGTTATGTGTTGGTGGTAATATCAATCGTCATTTTCTAATTTTATAACATCCAAAACTAAGACGATGGGAGTATTAACAATTCAATATATATATACTAGTATTGAATATTTAATAGATTTCATGTAAAATAGGTATCCTCATCTGTGAATCATCTCTACCTTAAAACTTCATTTACTAATAAAAAATAAGCTGGAGTGTCTCCACTCGACTATCTCGCAAATTTGAATTGGATTAATTAACATATATTATATTTAAATTAAATTTAATTAATTATAAATTAAAATTAATAAACAATATTTATTAAATCAGCGCATGTTTGGCTCTTTGTTGATGGCGCCACGTCAGTGTTAAAAAATTATTTCGGGTACTTTCAACGATTCAATCAAGCTGAAATTCTATATATAGCAGTTTTATACAATTTTTAATCATGTGAAAAAACTATCAAACAGATATCTTTATTTTTAAGGTCACTTTAGAGGAAAAAAAAATAAAAACGTTGTAGGTAATGACGCTCTTCCGGTTGAGCTACATTTCTCAAAAGTTGATAGAAAACTACGAATTTTGAATAATGCCCGTATACCAAATTTCATAATTCTAGCTCAAACCGTTTTTGCGTAATCTTGTCCACACACACACACACACACACACATATATATATATATATATATATATATATATATACAAAGGCATTTTTTTCAACCTTAGTGAAAATGATTTAGGAACCTTCAAAACATATAAAAACATCAAAATCTCGGGATCGAAAATTTTCGGGATCGCAATTCTATCTCTGGTGAGATAGAAAAAAATATATATAATTTTAATATGTGATCAAATTTGAATTTATTTATTTGAAGTAAAAATCACATATAATTAATATTTAATTATTGATTTGTTTATTTTTTTATTTGTCATTTTATGTACACATACGTATCTTATATACCTAGATTAGATTTTTTTTGTTATCTACATAGATTAAAAAAAAATCAATGTTTTTAATCATTCATTATTATATATATATATATATAGTAAATGAAAAATCATTATGAAATCATTTAAGCATGAAAATTTGAATGTAAAAAGTAAATTTTCCTAGAATTCAAATATGGTATTATATGCTCAATAATATTATAAGTACCGGGACCCCGAGCCTCGGCTCGGTACTTAAGTTAAAAAAAATGATTCATTATTATTGGATTTGGCTGGTAATATTAATACCTGGGACACCGAGCTCTCGCTCTACCCTTTAAAAAATATTGATACACAATTCTTTAATTATTTATTACAATTATTAAATGTTACACATTTGCATCAATCTGATTAAAATGAATGAACTTGTGCTCCTCAATAATACATAAATATATAATATATAGGTACATATATTTTTTTTCTATAGTGTTTTTTTGAAAAACTGTTTAGCGCCCCAAGTGGTTATAAAACAAACTAAAGACAAAAAAACGTGCTTTGCAGCTTTTCGGAATTAAAAAAGCAAAATTGGCAGTCGTGGGACTGGCCGACAGAAGTGAAAACTTCTGCGTAAGAAATTTTAAAACAGACGAAATTCGCGCTATTTCACGAGAAAGATGAATTTCATATGCATGTATATATATATAACTTATATATTATTTTAAACATATATTTTAAACAAATTTGTAACTTATATTTATATATATATAAATACACAACTTTGTTTAAAATATTGCAATACGAACTGTTTTATAATTCTTATCTCTAACATAAAATATATATTTATTATGTGAAGTTCATTTCGTATAATTTTGATTATATATGTATATATGAAATGAACTTTACATAATAAATATATATTTATATGTTAGAGATAATTTATAAAACAGTTCTAATGACAATTCAAATTTCGCGCTCTGTTATAAGAAATTTGAAAGCAGATGGTTTCATGGTGTTGGTCACGATCACGCGAGTTCTATACTTTTTCCCCATCCCGCAAAAGTGCTCAACGCCGCTAAAGAAGTTTTCACTTCAAAAATTATTTAATATTTGGAAATATATCTGACTTATAGAAAAAATGAATATTAATTAAAGAAAGAAATAGTTTTTAAAATATCCTGAATAATATGTAACAATTTTCAAGATAGAAATTTATTACAATATTACAATTATTAACTGTTGCATCATTGCATCAATCTGATTAAAATGAATGGAACTTCGGGTACTCAATAATAATAAATAAAATAATATTAATAAATATATTGAATAATATTTTATTGAAAAAATATTAAAACTTATAAAACTATCTAAAACTTTATTAATAAAAGAACAATGAATAAATAAATATAGAATAGTAATTTATTAAAAAGTAAACAATAGATAAAAAGAAAAAAAAATAACAAAATCATTATTTTCATTTTTAAATAACGATTCACCCGGCGAGTTTCGAACCGACGAAATCCACTCGTTAAAACATCAGTCCAACCGCTGGACTATATGTATTTAGATAAAAAATTGTCATTTTTTTACTGTCTTAGCAGGCAGTATTAAAAATTTTGACGTTTTCCATATATAATTTTCAATTAAGAAATTAATAATGAAGCTGTATGTTTCAAGAGATATCATCAATAAAACTTAATTTTTCTTTATAAATACTATATCTAGTGTGAATTTGAAAAAAATCGTTAGAGCGGTTTTTGAGAACCAATATATATAGATAAATACATATATACAATTTTAGCTAGCATAATAAGATAAGATACAATTGTGGTAGGTATCAATAAAGAATATCGAAATCTGCAAATAACGATCATTCATGCTTCCTTTCTAATACTATTGTTGTAGTATATAAATGTAAAATAAATATCCAATAACAAAAAAAAAACCTCTGACTTTTGTACGTCCTCCACAAGGACAACGCCTATCAAGTTGGTTATATCAATGAAGTGTCCTATGATCAGTAGAACGGATCCTATCAACCTTTACTTTGATTTTCTTGATCGGAGGCGCTACTTTTTATCAAGTAGCTATTCTCCTATGTTGATCCCGGAGGCTGGGTTGTTTCCGTCCCATAGACCCCACCTAGAGAAATTCCCTTGCCAGGCCCGGACTGGAAAATATCTATTAAAAATTATTTCACAATATTAAAAGAATTCATTTTAAGAATTAAAAAAGAGAAATTCTCTTCTGTGAAAAATATTAATCAATTGAAAAGAAATGTAAGGATATAATGACATTTGGAGGTTGAGCGTAGATTTCAGTTTAAGTTTAAAATAAATTTATTATATCAGTCCTTCTTCTAGATTTTATGTAAATTTAATCTTTATTTTATTAACTATGTTTAAATTTTTTTGTAAGTCAAATAACTTTGAAGGATTCAATAAACACATAGGCTTATGCTGGTGGCGAGGAGGGAGAAGGGAGGGGGGTTTGTAGCTTGTGTCTTATCAATTTTTAATTTATTTCTACAATACACCCTTCATTCCAAAAGAAACCGAACTTTTAAAAAAAATAATACGACTAATGCCATCTGTTGTAATATTTTACCCGTAGAGGGCTTAGTCCCTCATTGACAACTAGTACAAATTTCATGACATTTGGATGCATACAACAAAAGTTATTGTGTTTCAAATGTCAGTGTGTTTTGTACATCGGTCGGAAAATGAGTTTCAAACAAAGAACTGCCTTTGATTTTTGTGTTAAACTTGGTAATACTTTTACTGAAACGCACCAAATGCTACAAAATGCATATGGTGATGATTGTCTATCCCGTACGCAAGTTTACGAGTGGTTCGGGCGATTCAAATCGGGTAGAGAGACGCTGGATGATGACAAAAGATCAGGCCGTCCCAGAACAGGATTTTTACGATTCAAAAGGAATTATCCACAAAGAGTTTGTTCCACCCGGCCAGACAGTCACTGGAGAGTTTTACTTGGGTGTCATGAAGCGTTTACTGGCAAGAATTCGTCGTATTCGGCCAGAATATCGAGAAATGGGCAGTTGGACTCTTTTGCACGATAATGCACCATCACATCGTTCGCCACTTGTAACTGAATTTTTGGTCAAAAATCACATTATTCCTTTGCATCATTCTCCCTATTCACCAGATCTGGCTCCGTGCGACTTCTATCTGTTCCCTAAACTGCATTTGACGATGAAAGGTAAGTGGCACGCATCGATTGAAGCGCCACTGAGAAGGCGACGACCGACGTCCTAAAGACCATTCCAATAAAGGACATGGAGAAGTCGTTTGACAACTTGTTGGAGCGTGCAAATTTGTCTATCGGTGCAGAAGGGGAATACATTGATTAATAAAAATGACTTGTTCCAAAATATACATTGGTTTTTTGTTTTTTTAAAAAGTTTGGTTTCTTTTGGAATGGAGGGTGTATTATTATGTTAATTAAACTTTCTAATGATTAAGAGATTAATTGTATTATTTTTCTTCTCTTTTTTAGATATCTTGACTAAATCGTTTGATTCAGCTGAAGAAAATTCCAGTGAAAGGTAAATTGATATCTTTTATAATTTTTGGTTAATTCGTCGTAAAGTTTGATTTCAATTTTGATGTTGTAATAAATTTAGTTAATGAAAGAATTGAATCGAAAAAATATAGTATAAATATAATAACTTAATATTTCAATTTTTATATTCTATTTTCTTTCTAAAATTCTATAAATATTATTAACATGAATTCCTTCATTACTTTTTTTATTAACAATTTTTTTACATTATAGACTGAATATCTCCGCAATGACTTCGCGAGGATCCACCTTAAGCGTAAGTGTTTTATTAAGAATTTAATTTTTATAAAAATTATATATTAATTTCATTTAATTAATATAAAATAAGGGTGAATATAACAAAGTTGGAACAGAATAGGAGTTGGATGGGGATATGTAGTTGCTGTGTACAAGAAATTTCCGAGTCCCTTGGATCTCTACTTACAATTATAGATAGCTAAATAAGAGGGTCATTCAACAAGTACATAGCCTCACCGTCCGATGGCGCTGCTATCACAAAAGAGATTAACATTATGTAGTACACTCTTTTACTAGCCTACTGTCAAAGTTTCAGTCAATTCCCTTCACTAGTTTTGTTTTGACAGCCTTTAGAAGCAAGCGTGTCGATCAGTTGTACAAAAATGGCCATGGCCAAATTGGTCGAATTGCGCTACGAATTGTTGCCTCATCCACCATACTCTCCAGATTTGGCCCCCTGTGATTTCTTTTTGTTTCCAATCCTGAAAAAGTCACTTGCCGGGAATAAATTTGGGTCGAATTGTTCTTTTTCCATTTGTGTACAACTGATCGACACGCTCGCTTCCAAAGGCTGTCAAAACAAAACTAGTGTATGGAATTGACTGAAACTTTGACAGTAGGCTAGTAAAAGAATGTACTACATGATGGTAAAACTCTTGTGATAGCAGCGCCATCGGACGATGAGGTTAAGTACTTGTTGAATGACCCTCATAGATATACCATATATTAATATTCTATTAGATATATATTATATTTTGACTATTTATTAATTAATTTTATTACAATTCCAACATTGAATGATTAATCAAAAAGTTAAAAAAAATCAACAAAAATTATATAGGATAAATAATACTGTGATTGGTCCCATTAGACATTAAATCAATATACAATTATAAAGAAATACAAACAATATATTTTTTAATTGATACTTGTTCTGTGCTCGCAACATCATTTTTGATTTTTACAAGACTTTCATAACTGACAAAAAAATTGACTGTGACAAGTCATCTTTCTAACGGAAATAATACAAAACATGATAAGAATATTATATCAATTATTTAATTTTTGAATTACAAATGGAAAAACTCTTAAATATGATCTAATTTCAGACCTCCTCAATATAAATTCATTGGAGTGTTTCTTTGGGATGTCATATTTAAAATTTGGACTCAAAACAAATTCACCTTACAGCAATTAAACCCTATTAATCTAGATGTAGATATTAAAATGTACATCTAAAAAAAAGTTGTATTTAAATTTGCATAAAGCCAAAATGTCAATAATAAAGAATCATTACAAAAACTATCATTAAGTTCGGAACTTGTTGATTTTAACTTACACCAGAATAGGTCAAACCCGTAGAGGTGAGAATTTAACGTTAAGCGTTAAGTTATTGCTTGATAAGTTTTACCAGGGCTTCTCAAAGTGGTGGGCCCCCTAGGAGGGCCGTGGAATTTCGAAAAATGTGACACATAAATTATAATAATTAAATAAGATTTTTGCTAGTATAATAAGATAAGATATATAGTGGGTATATCTAATTTGTTATTGAGGATGATTGAAAATAATATTCAAGCACATGTCAATATGTTTATGTTCAACATATTGGTCAACCATCTTTAGATACAAACTCCAAAGTTCCTAATAAATGAGAGTGAAACTGGAAGTACAAGATGGCGTTGAACTCTACAATAATATTTATATAAAATGTTAGTTTTAACTTAAAAGAAAAAGTACACAAAAATTATTTTTAAATATGAATAGACATTTTTTAATTATATATAAAAATTATAATTTAAAGAATAAAAATAAGAATGATGAATAATAATTAACAATAAAAGATGAAAAGTCCTATAATATTCATTAACAATGATAATGATGATGATTATGCCTATGCATGCAAATTAGCATGTTATCTAAAGATGTTTTATTCTTAAAGATTATAATTGGCTCAACCAACTTATTTAACACCTGTTGGATTGGATGAGTCTTATAAATGTTGGATTTGAACTCTCATACCCTCTCATTTAGTGGAATTCAAGATGAAATTAACTATTCAATTTAAGATTAATGCAAATAGAATTTAATTACTTTTCACTTTTAGAAAATTACATAAACTCTTAAATTATTAAAATAAATTACCGAAAAACATGGAACATTATGATAAAAATTGCTACTTTATTATTATTGGGAGCATGAACTTTTGGATATTATTAATTCATATTATAATATTATTATATAATTATAATATCAATTATTATAATCATTATAATCACATTACCATTTTTTTAAAAAGAATAATTATAAATTATTAATAATTAATTATAAAACAAACTTGTTTAATTAACTTAATAAGATGTACGAGGGTGGTCTGAAAAGTTTCCGACCTGACCAAGAAAAACGATGTTTTTCAATTTTTTTTTGTTTTATTTTTCAAAATTCAAGATAATTGAGACCTGTACGATGTCAGCTGAACGTGTGCGAAATATTTTGCAAAACTATTTGAATATGGAAAGCTGTGTGCAACGTGGGTGCCGCATTTCTTAACGTTAGACCACAAATTGCTTCAAAAAGCCATTTCTAACGACAATTTGGCGCTGTAGGCGTAATCCAATCGAATTTTTGCGTCCATTCATAACTGTTGATGAGACTTAAATTAAATTAAATCAAATTTAATTAATTAATTAATTAAATTAATTAGAACACCGTTATGAGAAATGTATCAGTGTTGATGGAGATTATGTTGAAAAATATAGCAAAAAAAAAAAATTGAAAAACAGTTTTTCTTTTCCAGGCCGGAAACTTTTCAGACCACCCTCGTATCATATTTTAAATATTTGAGATAATAAAAGTAAAGAAAAATTTTTACTCAGGAATTAAAATACCAAAAAGGGTTAATCTTAGTAAAAGATGTAAATAATAATTTAATAACAGATGTGTGTGATATTAAGAATAGATGGAAGAATTATTTTGAAAAAATTATTAAATTCGAATTTAAATAATAAAACAGAAACGCTAACTACGTACTCAGCAAAAATAAATTTAGAAGAATCGATGTTACATGAAATAGAAAGGATAATGGGGAAATTTAAAAATAATAAAGCACCGGCAATAGATGCAAAATCAATTGAATGTAGTTGCAAATCTTTAGTAGAATGTATGAACCAATTAGCTCTTTCAATTTGGTGTAAGGAAATCCGTATCAGACCAAAATGCCCTCCGAACCAAAATTCCCTCTGAGGTTGGGGCTCGGAATGAAATTTTATTTTATTTAATAATTAAGCAAATTAAGAATACATTTAATAAAAGAGATAAATATAATCAATGAAAATGATAAATAAATGGGTGAAATTTTTTAATTAGACGTGAAAAAATAACCCGTAAATAACCTTTTATAATAAAGAAACCTAAACAGACGATTTAAATTAGTGGTTCTCAACCTTTTTGGACCAAACGCCCAATTCGTAAGAACGGCTTCATAATTCGCCCCTCCCCCCTATAAATTTTAACAGATAAAAATTGCATAATAATCTCTAATATAAGGTAGGTACACTTGGTGATACTTAGAGCCATATTGAAAAATTATCTTACCTTATTTTTATTTTTTTAGAACCATATTGAAAAAAATTAAAAAAAGCGAAAATATTTAAAAGCCTGTTCGAAAAATCATCTTACCTTTTTTTTAGAGTTGAAAATGATTTCGCCCCCCAAAATCGTATAATCAATTAATCGCCCCCTTTAAGATGTCGATCGCCCAAGTTGAGAATCACTAATTTAAAATAAATTAGGAGGTTCGACAAATTATAGAGATGGCGTAGAAAAATCAATAGACACATAAAAGTGATTTTGGATTCGAAATTAATAATTCTAAGATAAAATATATTGTAGTATTATGAAGAATAGAATATAACAATAACGTTTTTTATATAATTAGGTTCCATAATTTCGAAAAAATGATTATTTAGTAGTAACAAAATTGTGCTTTGAGACGGATTGGGATGTGACTTGTTGGACACGTTGAGTAGAAAAATTAATAAGGAGCAAAGATGTGGGTGGAAGCAGTGGTTTATTGGTAAAATAAGTAAGGGAACGCTTAGTGGGAGCAAAAAAAAAGTCTTATTTTCAGCAAACTATTTTTGTCCATATAAGTTTTTATTTTTTCTTATTTTTACTATACTATACTATACAAAATATTTACAACACAAAAAAAAAGAAATTCTAACAGTAGATTTAAGTGGGGGTTTTCGGGATATGAAAAAGTACTGTTCAATTTCAATTCTGAAAAAAGGTAAGGGAACGTCGTTCCCCCGCGTTCCCCTCCCAATACACCACTGGAAGAAGCTCAGGATTGGGACAATTGAAAAAAATGCAGGGCTTCGAACCGGAACTGAACCGAAAACCGAAAAAAACCGGTATTTTTGTCGGAACGAAAACCGGGGCTGAACCGCAAAAAATAATATCGGTTTATTTCAGTTCAGTAGGTGTTCAATCCAGAGTTGCCAGAAGAGGTGTTTTGGCAACACACAAGCCCGAATTTTTTTCAATTAGTTATGCCTCGCACTGCATAGTGTCGCTAAAAACTTTGTTTCCAAAATTAGTGTCCTAGTCATACTCTCCCTTCGGTTGTGTTGGCAGCGTCTCGTAGTCGCAATACAGAATTTAATGTTTTCATCGTTTGTTTAATACTGATATTTTGATTTAATGATAGTATTAATTTTTTAAATTATTTATTCCATTTGTTACAGGGTTATGTATTGATATAAAGAAAATGATTCATAAATATAAATAAAATTATTAAATAAATTTAAACAAATATTGAATAACTTTGACCAAGTACGAAGATTAGACAGTAAAAAACTTATTTTAGAATTTTGGGAGGAAAATAAAAATACATATCCTTATTTATACAAAATTGCAATGGTGGTTTTAGGAGCTACTGCAACACAAGTTAGTGTTGAAAGAGCTTTCTCTGGTTTAAAGTTTATTTTACGAGACAATAGAAATAGTTTAAATAAAAATATATTGGAAGATATTTTAATAATTAGAGGTAATTTTCATCTTTTATAATTATAGTTATAATTGTAAGTAAATATATCCAAGAATCCTGTATACTTTAACATTAAATATACGAATTTGTTTCGTTTGTTGAGTGTTTGAAAGTAGAAGGATGTAAAAAAATATTCATACTTATTTGTTCCGTTTAATAAATTATATTAACATCTTAGATTATATACTTCTAATTATTATACATTTAATTAATTACCAGCTGGTCCGAGCGCCTTCGGCGCTCTTCACAGCTGGACGGGGGCTCCGCCCCCTGTACCCCCGAGTGGTACATCGTATTTGGTTAAAAGTAGTATTCTTCTATTTATATAGCTCAAAGATAGTCGAAAGTTCTTGGCCACATTTCTCCAAATGTCCCTATCCTGAGCCCTTGTCCTATCTCTCTTACGTCCTTCCTATGCGTCCATGGTCTTGATTCCCTTTGATAATAATTTTGATGAGATAAGCCTCTTTACTGCATGATAACAGGCGTTTCCCGATTGATACCTCGATTTAAATTGTATATTAAGATTTTGTATGTTAATACTGTTCCTCTTTGTCTCACTAAATATTTTTTCTTATCACTATTAATTTCAAACCTCCATTAATTTTTCCTCGCTATCTGTAATTGCAATTGCCGAATCTCTTATAATATTTAAGACGTCTGCTTAGCCTAACTTGAGTGATTTTTTCCCAATTTGTGTAATCACATACTCACAACATGCAACATATAATTGGTCAAAGAATATGTATATAATATTTATAATTTTTATGTTTTATTTATATTTATAATTTAATTTTGTTTTTGTTTTCTTTTAATCAATAAATCTAATATTAAAAATGCCTAGAGGATGTCTAAAAAATCATATTTTAATTTTAATTTTGATCTCATAATTGGATTTCCTTTTTCATGTAAGTATATAATTAAGAGTGGAATTACAATATAATCAATAGCTAATATATAATATTAAAAATATATTTACGGATTCGTTCTATAATAAATTGATGATGTCATTTAATTCTCCTACTATGTATCGAATCGAATATAAAGATAAATCTTCTTTTAAACGTTGTGTGAAACAATTTCAAATAATTTAAATGTAAAACTATTAATGAAATTAAAAAATCAAATATATGAATATAATATAAATATTTTTAATTTTATTTTAAGAATAGATATATATATCTCACAGGCGGTGGTTGTGACGTCATCAATATATTATAAATTTAAATTAAGAAGAACTAATAAAGTTTCGTGAGATGTGATCAATAAAACTCAATTTTTCTTTATAAATACTATCTCTGTTGTGAATTTCAAAAAAATCGTTAGAGCGGTTTTTGAGAACAATGAAACAGAGAAACAGAGAAACAATTTTTACTCGTATAAGAAGATAAGATTATTATTTATATTATATTGTATCAATTCATGTAGTATGATTTAGGGTGGTAGCAAGAAATATTTTTCGGGCGCTAATTTATGGCAGACTCGGCATACCCAGACCTAAATTTCTAATACAAATAAAAGGTCTTTAAAATTAATTAATCGGAACTGAACCGAAAACCGAAAAAACCATTATTTTTGCCGGAACGAAAACCGGAACCGAACTGATATTTTTTTTTATTGAACCGGAACGAAAACCGAAACGAAAAAAATAACGGTTCGAAGCCCTGAAAAAATGTTGAAACCAAAAACTTTCGAGTTCCGTACATATATTAATGAATAGTATCTATTTTCCTTTATATTTTTAGTTAAGAGCCAATTTTCAAAATCTTCTTTTTAATAAAGAGTAATCTATTTAAAAAATTATTCTTAACTAAGAGAAATGTTTGAAATCAAAAATAGAATTAGAAACCAGTGCTGTAGATCATTTAAAATTCATAGAATCATTTAACTAACGATTTAACTAAAGTAAAAATGGCAAGCGAGACATAAAAGGTCAACGGATATTACAAAATCATTTTTACGCTTTACTTTTATTTGTTATTTTGTATTTATTAAACAGCTATTAGTATTGCGATCACATGCATTTTCGATGTCGAGATTTTGATGTTTTTATACGTTTTGAAGGTTCCTGAATCATTTTTACTAAGGTTGAGAAAAATGGTTTGAGCTAGAATAATGAAATTTGGTATACGGACATTATTCAAAATTCGTAGTTTTCTATCAACTTTTGAGAAATTTAGCTCAACCGGAAGAGGGTCATTACCTACAACGTTTTGATTTTTTTTTCTCTCTAAAGTGACCGTAAAAATAAAGATATAGGTTTGATAGTTTTTCACATGATTAAAAATTGTATAAAACTGCTATATATAGAATTTCAGCTTGATTGAATCACTGAAAGTACCGGAATTAATTTTTTAACATTGCAAATCACGCGCCAACACGTGACGTGGTGCCATCAACAAAGAGCCAAACATTATTTATTAATTTTGATTTATAATTAATTAAATTTAATTTAAATATAATCCAATTCAAATTTGCGATAGTCGAGTGGAGACACTCCAGCTTTTTTTTAAAATAAATATTTATGTAATTTATGGGATTTTAAATGCATATTTGAGCAAATATAAAAATCATAAATGACCAAATAAGTAAAAATAAAAATAAATTTTTATAATTCAATATAAGAAATTTATATTTAATTGAGTTTTTAATTACACCTAAAGGTATAATTTAGTTTTGTCTTTGACTAATAATTAATTATTATAACATTTTGTGTGTATAATATAATAATTGAAGAAACAACTTGACAGAAATATTTTCAGATGCTTAAAGAAATCTTGTTGAAAGAAGAAAAAAAAATGGTAATCCTAGACACCGATTGGCTGTTGTCATTCAAGTTTATGTAGTCGTTTGCCAGATGCTATAATTTAAACATTAATAAGGCTTTAGTATAGAAACACGAGTACTATTATATTTAAAAATTATTTATCTAATCTATACCATAGGTTCCCAAACTTTTTTGTTTCGTAGACCCCTTGCGGTTTTGGGTAGAACCCCTATATTTATTTTTTGTAAAAAAAATTTACCTATTTTTAGAGCCTTATTGAAAAATCAAAATATATTGTTTTAAAGCCATGTCGTAAAAACAATTTACCTTTTTTTAGAGCCATATTTAATTGTAAGATAGTATAATGTAAGTAAATAGGCTTGAGATCCACTTTCGTAGACCCCCATTTTCATTTTATGGACCCCCAAATTATTTTATTCGTTTCCGTAGACCCCTTGTACGTTGTCATAGACCCCTGGCGGTCGCTATAGACCACTTTGGGAACCTCTGATCTATACCTAAATTACATATAGGGTAAAGTATACGGTCGTTAGCCCCGAGGCAGTCATTGGCCCCCTATCACTAAAATACAAATAATAAGAGATTTTTATTTTCAAAATTGTTCTATTAACTATGGTTATGTAATCAATGGTTGTATGGTTGTATATTCACTATAGAATACCTAGGCCAATAACTATAACAGGGGGTTAATAACTCTATTTTTTAGGATTTTGGCGTGCTTATTGAAAATGTCATGAGAAAATGATTTTTTTTATTCATCCAAATGCTCATAGTATGTATGTTCTGCAAACCTAATTTGACACAGATTTGCCCAGATATGCATTAAAGACTTAAATTAAATTATTAAATTAAGACATTAAATTCCTTAAGGGGGCCAACGACTGTATGCTTTACCTTAAAAATAGAATTTGAAACTTTGAAATTATATTAATTATTTTTACAATTTTAATTTACTCAGGAATATTTATATATATAAATATTTATTAAAACAATATATTCCAAGTTATGTACTCTCAAAAGGTAAATTGTCTTTATCTATAACCCCCCCTTTCTCTCTAATATTTATCAATCAACAATAATATATACATGGTATATAAGTAAGTGAAAGAACATATTCTCTCTGAGATCCTTTTTCTTGAGAATTTTGAGCCTCTAAAATCTTATTTATTTACTTCCATATATATTTGTATTTGTTTCCAGTTATTATTATACATTACATTCAATGAGTTTTAATTACCAATTTATCTAATTATTCTTTTGTTTAGTTTAATATAAATATTTCAAAAATTAATTACTTTTTTTTAAACAATATTTTTTTTAATGAATTTAATATTAAATCAACTTATTTATAATACATAATATGGTAATTGTTTATTGTAGCCGATGTATGATGGATTTTGATAAAATTTTATCCGAGTAGATTCTTTTTTTGATTCAAAACAAACTTTCCTTAAGAAGTATGTGGCGGCCGCTTCTAGTTTACGAGATAAAAATTATTTTAGTTTGCACATAAACTTGTTATAAATGAGCAGCCATTTAATAATGTTTTATTGACTAATTCATTAATTTTCGGTTTTTATAAGTTCGGTTTGGATATAGGAAAATTATTTAATTAATTAATTTTTACTATCTCGCCAATTTTCGATGTCGAGATTTTGATGTATTTATACGTTTTGAGGGTTCCTGAATCATGTTCACTAAGGTTGAGAAAAATGTTTGTGTGTTTGTGTGTATATATGTATGTAGACAAGATTACACAAAAACGGTTTGAGCTAGAATAATGAAATTTGGTATACGGGCATTATTCAAAATTCCTAGTTTTCTATCAACTTTTAAGAAATGTAGCTCAACCGGAAGAGGGTCATTACCTACAACGTTTTGATTTTTTTCCTCTAAAGTGACCGTAAAAATAAAGATATATGTTTGATAGTTTTCCACATGATTAAAAATTGTATACAACTGCTATATATAGAATTTCAGCTTGATTGAATCGCTGAAAGTACCGGAATTAATTTTCTAACACTGATAATCACGCGCCAACACGTGACGTGGTGCCATCAACAAAGAGCCAAACATGCGCTGATTTAATAAATATTATTTTTTAATTTTAATTTATAATTTATAATTAATTAAATTTAATTTAAATATAATATATCTTAATTAATCCAATTCAAATTTGCGAGATAGTCGAGTGGAGACACTCTAGCTTATTATTATCTCTTCTTTTTCAATCTCCATAAATTATATTTGTTTTTTTAACTGATTATAATAATGATAATGATGTCTCTATGCTAAGTATAAGATGCTTAGAGAAGAATTGAAAATAATTAATCATTAATATATTATCAATAAGTGAGGGTGGAGGGGGTGGTGAAGGGACGTCATCGCTCGAGTTCGGATGGTGTTCGGCTCCTGTCGTCTGGTGGCTGTAGCTGTTCGTCTCAGCTGCTGCAGAGCTCCCAGTCGATCCTCGCGGTCACCCACCGACACCATCATCGTTGATCCAACATCTATCAATACAACAACCTTAACCTCTACTTTAACCATTCATCCAATTGATATTTAGGTTCATATTCCAAAAATTCCTATTTTGCCTAGATAGATCGAATCCATTGTTTTTTTTCTATGGTTATATATCTGTATGTGCCGCATCCCGTTGCCGACGTCGCCCTCGCCAGTGAAACTATTGATCCGCCCTTTCGTACCCTTACCGCCTTCGCTCCCCTACACGGGGCCTACACTTTGAGAGATCCCACCCCCATAGACTGCAACTAGCCTCAGTTAAGAGAACATTTTTCAGAAGAAAGACAAAAAAATAATACTATTCATCATAATAATAAACATAATAAAAATAAATACATCACCAAGCCTCATCGTCATCATGAAATCATCTCATCGAGTTCATGTGAATTCTTATTAAAGTGTTGTTGTTGTTATTATTGTTGTTGCTTTTTGAAATTTCATTTCATATATTTATTATTCATTAATTGGTACTGGGAATAAAAATGGAAGAATGATGTCAGAGCCCTTTCCTTAGAAGGGCTAAATTTAGTTTACCACGAGGCCTATAAATGAAATGCTAAAATGGTGAATAAAGGTTTAAATGGTGGAGGTTGTGGTGGTGTTCCACAACCAAGCCGGCTTCCTCGTGCCACACATACCACACCTCCTGATGGAAATGGAAATGATGTCTCGCCACAAACGGACCGCTCGTTATTTATTAAGGTATCATATTTTTTAAACGATTATAATTCAATTCAAGTCTAAATTTTAGATTGAAAAATGATGAATAAAAGCTTTTAAAAATGAATTGTCTATCTACAAATCATAGTATAAATTAGAAAATATCTCAATATTATTGTTGAGTGAGCTCTTACGATATGGTGCAATATTTCATTTTAGATAATCAATATATATATATTGCAATAAAATAATATGGTATTGACAATATTATTCTGTTATGTGAGTAACCCTTAAGAAACCTTTCATTTTATAAACCCAATAATGTATTATATCAGTAATTTTATTTGCTCGCCCTTCTATTATTTAATAAACTAGATATAATACTTAATTTAATTAATAAGATTGAGATAAATCAATAATAATAAAACTATTTATTTATATATTAAATATATTTATTAAAATTAATATTTTAATTATTTTAATAAATAATGGTTGCATACTTTTCAGGCGGTATACATATACTTATTATATATTATTATAGATCTGTATGGCAAAATGTGACTATTTTTAAATTATTTATCATCGTTATTATTATTATTATTATTATTGTTGTAAATGTATAATTAGAAAAATAAATATCAAAATTAATTAAATATTACGAGATGAAATATAGTCATTTTCTAAATAATTGTATTATATTTATATTATTTAAAAAAATAAAAAATAATAAAATAAAATTTTGGAGTGTCTCCACTCGACTATCTCGCAATTTGAATTGGATTAAATAGCATATATTATATTTAAATTAAATTTAATTAATTATAAATTAAAATTAATAAATGTTTATTAAACCAGCACGTGTTTGGCTCTTTGTTGATTTAACGACGTCACGTGTTGGCGCGTGAGATTTGCAGAGTTAAAAGATTATTCTGGTACTTTCAGCGATTCAATCAAGCTGAAATTATATATAAAGGAGTTTTATACAATTTTTAATCATGTGAAAAATTATCAAACATATATCTTTATTTTTACGGTCACTTTAGAGGAAAAAAAATCAAAACGTTGTAGGTAATGACCCTCTTCCGGTTGAGCTACATTTCTCAAAAGTTCAAAGAAAAATACAAATTTTGAATAATGCCCGAATACCAAATTTCATGATTCTAGCTCAAAAGGTTTTTGCGTAATCTTGTCTAGATACACACATACACACATACATTTTTCTCAACCTTAGTGAAAATTTCAGGGACCTTCAAAACGTATAAAAACTTCTCGAAAATTTTCGTGATCGCAATAGTATCTCTAGCGAGATAGTAAAAATCACACAAACTAATAATATATTTGAAATTAAAAATTTATTTAGAAATTTTTGTTTCATTTTCAGTTTTTATTACTACCATAGATTTCTTATTTAGAATTGTCACCAGTCAAAAAGTATTTTTTTCAAAAATTATTTTACTTTTTAGTAAATCTTAAAAATTCTTCAAAATTTCCGCTCCATTGAACTTATTTATTTATTTTAATTTAATTATTTCTAAAATGATAAATTTAATGATTTTTTTAGTGATTGAGAATCACTTCTATTCTTATTACATTTGTCATTTAATTTATATAATATAAATAAAAAATTTAAGCCATTTAGACTATTTACGCTTGAGATTGTAAACTGTCATGTTTTCTTTGATTACTTTTGTTTTAGTTAACTAACCTAATAGTGTAAATTTGAAAAAATTATTTTCTTTTGACTTTTATTAATGTAACTCTTGATAAACTTACTATTTTAGTTTAACAAAGTTTTTCTTAAAATAATTTTGAATATAAGGTTACCTATATGCGAAATTAGAACCTGCCATTTATTATTTTTGTGATATTTTTATCCTGATAGAAAAAAATTAATAGAAAAATATATCATTGAATAATAAATTATTTTCAAGAAAAAAAAATGAAACTTAATCAAGAAGAATTAATGTCATTAGACAAATAAATTTATTTAAAACAATTTTTTTTTTATATCCAAAAATACTAAATGACTAAATTGTCTCTCCATCCAATAGTGAACCCTTGGAATCAAAACAAACAAACCCAGTGTCTGAAAGAGATAGAAAATGATGACAGAAAAATTGATAATGAGAAACAGAATCCAGATTTATATTTTCTACATGAATATATTTATTTTTATTAAACACAACTTTTTTTGTATTTTGATATTTTCAATTAAAACATTTAAACTAAATCGTTTTGGAATACTGTTTTATTAATTAGTTGTATTCTAAATCAAACCTTTAATAAATTCTTAACTCCAACTAGATTTTCAAATGATATTATCTTATTCATTAAATTAAAAATTTCTAAATTTTTCTTTACTCAATAAAAAAGTAACTTATTGAAATGGTTTATTCTTCGTAGTTTTGTCATTTAGTAAATATTATTTACATAAATTTTTAATTTAAAACATTTTCTTAGCTGTGGCCAGGCACAAGAACCGACCGGCGATTTGAAAGAAATTAATTTCCATACCACATTATATACCTATAAACCTATATTTTTATATATAAAGTATAAAAAAAATTTTTTTAAAACTTGAATTAAAATGACTAAATTATATTATCTTGGTTTTTATTTTTAGTTTAATTATTCAATTATTAATTACTACATTTTAATTGAAAAATTTCCGACAATGAATATAAAATTAATACTTTGTAATTTACTACTTCCGGTTTCTGGATATACTAAAAAAATTGATAAATTCATGTTACTGATGCATTAAGTAAATATACCAAATTTTATCAAAATTCCTTAAGCCATTCAAGCTGTACACTTCTATATTTTCTGTTAACAAAATGCATGATTCGTGGAGATATGTAAAAATCTTTACATATGAAATTTGGTTTGAAAACAATACCTTCCATTCTATCGTCGGTCGGTAAAAATTAAGTTGTTTGACTATTTAAACAAAAAAAAATATTCAAAAGAAGTATAATCAAAATGATTTTATATTCAATCATGTCGTTAATTTCTTATTTGGATTTATCATATTTATACAAATTAATTGAACATTAGTCATTCTATGTTAATTTCATGTTTATTCATGTTTATTTATTATTTTTAGTATTAAATTTGCGCTTCTTTGCAAATTAAAATTTAAATGTTAATTTATTATTTGTATTTATATTAAATGAGATTTGTATGATATTCATGAAATATTTTCATTATTCAAAATTCGTAGTTTTCTGTCAACTTTTGAGAAATGTAGCTCAACCGGAAGAAGTCATTACGTACACCACGATTTCATTTTTTTCCTCTAAACTGACATGAAAAATAAAGATATAAGTTTGATAGTTTTTCACCGGATTAAAAATTGTATAAAACTGCTAAATATAGAATTTCAGCTTGATTGAATCGCTGAAAGTACCGGAATTAATTTTTTAACACGACTGCAAATCACGCGCCACCACGTGACGTGGCCCCATCAACAAAGAGCTAAACACGCTGGTTTAATAAATATTATTTATTAATTTTAATTTATAATTTAATTAATTAAATTTAATTTAAATATAATATGTTATTTAATCCAATTCAAATTTGCGAGATAGTCGAGTGGAGACACTCCAGCTTATTTTTTTTTTGTATAGGAGAATATGTTCGATATTTATTTTTTTTTAGTCCCAACTAAGCACAACGATACATGCATGTTTCTTCTCTCTCTCTATCAATCTATCTGATCAACCAACCAACCAACCATAATTTTTTTTTCTTTATAGGAACGTAACACTCGGTTGCAGTGTCTTACCCTTCCAGCTTACAGAAAATCGATCTTATCCAGAATTGAATTTCTCTTCTCTACCCCAGTCTATCTCTCCTTCAAAATTGATTATTATCTTCATCTTCTTTTTAGATTTCTCTACATTTCAATTATTTATTTATAAATTTTTTTAATATAAAATTGTAGAAGGTGTTGATAATAACATTTCTTTATAAAAATATAACTAAAATTGAAATTGTATGATTAGATTAAATTAATAAAAATTTATGTTTTTGTAGATTCTTACACACTGCATCTTTTGTTAAAAATAAGCTTGAGTGTCTCCACTCGACTATCTCGCAAATTTGAATTGGATTAATTAACATATATTATATTTAAATTAAATTTAATTAATTATAAATTAAAATTAATTAATAATATTTATTAAACCAGCGTGTGTTTGGCTCTTTGTTGATGGGACCACGTCACGTGGTGGCGCGTGATTTGCAGTCGTGTTAAAAAATTAATTCCGGTACTTTCAGCGATTCAATCAAGCTGAAATTCTATCTATAGCAGATTTATACAATTTTTAATCATATGAAAAACTATCAAACATATATCTTTATTTTTACGGTCACTTTAGAGGAAAAGAAATCAAACCGTTTTTGCGTAATCTTGTCTATATATATACACACAGACAGGCATTTTTTCTCAACTTTAATGAAAATGATTCAGGAACCTTCAAAACGTATAAACACATCAAAATCTCGACACCGAAAATTTAGGCAAGATAGTAATTATAAAATGAAAATCTAGTTCAACGATTGAAATATGATTTTACTGTAAAATGATAGATGAGTAGCCTTTAATAGTGAATAACAAACTCATTAACTGTTACTAATATTATTTTGGCAAAAGTCAAAGGCTTCTAACCCTGACCACCACCTAGACCCGTTTATAAATGTCATCTAGAGAATTTATATCGATTTTGCACTCATTCGTTTACCGGTGACTCACGTGACAGCCTTTTTGTTTTAAAGACGATATCCAATCTCAAAGAAATTAATTGTTTCAACTCACGCTAATAATATTATTTACTAAAAATATTTATTTACTTTACCACATTATATATTAATTCAAAAGTTATTATCAAAATGATACGTTTTAATTTCAATTTAATGTATTTATTAAAAAAAAAAAAATCTACAGAATTAATTTAATTCCTGCCGTCATCAATCAATCATATAAGAAATTGATTTAAAAATTGATTAGAAACTTCAATTATATTTACACAATTTACTGAAGTTTATTAAAAAATGATTAAAATTATTTTTTTCTTTTTTTTTTATGTTATAGCGCTCGGAAAGCGATGTAACAACAGGAAACACCGGCAAAACGACTTCGTCCATTTCACTTCCGCATCAACCAATCAGTGCTAGTGAAGAAGATCGCACCCTTCAATTACTTGCACGATTAGGATTGGCCACCCCTCAACCGCCCAGCACACACGACTTAACCAGTCCATTAGATCGTTCTTCGGACCAAGATCTTACTAGATCAGTAAGTCACTTTCAATCACGGTAATTGTTTAGCCTAACCGATGTATGATGGATTTTGATAAAACTTTACCAGTGGATTCCTCCTTTTTTTATTCAAAACGAGGGGGAACCGGGGTAAATTACCCCAAATGGGGTAAAAATGAAATTTTTGGGGGTAAAAAGTAAAAAGTATATATTTTTAATTTGCTATTTTGTAAACCTGTTAGTATTATTGCAAATTAAATTTTTAGTTATTGTTTTCTTTTCAAAATTATCATGTGGGGCTATAATAGGAAAGATGCTAAAAAGAGGGGATTTTATTTTATTTTATTTTTATTTTTCTCTTCACCCTGGGGTAATATCAACTTAAACAAAAATATTTTGGGGTAATGATTAAAAAAGTTCCCCGACCGCTGGGTTAAATTAAAACTAAACAATTACCTTTTAAAATACAATATTTTTAAAAATGAAATTTAATTTTGTTTTCTTATTCGTTACTAAGAAACATAAATATTAATTTATTTACATTGATTTTTTTTTCACAGTCTGCAAGTTCTGCAGATGGTTCGTGTTGTTCACCACCCCCACCTGACCTTGCAGTGAAAGGCCCATCATCTAGTAATAATATTCCGGAAGCTCTTGGTCACCTTTATCATGGCACTTGGCCTGTGGATCCTCAAGCCGCTGCTGCCCTTTGGCATAGCGGTCCGGCAAGTTTAACAGGACCGATGTATAGTAGTTCGGCAAGCGGCGGTACAAGTGATGACCATGGCAGTGTACACAGTTTCTCCATCGGCCATGGCCATGACCTTGTTGAGGTGATTTATTTTATTAACAAAAAAAAAAAATCGTTTTTCTTCCTCCCTATTATAAAATTTTAATTTTAATTAAATATTATAGAATCCTCTATCATTATAATCCTCTTTTAAAAATAATTAATTATAATATTATTTTTTGATTTGGTAATTATACAGTTTAGCATGGATAATCTTGAATTTCAATTAAATTTACCTAAAGATTCCTTTGTTAATTCCGAGAAAATTTTTCAAATAAAAAATCGTCAATCTCTTCTAGTTTTTCAGATAAAAATTATTGAAATTTTAATATTGAATTAATTAATATTAAAAAAAAAATTATCTTGAAAATTGAAAATATTTCAAGATGCATCAAATTATTATTTTACCAATTTTATATCATATTATAAGTACTTGACTAAGAAAGTACTGTGCTGACAATATTAAAGATAATAGGAAAGAATTGAATATAGGTAGCTAAAAACTTTCAAGTTCAGTAATATCAAAGACACTAATAGATAAGTGTATTTTAATCTAGAAAACAGTTTATATTTATTAAGTTATCTTTGAATATTTTTTATAAATTATAATAAAATAACATTTTAAAACGACTGATTCAATCAAATCAATTCCTTTTTGTTTTAGATGCCCGGATTAGCTGCTTCAAGACGATGCTATAGCCAACAACAATTAGGAGCTAAATATGAAATGGTTTATGGTCTCTTGTCCATGTTAGGTACAAACGACAGACAAGATATGGCCAGAACGCTTTTAGCTATGTCCAGCTCACCAGACAGTTGTCAAGCTATGAGACAATCTGGTAAATATTTTAATTATTATTATTAACATGCATTCAATATCAATATTTATTTTAAAATAATAATTAATCTTAACTAGTAACCCAGTGATTCTCAACCTGTGTGCTGCGAGATTATAAAAATGTGCCGCCAAATTATTACAAATGTAAAGAGGCTCTTAAACATTTCCGACTTTTTTTCTAAATTTGTTTCAATTTGGTTCTAAAAAAAGGTAAACCGTTTTTGGGACCACTTTTTTTCAATATGGTAAACTTTTACACTTATCTTTTTCTTTATGTACCGCCAAATTTTTTAAACAAAGGTTGAGAATCACTGTAAAATCATATAGGAGGAATCATTATGAGGGCTGCTACTTATCCTTTTAGTTTTATTTTAACCAATATTATTTTAGCAACAAGTTTTTGATGGAGTATATTTTACATATTCCATGTTAGCATTTTAAAAAAAACCACGTTTCTGTTTTTAAAAATAAGATGTTTGTAAATTTTTAGAGTTACAGAAGCGTTAAGTAATAACTAATATGGACTATATTGAACTTTATAAGTTTAATTAATATAACAAATATTAGGTTGTGACAAAAGTTCATATACGCATTTGATGAATGAATCCCTTTTTCGAACTACTTCTGCTCTTTGGAGGCGAAAAACGCCGACACCTCATTTTTGCAGTCCTCTTTAGAACGAAACGGACCAATGTCAGGGCTATACGGTCGATGCAGCAAACCATCCCAGCCAATTTCCTCCAGTTTTTACTTGGTCATTAAATATGCGTGTGGTCGAGCGCTTCGTGTTGAAAGATTACACCTCTGTATTTAGTCAGTTCTGGACGCTTTATTTTAATTTCATCAGTCAATTTCTACAATTTGCAATAATAGATATTCGAATCTACCGTTTCTTCATAACTCATAGTACAAGATTTGGTCGACTTTTTCGGTGATTTGTCTACCGAGGTGAGGTGCATCTTTGACATCGAAATTTTCAAAACGGGAACGACCTAGCCACTTTATACATGTTGGAAATTGTATTGTGGGGACCATAAACTGCAGAAATTTTTTGATAAGTCTGTCAAACTTTCAAGCAGAACCTCAAAAAATGCAGAATATGCACTTGTTCTTTACTCACTATTATTCAAAAGGAAGAATTATCCGATTTTGTAAAACTTGTTTTTTTAAATGTTCATATTAATATCAACTGTAGCGGTATCTATCGGAAATCGTATCTGAACTTAGGTTACAATCTAATGCAGTATTTTCCAACCTGGAGGGGCGCGAATGTATTAGAAGATCGATTCTTGTTATTTTTATTTATAATAAATTTTCTCTAGAGGAAAAAAATTTAAAGATTTAACAGATTTTGTATTTTTATCATCTAAAACGGTCCTCCTTGGTTATTATTCTTTTAAAAATATTTCCATTGAATAGAATAAGAACAATTCCGAGTTGATAGGTAAACTTCTCAATTACGAATAAAAAAAGTGTTTCTTACTCCCTACTTATGACTTACGTAATTCATTTCTCGTTTTTCTTTTTTCCAGGATGCTTACCTTTATTAATTCAACTTGTTCATGGCCATTCCACTGGTGAGGATTCTGCCCCTGGAAGTATTGGTATTTCTGCTAATGATCGTGAAACACGTAAACGAGCATCGCAAGCGCTTCACAATGTCGTTCACGCATCGCAAGGTGATGAAAAGCGCGGCCGTCGCGAAGCTCGAGTACTCCGATTACTTGAACAAGTACGCGATTATTGTGATGCACTCGCGATTGATTTAGAACATGTTCTTGCGAGTCAACCACCGCCACTGGCTCGTGGAGCTCCCCTTCTAAGTCTTACCCAAGGTACCTTATTTTTTAAAATTTATAAATCATTTAAAAAATTTTTAAAAATATAAAATAATTTTGCTTTAAAATTCAAGCTAATGAAATCTTTTTTATTTATATTTAAATATCTATAAAAGTTAAGAAAGGCAAACTAAACATTTTCAATTAAATTATTAAAGCTTTGGTGGCTATTTTTATTTATAAGAGAATTTTGTAAATAAAACCACATATTGATATTTGTTATTGTAAATTTATTCAAAAAAATACAGAAAATACACAACGTTTCGATTGTAGAAGTAGCAATAAATTTTTTTAATAAATTTATAATATTTTATTTTATCAATAAGTAGACAAAATTTTAAAAAGTTTTATTGATTATTCATAAAGTATTTTTTTCTTTATTAAGGTAATGGTAGTGTTAGATTTAAACTTAATATTTAAGCACAATTGAAGTTAATATCATTATTTCGATTGCAGAAGTAGCAATTTATTAAAAAAATTTATTGCTACTTCTACAATCGAAACGTTGTGTATTTTTTGTATTTTTTTGAAT
Organism: Labia minor; assembly: GCA_963082975.1. Classification (NCBI taxonomy): domain Eukaryota; kingdom Metazoa; phylum Arthropoda; class Insecta; order Dermaptera; family Spongiphoridae; genus Labia; species Labia minor. Next base: position 10,893,914 of record OY720347.1, on the reverse strand, counting down.
AAATTTACAATAACAAATATCAATATGTGGTTTTATTTACAAAATTCCCTTATAAATTTTCAATTAATTTTTCTTTCTCATTTTAAATAAATTCATACTACACCTATTAATAATATAATTCCACACATTTTGAATTATAAAATTACTTGAACAATTTTTTTTTTTAATTATAGTAAATAATGATATTAACTTCAATTGTGCTTAAATATTAAATTTAAATCTAATACTACCATTACCTTAATAAAGAAAAAAATACTTTATGAATAATAAATCAAACTTTTTAAAATTTTGTCTTCTTATTGATATTATAAAACAATAATTTCTAAAATGTTTCTAAAAAATTGAAATTTATATTATTTTAATAAAATAATTCAATTCTTCTCTTGACAATGCTTTGTGAAATTTGTTTTCTAGATGAAATGGAACGCCATCCAGGTCCATCTGTAGCCGCCCTAATGAAACTCTCGTTCGATGAGGAGCACCGTTTGGCGATGTGTCAACTTGGCGGTTTGCATTGTGTTGCTGAACTTTTGGAATTGGATCATGCAGCCCACGGCGCTGGCTCCTCCGATCAGTATTGTGTGACTTTACGACGTTATGCTGGAATGGCACTTACTAATTTAACATTTGGAGATGGAGGCAATAAAGCCCTTTTATGTTCGTTAAGACCATTTATGCGGGCTCTTGTTGGTCAACTCGATTCACCAAGTGAAGATCTCAGACAAGTATATAATAATAAATTTGAATGATTGATTATTTATTAAACAATATAAATTAAACACAATTGCAATGTTATACATACGAGGGCGGGGTGAAAAATTTTCGGCCTGACCAAGAAAAACGATGTTTTTAAATTTTTTTTTGCTTTATTTTTCAACATTCAAGATAACTGAGACCTGTACGATGTCAGCTGAATATGTGCGAAATATTTTGCACAACCATTTGAATATGGAAAGCTGTGTGCAACGTGGATTCCGCCTTTGCTAACGTTAGATCAAAAACTGCTTCGTAAAACCATTTCTACCTACAATTTGGCGCTGTAGGCGTAATCCAAACGAATTTTTGCGTCCATTCATAACCGTTGATGAAACTTAAATTACATTAAATCAAATTTAATTAATTAATTGAATTAATTAAATTAATTAGAACAAAGTTATGAGAAATGTATTAGTGTTGATGGAGATTATGTTGAAAAATAAAGCACTTGGTCAGGCCGGAAACTTTTCACCCCACCCTCGTATGGTATACAGGCACATTAATTCTAAAAAACACGTTCATCTATACATTCGTTTTTATCTTACGAATGATTATAATAATTTTAACTTTATATATACCAATAAATATTCTAATATGATTTTTAATATAATGAAGTATAATTTAACTGTAGGTTCACATAATTCGAAATTTAAAATTTGAAAAATATATGTATAAGAATTGCTTTACAGAATAAATATAAAGTAAAATTATTGAGTTCATAAAAAAATTTCAAATAAAGACTGAGAGAAAAATTTAATTTAATTAAATTAAAATAGAATTTATAATTGTATTTTTTAATTTTTTTTTTAAGGTAACAGCAAGTGTACTCCGTAATTTAAGTTGGCGTGCGGATACTGCAAGCAAAGGAGCTCTCCGTGAAGTCGGCGCAGTTTCTGGATTAATGCGAGCAGCAATGGACGCACAAAAAGAGTCCACCTTGAAATCCATCCTATCTGCATTATGGAATTTATCAGCCCATTGTTCTGTAAATAAAGTGGACATTTGTGCTGTTCCTGGAGCTTTACCTTTTCTCGTTGCCATGTTAACTTATCAGGCGCCTTCTAAAACTCTAGCAATTGTAGAGAATGCCGGTGGAATTTTACGAAATATCTCCAGCCATATTGCTGTTAGAGAAGATTATCGCGCCACCCTTCGTCAACATAATTGTCTACAAATATTGCTTCAACAATTAAAATCACCAAGCCTCACTGTGGTAATTATTATTTAATTTAGTCTTAGTATAGTAAAAAATGATTTTTCTTTTCGTTTATCAAAATAAATAAGCTGGAGTGTCTCCAGTCGACGATCTCGCAATTTGAATTGGATTAATTAACATATATTATATTTAAATTTAATTAATTAAATTATAAATTAAAATTAATAAATAATATTTATTAAACCAGCGCGTGTTTGGCTCTTTGTTGATGGCACCACGTCACGTGTTGGCGCGTGATTTGCAGTGTTAAAAAATTAATTCCGGTACTTTCAGCGATTCAATCAAGCTGAAATTCTATATATAACAGTTTTATACAATTTTTAATCATGTGAAATAGTATCAAACATAAATCTTTATTTTTAAGGTCAGTTTAGATGAAAAAAAATCAAAACGTTTTAGGTAATGACCCTCTTCCGGATGAGCTACATTTCTCAAAAGTTGATAGAAAACTACGAATTTTGAATAAAGTCCGTATAACAAATTTCATGATTCTAGCTCAAAACGTTTTTGCGTAATCTGTTCATTACCTACCACGTTTTCATTTTTTTCCTCTAAACTGTCCGTAAAAATAAAGAAATATGTTTGATACTATTTCACATGATTAAAAATTGTATAAGTGATATATAGAAATTTCAGCTTGATTGAATTGCTGAAAGTACCGAAATTAATTTTTCAAATTTTTTAACACGTTGCCTGCCAATCACTCGCCAGCACGTGGTGTCATCAACAATGAACCAAACACGCCCTTGTTTAATAAATATTATTTATTAATTTTAATTTATAATTTTTAGTTAATTAAATTTAATTTAAATATATTATATATGTTAATTAATCCAGGTAGGTACACACACACAGAGAGAGAGAGAGCGAGAGAAAGAGAGAGAGACAGACATTTTTTTCAACCTTAGTGAAAATGATTCAGGAACCTTCAAAACGTATAAAAACATCAAAATCTCGACACCTCTGGCGAGATAGTAAAAACAAACAATTATAATGTTTTTAATAGAATTTTCTTCCAATTATCCATTCATCATTAATTCTAATATTACCATTTTTTCAGGTTAGTAACGCTTGTGGTGCTTTGTGGAATTTGTCCGCACGCTCTCCTGAAGATCAAGCTGCCCTTTGGGAAATGGGCGCCGTTCCAATGCTTCGAAGTCTTGTCAATAGTAAACATAAAATGATATCGATGGGCTCATCAGCTGCTTTAAAAAATCTTTTAAGTGCTAGACCAAGTACCACCTATGATTTGTTGGGTAGTGGTGCAAAGGCGGCTGCAGTGGCACTTGGTTTGGCATCACCTTCCCTTCCAGTCGGTCTATACGTTCGAAAACAACGTGCACTTGAACAAGAGCTCGATGAAAATTTAACAGAGACATGTGATAATATTGAACCGTCAACCTCACCCACCATTCCCCATCGAGATGAATCCTCATCTCGTTTTTCATACTCAACTGTTACAAATATTGAGCAATTACCAAGTAGAAGAGGATCACTTGCACCACCCAGGTATCATTTAAATTAATATCTAATTATTCATTCTGAAAATAAACTTTATTTGCGATCTTATTACTATCTATACCTGGCCAACCCTCGGGCCGCATGCGACCCACCGTGAAAAATTGTGCGGCCCGCCAGTTAACTTTATATTTCTTTTGTAACTTTCATTTCTCGTCTGTATATTCAAGAACAGAGAAAATAATTAAAATAATTATAATTAATTAATTTTTTTATCTAAAATATGTTCTAAAATTTTACTACATATTTAATTCCATAAAAAGGAAGAAAAAAGTTAGAAATAATAGAAAATTAATAGAGAATATATTTTTTTATTTTAAATTGTTTTATTATTTTTATTTAAAAAAAAAGCAGCCAAAAAATAATAAATAAAAACATTAAACATTAAGCATCATGAAAGTATTAAAAGTGTTTTTTAATACATTGTAAAGTTTAAATTCGTTTCCCTAAAACGCGGTCCCTGTTTGCATCCTAATCAAAGAGGCCCATGGAGTCATTTGCGTTGGCCAGGCCTGATCTATACAATCTATTATAGAAAAATATATATGAAATTTATTTCTGTAAATATCTATGCCTTTCTGATTTTAAAAATTGAGCACATTGACGGATATTTAACGTGAATCGATTCGTTGAGGTCTCACTTATGAGAAAAAATCATTTTAATTGTTTTTTTCTTAATTTAAATAATAACGATTTAATAATTTTATTAATTTAATTTTAATAAGAAATTTTAGATAAAATTAAATAATTTAAATGATATTGGTATTTATTTAATAGAAATAAAAAATGTGAGTATATTTTATTTGAATATTTTTGTGTGGGAATTGATAGAATAAATATTAATATTTTTATAATCATTGACGAACACATGCATGGGGAGGTTTTCCAGACTGAAGTACAAATGAACAGCTTTACATAAATTCTTATCAAAGATTTTATACCAAAAAATATTTTTGGGTTTTTGAAAAAAGTAAATGATTGATGATCTATTTGCTATGAACAAATTTATGTATTTATAAGATAAGAAAGTCAAATAGAGTATAGAGAGAGAGTTTTCATTATAATAATTTGTTCTTATCATATTAAATCTTATTAAAAATTTAAATTACATTCAAGTTTATGATTTATTTAAATAAAAAACATTTACAAAAGATATAATTTATATAGTTAAATTGTGTCAATTAAATAAAATTATCTTGTAGAAAAATATCTCAATTAATTATGTAACTTTTAAATTAGATTATCAATTTAAAAATAAATCATTTTTTTTTTCAGATATCGGAGCCCTAGCGTGGCGAGGAGTGATAGTAAAGATTCAGTGACAAGTACACATAGTGATTCGGTTTATGAACGTTTACGAGCCGCAAGTGTTGGAAATAAATTCCCCTTTACCCAAACGCCTGCCTTATCTGCTGTATCAACCGTTGTAACCAATAAACTTTCACGATCCGAAGATCAAACAAGTTTACATAACAGTTTAGGACGTCGATCGGATCTTGAGAATAATAGCGATCGTCGGTTTCTATCGAGATATGCAAATGCAATGAGGGAACTCGGACATTCCTCAACAACGAATCCATCTAATAATGTAATAGAAAATCCACTTACAACATCAGGTACGATGACCACAATTGAAGAAAATAAATCTCTTTCTGGTGCTAAACCACGTACTTCAAATTTTTCAACATACAATCGTACAAGTAATGACAGCTATGTACGTAAATTTTCCGATTTAGAATATGAAGAAACCCAAGAGCAACCTGTTAATTATAGCCTGAAATTTGTTGAACATAAAAACGAAGAAAAACTTGAGAAAAATCATTTAGAGAGAAATTATCAAAGATCTTTTGAAAATCCATCTACAAGCAAAAATATTAAAATGAATGTTGTTTATGGCGATTATGCTGAAACTGACTTGGATCAACCAACCGATTATAGTTTGAAATATGCTGATGAAGAAGAAGATGAGGACAAAGATAATGAGAGGTATTATGAAGGTAATGTTCCTCCTATTACATCTGAAGATTCTACAAAGACTTATTGTACTGAAGATACCCCTTATGAAACACCCTGTAATTTCTCAACAGCAACATCTATGTCTGATTTGCATATAGAAGAAAAAACATTACCTAAATCCGATCTAAAAGAGAATAAAAAAATTGAAACAAAAGAAATTGATTCTAAAAGTGTATCCGGTTTGATGTCTCCTGAAAAACCTGTTCAGTATTGTGAAGAAGGAACGCCTGTTTGTTTTTCACGAGTGAGTTCTTTAAGTTCATTAAATAGTTTACCTCAACTTTCTAGTACACAAAAAGTTAAATCCACAGAACAACAAAAAGAAACTGACAAAGAATGTAAATTAAAAGAAGAAAAAGAGAAAGAGGCGGTGAAGGCAGTTACATTTGTTGAAAACCAACTCGAAACGCCTTTGATGTTTTCACGATGTAGTTCGTTAGGATCTCTTTCAAGTTTTGATCAACATTCGATGCATGATGATCGTAGCTCTGTGGTCAGTGATTTTAGTAGACTTACTAGTGGAATGGTGTCACCAAGTGAATTGCCTGATTCACCTACACAAACTGTACCTGCGAGTCCTCGCCATCCTAGATTATCAAATAGACCTACTACTTCAGGCACTAGTCACACACCTCAAACTTCAGGCCCTTCACCCTCAATTACAACTCCGTCCGCGGTACCGAATTTACTACCTCCAACCAAACGAAGTGTATTTGAAGATGAAATTTCAACATTCAAACAAGAGGAAGATACTCCTTTCTCCCGTGCAACTAGTCTTAGTTCATTAACAATTGATGATGATCCAAAACCATCGCGAATATCTATTATTAAAAAAGATAAAGATGAAGAGAAACAAGATATTGAGAAAGAATGTTCTGAATTAGCACCTGTTTCAGAAGAAGAAGAAAATGACGAAGATATGCTTGCCGCTTGCATAAATATTGGTAAACCAAGTTCAAATAGTAAAAGGCAACAACAACCACCTCCACCTCCACCACCAACTACAGGAACAATTAATAATAATTCAAGAATTCCACGTGTAAGTGGCATTCCAAAAATTTTGAAAACAACTCCTATTCCAGCTGCTACAACTACAAAAGGCCCATTTGATGACACAATTCAGACCTATTATACAGAAGGAACACCAGCGAATATCTCACATGCCGGTTCACATTCAGATTTATCTTGTCTATCTTTTCCAAGTGAACTTGGAGCACCTCCTGCACTCGCCAATAACCAAACAGATCAACCTGATGATGAAAATGGCGATATTAATTTAAATACTTCTGATACTTCATCAAACTTATCTGGTGATAATGACAACATGCTTGCTGAATGTATACAATCAGGAATGCCAAAATCAAAACAACCAACAAATATTAGACGAGTTTTTAATCAGTCCTTGCCTACTTCGGTACCGGCAACAGATCTGACCCCACCAGTCGCTCTTCCCGCATCTGATGAGATTAAACCTTTTGCTCTCGAAGGAACTCCCTGCACTGTTAGTCGGGGATCTTCTCTAAGTGATCTTACTATCCATTCTACAGACGACAATCAAGTTATTAGAGCTGGCATAATTAAACGGTAAAATAAATTTCTTAGTTGAATTTAAATATTTTTATCAAGTTTACAAATTAAAAAGGAAACATTTTAAAATAATATTAGTTATAATAAAAAAAATATTAAAATATTTTTTTAATAAAAGATATTATTTGGTTGAATGTTATATTAGATTGTTACTCAATTTTATGGGGCATAACCATATTTGTTTATATTAGATTAATAATTTTTTATATAAAATGTTTTACCTTAACAATATTTATTTTAATCCATATTTGTTCTTTCTTTTAGGCGAGCCCGAAGTCGAGGACAGTTTGATGAAACCTCTTCTTCTGTACCAACCGTCTATGAATCGAATGATGATCCATTTGAAGGTGCATCCAATAGCGGAGCAACTCAGGCTGGAAAAAGTTCAAATAGTGATAATATAGTTACAGTTTTATCCCATAATGGCTCTCTTTCTTCCCTTAGTGTAGATTCTCTTGGTTCAGCAGAACCTTCACCATCTGAACAAGCCCTTTTAGAACAATGTATTAACTCTGGTATGCCAAAAAGTAAATCTAATTCTCAGCTTTCTTGTAATTCATTACCAATACGCAATGAAGAGTCGTCAAAAAACGGGACCACGCCGGCGTCTGCTCCAAGTGTAGACGTCGAAAACACCGACACAAACATCGACATCGAGCCACCACAACAACAACAACAACTACAACAAAAACAAGGGGAAACGATGATACGGTCACTGGATCGCCTGACGAAGGAACTTGTCGACGGGTTAAATCTCGATCGTGCCGAATCCACAGTGGAGATGCGTCAAAGTGCGACCGACAACACATGGAACGAGGAGGAAAGCACTTCACCAAATGATGTGACTTTTCCCACATGTAGTATGAGCCAATCAAGTAATGGAAATCAACCTACAAATAATAACATAACACATATTTTGTCTGAAGTTGTTGAAGAGGAATCTTTAACATCATCACAAGCTTTAGAAATGGAAGCTGATAAAATTGTTGCAGCAGTAAAAGAAATGGATCAGAGTATTTCTAGCTGTGGAGATTTTGATTTGGATAATATTAAACCACCTTCACAAATGGATAGTTTAATATCACTCTCAGCAAGCATGACTGAAACCGATCGACGTGGAATACCTAGAACTCCTAAAAGTCGAAAGAAATCATTACCAGTTGGAATGATGGTTCGGCGAGCACTTGGAAATTGTAATAATGGTTCTACTGAAAGTATTCTTGAAAATCTCTCTATTTGTAGTAATTTAGATCAACAGAAACCACCATCAGCATTTGAAGATTTAGCAGATGTGGGTGATATGGAAAATTCCATGGTATCTGTGGCTAGTATTACAAGCGAAGTAGCCGATTTAGCAAAACATTCCCCACCTGCAGATGATCCCCTTCCACAACAACCCACATCAACAGTTGCAGATACTTTTCCTGATACAGAAGCTGCTTGTTCAGATTTGGACTCTTTAACCCATAAATACGAAGATGATATTAGTGAGCATACTACTCTCATAAGCGAAAGCTCAGTTGAATCCACACCAAAACGTACATCAAAATTACGACGTCTTCCTACCCCACGAGAACGTCGAAATATTGTTAAAGACCGTTATCGAACATATACTATAGATAATAATCACGTTGAGGAGGCGAGAAAAACCCCAAAACAAAGAAGACAGGATGATCGCCAACGTTTTGAAACTCAAGTTTTAGAATCATCTGCATTAATAGCTGCTACTATCATTACTAATACACAGGAACAAGAAGACGATGGAGAAACAGCTGAAACGTTAACACCAGACACATCTACATCTAATTCTCCAAGACGATTAACAGCAAAACAAAGACGTTCAGAAAACAAAGATCGATATAGAACACGTACTCTTCGAGAAGAATTGCCAGAGGATGTGTTAGAAAGAAATGCTAATATAGTAATTTCTACTTTAAAATCGGTTGATGTACGAACAGAATCAGAAACACAAAGCGGTGATGAATTTTTAGATCTAGAAACTTTATCTTTAGTTTCTATTGATTCGGACACCGACACTGGGGTTCCTAAAAGACAATCTAAACCACCTGATTTGGTACAAGCTCAAGCTCAGGCAGCACAAGCACAACCTGATTTAGTTCAACCAAATATTGATCTAATACCCTGTGATAATGATGAAATTGAATACTATGATGATGAAGAAGATTTACCTGAAGATAATGAAGAAATAAAAAAGCCAAAAATAATCAAACCAGGTGAACGAAGAGATTCAAGTGTAGAATCTGAACAAGAGATTAAAGGAATACGTGGACGTCGAAAACCATTATATTCATCAAATACTACAACACGGCGCTCTCTTAAACAACCAACACCAGTTCGACCCACTAGAGCTTCATCGATGCGTCAAATTGGTAAAACTAATCAAACTCCAACTTCTAAACCACCATCAGTCAAATCTAGTCCGAAAAAGACCAATAAAACATCACCATCGCCAACATCAGTTCAACCTCCTAAGCCATTAGAACGTCAAGGCACGTTTACAAAAGATGAACCTACACATAATAAAACAAAAATTCCAATGTTAAGTGCATCACCACGTCGAGTTTCATCAGCACCTGCATCAGAAAAATTGGCGTCCACCTCTGTAACACGAACTAGAGCAGCAACAACCCCACCTCAACGTCTAGGCAAACCCGGTGTACAAAATAAACGAACAACAGGTTTAGTTAATTCATCAAGTTCACAATCATTAAAATCTGGACAACTTTCAACAAGCAACCAATCCATAAATTCTTTATCATCAACATCAACAACTGGCGGTAAAAAACAAGTTACAAACAAAAAAGAGGTGACAAGTAAAATTGCCAGTTTATGGAAACGAGTCGAAGAGACAAAAGCGAAACAACAACAACAGTCTACTCGTAAAGATACTCGTGTATGGATTGGAGGGGAACATCAACAACAACAACAACAACAATCAAAATTAATGCGTAGTTCAACATTTGAAGGTGGAATTCCAGTTGACTCACGGGTTGCACAAACAAAAACTTCAACACAGCGTATTCAAAATAATACTACACGTACAATGACGGTAACCCATAGAGCATCCGGAGATTTTTCATGGACATCACCTGAACAACATCAACAAGTAACAATGAGAGGTAGCAAAACTCCTGAAGATCCAGCTAAACGTTTTTCTAGGCTTGGTTCATTTGTAAAAGCTGGCCAAGAACAAAGTCCGGCGGCTATAAAAATAACTTCGGTCTAAAGGATAATCTTAGAATATTATTATATATGCAATATATATATAATAATTAAAATAATAATACGAGAAAATTATATACACTCTATAAAAATAAACCAGATTGAGATTGGTCCGAGAAAAGTGCCTCTCTGTAGTGCGTGTTGATGATATAATGATTATTTACTTTGTTCTTTTATTTTACATAAATTCGATGCTTGTATGATTATTAAAAAAATGATTCAATTCATTTCAAAAAAGGATAAGAATGAAAAAAATATAATGAAATAGGATTTAAATTTTGATTTTATTAAAATAAAGTGTGTCTTTTATGGGAATATGTATTTTGTATATATATATAAATATCTAAGCCTGAGGAATAAAAAAAAAATATTATCTATGAAGATGATTTAAAAATTAAAGCTCGTTTACAATTGAATATCGGCTTATATTTCGGGAATGGATTTTACTCACATATGACACCGCCGTGTTGAACAAAAACTAACATCCCTGCCTTTTCCTGTCCTTAATTAATATGATTAAGTTCCAATACCAAAAAAAATAAAGAATTCTACGTTTATCAAATGAATCATTAATTTTTCCTTATTAAATACAATTTATAAATAAAAATAATTAACAAAGAAATATGAATGAATTTTTTATAAAAAAAAAATTATGAATGAGCTTATCAAAATGAAAAAAAAATAAATTAAATATAACTAGAATAATATACAATAAACAGAATTATTTAAAAAAAAAATTATTAATCATTAACACGTTCTCGCCGGCATGTACAACCGGTGGCTAATGCCGCCACATAAAATAAATAGACAAATTATGGAGCCGGTGGGAACGTGTTAAATCAAGCAAGTAAAAGAGAACTTTGGAAATATTCAATATTAATACATTAGAATGGATACCATCAAAAGTTAAAATGGAATTTCGAATGCAAATTGCAATTACTAAAAAAACAATATCGGCAGGGATGAATATCTGTAAATCTATTTTGTTCGATCTAAATGTTCGATTATGTGACCAAAATATATACAAAATAGTTATAATTGGTCAAATATCAAATAATAAATGAAAATTTCCCGAAAAATACGTAAAAGCATTACAAAATAAATGATTAATATGAAGTGTAAATAAATAAAAATACACTTAGAAAAATGTAAATTTAGGCCAAATGGCTTAAACAATATCTATATATACACATATAAATATATATATATAGTTTTATTATATATTATATTATATAGTATCATTTTTTATCTATCTAAATGAAATGAGTATGAAATGTAACTTAAATGATGTATATATACTTATATAAGAGTTTAGTAGAATGCTTAGAACCTATATCCACAAAGAAAAGAAACAAATGATTGATTTATATTATATATATATATCTTTATATCGTTATAGATAATTATATTTTAAACATTTCCTCTTTATAGGGATGAAAGAGCTAAAAAAAATTGATTATTAATTTTTATTTATTTAATTTAATAGAAGAGTATAGATATAAGTAAAGATTTTTAATAACATTTTATTATATAATCAACATATTAAAGAATTTATTATATATGTTCATCTATATCAATTTTAAATGATTTAGAAATTGTCAAATTTTGATTAACTAGATATTATTGTAAAACACTTAGATTACTTTATTATTATTAATTAAATGAAACAAAAATTATTTTTAGATTTTTTTTCTTAATCTAAAAAGTCAAATTTATATATAAATTGTGTATATAATATTTAGCTTATCATCCCAATTAATGGAAATATTATATTATATTATATTAAAAATATATTATTTGTTTTTATATTTTTTTTTTCAATCAAATATAAAAAAAAATCAATGACTATCAATGAATAAGAAGACCAGGTTAATTTACTTTTATTATATTTATAATAATTTTTAATTAAAATGCTGATCAGTAAATATCCTATATAAATTAATATGTTACAATAATTATATAAATAATGTACTGTTTTTACATAAATAAGTTATATAAATTATATGGGATACGAATAATATTCTAATATGTTTCTTAAATTTTTGTATAAATTAAAGGTTTAAGCATTACAATTTATTACTAATCAGCAATTCAATAATTATTTATTAATGACATTTGCATTTATTAAATTTGAAGAATTTTTATTTATCTTTTAACATTGTTTTTTTTTTTAATTTTATTCATGAAATGCAATAAATGAACTGATTTAAATAATTCTAGTCTTAAATCTATATGCATATATATATAATATTTATTTGATATATATATAACCTCTTGATATTAAAAATTATTATTATTATTATTAAAAAATTACAAAAATATAAAATATTAAGTTAATATAATTTATAATATTATATCTTGATTCAAATATTTAATATTTTATATTTATTATATAATGTTCCCGCCGGCATGTACCACCGGTGGCTCATGCCACCACATAAAATAAAGAGATAAATTTTGGAGCCGGCGGGAACGTGTTAAATATATATATTATATGCTTATGAATATGGATTGTTTTAAAACAATTTTATTTTTATTTTTTTCACACATTTATAATTTCACAACAGTTATTTATTAAATTTTTTTTTATTTATTCATTTATTTATTTTAACCCTTTTTTCATACTTTAATTTAACTTTTTTTTTAATTTTCTACTTTATTTTTTAAGTCTTTATTTAACATGTTCTTTAAATAATATATGATGAGATGTTGATCCAGAGAAAAAAAATTGAATTAAAGAGATTAGAATACTTGAAATCACAAATATTTTTGTATAAGTAATAAAGGATAGTAAAGATCAAATTTTTCAAATATAAGATCCAATACTTATTCCATTATAAAAATTTAATCATAAATAATTTTTTTTTTATTTTTCACCACTTTTATAATTTATTTCATATATTTTTATGAAATATAAATATAAAATATTTATTGAAGAATATTTAAGGAAAAATATTTCTAATCAAAATAAAAGTTTTTTCGTCATTAATAAAATTTAGAACTATATTTTTATAAAAAAGCATTTTAAATTTAATACTTATTCGAACTCAACTAATGATCCTATTTTGTGTTCCAATATTTTTATTTATTTCATTTTATTTATTTATTTTTTTTTCCTTTTATTTATAATTAATTAAATTTTTTTTAATTGCTCAGTGGTAAAAAAAAATATACATTTTTTTTTCATAACAATTTAATTTTTATGTGTGAACACTAATCTAAAACACATTCTATCACCTTTTACTATATTTAATTATAATAATAATAATAATAATAATAATAATTTTATTGTTTTAGAATTACTTAAGTATTATATGAACAAAACTTATTCAAGATTATTATTATTTAATTAAACAAAAATACGCTTCAATACTCTTTGATAACAATTTATAAATAGATAAAAGTAATTCTTTTTGTTTAATTCTTAAAATCTATCCCATGAAAAAATAATTAAAAATTCAATGATTATTTTTAAAAGAAGAAAGGCTCTTTTTCAGAAACACGCAATCTTATTAGATAGAGTGGATAGATACAAAACATATCCAAATCATTATATAAATAAAATTACTTACCCTTTATTGTATTTATTATTATTATTATTATCATCCTTCTCAATAGATAAAAATAAATTATTTGTTTTATTATATTTATCATCACATATCATGATTATCAAAAAAGTTTGTGTATTAATTGATTTTTTTTCCTGGAGCCGGAGGCAGCTGATGTTGAATTGAATTTTTTATTAGAAAAATTTGTAGTTAGTTGGAATCGAACGCTGACTTCTTGTGTAGAAAATTGCTACGCTACACTCTCGGCTAGCTGCCTATAATAATTATAAAAACAACTCAAATCATTTGCTATTAATATTTTTTATATTATTTTTATTTTGTTGATATTTGTTACATTAAAAATAAATTCTCCTGTCCACTTTTAATCATATGAATCAAGGAACCAAGTTGATGATAAAAATTTAAAATTATTTTCTCTTTGTAACTAAGAACCGAAAAGAAAATAATTCCATCACTCACTAGTAGGCGACATACTATATATTCATATATGTATTTATTTATTTTTTTTTTAAATTAGTAAAATATTGAATCATAGAATGGAGACCATTTTAACAATAAATACATATATTTATTAATAATAATAATATAATAAATACAATACAAATTATCTGTATATTTTTCCTATATAATAAGTATATAATTGATACTTATCTTTTTGAAAATAATAAAAGTTATATTAATTTTTTCTAAATTTACTATATAAAAAATAATTAAATCAAAGAATTACTTTTCTATATTTTTAAGTCGACTATATGTAGATGCTTAGAGTTATTTGAATGAGTATTTTATGTTTGAAATTAGATTTAAAATGTATTCTCGAGTATCCTGAACTGATTAGAGATTGCATCTAATCTTGTATCAAGGAAATCTAAGAGAATGAATCAAACATTATCATAATTATTTAATTTAATTTATATTTCAATTAATATACCATATGTAATAACTTTATCACAAAATTTATGTATATTATTGTATTTGACTATATATATATATATATATATATATATATTACTCATATGTTTCTTTTCTATATCATGATTTTTTTTATATTTATAGGCCTATTTATAATAAAATACAATTTTACCTTGATCCTATTAGACTATTCTTAAATAAAGCTACTAAAAAATCTAATTGGAAATATTTTTTCTACTTGTGCCACAATTATTTATTTATTTATTATTATTTTTTTCATTTTAATTAATGTTAATTCATATTAACCAAGATTAGTCTTTTAATGTTTTTCTCAAATATTTTATTTATTAATTCATTTCAATAATTTTTATATATATTTATTTATATATTATTTTTAGTTTAAAATAATATAAATATAAAAATTTTTTTTAAAATAACGTTTTTCCGATGGACTAAAAAGAATAAAATAATTTTTCTATAAGCCTGACAAAGTTTATGGATGATTGCTTCATATTCAACGAAAAACGTTGGGCGCATTTAGTTTTATTTATTTATATGAAACATAAAGTCAAATTTTTGTAATAATAAAAATATCACTATCACTAAAACACAAATAACAAGGGTTTTTTATATTAAAAATTGCGCTAATAACTATGATTATGTAATCGTTTGTTGTGTGGTTGTATAATCACTATAGAATACCTTGGCCAATAACTATAACAGGGGACCAATAACTGTATTTTTTTTAGGATTTTGCGTGCTTATTGAAAATGTTATGAGAAAATTATTTTTTTTTATTCATCAAAATGCTAATGGTATCTATGTTCTGCAAACCTAATTTGGCACAGATTGTTCCGAAATTTGTCCAGATATGCATTAATTTATAATTATGAAATAATAATCATAAACATTCTTCATTTACTAATTGTTGTCACTTAAAAAATAGAAGTTATTTTGATTAATTAATTTAGTAGATGAGTTAATATCGAAATAGTATATTTCTGGTTTCAACCCTTTAGTCTAATAAATAAGAACAATTTATAAAGAATTTAAAAAATGATATGCTTAATAGAATTAACTCTGGAATATTTTTTTTAATTTTAATATTTTTTTTAATTTTAATTTTTTTACTCTATGAATTCAATGAAAATAAATAACATATCAATGAAATATGAATTTCGTCATATAAAGAACCTGAAAATGAAAAAAATGATATATAATACCTAAATTTATTTCTCGTTTAAAAACAAGTAAATTTTTCCCTAATATATTTGTAAAAAATCACGCTTTTTCAGTGAATTTAATGAAAATAATTAAGATATCGATGAAATATGAATTGATTCGTCTTTAGAATCAGAAAATAAATAAAATAGATAAATATATCCCTCTTATTTAAATTCATTTTAATCAGAAAATGAAAATGAAATATAATAGATAAAAATTTCCCTAGTATTTAAAAAAGTAGTTTTTTCGCTATAATATTTCTCCATGAATTCAATGAAAAATAAGTTGACCTAGGGCCAGGTTCGAACCCACCGACGGTTTGAAATAAATTAATTTCAGGCTACAGAAACAATTTCAAATAATTTTAATATATCTACTAATGTAATAAAAAACAGATATGGATATAACATAAATATTTTTAATTTTATTTTATTTATAATATATATGTAAGATCAGGCTGTGACGTCATGAATGGCTGGATGACGTCATATAATTTTAATTAAGAAAAAACTAATAAAGATGATTTTTCTCGAGTATAAAACCAATGCAAAGTGAATGATTCGTGATGATATGTAAAAAATATCCTCATGTGAAATTTGGAGTGAAAATAACCCTTCCCTTCCTAAAGTCGATCGCTAATACTACCACTTCCGGTTTCCGGATTTGCACGAAAAGTTGATCAATTCATCAGACTGATGCATTAAAGATATATACCAATTTTCATCAAAATCCGTTAAGCCGTTCAGGCTGTACACATCTATACGGACGGACGGACAGACATCATGCTAAAAATACTTTTTTCTGTTAAGAAAATGAATGATTCATGGAGATATGTAAAAATCTCCACATGTAAAATTTGGTGTGAAAACAATACCTCCCTTACTATCGTCGGTTTTTTAATATGTTTATTAATTAATATTCTTATTTATTATTATTCAGGACCCCAAATATCATTCTTTTAATCAGATTGATGCATTGATGTAACATTTAATAATTGTAATAAATAATTAAAGAATTGTATATCCATATTGATTAAAAGGTCGAGTGATAGCTCGTTGTTCCATACACACACACACACACAGTTACTATATATTTATAGACTCTATATTTTTATCGTATATTATTATATTATATTAAATTATAATTTATATATTATCTTAAAATAATTTTTCATGAAGAAAAATATTCAGGTATTTGAAAAATCTATGAAACTATTTATTTTTAATTTGGTTCCTTGTTCATTAAAAATTGAATTTTGTTTACTTGTAGAAGAATGAAAAAAAGGACAAACCAACAAAAAGGACTTTTTCAAACCTTTAAAAATAGATAATATCCATGTATATAAATCACTTTAAAAAAATATGTTATTATTTGATGAATTTGTATAAAAGAATTGTGGAAATATTTGTCTTTACCTATAGAAAATATTTTCTTTCAATCTCTTTGTTCTACCTATTTAATTTATGAGGGTGAGTACGTGCATGTTGCGTCAATGTTTTTTACCGACCGACGATAGTAAGGGAGGTATTGTTTTCACACCTCATTTCACATGTGGAGATTTTTACATAATCATGCACTTTGTGGTGGTTTTATTCTCGAGAAAAATCATCTTTATTAGTTTTTAAATGATCCTGACTCTTTTTCCATTTCCCACTTCATTTTATCAGTGTATTGATGAATTATATTGATGTGACTCTTTTTACCCATGCTATTGTTTTGCGAATGGACTTGAGAGAAGTGTGAACCCAATGAATTTAATATGTCCTTTTCATTTCTTATAATAAAGTTATTGTTATTTTTTTCAATTGTGTTTTGGTCTATACCTGCTTTTTTTAGTATATTTTCTTTTTCTAAAGGTATTTCTAATAAGGAAGGGGAAAGGTTTTCTTTTCTTCTAAAAATTTTATTTAATTGAGGGAACATATTTAGAGAATCGTTTACAGAAATATTTTCAATTTTGTTTTTCCAATGAGAATTTATAGAAGACTTAAATTCATTCTTTAATTGATTTTTTGTTTCCGAAAGTAACGCTTTGAGTACCTTATAGTCAGTTTTTCTTTTGTCAAGCCCTAGATCATTGTACCTGTCTATTTCTTTTAAGAGAAAGTTTTTGTGTTTTTGTAGGGTCTTAATTTTAGAATTTATATAACGTTCAACTGAGTTTTTTTGTTTAAATTTTGGAATTGTTTTTTCAATAGCTTTGTAAATTTTTTCTTCTAAATGGGTTATATAACTATCAATTTCACTTGAATGTAAGTTTTTGTCTGGGGGAATTTTTAAGGGATCTTTATTAGTTTTTTTCTTAATTTAAAATTATATGACGTCATCCAGCCATTCATTACGTCACAGCCTGGACTTACATATATATTATAAATAAAATAAAATTAAAAATATTTATGTTATATCCATATCTGTTTTTTATTACATTAATAATATATATTAAAATTATTTGAAATTGTTTCTGTAGCTGGAAATTAATTTATTTCAAACCGTCGGTCGGTTCGGACCTGGCCACAGGTCAACTTATTTTACTTGTAGAAGAATTAAAATAAAAAGGACAAACCAACAAAAAGGACTTTTTCAAACCTATGAAAATAGATAATATCTATGTATTTAATCCACTTTAAAAAAAAATGTAATTATTTGATGAATTTGTATAAAAGAATTGTGAAAAATTTTACTTTATCAAAAGAAAATATTTTCTCTCAATCTCTTTGTTCTAGAGGGTTAGTATGTTCTTTAGAAATGTCTTTCTAGAATTGTCTACATTTTTGTGTATTAAAAGCATATTCATCAATATATTGAAAAAATATAATAGGGAAGTAGAAAAAAGGTTCGAACCCCACTCTTCTTATTTTCACTTAAGGGGTCTTCTGATTGGTTGTCTTTTTTGACATTTTCCTTTTTTCGACTTAAACGGCACCCTCAATTTCCTTCAGTTACCATTTGCTCTCTGCATCTCACCAAGTGAACATTACCACGCTTGCTAACTGAGTGTACTTTTCAATTTGTTTTGTTGTGTTTTTGATTTGATTTTTTGTTTTTTAATCATGCCATCCAAAAAGATGAAAAAAACCAACCATTATGTTCAGAAGAATACTTCTCAATATCAACAGTAAGTATTTACATTTTTAAAAGATATTTATGTAGAATAATAATAAAAAAACATTTTTTAATTTTGTAAATCTGTTTATCTGCTAATTATAGTGATGATGAACAATTCGATCAACATATGAGGAGATTACCGCAAGAATTAGTAGGTCATATTCTGCAATATACAACAATCCAAGAATTGGTTCTTTTTAGTGAAGACCCATATTATTATGATGTGATTATCAATACTGGAATTGTTTATTCTTTGCCTGCTATTTTATTCGACGGTCCAAATTCCTTCTACGCTGAACAGTTTTTTGAACGATTCCATTTTTTAATAGAAACTGTTGATGTAAGTGAATCGAATTTGGAATTTTTAATCAAGTTGCTAAAACATTCATCCATGCCAAGATTAAAAAAAATTGTTTTTCAAGATTTCTCCAAAAGTCAATTAGTTCTAATAGGAGATCTTCTAATAAAATTATCAAGTGATATCCAAGAAGGTAAATTGCCAAATTGTCCTATTTTCAATAAGGTAGAAGAAATTATTATCAAAGGGTCCAGACTAAATTATGATATTTTTCTAAGGGATATTAATTTGTTTTTTCCAAATTTAAAAAAGTTAAGTCTTCCCTATGAATGTTTTTGTAGTAAAAGTATAAATAACTTAATAATGAAAATGAACAAACTTGTAACATTAAATTTGCCGATCTTATTGATAAAAGGAATGGAACCCTTGAAATCCATAGGTAACTTTTCTAATTTAAGAAAATTGGAAATCGCTTTTCATTCTGATAATAAAACCTGGCCATCTTATTTGTCAAAATTACAAAATTTAGAACATCTACAAATTAGATATAATGGCCCTGAAGAAATTCTCAGGAGTTATTTTGAAATTGCACCATTAGGTAAATTGAAAAAAGTAATGTTAATAGAAATAAAATCCTTTACAAAACAACTAGTTAAAGTGTTTCTTGAAAAAAGGTTACCATTAACAAATTTGAAAATAGAATCATGCGACGATATTCATAGAAATGCCTTGAAAATGCTTAATCAGTTTGAAAATTTAACAGATCTCCGATTAGAATACTGTGATTTATTAAGAAGTAGTTATCTAAAAGATATCCATCAAATAAAAAAATTAAATATTTTATCATTGTTTGCATGTGATAAAATATCGATTAAAGTACTTCCATACATTTTTAAATGTAAAAAATTATATCAATTAATTCTTCCATTGACAAAAAAGACACAAGTTAATTCATTAATTAAAATGAACAAATACTTGCGTCTTCATACATTGATCATTTATACAACTGATACAAATGATGACGATGATGATACAATAAGAGAGGAAGTTGGCATTTGTAAAAAATTGTTACCTTGTGCAAGTGATATCGAAACTATTTCAATGTATATGATGGATATTTTATAATACCTATATAATAATAATATTTATATACATTTTTTATTAATTAAAAATACAACTTTAATAAAAAAAAACATAAATAAATTCTCATTGTATGGTTGTATTGAAATAAAAAGAGTATAGATGTACTTGATTGTACTTATAGTATTAAAATAGTATTAAAAATAGATTTATGTGTACTTTTTAAGAATTATGTATATAGACAACTTTAATATTAAAAATGTAAAAAATTATCAATGTATGTTGAACTAAAAATTTAACAAAATATTTATTGAATTTTGAATATTATTACGATGTGAAAATATTACTTTCATATAAAAATTAAATAAATTATGTACTCTTATATATTTGTATTTAAATGAAAAATTGATGTTTTATTTAAAAAAGACGATTGTATTTAATATTTTTAATGTATATCTTAATTAATATTAATATTAATTATTAAATATAATAAAAATTCATTAATATTAATAAATATTATAAAATGAAATTTGTGAATTTATTTTGTTTTACTTATTCAATCCCATATCCTTTTCCACATATTTTTTATATATAATATAAAACTAAATAGTCATTTAATATATCTACATATTATTTTATGATTTCTCAAACTTTTAGTCTCCTAATTTAATACAAGTTTGAAAATAATTTAAATAATTAACAATATTTTTAATAGATTAGACCCATGAATGTTTTTTCTCGATATTTAAATTAAAAATATATTATAAAATTAAAAAATATTAAGATCAGTTAAAATAAGATTTTTTTTTCTTAAAGTGGACTCTACGGTATACCTACATGGATATTAACTATTTTTAAAGATAGTAAGGGAGGTATTGTGCTTATTTCATGCTAATTTACTCTCTAAGTATCTTGAATTTAGGATTGTTTCTTTTTGAAATTTGAAAATATTTTTTCCATTTTAATATTAGATCATTCTATCAAAATTCTATTCCTCCTATATAAGTATAATTCTAAAGAAAAATTTTGTTTACTGTTTTCTGTTCTCAACGTAGAAATCTCACTATAAATGGAAATTTTATATTTACTTTTAAAATTAAAAAGAAAAAAATGTTTCTACATTATTATTATAGGATTATTTTGAAAAATTATAATTATTAGAACAGGTTAAATGAAATAAAAATAATCATAATTATTAAAATTACTGGAAAAATAGACTCAAGTCAATGTTTCTTTCAAATTTTTAAATACGATATATAATATTATATATTTATATAATATAATCATCTTGCATATTATCTATGATTGATGGTCATTTATAATTATATTAATCTTCGTAATGAAAGATTTCTTTAATTAAAATCTAATAAATTAAATTTTTATTTAAATGATATAATATTAATAATAACAGAAAAAAAATATTCCGTAACAATTATTTTATTTCATTTAATATTTTTATTTAAAGAAGTATTATAACTTTTGATAATAATATTAACGGTCAAATGAGGCAAAGAACACCGGTTTAAATGTTATTATTTAATATAAAAATTGATATTTATTATTTTTATAAAAATATAGATTACATTTAAATAAATAATAAGCTGTGGCCAGGCACAGAACCTACCGACGATTTAAAAATAATTAATAATATATATATAAACAAATTTTATAAAATAACGTTTTTCTCGTGGACTAAAAAGAATAAAATAATTTTTCTATAAGCCTGACAAAGTTCATGGATGAATTGCTTCATATACAACGAAAAACAATGGGCGCATTTAGTTTTATTTATTCATATGAAAAATCTAGTCACATTGTGTTGTAATAATAAAAATTTTATTAAACACATAAACTGACAAATGTTTTTATTATGCAATAAAATTGAGCTAAAAAATTAATCTTTTATTATTTTTCAATTTAAAATATACTTATATCAAAGTATGTAACATATTTTAAAAGAATTTTTATTAAATTTACATATTATCAATCAAATCCAAAACAGTTGATTATATTAAATAGTGTTACTTGTTAATTAAGTGTTTTGGTGTAGTACATGAAAGTATATATCTTATCTTCTTATACGAGTAAAAATTGTATATATATATATATATATGGGTTCTCAAAAACCGCTCTAACGATTTTTTTGAAATTCACACTAGAGATAGTATATATAAAGAAAAATTGAGTTTTATTGATCACATCTCTGGAAAAATACATCTTCATTAGTTTTTTTTTTCTAAATTTAAATGTATATATGTGACGTCACAACCACCGCCTGTGAAATATATATCTATTCTTAAAATAAAATTAAAAATATTTATATTATATTCATATTTGATTTTTTTTATTTCATTAATAGAAAAGGGTGACCCAGTCAAGTATAGTTGAACAAATTACCAAAAATCCGCCAAAATCTCAAGAGGAAACATGCTTGGAACGTGAAATTTTATTTTATTTTTAAGTTGTTATGTTGTCACAACTGAAACACCTATCGTCTGCTGCACGTGACTTAAGTACTCAGAGATATTAATTTTTTTCTCAAATGAAATGCTTGTTTTTGCATTCACGACTAGTCTACTGAAAATACGGTAAGTAAAAGTAATCCACGTGCATCCTAGTCATTTTTAGAGATATTTTTACCAAATTGGTCTTAAATTAAAGCTAAAGGATTACATTTTGAAGCATGATATTAAGGTATAGATATTTTTTATTTTTTAAAGCTCTAAACTAACTGTTCAACTAATGGCACTGTTAAAATGCACAAATTCCAGAAATTGAACAGTGGTGAACGGTGCCCGCCATCGAAGATCACCAGACTGTGAATGGCCTTTTGTCTGAGTGTATTGAAAAAGAGCCCGAAATTAATCATAATTTTGATGCCTCACCTTCAGCATTGAATGTTAGTGGAATCCAAGCAACACTTTCAAGACAAACGGACTCGCCTAAAGTCGTAGGGACTGAAGTCAGTCTATATTATGGCCACATGAATCTCCACAAAAGACTAAAACAACAAGGCGAAGCTTACCTTATGCAACAACTTCAAAGCAATGGATTAAGTCTTTTGAAGACAAGAAGAAAGAAAAAGCAGAGAAGGAAAAGGAAAATAAAGAAGAATTCAGGAAAGGCTAGATAAGAAAGAGAAACTCGATAAAAGGAAGCAAGAAAAACTTCGAGTTTCTAGTAAACGACAGCGACGTGTCAGTACCCCGGATAGCTCTGAGTCTAGCGTCAAAGTATCGTCGGGCACGAATCCGAGAGTGATGACAATGGGCATAACTGGCAGCCAGTACAGAAGCAAGTAGAAGAGCATGTGATTATTGTATACCAGAACAAATATTTCCCAGGCATAATACTGAAAATCGATGAAGATGGTGCAGAAGTGTCCTCAATGGCCAAATCAATGGAAATGGCCAAAAAAAGATGTTCTTTTTTATAATTGGGAAAGCATTGTTTCCCATTGTGAGCCGACAAAAATCAGTAAAACCAGGAATCTGTATGCAGTACCGGGACTCGACTCCCAAAGCAATTTCGTATCAAAAGTTTAAAAAATTTTAAAAATATTTTTAATTTTGTATCTTATATGTATATTGCCGATTGGTGTTTGTTTGAAATAAATAAATAAATAAATATATGTATTATTGTTATTATTATTATAATAATTTAAACATTGAGCAATGTTTGGAATGTGAATCAGCCTTGTATTGTGTTATGAGTGCTCAAGCTATAGGCCTAGATATTTGTTAAGTCGTTTTGGATGTGTACCTAAACTTAAAATAAAAAAAAAAACTATGAAATAACGGGTGTTCAATTACTGGAATATCGAGCGTTCAGAAACTGGACATGTCTGTTCAACCACTGGGAAAAAAATCATAAAAAATGTTGTGAATTTTTTTTTGCTTTTTATTTTTCAGTTAAGCACTGTTTAATATTTTTTCTAATAACTACAATAATAAAGCTTTGTTAAAAATCCATTAGCTTAGTTTTACGGCTAATAGTATAGAACTTACAACAGGATCCGTGGTAAACTGGCTTTATTTGTTCAACTACTGGCTGGGTGCCCCTACATTTAAATTATTTGAAATTGTTTCACACACGTTTAAAAGAAGATTTATCTTTATATTCGATTCGATATATAGCAGGAGAATTAAATGACGTTATCAATTTATTATACAACGAATCCGTAAATATATATTATAAAATATTATATACTAAATATTCAATTAGTATATATTAGATAAAACATTTATTTGTTTTTGTGTTCTTATTTTTAATATATTTTAATTTAATCAGTAAATTAAATATATATTTATATTGTGTAAATGTTATATCTATCTATCTCTGTGTGTCCCTTCATATATTAAAATTCCACTCATAATAATATTTTAGTACCGGGACCCCGAGGCTCGGCTCGGTACATAAGTTAAAAAAAAATAATTCATTATTATTGAGTTTGAATTAAAAAATATTGATATACAATTCTTTAATTGTTTATTACAATTATTAAATGTTGCATCATTGCATCAATCTGATTAAAATGAATGGATCTGGGGTCCTCAATAATCAAACAAATAATTTTAGCTAGCATTATAAGATTAATCCAAGTAATATCGTCTATTTCTATTCGACACTATTTTCAGTTATGAAATGAACAGTCAGTAGAGAGTAAAAAAATTGTAATTGTAATATTATATACTAAATATTCAATCAGTATATTAGATAAAACATTTATTTGTTTTTGTGTTCTTACTTTAAATATATTTTAATTTAATCAGTGAATTAATTATATATTATTATTGTAAATGTCCCTTCATATATTGTGATTCCATCTTACTTACTTGAAAATGAAAATCCAATTATGAGATCAAAAAAAAAAATTATTTATTCATATAATCTTGAAAATGTGTTCAGTGTTTATTTAAAAAGGCCAATATATTAAAAAAATTAAATTATAAACATAATAAAAAATATTCATATTCTTTTAATGAGATTAATGTAGATATCAAATTTTAAATAAGTTGACATAAATAATTAATAATAATTAATAAATAATTCCAATTTATATGATCTTAATATATTTTGAGAATTAGATAAATAATATAGAGAGCAAAAAATATTTAAAAATAGATATTTATTTAAATGAAATAAAATTATTTAATTTACAGAATGAAAATGTCTACAATAATATCTAAACATTTTTTCTTTATAATTTTACATTATAATTATACTAATTACAGTAGTTATATTATATGGGGAATTTTCAACTTTGACCGCCGATTTGATCATGTTCCATGTTCCAAGCTCAGGGCCAGACACTCAAGTGCTGCGGAATTCATTTGCAATCCCCATGTTTTTCCCACGGCCAATTATATGTTGCATGTTGTGAGTATGTGATTACACAAATTGGGAAAAAATCACTCGAAATGCAATTAAACAAAAAAATTGAAAAGTTAGGCTAAGCAGACGTCTTAAATATTATAAGAGATTCGGCAAATGCAATTACAGATAGCGAGGAAAAATTAATGGAGGTTTGAAATTAATAGTGTTAAGAAAAAATATTTAGTGACAAAGAGGAACAGTATTAACATACACAATCTTAATATACAAAATGTAAAATTTGAATATGTAGAAAAATTGAATGTAATCACGAAGGATAATAATATTTGAGAAGAATTTAAATCGAGGTATCAATCGGGAAACACCTGTTATCATGCAGTAAAGAGGCTTATCTCACATCAAAATTATTATCAAAGGGAATCAAGACCATGGACGAATAGGAAGGGACGTAAGAGAGATGGGACAAGGGCTCAGGATAGGGACATTTGGAGAAAAGTGGCCAAGAACTTTCGAGTATCTTTGAGCCATATAAATAGATAGATATAACATATACAATAATAATATATATAATTAATTTACTGATTAAATTAAAATATATTTTAAATAAGAACACAAAAAGAAATGAATGTTTTATGTAATATACTGATTGAAACCAAATGGATGAAAACCTTTACTACTTTTAACCAAATACTATGGTCCACTCGGGGGTACAGGGGGCGGAGCACCCGTCCAGGTGTGAAGAGCGCCGAAGGCGCTCTGACCAGCTGGTATAAATTATAGCTCTATAAAGGAATTTAATTGCATAGAAATAAAATATAAAGCGAATGAACACTAAATGCTCCAAAAGTTTTTCGTTGTACATATATGAACTAATTCATTCATAAACTTTATCAGGCTTCTAGAAAAATTATTTTATTCTTTTTTAGTCCACTTGAAAAACGTTATTTTATAAAATTTTTTTATATTTATATTATTTTATTCTTTTTAGTGCAATTTTAATTATATAAATTTATTTATCATAACAAGAGAAATAGAAAAGATGATGTTATAGGAAAATTTGCAAATTGAATAAAATAAAAAAATATATGAATCTTCTAAAATTGATTTTATATTAAGTAAATGTTTTTATTGAAGTAATGTTTTTAAAATATATTTATTATATTAATTAAAAATTCCTCTTTTAATCTTATAAATTAATTTGAATTCAATATTTATCCGTCAGATGGCGACAGTGAAAATTCAAATACTAGACAATTAATTAATAATTATAATTCAATTATATTTCTTCAATACCTTCTATGGGCCCATTGAAATATTTAAAAAAAATTTCAAAAGTCTAGCTAAATTTAGAGTTGATGAAAAATTGATTACTTGTTATTCGTTATTTATTATACGTTATATATATGTTTATTTATGGACAAAAAAATTAATTGGCATAATTATTAGTTTAATTTGCCTTTTAAAATAATAAAAATTAATACATTTGTAAAAAAATATACAACACTTTTAAAAAAAAAATGTGTTTTGCCAAGATTCGAACCGCGGAGGCAAAAACATAACGTAGGGTCTTTGCTCGTTGATGAGTTTTAATATTTATTTGACCACAAGGATAGTTGAATATCTCTTTGTCAATAGTTTTCCGTAAGATGGCATGAATGAAAATTTAAATACTAGACAATAAATACTAGATAATTAAAAAATTCAATTATATTACTTCCATACCTTCTAGAGATCCATTGAAATATCTATAAAAATTTTCAAAAGTCTAGCTAAATTTAAAGTTTTTGAAAAATTGATTTCAATTTGTTATAAGAGCGAATAGACAAACAGACAGACAGACAAACATGAAGCGAAGTTGATAAAAACGTTACAATAATAAAAACAAAAATATTTAAAATTTTTAAAATTCTTAAATTCTTTATTTTTTTTCTTCTCTGAATTGATTTAACACTGAGCGTTACAATTCCATGAGTCTAATTAGAAATATTTTACATATATCGTCTTTTAGTAAAAATCAATTTTGTGTAGAAAGTATCAAAAAAAAAATAAAAAAATATATTTTAAAAATTTGAATTAAAATGACTAAATTATATTATCTAGGTTTTTATTTTTAGTTTAATTGCTCAATTATTAATTACTACTATATTTTAAGAGAAAAATTTCCGACAATGAATATAAAATTAATACTTTGTAAACTACCATTTCCGGTTTCCAAAAGTTGATGAATTCATGCTACTATCCAATCCAATATACAATTCTATAATACATATCGTACTAAAAATACTTTTTTCTGTTATCAAAATGCATGAATCGTGGAGATATGTCAAATTCTCCACATGGGAAACTTGGTGTGAAAACAATATTTCCCCTTCATATTGTCGGTTGGTAATTATAATACAATACTTACCCTTACTTGATCTTTTCATTGCATTAATACAAGAAAAAAAAGGGAAATATCATGAAATGATAGAATCATTTAAAGTGAGATAAAATGATTTTTATTTATCTATCCTTTATTTGAAAATACATTAATGATTCTATAAAATAAGATAAAAAATAGTAGTGCAATGTAAAAATCAAAAAAATTATTTTTAAATAAGGAAATAAGGAAATGAAAGATATTTCAATGCATGTAATTTATCGGTAATTTATCATGTTATTCAAGTTTAATCAAATCAATTAATCTATATTTATATATTATAAATCTGAAAAAATACTAATGTTCAATTGACATTGCATAAAAATAAAATATATAATTATAAGTAAGTATATAATATTAGATAAATTATTTTACAAGTAATTTTTTTTATATTATTCTTTTTGATTAGAATTTATTTAAAAGCAATCGATCTTAAAATTGTCATAGAATGATTTCGAATTGATTCAACAACTAATCAACACCCAAGTTAATTCGTTTCAATGGCCAGTGGAAAATTGTGCAGCTGTCCAACTGCAAAACAACTCAAAATCATTCTAATCAATTTTAATAATCATCGGCATCTATTTGTTATTCAAGTTTTCTATCGCTTTGCCTCGATTAAATAATATCCACTTTCAGATTCATTTTCGATACGGTAGTTGAGAAATTTTATATAATTAATGTGGTGACACGAAAGAAAATGGAATTCTTTATGAATAAGAAAATTTGAGGTCTGTTCAAAAGAAAAGGTGAATTTTTAATTTTCTCTGACTGTGTACATTCGATTATCGAGTTTTTTTTTGTTATGTTGGTTCACATATTTTTCCTCATATGTTGACATTATCAGCCATTTTGGATTAGTAGTTTGTTTTTGACAACTGAAAAAGTTATTCACGTTTTGTGTGTTCTTCGATTTTTTACTTAAAAAAAATGGATCAAAGAATAAATATGTATTAAATTTTGCGTTAAAAATGGAATAAAGTGCTCAAACCCTCTTAAAATGTTGACGGTGGCGTTCGGTTACTTTGACTCAAAAAAATATTTATAAGTGGTGATAACAAATGTGAAGGTTTTGCTTTCTGTTACAATGGCGTGGTGCATCATGAGTTCTTGCCAACAGGTCGTACTGTAATAAGGAATACTACAAAGAAGTTATGCGTGAAGCAATACGGCTCAAACAATCGGAATTGCGGAAAACCAAATCATGGATTCTGCATCACGATAATGCATACATCATTCCTTGTTCGTGATTTTATGGCCAAAAACAACCCTATAATTATGCCTAAATCACCGGATGCACCAGATTTGGCTCCCTGCAACTTTTTCTTATTCCAAAAACTGAAGAGGCCAATGAAAAGAAAGCGTTTTGCCATAATTGGCATAAGTTGGCATTATATCTGTGTTGAAGGGGTCAAAATGGATATTGATGAATAAATAAATAATAGATTGAAAAATTGAGTTCTTGTTAACAGGTCGTACTATTAATAAGGAATACTACAAGAAAGTTATGCAACGTTTGCGTGAAGAAATAATGCTCAAAAGTTCGGAATTGAGGAAAAACAAATCATAGATTGTGCATCACGATATTTCAACAGTTCACACATCATTGTTTGTTCGTGATTTTTCGGCCAAAATCAACACCGTAATCATGCCTCAACCACCGTATTCACCAGATTTGGCTCCCTGTGACTTTTTCCTATTCCCACAACTGAAGAGACCACAAAAGGAAAGCATTTTGTCACATTTGATGAGATAAAGTCAGAATCGAAGTACGAGCTGATGGTCATACCGAAAAGCGCATTTCAAAAGTGCTTCGACGATTTGAAGAAGCTCTGGCATAAGTGCATTATATCTGAGGGGAATTACTTTGAATAAGACAAAATGGATATTGATGAATAAATAAATACATTACGAAATATTTCACAATTCACCTTTTCTTATAAACAAATCTTGTATCATCATTCCTCGAAATATCCAAATAATCCATTTTTTAAGATGCTTTGAAACTTTGAAAATATCCCCAATTAAAAGATAATTGTTCAGTTAAGGAACATATGAATAATGAAAATATTTTAATTAAACTTAAGTATATAGATAGAAATGTTTTGATTAATCTATTTTTATTAAATTCATAATAAACAACGGACTTAATTGATAAAATAAATATATTTTAAAATTTGTCTTAAATAAATTAATTTTATTTGTCTACGTTACTATCGTTTTAATAGTAGTTTAGCCGATGATGTGTGTTCTGGATTATTTTTATTTTCAATAGCATTTAAAAAGCAATTATTTTTTTAGATATCCTCTACATTTTCTATATATTATCACTAAATTTCATTACAAAACGTTATCTCGTATATCACATATTACAATACTATACATATCTTTAATCATTCATTCATTTTTACTATCCCACCAGAGATGGTATTGCGATCATGAAAATTTTCGATGTTGAGATTTTGATGTTTTTATACGTTTTGAAGGCCCCTGAGTCATTTTCACTAAGGTTGAGAAAAATGTCTGCCTGTGTGTGTGTGTGTGTTTGTGTTTTTTTCGGAGTGTAGGTGAAAAATCTTCTTCCCGTACTCAGCAATAGATATATGTTTGATAGTTTTTCAAATGATTAAAAGTGGTACAAAACTGCTATATTTAGAATTTCAGCTTGATTGAATCGCTGAAAGTACCGGAATTAATTTTTTAACACTGCAAATCACGCGTCAACAAGTGACATGGTGCCATCAACAAAGAGCCAAACATGCGTTGGTTTAATAAATATTATTTATTAATTTTAATTTTTAATTTATAATTTATTAATTTTAATTTATTTTTTAATTTATAATTTATTCATTTTAATTTATAATTTATAATTAATTAAATTTAATTTAAATATAATATAAGTTATTTAATCCAATTCAAATTTCGTGATAGTTCAGTGGAGACACTCCAGCTTACTATAATATCAAATTGTTTGCTTCTGTGTTGAACAAACAAAAAAAAAGTTTCTGGAGCCATTTTCATAACATTCCATTCTCCCAGGCTCCATTAATTTGATTATTTATAACAACAGCTGATGATTTTTTAAGGTCCTCACACACTCCCATTTCTTATCATAATCTCAATCCATTCATAATAAATTAAAATATTAATGATTTTATAAATATTAAATTAAGATTACAATTTTAAAAGAATTGATTTAATAGGAATATAATGACTCTTGAATTTCTAAAATATAAATATCCCCTATTTAAAATATCTAATAGTATAGTAAAGGACTTTTTTTTAATTTGTCATAATGGTTGATAACATTTGAAGATTTTATATAAAACAAAAAACAAACAAAACAACAAATTAATTCTAAAAAGAACTAATTTAGAAAAAAATGAAAATTTCTCATAATCCACTACTTCAACTTTTAATTTTAATTTATTTTTTTTTTCTTTAAATCAACTTTTATTAGAGTTGCTCATTATTATCTTTTATTAATATTTTGTTAATTTCATTTTAATTAAATTCATTAATTATTAATTATTATGTATTTTGATTTGGAAGAGGCCTCTGCCCTAAGGGGCCTTGTTAGACAATTTTAAAAATTATAAATGTAAATATTGTTAAAATATGTATAAATGAACAGTAATAAAGGCTATAAATAAATAAAATAGTATATATTTGTATGAATAGTGTTGAAATCTAACATAAAATGGCTATAGCACTGGATCATATTAATTATCTGATAGGAATAATTAATTCATCGAAGAAGATATGCAAAGCTAGAAGAACATCATTGAGACTTGAGTATCCAGAGCGTCAACGTCAAAAGCTATTTATAGAATATTTAATTTAAATATTCAGGAGGAATGACAAAAAAAGAAGAAAAATAGCTTGCTTTCTTCTGTTCGAATAGGAATATTTAATATTTATTTATATATAGATAATTAATAATTAATGCATATACAATATTTGTAATAATGACCTTCACAGGGACCTGAAAGTACCTTCGGTCAAGGAAGAAATGAAAAAGTTTGATGACATCATTTTAAAAATTGTATAAAAACAATGGTCTCACCAGATAAAAGGCCAAAGAAGCTAAACTCAAATGAAATGAAACATCACACCAATTAAGTGATCTATTTCTTCTATAAAGTGAGTCATTGGATACTCTTCCACTACAATTTTCAATATATATATACATGTATAATGAGAAAATATTGATAGATGTGGTTAATCTCTGATCAAATTCAAACTACAAGAGAGAATACAAAAAAACAACAACAATACTATCTTATCTTATCTATTATACTAGCAAAAATTGTATATACATATATACGATATGTGTATATATTTTTATTAACCTCTCGAATGATTTTTTTGAAATCCACACTATAGATAATTTTTATAAAGAAATGATAAATAATTTATAATAAAATCGATTTTTATTGGTTTCAGCCTCGGGAAAATTCATTTTTATTAGTTTTTTCTTAATTTAAAATAGAAAATTTAAATGACGTCAGCAACTACGTCAGACAAAGTGCTTCCTTAAATACAAAATAATATAAATATAATTAAAATCAATTATTAAAGCTTTAGTGGCTGTTTTTATTTATAAGGGAATTTTGTAAATAAAACCACATATTGATATTTTTTATTGTAAATTTATTCAAAAAAATACACGTTTCGATTGCTACTACTGCAATCGTTATCAAGCGACTGCACTGTCCGAGCGTCCAGTCTGGTGTGAGTGTGCAATGGAAACGAGGTGTATTTTATCCCCTTATAAATAATTAAAATCAAATTACGAAATATATATTATTTTATATCCACAGGTCATACTTTTCTGTCTTTCAATGAATGCATTAATTCGTACGTTTAAGGGCCTTATGTTTTATGACTATTTTTTTATTATTTGAACGGCGGCTCGGTGAACCAGTTACTATTATATAATCCATCAAATTTTTCGTATCTATGGTTACCAAAGTCAGTTTAGTAAATAAATATTGTTTAATAAATAATAATAAATTAAATATTTTTTTTATCAATATACTATTCAAATTACTTATATATTTTATTTATTGAAAATTTGCTGGAGTTTCTCCACTCGACTATCTCGCAAATTTTAATTGGATTAAATAACATAACATATTATATTTAAATTAAATTTAATTAATTATAAATTATAAATTAAAATTAATAAATAATATTTATTAAACCAGCGCATGTTGGCTCATTGTTGATGGAACGACTTCACGTGTTGGCGCGTGAGATTTGCAGTGTTAAAAAATTAATTCCGGTACTTTCAGCGATTCAATCAAGCTGAAATTCTATATATACAATTTTATACAATTTTTAATCATGTGAAATAGTATCAAACATAAATCTTTATTTTTAAGGTCAGTTTAGATGAAAAAAAATCAAAACGTGGTAGGCAATTACCCTCTTCCCTTAGAACTAAATTTCTCAAAAGTTGATAGAAAACTACGAATTTTGAATAATGTCCGTATAACAAATTTCATGATTCTAGCTCAAACCGTTTCTGCGTAATCTTGTCTGCATACATACACACACACACACACACACACATACATACATACATAAACACACACAGACATTTTTCTCAACCTTAGTGAAAATGATTCAGGAACCTTCAAAACGTATAAAAACATCAAAATCTCAACATAGAAAATTTTGGTGATCGCAATACTATCTCTTGCGAGATTAAAAAGTGGTAAAAAAGTTAAGAGTGTGTTTTTACAATAATATTATAATATATATATATATATATATCTGTTTTTTCATTATCTGCTTTTGCCATCCATTTTTGAAAAGTTTGCGGCTGCGAATAAAATTAAAATTCCGCCAAAGGCAATATCCATCAGTTGGGTCAAATACTGGCCAAGGACGAGGCTCTGCTTTAACTATTACTATTTATCTTTCTTGCTTATGAAGAAATGCATTTTGTCAACTATAGATATAGATATATTTAACTAAATACACCAAATTCATCTTAATATATCGTCATTATTATATTATATTATATTATATTATTTTCTAAATATACGTAATAATATCTTATCTATCTATCTCTGTGGCTCTACGGAACTTGAAAGTTCTTAACCGTATTAAACACAAGTTTTTCTAACCTGAACTACGCCCATCCAATTCATATTATCTCCCATTTTTCTCACGTTCCTTCCTACATTGTTCACCCACCACGACCTTCGTCATCTAAGCCAGTGCTCCGCAACCGGTGTGACGCGGCACACTGGTTTGCCTTAAAGGAGATACATAAATATAAGAAATTTATATTTTTTTGATTTATAATTATATTATATGCGGATTTCTAAGTTTCATTTGATCGCGGCGGCACACCTGTATCTCCTTTAAGGCAAACCAGTGTGCCGCGTCACACCGGTTGCGGAGCACTGATCTAAGCGAACATTTCCCAATCGGTCTCCCCAAAAATATATTTCTCACTCATCACCCCATTCTCACTAGGTATCCTGCCCATAGCAACCTTCTTTATTTTATTACTCTATGTCTGGGGATGCATAGAGATCATGCAATTCCTCGTTATGCAGTCTCCGTCATTCCCCAGAGATCTCATCCTTCTTTGGCCCATAAATGCTGTGAAGAGTTCTATTTTCAAATACTCTAAATCTACTCTCGTCTCTCAGGGTCATAGACCATGCCTCACACCCATACAACCGGCAAAATAATTATTTTATATACTATAATTTTGGTTCCCCTTGACAATATTTTGACGAAATAAGTACCTTTACTTTATAAAACGGTTTAAATTGTTCTCGAATATAATTATCTTTCGTGAATACAGAACCTAAGTATTTTCTATAGTAATATTTTTCTACGATTTCAAATTCTACTTTTCATGTGTTAAGATTTTATATGTTAATACTATTCCACCCTGCTACGAAATATTTTGTTTTAACATTATTAATCTCAAGTCCAACCCCTTTTCCAACGACTATTCATTTTTCTATCGCATCTTTAAATGAGTTTATCGAGTCTCCTATTATATTTAAATCGTCCGCGTAACCTAATACTTGAATTTTTTTTTGTTCGATATCTCCCCAATTTGTCTAATCATGTATTCTAATGCTAAGTTAAATAAAATTGGTGATAGAGCTTCTCCTTGTTTTAACCCATTCCGAATTTCGAAAGTTTCTGATAATTGATGCCCGCATCTTGCTCTTCTTTTAATATCTTCAAGACAAATTTGAATCATTGGTAATAATTTTTTATGAATTCCCATTAAATTTAAAATATGTAACAGTTTTCTCCAATATAAAAAGTCATATGCTTTACTGAAGTCTACAAATAATTGATGAACCGAAATACTGGATCCACGTTTATTTTTCCACTATCTTCCTTAGTGAAAATATTTTTATAATATCATTTAGTATACGTAATTATTGTAAGATATAGCACCCTCATAAAACCTATTTCCAATGAAAAATAATTTTGTTTTCTTTTTTATTCTACATTAAAGACCCTGATAAGTATTTTCCAATTGATATAAATTATAATTTTTAGATTCTTATACTCGTGTTTTACCAGTCTTTTATTTAAATATATATTTTTTATAAATAAATGAATGAAATGAAATTACTCTTATTCAACATACTAATTATATATAGTTTTGTTTTATTTTGTCATTTTGCTTTTTTTTTTTTTTTGAATGACTGACACTAAGGTCATGAATTATCCATTTCGGCACTCTCATTCCCTTCCCCCCCGTCTTTCAATGGGTTATCAAAAAGTCACCTAAGATATTTGATGAAATTATATATTATTTATATTTTCGTATTTTATATATATATATATATATATATATATAGAATACGATTTTTAGTTATTTAGTTGCTATATATAAAACTGCAGTTTAAATATTTTATTAACACACTCAATGATTGTCAAAAGGGCATTTCATAAAAACTAATATCGAAAAAAAAGTAGAAAATGTCGGTAGTGTCAGCGACAGATGCGATTTACTTATTTCTATTCATAATTAAATAACATAGTACATACTTGTTTGGAGACCATATGTTAACATTAATTTAACCATGTCAGAAAAAAAAATCGTTTTGTTTTTGTAGTGAATTATTAAAACCATTAACCATTCGATTTAAAAAAAAAATCTCACATTGAAAATCTCATTTCATTTTCAAGGCAATCCAATTTTAGAAAAAGATAAAATTTTAATCTCTATCTAATATATATATATATATAATATATCTAAATAAAGAAGCTTATAACAAATTTCGAACTAAATTTTTATTAATATTTTTTCTTTGTAATCGATTATTTATTATTTGTCCATCTTCTATAATATAAAAACATTACTTTTATTTTATTGTGACGTCATGAATGGATGGATGACGTCATATAATTTTAAATCAAGAAAAAACTAATAAATTTGATTTTCCCGAGGATAAAACCAATACAATGTGTATGATTCGTGGTGATATATAAAAAAATCTCCTCATGTGAAATTTGGTGTGAAAATAACCCTTCCCTTCCTATCGTCGATCGCTAATACTACCACTTCCGGTTTCCGGATTTGCACCAAAAGTTGATCAATTCATCCCACTGATGCATTAAGTAAATATACCAAATTTCATCAAAATCCGTTCAGCCGTTCAGGCTGTACACATCTATACGGACGGACAGACATCATGCTAAAAATACTTTTTTCTGTTAAGAAAATGCATGATTCGTGGAGATATGTAAAAATCTCCACATGTGAAATTTGGTGTGAAAACAATACCTCCCTTACTATCGTCGGTCGGTAAAAGAAGTGGTCCCAAAAACGGTTTACCTTTTTTTAGAACCATTTTGGAAAAATTTAGAAAAAAAAGTCGGAAATGTTTAAGAACCTAGTCCCAAAAACGTTTTACCTTTTTTTTTAGAACCAAATTGAAAAAATTTAGAAAAATAGTTGGAAATGTTTAAGAGCTTCATAATCTTGCGGCACACTAAAGTGTCGCGGCACAGTGTGGTTGAGAATCACTGATTTACATATTTAAGTAATTATTACATTTTTATCATTAATGTATTATTATTTTTATAAAAAAAAAAATTATTGAAATAATGAATTGATATCAAACCTTTAAAATATGAATTTTCTTTTCTTTTATTATGAATTCTATTTCAGCATTCGTCTCCTTAAATCTCGTAATATTAATTGTAATTCCTCAATGTAATTAACATTTTTTTGTTATTTTATATTTTGTTTTATTTCTTGACTAACAAATTTTTATTATAAAATTTTTGAGATAAATTTCATTTCTCTAATCCAATTTCGTTTTTGAATCTTATTTCCGTCAATTATATTGGTAGTTGCTTATTAATTGTATCTTTGCCTAACAAAACCTATTAAATACTATTACTACTACTTCTACTTCCACTTCTACTAGTAATAATAATGATAATAATAATATTTTTTTTAAGAATATTGATAATAATGAAAAAGTGCCCTGTGATGTTTTGTTTTGTTTTGTTTTAAATAAACTGTCATTATATATGTAGTTGGCGTATGTGTGTGTGTGTCTATGTGTGTGTTTGGATCATCGAGAACACAGATGGATGGGGACCCTCCCGGAGGGGGCTCCGGGGCCAGCGAACTCGGCCATAGCACAGCCTCCGGGTTGATCGTCAGTCGCCGCCGTCCCTTCTTCGAGCCATGCGGCAGCATTACCTGCTGCTGCTGCTCGCAATCGCGGCCACGGCGATCATCGCAACTCACGCAGAACCGGTACGCCACCCCCGTGCACCCCCAGGTAATAAGTTACAACAATGATTTCGTGATTCTTACAATTCAAACACCGATTCTATTCATTAAAAAAATAAGAAAAACAAAATTTTCTTAATTTATTATTATTAGTAAATATTTTATTTTATATCGCTTCAAATCTATAAATTATTATATTATAGATTAATGGTTCTCAACCTTTTTGGTCCAAACGCCCAGTTCGTAAGGCCGGCTTCATAATTCGCCCCCCTATAAATTTCAACAGATAAAAATACAAAATCATCTTACCTTTTTTTTTTAGAACCATATTGAAAAAAGCGGAAAAAACATATTCGCAAAATCATCTTACCTTTTTTTACCGACCGATGATAGTAAGGGAGGTATTGTTTTCACACCAAATTTCACATGTGGAGATTTTTACATATCTCCACGAATCATGCATTTTCTTAACAGAAAAAAGTATTTTTAGCATGATGTCTGTCCGTCCGTCCGTCCGTCTGTCCGTCTGTCCGTCCGTATAGATGTGTACGGCTCAACCGATTTTGATGAAATTTGGTATATTTACTTAATGCATCAGTGGGATGAATTGATCAACTTTTGGTGCAAATCCGGAAACCGGAAGTGGTAGTATTAGCGATCGACGATAGGAAGGGAAGGGTTATTTTCACACCAAATTTCACATGAGGAGATTTGTTTATATATCACCACGAATCATACACATTGTATTGGTTTTATCCTCGGGAAAATCATATTTTTTAGTTTTTTCTTGATTCAGCCATTCATGACGTCACAGCCTGGTCTTGCATATATATTATAAATAAAATAAAATTAAAAATGTTTATATTTATTATTTATGTATCCATATCTGTTTTTTATTACATTAATAGATATATTAAAATAATTTGAAATTGTTTCTGTAGCTGGAAATTAATTTACTTCAAACCGTCGGTCGGTTCGGACCTGGCCACAGGTCAACTTATTTAGAGTTGAAAATGATTTCGCCCCCCCCCCCCCGCGAAATAACTTATCGACGCTCAAAATCGTATAATCAAATAATCCCTCTTTTAAGATGTCGATCGCCCCCAGGAGGCAATATCGTCCAGGTTGAGAATCACTATTATAGATGAATATAATTTATTCTAATAAAATGTCGACTAGGAGATCACAGAGAAAAAAAATTATCCTTGTGAAATATATCCAAAATATCCATACTTTATAAATATATATGTATATAATTTAGTCATTAATTGAATGTGAATAAAACTGATATTTAAATCTCTAAATTAGTATAATTATACTAATAATAATTTTTTTAAAAATTCAGTTATAATGTGATGAAATAATGAATTATTATTAAAATAAAAATCAGGAAACGAATACATTCTATGTTTTGAATTATATGGCCATCAAAAATTCTAAAGATATATTTTTCTGTTTTTTTCTCTCCATTTTAGATATGTTATACTTACTATCAATCTAAATAAAAATAAAAAAAAAATGATAATTTTATTTTGTAAGATATAAAGTCAATGTTTTGGTATCAATTGATAAACAGGAAGAATATTCTTTTTTTTTGATTCTATTTACTTTTTTTTTAAATTTATTAATAAATATTCTCAATCATATTTTATATAAATTGTAACTTTTTTTTATTTTTAATTGATATAATCTATTAAATAATAATCTTTTTTTACTACAATAATTGGTATTGGAAATTTGTCTGTGTCAAGCAAGCATTAATATCAATCAGAAAATAAGAAATTAAAAGGAGAAAGAGAATTGGAGATAAAATATATAAAATAATCTTTTTATTTTTAACTAAAATTGACTAAAAACACTCTAAAATGGTATATATATATGTTTCTTTTATTCTGAATTTTTTATAAAGGGGAAATATTCAATTAATCTAAAATTTCGATTGTAAATAATTACTCATATATAATAAATATGAATTGTAATTTTCTAAAAAATATATATTCATATCAAACTCGACATTTATTTCTCTTATATGAAAATTAACAAATATAGATATAAAGATGAATATTTTCTTTATCATTAAAATAGTGACACCACCTTATATTAGTATATAAAATAATCTTAAAATTTTATTTAATATTTATTTTTCATATAATCTTAAAAATTAATAGAGATAATATAGTCGTAATGTGAATGTTTTCAAAGTTTAAAAGGCCAATATGATCAATTGAGATATTGTAAATATCAATATATATATATAAAGATTTTTATCTGCAAATTGTTCAGAATTTAAATTTTTTTCATATATTCGCGTTTCATGACCTCTAGAATCCAAAAGTGACTTTAGAATTTTTCATGTCTGTTCATAGGCTATAAATTTTATTAACCACAGAAATTAATTTTTAAAAATTTGATAAAAGCATGTTGTCAATCAGCAGCGCAAAGAATGAAAAAAAAGAATGATTATAATTTTTATATTTTAATTTTATTTTTCTAATATTTACAATATTTCAATTAATCATATTGATCTTTTTAACTTATTTAACACACTGAAAATATTCACATTGTGACTATATTTTCTCTTTTAATTTTTAAGATTATATCTACATGTTGTGATTCATCAGCGCAAAGAATAGAATAAAAATAACGTCTACATATCAAATTTTTAAAAATTAATTTCTGCGGTTATTGATTAGATATTAATAAAATTTATAGTCTATGAACAGAAATGAAAAATTCTAACTTTTGGATTCTAGAGATCATGAAACACGAAGATATGCAAAAAATTTTACATTCTGAGTAATGTGCAGACAAAAACCTTTATATATATATATATATATATAGATAATCTTAAAATTTTATTTAATATTCATTTTCTTTTAATTTTTTTTTATAGATTAAACTTTTATTTTTCTATATTATGAGATTACTTAAGAACAAAAATCTTCATTTCAATTTTTTTTTTTGAAATCTTAGAATCAAATATTACAATGAGGATGTCGTTCTTTTGTGATTGTGAATGCATTCTTTATTCTATTATTCCAATAAGAGACTAAAAAGGGAGGGTATATATAATTATGTGTCTTAAACCAACTATAATATAAATCTATCAAATATATATTGTCAATTATTTTTAACAAAAATTATTATATAAATATATAATATAAAATATTTAAATCTCTAGATATATATTTTCAAAGAAGATTTTGATAATGCATCTTTTCAACTGAAATGAATGAAATATCTTTTTATTATTTATTTATTTATATATATATTAATAGAGT
The DNA here is from genome assembly GCA_963082975.1 of Labia minor. Taxonomy (NCBI): domain Eukaryota; kingdom Metazoa; phylum Arthropoda; class Insecta; order Dermaptera; family Spongiphoridae; genus Labia; species Labia minor. The sequence goes on along the minus strand of OY720347.1, from coordinate 10,852,611 downwards.
GCCAATATCAAAAACATTTAATGAATATAATAATGAATATAATATATTCAACTTGAACTTTGAACAAAGATGATAAATTTGGATGCGCTCTGGTTGACCAAATCAAAGGATCCTTTATCAAGAAAAATAAATTCACAAATTCATTTAAATCTTTTTAGTAAAATTTATATCAAAGATTTAAAGAATTTTTACATTTCATGCCTTGGAAAATCTAAATTTTTATTTGTCTATTGACAGTTAAACTAAATAGACTTAATAAAATAGGCTGGTTCAATTACTATGAAATTAGTCACATCAGTAGTATTTTTCTATACTATTATTTTTACATACCAGAAAAGCCTAAAAAATATTATTATAATTATTATTATTTATTTATTTTATGAAACTAAAAATAATATTAAAACGTCAACTATAATTATAATTGAGATTCAATTTCAATTTTTTTAAATTTAATTTATCTATTTATTTTATATATATATATCACAAGTGAAAAATTTTATTAATTATATTTATAATTAAATAGAAAAAACTTTCACACATTAATTTCTTAGACGCTCCTAAAATATATGCAAGAAAATTACACGACATTTTATATTTATATTTCATTATTATTATTACTTATATATATACCACCTATCACTATTATATTCATAAGATGTGCTAATGTTATATTATATATATATATATATGGGGGAGGGGGTGAAAAGAAAACATACAAAATGATCTTTGTATAGATATCTATTTGATTTTATTATTATATTCTTTTAACATTACATATTAAATAAAAAAAATGTTTTTTTAATCCTTTTAATTACCCTCTTCAATAATTTTATTCTATGACGATGATTTATTTGACATAACATGTTTTAAATATATTATAGTTTTAATGATTGAAATTAAGTGTGAATTGATAGTGAATGACAATTTTGTACCTCTCTTCCATCAATTGCAAATCTTGTCTTACACATAAAAGAAAAAATATAAAATGCATATTTAATCAACATTCCACAAATAACTTTTTATTTATTATTCATTTACATTCTCGTGGTCCCGGGTTCAAATCCCAGGTCTGGCAAGGGAATTTCTCTAGCTGGGGCCTATAGGACGGAGTCAACCCAGGCTCCGGGATCAAAATTAGGAAAGCTACTTGATAGCGCCTCCGTTGAAGAAAATCAAGGTAAAGGTTGGTTGACACGATCCGTTCTACTGATTATAGGACACCTCATTGATATAACCAACCTGATAGGCACTGTTCTTGCGTAGGAAGTACAAAATCAGAGGTTTTTATTTATTTTTTATAATCATTCATTTAATCTGTAAATTTTATATAAAACTAGGAAAAAAATAAAATAACAATTCTAAAATTACAGCTGGAGGTCAGAGGAGAAATCGCAAACAACATCCTTCACGCAACGTCCAGGCGCAACAAGCAACTCCAGATGAGAATTATGAAGATTATAACTATGGAGATTACGAGGAATACGACTATGAAGATAAAAATGGTATTTTCTTTATACGTAATAATATTAAGAAAATTTCGATGAATTTATCTTATTTACATAACTAATAAATCTAATCCAAACTTTTAATAATTTAATAAATCTTTTATTTTTTTTTTTTTAAGTTGAATAAAGATATAATTTATAATAATTATAATAATAATAAATTGAAGAATATAATTAAACTTTTAAATTCTTTATTTAATTTTATGTTTCATTCACAGGTAAAAAAACAACAACTACAACTGCAGCAACACCTCGTTTTGAAGTGACTCAAAGATCAAGAATACCCCAACCAGATAGTGAACGTTTATCACCCCCGCCGCCTCCACCACAACCAATTGGTAAAAAAAATATATAATAATATATTAATAATCTCCTATTGAAAGTGTAAGTGCTTATGGATATGTATTAAAAAAATACGTATTATTAATATAATTATTATTAACATTATTATTATCTATCCACAATTTATAATTAGTATTTAATTTAATATAAAAATATGATATAAATATTTGTATACTAAATTGAATTAACAATTTTATTTATTATTTCTTAACATAATTTTATTTTATTTAATCAAGAATCATCACCTACACCAGCACTACCACCACCGAATCCACCAGAAGCAGCAAATCGTGTTGGTCCTGTCAGAGGTAACATTTTATGAAAATTCATTTCCTTCTACATGATTGCAACCAAAATTATTTTAATATATTTTAACTTTTTCCTTTTTCTTGTTTCGCGATCTTATTTTTCAATAGAAATATTTGTAATACCATTTCTTATTCTAATAACATTTTAAAATATTAAAAAATAATATTTTAATACTCTCTTAGTTAGATAGTTTCTGTTTCTTTTTCATTTATATTAAGTAATTTATAAACTATATTTTCAAGAATATTTTTGGAAATTAAAGAAATTTATCTTCTTATTATAGTACTTTTATTTAATAGAGTGGTTTTGGTAGATTGGAGGATTTGTCTCATTTAATTGATATTATTATTTTGTATTAAATTATATTTTAATAAGTAATAATAAATAAATAAATAAATCTATTTAATTGTTTTTTTTTTGTTAGATTTGTCGTGTGAGTTTGAGGGCCGTGCATATCGTGATGGCGAGCAATGGGAACCAGACGCTTGCAGCACTTGCACTTGCGATCGAGGACGAGTTGCTTGCGAACGCAAAGAAGACTGCCAATTGAGCACCAAAGGCTGTGATCCAGCTCGATGTCCCGATCTTGAATGTAAAACTCAAAAATATGTTCCATTGGGTGGCTGTTGTCCTGTTTGTGCAGGTAAATATTAATTTTTCATTCATTAATTAATTTAATTTTAACTTTAATCATTTTTCATGTAAAATAAATTTTATTTTTCAGAAGAAGAAGTTGAGGAACCACAGGTAACTAACTATACTAACAAATTTTAATTTGAAATCATTCAATTTCATAAATAAATAACATAAAAGTTCAATGTTTTTTGTATTTTCTTTAAAGCGACCTAATGTTGGTTATGGAATTGCACCAGTGGAGGGCACACAAGAAGTTGTAGGAATCCCAGGTCCAAGGGTAAATTTTTATTTTTTTATATAAATTAATTTTATTTTTTCAAATTAGCATTTACTCTTTGCAATTGACAAAAAATTATTTCAAATTATTTCAATAATTTTTGTTTTTATTTTAATTTAAAAAGAAACTAAATTTTATTATTTGTTTTAGGGAGAAGCTGGTTATCCCGGTGAACCAGGACATCGCGGTGATTCCGGTCATCCCGGATCTCCAGGAGTCCCTGGAATTCCTGGACAGCCTGGTCCACCAGGTCCTTCGCCTGATGTAAAGTATTTTTGTTTTTTATTTTAATATATTAATAATATACTCTTCTTGGGATATAATATTTTTAAATGAATAGGTGTCTTCCTATTTGCAACAACTTGCTCTCACGCAATCGTCTGGTGACAAGGGTCCAACTGGATATGCTTTTGCTCCGGATCAATATATTCAGGCTCAAGTAGGTCCAGTTGGACCACGTGGATCTCCTGGACCTTCCGGACCTCCCGGACCACAAGGCTTTCAAGGTGTTCGCGGAGAGCCAGGTGAAGCGGGCCCTCTGGGACCCCCTGGAACACCTGGACCAAGAGGTTTACCTGGACTTCCAGGAAAAGATGTAAAGTATTCATGTGATATAAATTATAGTTAAATATCCAAAATATTTAGATATTATAATACGTTAATTTTCAATAGGGCGGCCCTGGTGATGATGGAGAAGCCGGTCAACCTGGTGCTACAGGACCACCTGGTCCCAGGGGACTACCAGGAATGCCTGGACTTCCAGGAGTCAAAGGACATCGTGGCTTTCCAGGTTTAGATGGGGCTAAAGGAGAACAAGGTCAAGCTGGAGAGAAAGGAAGTCAAGGGTCACATGGACCTATCGGACCTATTGGAACTATGGTATATATTTATATATATTCATTTCTAAATAAAAAATAATAAATAAATAATTTCTTTATTTATTGAGAAAAAAATTTAATTATAGGGCCCTTCAGGACCTAGAGGTGAGAGAGGTCGCGAAGGTCCACCAGGACCCCCAGGATTACGTGGTATTGACGGCGTAGCTGGCCCTCCTGGTCCAGCGGTAACTTTTGCTTTCTATTATTTTTTTTATTTATATTTTATATTTTAATATACGATAATATATATATTAATAAAATAGATAAATTATAATATTCACGAGTAATATATTAACATTTTTCTTTCAATTATAATACTTTGTATGTTATCAGGGATCTATGGGAAAACCAGGTCCTCCGGGATTTCCTGGAAGTCCTGGTTCTAAAGGCGACCAAGGGTCTCAAGGCCCCAAAGGTAGTCAAGGTCTTCAAGGACCACGAGGTAAATAATCACGAATAATATATATGATACTTAATTTTTTTTAATTATTAAATTATAAATATTTTTGACTGAAGGTGAAAGTGGAAGGCCCGGTCAACCTGGTGAAACTGGACCACAAGGTCCACCGGGAAAGGATGGACATCCAGGTGATAAAGGTAGTACTGGCGCTGCAGGAGCAAGTGGATTGCCCGGGTTGCCCGGTGTACGGGGTCCCCCAGGCATAAATGGAAATCCAGGACAAGCAGGCGTCAAAGGAATGCCAGTAATAATATATTAGAATAAATTTTATTTTGATTTATCCAAATTATAATCACACATTAATAATTAAGAAGAAGACTAATCAAATTCATTTACAATTTACAAGGGTCAACCAGGAGAGAGAGGTTTCAAAGGAGAATCAGGATCGAAAGGTGAAACAGGAACTGCAGGACCAAGAGGTTTGCCCGGCCCAGTTGGAAGTGAAGGCAAACGAGGCAAGAGAGGCATGCGTGGACCTACTGGACCAGCAGGACCTCCAGGAGAGAGAGGAGCACCCGGTCAGAGAGGTCTCCCTGGACCCGATGGTGCTTTAGGCCCGAAAGGTATTATAGTTTATAATAATTATAATTTGAAATTATTTTTTTATCATATTTCATAATTAAAAATTTACCTATAAATGTTTTTTTTTATTTTTCATTCAATTATTGCAATTGCAATGTTGTTAGATATAGAAAATATAATTTAATAATAATTGCAAAATAGGACAAACTGGAGACCGAGGATCTGCAGGACCTGCTGGAAGTAAAGGATCTCTTGGGGAACCAGGACGCCCAGGTCCACCAGGACTCCAGGTGATTTAATTTTGTTTTATAAAAATAAAATCGATTTAAATAAAGTTAATTCAATATTTTGTACTGCCCTAGTAAGATTCACTAGTAGATTCAACAATTTGTGAGGTTTGATTATAAAAAAAAAAAAATTAAAATAAGAATTGAATTTTGTTGAATAATTTTGTTTTTGTTGTATTCTGTGAATTATATATAATATTTATTTCATTCTGATGGAATTTTAGTATAATAGTTTTTATTTTATTTTAATAAAATTAATTTTAATATAAATATTTAATAAAAATTAAATATTATTAATAAATGTTAAAAAAAATTTGAATTAAAAGGAAATTAATAATAAACAAAATTATAAACGTAATTATTATATAATAAGTTTTTATAGTTTTTTAAATAATTAATCTAATGTGTAAAACAGTTAAATATAACATAAAGAGCGATATACAAAGATACAACAATGAAATTATAAAAAAGTTAATTGAACCACATACTTCAGTAAAACAGATAAGACAAATGCTATTTGAGGGAAAGCAACTAATTCCATGTCTGATAAACAAAAATAAAAATATTAACTATGCACGTAAAGAAATAGTTCAAATAGCTACAGACTACTATAAAGAATTATATGAGGGTGAAAGTACCAATAAGTTTTACAACAAAAAACGCTCAAATGAAAACATTCCTGAGTTTTTAGAATCAGAAATTGAAAACGAGATAAAAAACTTAAAATCTGGTAAAGCGGCCGGCATAGATGGAATAAAAAATGAAATACTAAAACAACTCATTAATTTTATAATAAAACCATTAACGTCCATATATAATAATATTTTAATAACAAAAACCATACCAAAGCAATGGCAAAAGTCTAACATTATAATTATGTACAAAAAAGGCGACCCGAAAGATATTGTCAACTATAGACCACTTACTCTAACATCAAATATGGGAAAAATCTTTGCAAAACTCATCCAGAGAAGAATTGAGAGAACTATAATTAACAACCAACCAATAGAGCAAGCCGGCTTTAGAACTGGATATTCCACAATAGATCATTTACACGTGATAGGACAGATCTTAGAAAAATCTAGAGAATATCAATTCACAATATATTTAGCATTTATCGATTTTACCAAAGCATTTGACTCTATAAACCAGGCTTGCATCCTGGAAGCTCTGATCTCTCAAGGAGTAGATATAAACTACGTTGAGATTATTGAGAATCTATATAAGAAGTGTGAGGCTAGAATTCTCTTGGATGAGCCGGGACCCTTCTTCCCTGTAAGAAGAGGCGTAAGACAGGGTGATCCACTTTCACCAATTTTATTCAATTGCACAATGGAGCAAATGTTTAGAAAATTTAATTGGGAGGGGAGGGGATTGAATGTCAATGGTACCTTCTTGAACAACTTAAGATTCGCGGACGACATAGTCCTGATTGGGAAAAGCAAAGAGGAAATAACCGAATTACTGAGAGACTTGAACAAGGAAAGTAAAAAAGTGGGTCTAAGGATAAATGAGAAGAAGTCCGTAATACTTACAAATGGTTGTCAAGAAAAAATAAAATACGACGATAAAAAATACATAGAGTGTAGGGAAGAAGTGGTTTATCTTGGTCAAACAATACGTTATGAAAATAGAACAACGCTAGAAATAAATAGAAGGATAAACTTAGGTTGGAAAAAATTTTGGTCTACGGCCTTTATACTAAAAAATAAAGAAATAAACCTAGACTCAAAAATCAAAGTTTTTAAAAAATGTATTATACCAGTGATGACTTATGGTGCACAAACATGGACATTAACAAAGAAAAACATGAATAAATTGGAAACAGCTCAACGATCCATGATAAGGAGTATTCTTGGTTTTACAAGAAGAGATAGGAAAAGAATAAAAGAAATATATAAAATAACAAATATGGACAACATCAACATTTATATAAGAAAAATAAAGTGGAAGTGGGCCGGACATACAGTAAGAACACATGACGAACGATGGTCTAAGAGAATTTTGGAATGGCATATACTGGAAGAAAAAAGGAAAAGAGGCAGACAAGTAAAAAGATGGTCGGATGAAATTCACGAAACAGCGGGAACGGATTGGCAGAGGATCGCAAGACGAAGAACCGCTTGGAGAATTTTGGGAGAGGCCTATGCCCGCAAGGGCCTGGTTCTGTCATAACAAATAAATCAATTAAATTTTTGTATATATATATGTATTATGTAACCAAATAAAGGCAATAAATAAATAAATAATTAAACTATTTATATAAATCTGAACAAAAATTATCTTGAAAATAATTAAAGAAAAATTATTTTGAAATATTTTTCAAAATGAAAAAAAAAAAAATTAATAATTGATATGGAAAAATCTATTGTTAATATAAAATAAAAAAATCTTGATTATTTTAATTTATAATTTTATATTTTCAAGGGTCTTCGAGGATTACAAGGAAGAACAGGACCTCCAGGAAAACAAGGCAATCCAGGAGAAAGAGGAATTCAAGGTGCAGATGGAAAACCAGGTGAAGCTGGACCGCAAGGTATTCAAGGTTTACCTGGACCTCAAGGATTACCTGGAGACAAAGGACTTACGGTATATCCTTTATTTTTTAAGATAACTAAAGCAAATCTAAGAAATGGTATTAATTTAGGGCGAACCCGGTAAAGATGGAGAGATTGGATCACCTGGTCAACCAGGCCCGAGAGGAGATGCAGGAAAGGATGGATCTCCTGGAATCCAAGGAGCTCCTGGATTACCAGGAAGTGATGGAGAACGAGGACCTCCTGGATCTCCAGGCCCACGTGGATTTCAAGTAAGTGTATTTTTATTCACTTTAATAATTTTATTTTTCTTTTTCTTTTAATAAGATAGAAGAATCGATAATTAATATCTTTATTTTATTTAAAATTGTAAAAACTTACCAAAATTGTTTTAATAAATCAATTATTTTTAGGGACTTCCTGGAACACCAGGAAATTCAGGATCCCCGGGAAAAGATGGAGAGACTGGTGTACAAGGCCCACCTGGCTTAGCTGGACCTGCAGGACAACGAGGTGATAGAGGTTTCCCTGGAGAGAGAGGTCCTGTAGGACCCCCTGGACCACCTGGAAACCGAGGAGAAACTGGAACCCAAGGCTCAGATGGCCCACCTGTATGATACTTATTTTATATAAAAATATATATATTTCATTCACTCTTATAAGTTATAAAAAATTTTCTCTTTTGAACAGATATAAAATTTCATTTATGTTTTTATTTTAATATTTTATATTTTCTCTACTTATTTAAATTCATTTATCAAAAATATCTAAATCTATTATAGTATATTTACGAGATGGTATATTAATCTAAAGATTTTTATAAAAAATAAGTCTCAAGATTCTGTTTGGTTGTATATTCAATTAAAATGAAACAACTATTAAAACCATTTGTGTGTAGTAATAAAAGTAAAAATGTATTAATTGAATCTATCAATAATTTTAGGGACCCGCTGGACCGAGAGGAGATAAAGGTCATTCTGGATCACCAGGCTTAGTTGTAAGTATCATAATAAAATTAATAATGTCAACGGACAATGTTTTTTTTAGCAAATTATTATATTAAGGAGATGGTTTTTACTTAATTTTTAGGGTTTACCCGGATTAAGGGGACCACCAGGGCCTGCAGGTGATAAAGGGGAAAGAGGAGCGCATGGATCTTCAGGACCTGAAGGTCCGCCGGGTAGACAAGGCGAAAGAGGCCCTCAGGGTTTAATAGGTCCAGTTGGGCCCCCAGGAGAGCCTGCTGATCGAGGTGATCCAGGCCCCCCAGGCCCACCAGGTGAATCCGGAGCACCTGGAGGACCAGGCGAACGTGGTCCTAATGGACCCCCAGGTTTACAAGGATTCCCCGGTCCACAAGGATCATCAGGATTGCCAGGAATCAAAGGCGAGAGAGGATTCAATGGTCCTAAAGGAGAACAAGGAAATCCAGGCCTTTCTGGTAAAAAATAAGCTATAGATTTAAATTAAAGGAATTCTTAAAAAAAAAAAAAAATTGTTGTTTGATTAGGCAAACCTGGTGAGGCTGGACCTCCCGGTCCTTCTGGTTTAACTGGACCAAAAGGAGCTCGAGGTGAAGCTGGACCACGAGGAGAAGCAGGATTAATGGGACCACCAGGACGTCCGGGTGATGCTGGCCAAGCCGTAAGCATTGAATTATTTTATTTCAGTATTTCACATTAGTGAATTTTTCTTTATCAAATTTTATATAATTAAATAAAGTTATTTTGCTAATTATCAATCCTTCCATCTATTTCAATTATTATTATTTAAATAAATTTGATTTTGAAAGAAAAATAGACAATAAGACATATGCTAATTTATTATTCTTGACTATATTAAAGAATTTTTTCATGAATAATTTGTTAGAATAATGTTTATATTTTTTAAATTTTTTTTTATGATAATGAGATTATAAAATAATTAAATTAATTTAATAAAACTTATATATACCATATTTAAGAATAACCCATGAATTTTTTCGTTTAACGTTTTGGAACAATAGAAATACACTCATTTAATTCTGAATTCTATCATTCGTTAATGAATGCATTTCAAAATTGAAATTGAACAATTCACCCTCCTCTCCTCTCCTTCCACTTTCTTTCCTATTTCGTTCTCTCAGAATTAATACATATGAATTATAAAAATAGTTTTCATAATTGTTTTTATCATACAAATAATAATATTAAACTTAATTATTCTCATTTCAACCTTTATTTTGTCAAGGAGATCTTTTATCGAAGAAAAAAAATAAATGAAATTTAGTTTTTAGAATTTGTTTACTCATTTACTCACTCTTAATTATAATCAGGAAATATATATATATATATATATATATATATATATGTGGTTGTATAAAAATAATTTAAACTTGTTTTAAAAATAACTTCAATATTTATTATTTATTGTTTATTTTTAATTAAAATTGAAATTTATTCTTAAAGGGGTCTCCTGGAAATCAAGGACCACCAGGAACTCCAGGCTTAAATGGAATTAAAGGTGCACATGGAGATTCAGGACGACCAGGAAATCCAGGGCCTCCTGGACTACAAGGTCTTCCAGGGCCTGAAGGATCAAAAGGAGACGCTGGAGGTGATGGACCAACAGGACCTCCAGGTCCTGCTGGATCTCAAGGACCACCAGGAGAGAGAGGACTTCCTGGATTACCAGGACCAACCGGGGCTGGAGGGCCAAGAGGAATTCGAGGAGCACCGGTATATTTAAATAATTATATTTTATTTTGATTACAATATATTTAAATATTATAAGCATCCATCTCAAATAAAATTTATACTTTTTTGGTTTCCGATTTATTTTTAATAAAATATTTAAAATCATTATTACATACCTACATACTACATATCATTATTTTTAATTTTTATAATTTGTATACCTACAAAAACCACAAATTCCTATGTTGTTAGGAGGTACGACAAAAGAAATTATAATTGTAAATACATATATTTTTTTTATATTATAATTATTTAAATAAATTGAAATAATAAATAATAATTTTGATTCTATTTTAGGGTGAAAGTGGTCCACCAGGTAAACCTGGAAATGATGGACCTTCAGGGCCTATGGGCGTTGCTGGTCCACCAGGAGTTCCTGGTCAAATAGGAGAACCAGGTCAGGAAGGACAACCAGGAAAGCCAGGTCCACCAGGAATATCTGGAAGACCTGGAGACAAAGGACCTGTAGGACCTACGGGTCCTTCTGGCTTATCTGGACCACCAGGATTACCTGTAATTAGATTTTTTATTCTATTATATAATGTTGATATACATATTTATCAAATGCCTACTATACATATAGGATAAATTAAAAAAACAATTACATTTAAAATAATTTTTAATAACTTATAAATGAAGTTCAATTTTCTAGGGACCTCCAGGACCTGTAGGACCAACGGGAGCAACCGGTGAAAGAGGTCTACGAGGTGAAACGGGACCACAGGGCGTGGAAGGTCAACAGGTATACTATTATTTTTATAATAATTCTAATCATGATAAAAAAAAATATTTTATTTTAAAAACGGCATATTTTGTAGGGTCCAAGAGGAAAACCAGGACCAGCAGGACCGGAAGGATCAAAAGGAGATCGTGGAGAAGAAGGCTTAAAAGGGGCGAAAGGTCATCGTGGCTTAATCGGATTACAAGGTTTACCAGGTCCTTTAGTAAGTCATTTCCCATTTTATATGTAAATATCTACTAATTCAACACTTACCTATAAATATTTATATTTGTGTATAATTCTATAATTTTAGGGCTCTCCGGGAGACAAAGGAATGCCTGGAATGCCTGGACCACCTGGAAAAGATGGCGAAACAGGAACCAAGGGTAAAAATAAAATAAACTTGAGATTTTTTAAATTTCTATTTTATGTTTGTTCTTTTTCTCTTTAACTAATTTCACTTGACAAACCACCTTGAATTTATTACAACGGCATATTTTTTTTAAATTTATTTTTAGCTCCTTTTCATTTAATTTTTATATAATTTCATATAAATTTATGATATAATAATATTTTAACTGTTTCATACCATTACAAACAAACTTTGTTTAACTTTATTAAATTAAGTTTAAGTTAAGTTAAAATATTCTTTATTCATATAAATTTATACATAATGTATAATACATGTAATTTCTCTTTTTTTCGACTTGGCTTTTCATATAGCTTTATCGAATTTTACAAAATTTATATTTAATAACTAATTTAAGTCATTATACTAATTTCACACACACACACACACAAAGGGAAAAAATTTCAAATAAAACCCTTTTAAATTTTTCTAAAATTTTTTATCACAAATCATTTGTGTTATTTAATTAAATATATCAATTAATGTTAATTTTCTTTCTTACTTACTAATTACTAATAAAAGTTGTCAATTACTTCTTTTAACATTCATGCTTGTCTTGCTCAAATATATTTGAAATTAATTGAAACAAGAATAATAAAAATAATACAAAAAAAATATTTTTATTTTTCCAGGTATGACTGGTCGAGATGGAAGTCCAGGTCCACAAGGATTATCAGGTCCAGCAGGTCCAAGAGGTCCACCCGGAGAACAAGGAAGAGATGGCCATAATGGTCAGCCGGGTCCTCCAGGCCCTCCTGGTCCACCTGGTGAAACTCTCGGCTATGATGCCGCTGCATTGGCAATGATGCTTGGTCAGGGGCAAAGCAAAGTATGAATTTCATATGTCATTCCTTTTTGTGATTCTTATTACTTATTCTTCTTACCAATATACACGTATAATACTAAATTATACATATTCTAAATTCTTACTAGGGACCTGATCCATTAAGTGGGGATGAACCAGCACGGCTGTTTGGAAAAGATCTAAGTGATGAGGAAAGACGTGAACTTATAATTAAAACCTTCGAAGCTGTTAAAAAGAGTTTTGAACGATTTAGTAAACCAGATGGTGGCAAAGATTCACCGGGAAAAACTTGCAGGGATATTAAAATGGCATATCCGGATAAACCATCAGGTTTAAATTATTCTTTCATATATATATACATTTCACCATTACAATATAAATAATAGTAATAAATAATTTACATATTGATTGATTAATAAAAAAAATTTATACCAGTGATTCTCAACCTATGGAAGGCGAGCATATCCAAGAGAAAATGTTATTTAAAAAAATTGATTAAGTCAGTGAATGAGGCTCTTAAACAAAATTTCCGACTTTTTTTCAATATGGTTCTAAAAAATTTTTTACACTTATTTATTTCTTTGTGAGCCGCCGAATTTTTAAACCGTTAAAAGTGGGTGGCGGTAAAAAAAAGGTTGAGAACCACTGATGTATACTTATCAATTAACAGCTTCTTTAAAAATGTATTTTCTAATATTTATTTATAGGTGAATATTGGATTGATCCAAACGAAGGGGATCCACGAGATTCAATTCTAGTCTATTGTGACATGTCACAAGAGATTGCATCCACTTGTATCATTCCAAGCCCCACACGAAGTCCAGAAGTTCATTATATTGGAGAGGAACCAGAAATATGGCTGGGAGAAGTTGAAGGAGGTCTTGAGGTAAAATTATTATATACGAGGTGTGTTCAAAAGAAAAGATGAATTTTGAATTTTTGAAAATGTTGAATGTGGCATTCGGAGAGTCTACTTTGTCTCAAATAAATGTTTATAAGTGGTACAAAAAGCACTCCAAGTTCGATCAAATGTGAAGGTTTTTCTCACTGTTTTCTTTGATTACAATCATGAGTTCTTGCCAACAGGTCCTACTGGTAATAAGGAATACTACAAGGAAATTATGCAACATTTGCGTGAAGCAATACGGCTCAAATGATCGTAATTGTGGAAAAACAAATCATGGATTCTGCATCACGATAATGCACGATAGGTCCTAATTTTTTGGCCAAAAACAACACCGTAATCATGCCTCAACCATCGTATTCACCAGATTTGGCTCCCTGTGACTATTCCTATTCCCAAAACTGAAGGAGAGCGTTTGTCGCAATTGATGAAATAAAGTCGGAATTGAAGAACGAGCGGCGGGGACAAAATGGATATTGATGAATAAATAAATACTTTTCGAAATAATTCAAAATTACCTTTTCTTTTGATCTAGCCTCGTATAATAATTAATTTTCAACTTATTTAATTTACTATTTAATTTGTGACCAATCTATTATAACAAATACACGTTTTAAGTTTTACATATTAAATATTAACATTTTTTTTATAATAAAACCTTTCTTATAAATTTTCTTTAAAAGAAATTCAATGAACTATTAAAATTTTATTTTTTGTATGTTATGTTGAAGATTCATTACAAAGCCGACAGCAACCAAATCAGTTTCCTTCAATTGCTAAGCGCTGAGGCTGAGCAAAATATTACTTTTCATTGTCTAAATTCAGCTGCTTATTTTGACATGGCACGACGTACCCACCGAAAAGGATTGAAACTTCTTGCTTGGAATGACGCTGAGATTACCCCTCGGGGAAAACAAAAATTACGCTATGAAGTACCTTTTGATGATTGCAAGGTAAATATTATTATTTATTGTTTCAAATTTATAATACCTTCTTAATTATAGTAGTATACATTTCAAGGAAAATTTTAAATAAAGATTAAAATAATTAAAATGATTTTCAATTGAAACTATTGTATATTTATTCGAATGATAAATTAAAAATATAATCTAATTGGAGTAGTCATTGTAATGTTGATTACTCCCAACGAAGAGTAAAATTAAAGATTGATTTAAATTATAAAATAATAAATAAATGGGTAAAAAAATGAAATAAAAATATTAATTGTTTTCATATAATTTATAACACATAGAGATACTTTTATTTTTTAATGGCTTGAATAAAAAAAAAATTATATATCTATACTATAGATCAGAGATTATCAACCACTGTGTCGCGAGATTTTCAAAATGTGCCGCCAAATTATTACAAATATAAAGAGTCTTAAACATTTTTTTTTTTAGTAGTATATATAGATAGTAAGGGAGATATTGTTTTCACACCAAATTTCACATGTGGAGATTGTTACATTTCTCCACGAATCATGCATTTTGTTAACAGAAAAAAGTATTTTTAGCATGATGTCTGTCCGTCTGTCCGTCCGTGAACGGCTCAACGGATTTTGATAAAATTTGGTATATTTACTTAATGCATCAGTATGATGAATTGATCAACTTTTGGTGTATATCCAGAAACCGGAAGTGGTAGTATTAGCGATCGACGATAGGAAGGGAAGGGTTATTTTCATACCAAATTTCACATGAAGAGATTTTTTACACATTTACACGAATCATGCACTTTGTATTGGTTTTATCCTCGGGAAAAATCATCTTCATTAGTTTTTTCTTAATTTTAAATTATATGACGTCACCCAGCCATTCATGACGTCACAGTCAGCTCCTACTCATATATTATAAATAAAATAAAATTAAAAATATTTATATTATATCTAAATTTTTAAACGGTTAAAAAGTGTGCCGCAGTAAAAAAAAGGTTGAGAATAACTGCTATAGATCGAAAAAAATAAGAATCTCAATCTCTGATAATCCATTAATATATTATAATTATTTTATAAGAAATTTTTTCAAATTTTTATTAATATACATATTTTGAAATAATAATAATAATAATAACAATTTCAATATTATACAAATTCTTTTAGCAAAAAATTCCATTTTTAAAGTAAATAAAAAAAATAGATTTATTAATGAATCAATCTTGCAATGAAACAAATATTCACGTTAATAATTCATAAAAAAAATTGACAAATTCTTTAATGTTTCATTTATATTATATACTATAGAAGAGAAATTAACTAATCTATCTATCAAATTTTATTTCATTCTTCATAAAGAATTGAAATATGTATATGTATATTTATTATATATGTAACATAATTATATTAGAAAAAGTGAGTTTATATATAAAATTAATTAAAATTATAAACATGTGTAAATCTTTTATTTTTAGTTCAAAAAAGCTGAATGGGCTCAGACTTTATTCAATTATAAAACAGAAAAGACGACACGTTTGCCAATTGTCGATTTAGCCATACGAGATATTGGAAAACCTGATCAAGCATTTTGGGTAGAAATCGGCCAAGTCTGTTTCACTTAAGTTACACATCGAGAGCCCTCTCATATCATTTTTTTTTTATATTATTTTTTATTTTTCAACATTATGTTTTAATTATCATCAAAAAATGATCAAATGAATTTTCATTTCATTCTTTAAATTAATATTTTAATTTTATAATATTATTTGTATTTTTTTTCTTCTTTTTTTATTATTTAATTTAATTCATATATCATTTTCAAGTTTTGAATTCATTTTATTATATTTTAATTAAATTATCTGTGTAAAATAAAATAAAAAAAAAAATATTAAACCAAAACATACCAAAGACTTAAAACAAACAAAAAAAATGTTAATTTACATGTTACTTACTTTAGATTTAAAAGAAAAAATAATATATTCATATTTTTTTCCATTATATATTTTTCCTACTACTATTACATTTACTATTACTACTATTATTATACAATATATATATATATATATAGTGATATATATATTTTAATAATAACTTTTTTTTTATATTTGTTCCTTTTTATTTTTTAAATGAACTGAATCAAAAAGGTGCTTAAATGTTGAATGCCAAAGAAATCTTGTAATTATTCTATATTTTTTATTTTTCTAATTACTTAATTTTACACTGCCAAATGTAATATAATCCAAGTCATTTGTATGTATATGTGAAAAACCAATGAAAATATTAATAATTGTTTTAATCGAAAAGACAAGTTTTATTTATTTTATTAATTTGCCCCTGATATACCAAACTAAAGTGTTAACAACTAAGTTGTTATGCTTAGTTTCCATTTAATAAATATATTATAAACTAAAAAAAATATAAGCTAGAGTGTCTCCACTCGACTATCTCGCAATTTGAAATGGATTAATTAACTAATATTATATTTAAATTAAATTTAATTATTTATAAATTAAAATTAATAAATAATATTTATTAAATCAGCGCATGTTTGGCTCTTTGTTGATGGCACCACGTCACGTGTTGGCGCGTGAGATTTGCAGTGTTCATAAATTAATTCTGGGACTTTCAGCGATTCATTCAATCTGAAATTCTATATATAGCAGTTTTATACAATTATTAATCATGTTAAAAATTATGAAACATAAATCTTTATTATTACGGTCAGTTTAGAGGAAAAAAAATTAAAACGTGACCCTCTTCCGAATGAGCTACATTTCTCAAAAGTATAGAGTAATTAATAAATCTTATCAACTTAAATTATATTTGCATCAGATTCCTTTAGATAACTAAATTTTATGCTGACAAGAAATTGTGTAAATAGGTTAATTACGAATTTATAAACATTATTAAATTTATAATTTTATTTTATGCAATTAAATTAACAACAATTTATTAAAGACACGACGACAATCTTCTAGATATGATTATATATTTTAACGAAAATATTAAAGTACAAAAACTTGATGCTTTTCGAGCATACGAAAAATCAAGCTTAGAAGACAGAACAGACCTTTGTTCTTAAATATTCGTACCTACTAATCTAATAATAAATATCTTTAAAAGATTTAAATTTATGTATTATTTAAATAAGAAAATAAGAAAGAATAATTAGAAAAGATTGAAAATAAGCAGGTTTAGAGAGACAAAGGAAAAAGAAATGAAATAAAAGTTTGATAGCGAACAAAAAATAAAGGGAGGAAAGACAAGGAACGAGTTAATTGTTCTGAATATTCTGACTTCAGTTTTAAAATAATTGTTTTGAAGTGGATCATGACGTTTCAGGAGGCTCTAAATTAATTCACTGGTTGCATATTCAAAATAAGCTAGAGTGTCTCCACTCGACTATCTCGCAATTTGAATTGAATTAATTAACATAATATATTATGTTTAAATAAAATTTAATTAATTATAAATTATAAATTAAAATTAATAAATAATATTTATTAAACCAGCGCATGTTTGGCTCTTTGTTGATGGCACCACGTCACGTGTTGGCGCGTGAGATTTGCAGTGTTAACAAATTAATTCCACTACTTTCATCGATTCAATCAAGCTGCAATTCTATATATAGCAGTTTTATACCACTTTTAATCATGTGAAAAACAATCAAACATATATCTTTATTTTTTCGGACATTTTGGAGGAAAAAAATCAAAATGTTGTAGTTAATGACCCACTTCTGGTTGAGCTACATTTCTCAAAAGATGATGGAAAACTACAAATTTTTAATAATGCCCGTATACCAAATTTCATTATTCTAGCTCAAACCGTTTTTGCGTAATCTTGTCTGCTTACATACACACAGAGACAGACATTTTTCTGAACATTAGTGAAAATGATTCAGTAACCATCAAAACGTATAAAAACATCAAAAACTCGACATCGAAAATTTTTGTGACGCAATATAGGCGAGATAGTAAAAAAGATAAACAAATGCATGGTATTTATTTTTTTTTTATAAGGGAGCTTATTTTCTTGAAAAAATCATACAATTTCAGGAAGAATAAGCCACGATTTAATCTATGGAGAATTCAGGAGATTTATGGAAATGTTCAAACATTGCTTACATCCTTAATTACAATAGGAATAGCATAGTAGGCACCTCGAGCAATTAGCAAAGGAAGAAATGTTAACTAATTCCCGATATAAACATGTTAATATAAAGAATAATTTAATTAAATTGTAAGAAAATATAATAAAATATTAATAAAAGTGCATTTTATTCCATTTATTTATTTTAAACTCATTTTAGGTGCATGGTCAATTACTAGAATAAAAAATAAGTTTAGAAAAAAATTTAAAAAAATATTTAAATATACATTAACCGAATATTTGTGTTATAGTGATAATTAAAAATAGTTATACAATATATATTAGCACTTGTTTTGTTGTTAATCTCACTTTTGTTACAGAATAATAGTGTTTTTTTTATGAAAATTTCTCTTAAGGCGGTCAAATACTGGTACGATCACCCTATTTCATATTGATTCAGCAAAACAATTGCAAAATATTGAATATCATCAATTTGTAAAATAATTCTTTTTAAGCATATTTCAATATATAATAGTATATTTTTTTTATTTTTATATTTATTTTTATTTAAAGAAGTTTCTGTGTATTATCAATAAAAAAAATTTAATAAAAGTTATTTTTTTAAGTATATATAATTTAAATAATAATAACAATAATAATAAATTTATTTTACTTAAAAGATGGCTTTCTTTCATTTTATACTTTTTTTCAATCAAAATCCTACTTCGGTTATGATTAGTAGAGTAAATAGAGGGTTAATCACCAAACACAACCATAACAATATCCCTTTTATTATTATTATTCAAATTACCAGCTGGTCCGAGCGCCTTCGGCGCTCTTCACAGCTGGACGGGGGCTCCGCCCCCTGTACCCCCGAGTGGTACAATTTATTTTTATATACTTTAAAAATTTTACAATTTTTTAATTATTTATTATAATTGTTAAATGGAATTTCTAAAAATGACCCATTAAAAATTTGTTTCCTAAAATGTTTCAAAATAATTCAAAGAATATTTTGTTTATAAGTTTATTTTTTTAATATTTTATTTATAAAACACGAAAACATTTAAAATTATATGAATAATTGATCTCATAATTGGATTTTTCATTTTCAATTGACGATTTGAATTCATAAAATATTAAAAAAAAACTTTTAAAACTTTTTAAATTATATTCAAGTAAGTTTATAAGAATATAAGATATATTATGGGTGAATTCAAAATGTATGAATATAAAGATAAATCTTCTTTTAAACGTTGTGTGAAACAATTTCAAATAATTTAAATGTAAAACTATTAATGAAATTAATTCGGCGCTCTTCACAGCTGGACGGGTGCTCCGCCCCCTGTACCCCCGAGTGGTACATCGTATTTGGTTAAAAGTACTGGTACTTAAGTTAAAAAAATGATTCATTATTATTGGATTTGGCTGGTAATATTAATACCTGTGACACCGAACTATCACTCGACCCTTTAACCAATTTATACAATTTATTTTTATATACTTTAAAAATTTTACAATTTTTTAATTTAATCAGTAAATTAATTATATATTATTATTATTATTTGTGTCCCTTCATACAAAATGTAAATTCTCTTTTTTGATATGTTTTCCTAACATAAACAAATATTTTATAATATTTACCGGAGTATAATAAATTGATAACGTCATTTAATTCTCCTAGTATATATCGAATCGAATATAAAGATAAATCTTCAAAACGTTGTGTGAAACAATTTCAAATAATTTAAATGTAAAACTATTAATGAAATAAAAAAAAAATCAAATATATGAATATAATATAAATATTTTTAATTTTATTTTAAGAATAGATATATATATCTCACAGGCGGTGGTTGTGACGTCATCAATATATTATAAATTTAAATTAAGAAGAACTAATAAAGTTTCGTGAGATGTGATCAATAAAACTCAATTTTTCTTTATAAATACTATCTCTGTTGTGAATTTCAAAAAAATCGTTAGAGCGGTTTTTGAGAACAATGAAACAGAGAAACAGAGAAACAATTTTTACTCGTATAAGAAGATAAGATATATACTTAATTTTTATTGAATTTTTTTGATTGATAATACATAGAAACTCCTTTAAATAAAAATAAATATAAAAATAAAAAAATATACTATTATATTGAATTATGCTTAAAAAGAATTATTTTATAAATTGATGATATTTAATATTTTGCAATTGTTTTGCTGAATCAATATGAAATACTTCCAATTCATTCAACTGTATAAAAGAAACCTTTTTTTCCAAATTTGATCAACTAATTTTCGTTTTTTTATTTTATTTTTGGTTTATTAAATGTTTATTAAATGGAAAGTTACCATAACAGTGTTAAGATCTCGCTCTCTCTTTAACACCAAGGGCAACAAGAAAAGTTTACAATATGTTATAGTTTGGTCTATCTTGGAGCAAATTCCACATTTACCCCTTAAATTTACACATTACATCTACAAACCGTAAAATTATTAGAAACTTCAGAAAAATATTTATTGTATTGTATATAAAATTTAAATTTAAAATATTATTATTGATGTTTATTCAATATATATTTTTTTAATGATTAATAAAAATAAAATAAATGATATCTTATTGAAATGATAAAATAATTATTTATCCCATTTCTGTTCATACAATTGATATAAAATAGTTGTTGTGTAAGTGTAATTAAGGTAAATGAAAAAAAAATATAAATTAAATAGATATGATTTTATTTGTAAAATCCACATTCAAAATATAATTAAATATTAAATAAAAACAATAATATATTTTATCTGTATATAAAGTACTTTTTTAATATATTAATAGAATTGACAGAATAAAATCATTGATGTAATTTCATTACCCCTTATATTTAGGCAACCATATCAATTTTAAAAATTTATTTTTTCAATAATTTTTCTTACATCTATACATATATATTATTATATTATCTATTATTATATTTGTTTTTTTTTTTCAATTTAAAATATTCACTATTATTATTGATATTTATAAAAATCCAATGTAACAGAAAGTTTTAAAAATTTAACACACACACACACACATTTGTCATTCATATAGAAAATAAAAAGTGTTTTATTTTAATAAATTAAACTTAATAGATATAATGAAATCAATCAATTAATTTTTAAGAAATCTAATTAGTTTAGATATTTAAAAATTATTTTACTTAGTTTTATATTATTTGATTATCATTACAACTAGAAACTACTTTCAACTCCCAACTAATTAAACAATTAATAGGCCAAATTCATCACAATCATAATATCCTTGAGTCCACCACTTCTTTAATTATTTAATACCTTTTTTTGTAGAATCTTTGCTTTCCATTTCGGCAGTTATTCTTCATTTGTTTCTAATACATAAATTCATTCTTAGTGAAAAATAACACAAATCATATTTATTATTAAAGACTCATTACCTATATTCATAAATTCATATTTAATTGATTTAATTTTCTTATTTTGAAAAATTAATATAATTTAAACCAGAAATAATAAATAATTAGAGAAATTTGTTAATTTTTTGATTGCTAAAAAAAATATTTAAATTCTTTCTTTCATTTCAATTTCCACGGTATTGCGAATAGTAAAAAATAATATTTGAGAATTAATATTTAACCATAGAAATGTATTATCATGTCAAACGAATATTTACCACAAAAGTATTTCTAATAAATCTACCAATTAAAGAAAAGTGTTTGATATGTTATAATGTTGGTTTATCTCAAGACACATTTGAGTTGATCATAAAGTGGATATCTCTTGTTTAGTACCAAAAATATATGCCATATGGTGTGGGATTTTATAACGTTTTTCTTAACTTCACTTGGCGTCTGTCTCCCTGTCTGTTCGCTCTTTTGACAAATTGAAATCGATTTTTAATCGACGTTTTATTGAGATAAACTTTTGAAAATTTTTATAGATATTTCAATCGATCCCGAGAAGGTATAGAAGAAATATAAAATTGAATTATAATTAATTAATTGTATAATTAATTAGCGATTAATTACTTTTAGTAACTAACCTCTTTTGTATTGCTCTGATTAATTTTTTTTCAACGGATTCTGAAGCATAAATATTGATTTCAAGATAGATTTTCATTTTGATAGTAATTAAATATATTTTATAACATTAAAATTAATGATGAATTCTTATTAATCAGCACTAGCGGAAGGAAGTTAATTGCATAGAAATTAAATGAAAACTAAAAGCGCTCAACGTTTTTCGTTGAATATGAAGCAATTCCTCGATAAACTTTGTCAGGCTTATAGAAAAATTATTTTATTCTTTTCAGTCTATGAGAAAAACGTTATTTTATAAAAAAATTTTATATTTATATTATATATATAGATAGATATATGTTTTTGCTGGATGGGTAAATATCTTAAATAGAATAATATTAAAAGAAAAGGTCAGCTTAATTTATTAAACATATAGAAAGAAGGAAAAAAAATGAGAGACAAGCATATAATATTTTTATTGAAATTTTATTTAAATTCTAAATTATTTTAATTTTAATAGAAATATTTTATATTTTGAATTTTTAATTTTTTTTTTAATTTTTTAATTAAATTTTAAATACTATATATTTATTTATATAGAAAATAAATATTTAACAAATAAAAAATAGTATAAAATAAAATAAAATTTAACAATTTAGAAACCTTTTACTTTTCTTATACACAATTGAATGAATTGTTAAATTACATTTACAAAATTTTTAATTATCATCAATTTTTAAAATAATTTTTTTCAAGCATACATATTTCAATAAACTAGTATATTTATTTTTATTTTTATTCTTAAGTAATGAAGTTCCTGGGTATTTTTATTAAAACATTCACTATTAATATCTCTTTTTTGAATTTTAACCACACAAATCATGATTTAAATTTTAATCAAAGGAAATATATATTATAAAAATCTATTTTAAATGTGATAGTAAAGAAGTTGATATCAGTTATTGAATTTTGTGTGTGTATATATTATGTTTGTGTTATATGAAAAAATATACTTTATGTAAAACATGAAATAGTAGATGAACATAGAAACAAATGTGTTCCAATTATTATTTTAATATAAAGAAAACTTATATGTATTACTTATTGCATATTTATTACTTATACATAAATTAATATTTTATATTAATTTTGTAATGAATTAAATTAAAATATATATATTTACATTTCATAATTAATTGAGTAATACTTTTATTGAACTATTAAGTTTCGTCAAATACCAATATATATAAGTAATATAATTTTCAACACATGATGTAATAAATTATTATTTTGCAAATTAATATTAAAATAAGCTGGAGTGTCTCCACTCGACTATCTCGCATTTTGAATTGGAAAAAATAACATATATTATATTTAGATTAAATTGAATTAATTAAATTATAAATTAAAATTAATAAATAATATTTATTAAACCAACGCGTATTTGGTTCTTTGTTGATGGCACTACGTCACGTGCTGGAGCGTGATTTGCAGTGTTAAAAATTAATTCCGGTACTTTCAGCTATTCAATCAAGCTGAAATTCTATATATAGCAGTTTTATACAATTTTCAATCATGTGAAAAACTATCAAAAATATTTCTTTATTTTTACGGTCACTTTAGAGGAAAAAAAATAAAAACGTTGTAGGTAATGACCCTCTTCCGGTTGAGCTACATTTCACAAAAGTTGATAATAATTCCCGTATATCTCTGACGAGATAGTAAAAAAAATAGATTAATAATTAATAATTGTATTAAATTATGTATGTATATGCCTTTATATATAAAAAAAAAGTTATAAATTAAATTTTTCTTTTAATTTAAAATTTGTAAATACAAATATTTTTATATATTTAACTGAAATATATAAAAGTTTATATTAATTATTTACTCCATACGTTTAATTTATTATACTTGAGATAAGTTATAGTAATTATTTATTTTTACCTAATCATCAAAAAATGTATTAATTGTTTAATAGAATATTTTCTTATTAAATTTTTTTTAAATAAGATAATAAATCTAATGTTATTATATATTTGATAGGTAGATAAAAGGTTGAAGCTGTTATACATTATACAAACGGCTAGAATAATGAAATTTGATACACGGGCATTATTATCAACTTTTGAGAAATGTAGCTCAATCGGAAGAGGGTTTTGATTTTTTTCCTCTATAGTGACGGTAAAAATAAAGATATATGTTTGATAGTCTTTCACATGATTAAAAGTGGTCTAAAACTGCTATATATAGAATTTCAGCTTGATTGAATAGCTGAAAGTACCAGAATTAATTTTTTAACACTGCAAATCTCAAGCGCCAACACGTGACCTGGTGCCATCAACAAAGAGCTAAACATGAGCTGGTTTAATAAATATTATTTATTAATTTTAATTTATAATTTATAATTAATTAAATTCTATTTAAATATAATATATTATGTTATTTAATCCAATTCTCAAATTGCGAGATAGTCGAGTGGAGACACTCCAGTTTATTTCCTCTAAACTGTCCGTAAAAATAAAGATATATGTTTGATATTTTTTCACATGGTTAAAAATTCTATAAAACTACTATATATTGAATTTCAGCTTTTAAAGTACCGGAATTAATATTTTAATTTTTTTAACACGTTGCCTGCCAATCACGCGCCAGTACGTGACGTGGTGTCATCACCAAAAGCCAAACACGCCCTGGATTAATAAGTACTATTTATTAATTTTAATTTATAATTTTTAATTAATTAAATTTAATTTAAATATATTATATTATGTTCTTTTATCCAATTCACATTTGCGAGATAGATTCTGCAGATTTTTTTTTATTACTAAACCTATACAAAATAGATATAAGAGAAATAAAAGTGAATATAATAAAATTTAAATTTGTAATACATTGAATAATATTATCATATTATTAATGAGTATTATTATAATCGCTTGATATAGATAATTTGTTGGTAGAATAAAGGGTGAAGTAAGGTGACCGCAATTGTCTTTGCTTGTTCAGCAAATAGACTTAGCAATATATATATATGATTGATAGACGGCACTCACTACTAGTAATAGTAAAGAACTTGCTTAGTGTTCATTTCTCTCTCTCTCTATGATCATGCGTTATTGGACTTATTTATTTACCCTGCTATTTGCAGAACATCTTATCTCAGCTGCTAATGTCCCATTAAGTACGGGAACTGTACAAGATCCATTAATATCAAGACGATTAAAAAAATCCCTGCAAAATTCGCCTGGAGATTGCTACGAAATCCACCCTAAAGACCCGTATAAGGCACCTTTCGTTATTTGCCGCCCCGAAACAACCAGCAGTTACAATTCACCATCGATCCCTGCACTTGCATCTCACCCAGCATCAGGACTCTATGCAGCTCATCCTTATTCAACCGGTAAACAAGATCGAACATTTTCCAACCTATTCATTTTTTTATTTTTTATTTGCCTTCCAAAATATTATCAAATTTTATATTTACCTTTCATATAAAATATAAAACATTTGAAATTATATAAATTATTAACATTTACTACATATATTTATTATTCTCTCACTCTCTCTCTCTAATTAATTTGTATAAACTTCTCCAAATTCAAAAAAAAAAAAAATTAAAAAATATATATAAATACATATAAATATATATATGGGGTGAAAAGTTTCGGGCCTGGCCAAGAATAACGATGTTTTTAATTTTTTTTGCTTTATTTTTCAACATTTTGTCCATCAACACTGATACATTTCTCATAACGGTGTTTTAATTTAGTTAATTAATTTAATTAATTAATTAATTAGCAATTGTCGGTAGAAATGTTTTTTCGAAGCAGTTTTTGGTCTAACGTTAGCAAACGCGGCACCCACGTTGCACAAGGCTTTCCATATTCAAATGGTTGTGCAAAATATTTCGCACACGTTCAGCTGACATCTTATAGGTCTCAGCTATCTTGAATGTTGAAAAACAAAGCAAAAAAAAAAAATTGAAAAACATCGTTTTTCTTGATCAAGCTGAAACTTTTCACCCCACCCTCGTATAAACCGAATCGTTACTTGTAAATGATTAATAATTAATAATGAGATAATTTAATAATTTTTCTTTGAGTTGTTTCAGATCTTACATCTTATAAGCCGCCCTCACCTCCACCACTAGCATCGTCATCACCGTCTAAACCCGTTTCTTATGGAACTCCCGGTGTCGTTTCGACGGTTTCGGAATCCGCTTCAGCATCATCATCATCCAATCATATTCCATCGAGTGGTTATGCCTTGAGCACCGCTTATCTACATCCAACGTCAACAGGCAACGGTTATCAACGAGCAGATATGCAATCCAGGTTTAATAATGAAAATCCACATGCATTGATGGGTGTGGCCGATGATAACTCCTCGATTAATCAGGCGCGTGCAACTGACAACCAACAACAACCTCTCTTTTTCATGCAACCTAATGAGAAGGCAATGCAACAAAATTCCGAGAAGATGGACGATATTGCTGCCAAATCAGCATCCTTCTATGGACCAATGAATGGAGCCCTTCTACCTTCACTTGAACATCATGTATATACAAAATACGAGGGTGGGGTGAAAAGTTTCCGCCCTGACCAAGAAAAATTGTTTTTAAATTTTTTTTTTTTGCTATATTTTTCAACATAATTTCCATCAACGGTGTTCTAATTAATTTAATTAATTCAATTAATTAATTTAATGTAATTTAAGTCTCATCAACAGTTATGAATGGGCGCAAAAATCCGTTTGAATTACGCCTACAGCGCCAAATTGTCGGTAGAAATGGTTTTTCAAAGCAGTTTTTGGTCTAACGTTAGTAAACGCGGCATCCACGTTGCATATTCAAATGGCTGTGCAAAATATTTCGCACACGTTCAGCTGAAATCGTACAGGTCTCAGCTATCTTGAATGTTGAAAAACAAAGCAAAAAAAAAAAAATTGAAAAACATCGTTTTTCTTGATCAGGCCGGAAACTTTTCACTCCACCCTCGTATATTCATAATAATAATAATAATAATAATAATAATAATAATAATAATATATAAATAAAATCAATAATAAAAAAATTAAATTTAAAAATAAATTGTAAAGCTTATATTTTTATATTTGTAATAAATAAATTTAAACTTAAAAAAAAAACAAACAATTTTTATCTGTGAATTAATTTTTCGATATTTTTAATATTAATTTCGTAATTTAACATTTATTGGAATTTGTTTTAGATTTATTCCCAGAATATATACCAGAACGATGGATCAAGTGTCCCGTATGTGCATCCACCACATCCGGTTGCCCATTCGCCTGTTACTTTGTCCTGCCAAATGCATCGAAATCCAAGTCCCGAGCCAGCTGCACCACTCGCTATTTTACAATTATATTTGAAACCTAATCAACTTAATTTACATGGCGCTAATTATCATCAGGGACAGTACTATCAGAATAATAATCATCCAGTAATCACCAGTGGGTAAGTTTTTATCAATTTGATAATTCAATAATAATAATAATTATTATTATATTATCTTATTATACTAGAAAAAATTATACATATATACAGGGCCGTTCCGACCCGGGAGTGCGGTGCATCCGGGCGGCAAGTCTAGGAGGGCGGCGCGAGCCGCCTTAAAAGTACTTATTCATTTCATGTTTTTTTAATTTTTTTCAATGTGGTTCTAAAAAAAAAAATAAGTCAAATGATTTTGCGATCAGGATCTTAAATACTTTCGATTTTTTTCAAAAACTAAATTAACTTAAATTTACTTGACCTTTTTTATTTGTAAATTTTTAACAACTTTGGGGGAAATGGTTGGGTTAGGGAAGGGGCGGCAAAATTATTCTCGCACCCGGGCGGCATATACCCTAGGAGCCCTGCATATATATATATATTGTATATTTTTGAGATATTAAACCGCTCTAAGAATTTTTTTAAAATTCACACCATAGATAATATTTATAAAGAAAAATCGAACTGTATTGGTTTTAAGCCTCAGGGAAAATCAACTTTTATTAGTATTTTATAAATTTAAAATAGTAAATTTAAAAGACGTTTCCAACTACGTCATCCATACTGCAATTTGCCTCCCTTTCTTTTTTTTAATTGATATTTTATATTTAAAATTTTTTATTTAATTTCGAAATAAAATTAAAAGTATTTATTTTAATAATATTTTAGAAGAAAATTACGAAATATATTATTATTATGTGAGTGAAGTCATTTTATAAATAATTTTTTTTTTTAAATTTCTAAACATGAATTTTTATTTTAAAAGAAATTTATAAAAAATTAAATAAATTATAAATTTACAATATATATATAGGAAAAATATAATTTTTTGTTAATATTTGTCAAATTGTTTTTTTTTTTTTTGTTTTGCAGTAATATTTATAGAACAACAAACCAAGGAAATGAGAATATATCAGCTAAACAAAATTCGATGATGCACAATGCATTTTCTGATGCTAGAGTGCCATTTGAAGAGGGTCTTGGTAGAGAAAATGATGCACTTGAATTAACTGGAGCCAAATCCTTCGAAAATAATCAAATGTTAATTCAAAATCCCAATAATAAAAAATTACTCAATTCAAGAGAGGAAGGGACAGAATTTGGACAAGAAAATAGTTTGGGAACAAACTCTACCACGAATAAACAAACGATGAAAATGGAGAGTAATGATAAACAATCAAATACAATTACTTTCAATTCAAATCAAGAGAAAAACAATTCAGGATTGAAGAGTAGCGAGCAAAATGATTTAGAAAAAAATCCATCATTAATGGGTGCAACTGAAAATCAAAATTTTATTGCCAATGATAAAACGAAAAACAACGAAAAAGACCCTTTAAAAGACAATGAAAAAATTTCGAAGAATGAAAAAAATCTTCAAAATATTCCAATTTCCAATGTTACAATGAAACCTGACGATTATCAAACAACATTAACACATGAGAAACAAAAAAGTAATTTAAATATCAATTCTATTCAAAAACAAGAAAATAAAAACAATGATATTAATATTCATAATCAACAACAACAACAACAACCAACCACAGAACAGAATAATCATAAACAATTATCAGAGGATGGACTATTAGGTACACAAAAACAACAAATGAAACAAAATCAACCAGATAATCAAAATTTTGAAATGAAAAATAACATAATGAAAGGGATTTTTCGTCAAGAACAACAACAACAACAACGGCAGCCCTTTCAGCAGTCATCTTCGTCGATTGCTTTCCATCCTCAAGGAACGTTTGAATTTAGTTCCACAGGCCAAAACCCTAATCAAGAAATCCAAGGATTAACACCTGGACAAATGAGAGCAGAACCTTTGGAAATCCATAATTTAAATCCTGGCACACGATTATTATCTGTCAGCATTTAAATTTTTTTTTAATTAATTTTTATTTTTTTTTTTTTTATTTAAATTTAAATATATTTTTTAAAACAAAAACAATAAAAAAAGAATATTTATTTTAATATATAATATTTATTTATTTTTTTTAACTTTTTATAACATGATTTATTTTCTAAATAAACATTTTTAATAAAAATTACAATTTTTTTTTTTTTATTTTATTTTATAAATAATATATTTACCTCAACCGAAACTTCAATAGAAAAAAAATAATTAATTTAATTTAATTAAAGACAAAGGAAATTATAAATATTTATTCCTATTATTTATTTATATGCAATTGCATTCTAACAGAAAAATTTGTAGAAAATTTGTCAATATTATTATTGTTCTTTTCTTTTATTAATTTAGTAATTTTGTTTGAATTCTAAATCAATTAATTATTAATTCATTTTTAAAATAATATTAATTTTTCTATATTTTAATTAAATTGTATTATTTACGAATAAAAAAGTAAAATAAAAAAAATGACTTGAAAAGTTCTAAGATAGAAGAAGAAGAAGGAGAAAAGAAAGAAAAGAGTCAAAAAGAGAGATGTGTGGTTAACTGACTGAATTGACTGACCAACATGCAAATAAAAACAAGAGAGGTGGTAAGCGACATCCCCTGGGCATGACGTTTGCAGTTGACCCAAATAACAGGGAAGCAGAATCATTGAAGAGTAGAATCATGGGATTCATTTGAGTTCAAGTTAATGTCAAAAGATGGCGGGACGTGTTCTATTAGTTAAACAACATGCCATCTATGTTGATCACTCTTGTTCAATTTTAATCTCCTGGTAAGCACATTGCACGTAATATTACCGTCGCACTTGTTTGCAAAAGCCCCTCCCTGTTCGTTATTTATTAAAATTTCATTAGTAAATAATTTAATTCAATTGATTCTTTATAAATATAAAAATTAAATTATAAATAAAATAATTTTTAAATATTTATAATATTTCTTATACATTTTTTATATTCTAAAATCTAAGGTAAAAATGATATAAACAACTATTTTTAATGTCCTGGTATTAAATAAATAAAATGTATATGATATGATAAAAATTGATAAATTTACATTTTTATTTAATTAATTTTTTATTATTATAATTATTTAGAAAATAAAATTTTATAATAATTATCAAAATCTAAAATTATTTACATTTCTAGACCTAAAGAATCCAAATCTGGTATGACTTGAGAATTTTTCTTGTAAAAGTCAAAATTAAAATGATTAAATTCAATTATCTTTATTTTTGTCATTATTTTAATTTTTCAATTATTAATTATTAAATATTATAATAATAAGCGATATAGTTTTCTATTAATTATAATTTTTATTGTAAAAAGGATTATAATTTTAATTTTCTCCTTTTTTTACCGACCGACGATAGTAAGGGAGGTATTGTTTTCACACCAAATTTCACATGTGGAGATTTTTACATATCTCCACGAATCATGCATTTTCTTAACATAAATTAGCTGGAGTGTCTCCACTCGACTATCTCGCAAATTTGAATTGAATTAAATATCATATATTAATTTAAATTAAATTAAATTAATTAAATTATAAATTAAAATTAATAAATAATATTTATTAAACCAGTGCATGTTTGGCTCTTTGTTGATGGCACCACGTGTTGGCGCGAGAGATTTGCAGTGTTAAAAAATTAATTCTGGTACTTTCAGAGATTCAATCAAGCTGAAATTCTATATATAGCAGTTTTATACAATTATTAATCATGTGAAAAATTATCAAACATATATCTTTATTTTTACGGTCACTTTAGAGGAAAAAAAATCAAAACGTTGTAGGTAATGACCCTCTTCCGGATGAGCTACATTTCTCAAAAGTTGATAGAAAACTATGAATTTTGAATAATGTCCATGTACCAAATTTCATCATTCTAGCTCAAACCGTTTTTGCGCAATCTTGTCTACATACATACACACACACATACACACACACACACACAGACATTTTTCTCAACCTTTGTGAAAATGATTCAGGAACCTTCAAAACGTATAAAAACATCAAAATCTCAACATCGAAAATTTTCGTGATCGCAATACTATCTCTTACGAGATAGTAAAAAGTATGATGTCTGTCCGTCCGTCCGTCCGTATAGATGTGTACAGCCTGAACGGCTCAACGGATTTTGATGAAATTTGGAATATTTACTTAATGCATCAGTGGGATGAATTGATCAACTTTTGGTGCAAATCCGGAAACCGGAAGTGGTAGTATTAGCGATTGACGATAGGAAGGGAAGGGTTATTTTCACACCAAATTTCACATGAGGAGATTTTTTTATATATCACCACGAATCATGCACTTTGTATTGGTTTTATCCTCGGGAAAATCATATTTATTAGTTTTTTCTTGATTTAAAATTATATGACGTCATCCAGCCATTCATGACGTCACAGCCTGGTCTTGCATATATATTACAAATAAAATAAAATTAAAAATGTTTATATTTATTATTTATGTATCCATATCTGTTTTTTATTACATTAATAGATATATTAAAATTATTTGAAATTGTTTCTGTAGCTGGCTGCTAATTAATTTACTTCAAACCGTCGGTCGGTTCGGACCTGGCCACAGGTCAACTTATTAAATTAATGTTAATATTATAATTATTACAAATTCTATTGATAAATTCGATAATATTTATTAATTATGAAAATCAAGTAACAAAATCTTAATAAGAAAAAAAAATGTTATCTATTATTTATTATTTAATGAAATAATGAAATATTTTTTATATTTTTATATAATAACTAAATACATAATATTTATATATATAGTGAGAGGAAAATATAAATATTTTAAATATTATGATCATTATATTGAAAAATGGAAGAAATTAAATAATAAAAATAAATCAAAGGATTAATTAAAAATTAGCTGGAGTGTCTCCACTCGACTATCTCGCAATTTGAATTGGATTAAATAACATAATATATTATATTTAAATTAAATTTAATTAATTATAAATTATAAATAATAAATAATAAATATTAAACCAGCGCATGTTTGGCTTTTTGTTGATGGCACCACGTCACGTGTTGGCGCGTGAGATTTGCAGTGTTAAAAAATTAATTCTGGTAATTTCAGCAATTCAATCAAGCTGAAATTCTATATATAGCAGTTTTATACAATTATTAATCATGTGAAAAATTATCAAACATATATCTTTATTTTTACGGTCACTTTAGAGGAAAAAAAATCAAAACGTTGTAGGTAATGACCCTCTTCCGGTTGAGCTACATTTCTCAAAAGTTGATAGAAAACTATGAATTTTGAATAATGCCCATGTACCAAATTTCATCATTCTAGCTCAAACCGTTTTTGCGTAATCTTGCCTACATACATACACACACACATACACACATACACACATACACACACACAGACATTTTTCTCAACCTTAGTGAAAATGATTCAGGAACCTTCAAAACGTATAAAAACATCAAAATCTCAACATCGAAAATTTTCGTGATCGCAATACTATCTCTGGCGAGATAGTAAAAAAATCAGTAATTTTATTTCTTTGATAAAAAAATGAATAACTTAAAAAAAAATGTGATAAAATTATTTAAAAACATTTACAGCTCCCTATCATTACTTAATTTAATTATCGAATGCAAATATAATATATATAGAATATATTTCTGATCTTAAAAATTGATCACAGGAATTTTATGAAATTACGTAATAGGTTGTTTTTGAGATAAAGAATCAATATATATTTATTTGATTTTAAAAATTTATTAACATTTATAGATCAAGATTAATTATTTGATTTTTAAAAAAAAGGATTCCCTTTGATATTCATTTAATTTCATTGAGATAATCAAAAAAAGTCATGATGCTAGCAATATAATAATACAAATGAACAATTATAAACCGAAAAATCTTTAAAAATTAGTTTTTTAATTTACTATTATTTAATATATTAATCTAAAATTTATCTTAATATATTAGTAATAAGCTGGAGTGTCTGCACTCGACTATCTCGCAAATTTGAATTGGATTAATTAACATATATTATATATTTAAATTAAATTTAATTATTTATAAATTAAAATTAATAAATAATAATTACTGAATCAGCGCATGTTTGGCTCTTTGTTGATGGCACCACGTCACGTGTTGGTGCGTGAGATTTGCAGTGTTAAAAAATTAATTCCGGTACTTCTATCAAGCTGAAATTGTATATATTTAAGTTTTATACAATTTTTAATCATAAGTAAAACTATCAAACATATATCTTTATTTTTACGGTCACTTTAGAGGAAAAAAAATCAAAACGTTGTAGGTAATGACCATCTTCTGGTTAAGCTACATTTCTCAAAAGTTGATAGGAAACTACGAATTTTGAATAATGCCCGTATACCAAATTTCATTATTCTAGCTCAACTCAGCGTAATCTTGTCTACACACACACACACACTGCTGGATAGTAAAAATTATATATATATATATATCTTTCTCTCTTTCTGATCTTGAAAATTGTTAACATATTTATGATTTTTTAAAAACAATTTTTCAAATAAATTGTTAAATAAATATGTTCTATTAATATTTAGAGAAGAGAACTTACAGTTTACAATAAATTAAATTATTATAGAATAAAAATGTAAGTTATATATTTAAATAATGTAATATTGTGTATGAATTGCTAAAATTAATATTAATATTTTTGAATTTATTACCGAACATGTATTGATTGGTTCACTTATCCGAAACAATTCATAAAGAAGAATATTTTTTTTTAAATATTTGTATTTGATTAAATTTTATTACAAATAATCAATCAAAATGTTAATTATTAGAAAATTTTAAAAATCAATTAGCTACAATAAATTTATAAAAATTAGTTAAAAATATGATTATTTGGTATTTTGTTTTCTATTTTTTACGGCATTTTTGATTAAAAAGCGTATACTCGTACATTAAAAAGTGTTTTTTTTATAAAACTTTTTTGAAACTTTATATTTTCAAATGGATAATAAATTTATTGTAATTATTTTTAGTCATTTAACAAAAATATTAAAAATTTTTTAATAATATTCCTATTAAAAATTCTTACATATAGTTTAAAGCAATAATTGATAATTACACATAAGTTATATTAAGTAAGTAAGTAAGTTATAAGGAATACTTCATTAGATATAAGTAGATGTAAGTAAATGTTAAGTTGAACATAATAATAATAATAATAATAAATCAAGAGAGTAGTTAGAGAGAGTAACTGAGTGAGTGGTGAATGAAGAAAAATCTAACAAAAATAAATAATAAATGCCACAAAACAGTTTGAATAATTTATATAGGGTAAAGTATACAGTCGTTGGCCTCCTTAAGCAATTCCTAGCAGTCTTTAATGCATATCTGGGCAAAATGCGGAACAATCTGTGTCAAATTAGGTTTGCAGAACATAGATACTATGAGCATTTTGATGAATAAAAAAAAAAATTTTCTCATGAGAGGGACATTTCCAATAAGCACGCAAAAATCCTAAAAACAAAAACAGTTATTGGTCACCTGTTATAATTATTGGCTTAGATATTCTATAGTGATTATACAACCATACAACAAACGATTACATAACCATAGTTAATAGCGAAATTTTTAAAATAAAACTCGCTTATTATTTGTGTTTTAGTGATAGGGGGCCAATGACTGCCTCGGGCCAACGACTGTATACTTAACCCTACCTATTTAATAATAATGTAATTTAAAGTTTTTTATATTTTATATATATTTTATAGGTAGTTTTATTTTATAAATAAATTTGATTAAAAAATTCTAATCATTTATCACTTTATAATAAAGTAATTTTAATTTAATTTAATTAATTAATTTATATATTTTTAATTTTATTGATTATTGTTTTATCTTTTTATTTTTCTTTCTTAAATAATTGTAAATATATTATATTATATTAAATTTTTATAAATACGAGGGTGGGATGAAAAGTTTCCGAACTGACCAAGAAAAACGATGTTTTTCAATTTTTCTTTTGTTTTATTTTTCAAAATTCAAGATAGCTGAGACCTGTACGATGTCAGCCTAACGTGTGGGAAATATTTTACAAAACCATTTGAATATGGAAAGCTATGTGCAATGTGGGTGCCGCATTTCCTAACGTTAGACCAAAAATTGCTTCAACAAACCATTTCTAACGACAATTTGGCGCTGAAGGCGAATTTTTGCGTCGATTCATAACTGTTGGTTAGACTTAAATTAAATTAAATCAAATTTAATTAATTAATTAAATAATTTATTTATTAATTAAATTAATTAGAACACCGTTATGGGAAATGTATCAGTGTTAATGGAGATTATGTTGAAAAATATAGCAAAACAAAAATTTAAAAACATCGTCGGGTCGGAAACTTTTCATCCCACCCTCGAATAAATAAATATATTTATTATCAGATTCCAAGAGAAATGATCATGTTGATATTATTATTAATTTAATAAATGGAACTAAATATTAATGTAATATATAAAAATTATTATATAAAAATTACTCTTAGTTTCTAAATCATTTATTGTGTGTTTATTATACTATCTCTCCAAAGATAAGTTATAGATATTATTTATTTTTACACAATATCATCAAAAAATGTATTAATAGTTTAATAGAATATTTTCTCATTAAATAAGATAATAAATCTAATGTTATTATATTATAGGTAGATAAAAGTTTAAAGTTGTTATACATTTTGTTGTTTGTTTTTTCCAATTTTTTTAAAATCTCGCCAGTGTGTCTGAATGTAGATTACGCAAAAACAGTTTGAAGTTTGGTACACAGACATTATTCAAAATTTGTAGTTTTCTATCAACTTTTGAGAAATGTAGTTCTTTTGGAAGTGGTCCATTACCTACCATGTTTTCATTTTTTTTCCTCTAAACTGTCCGTAAAAATAAAGATATATGTTTAATATTTTTTCACATGATTAAAAATTCTATAAAACTACTCTATATTGAATTTTAGCTCTGAAAGTACCGGAATTAATTTTTTAAATTTTTTAACACGTTGCCTGCTAATCACGTAAGGTGGTGCCATCAACAAAGAGCGAAACATGCGCTGGTTTAATAAATATTATTTATTAATTCTAATCTATAATTTAATTTAATTTAAATATATAATATATTATGTTATTTAATCCAATTCAAATTGCGAGATAGTCGAGTGGAGACAATTCAGCTAATTTTTTCTTTGAATGTCAGGACATTAATTGAATTTGTTGTAGTCAAAAAAAAAAGAAAAAAAAAAATTAGAATTAATAGCCATATATAGTATGGTTGATTTCTCCCCTCCTTGCAGTGTGAGTTTTGATTGTTTTTTTTTTTTTTTTTTTTTTTCGGGGCATTGGGTGAGTGTCGGTGTCAGGTAGTAGGAAAGGGAGGGGGTGTGTTGTGGCGGGGAAGTTTGCTGGAGATGAGCGATGCACCTGAGTGGAGGTCTGTCAGTCGGCTGGCGGCTCTGGTCCAGTGCACTTGTTCAGCCTTTTCTACTTGCTCGTCATCCTTCCTCCTCCTCCGTCATGTCTTCCTCTTTGATGTTTACGTCCGGCGGCACCTCCGATGGTTTCCTTAGCCCAGCATCATCGCCGGACAGCCTCTACTCGGGTGGTCAACATTCTCTGTATCAGCCGCATGTTTATTATTCCGACGACGGTTATGTTCCCTATGCAAAGGAACAGGCGCAAGTTCCGGTTGCTAGTCCGCCAAAAATGTCATCTGGCAGTGGCAAATGTCCATCGGCGATTGCAACGTTAGAAGTGATGCGACGTCGGCGATTAGCAGCCAACGCCCGGGAACGTCGACGAATGAATTCCTTGAATGATGCCTTTGATCGTCTCCGAGAAGTCGTCCCTTCCCTCGGCAACGATCGAAAACTCAGCAAATTTGAAACGCTTCAAATGGCACAAACGTACATCTCGGCCCTCTGCGATCTCCTCGAGCGGGATTGACTGTCAAGTAAGCACTGCCGGCTCCAGTTCAAGTCAAGTTCCTAAACCCCCCTCCCCCACAAACAATGGAACTGGACCCAAATGAGTGCTGTGATTTGTTCAGGGTTCCATGGTGTGTCCGTCCTTAACAACCCCATTTGGAACTTTATTTAATAAGTTCCCGTTATTTTATGTGGCGGCATGAGCCACCGGTGGTACATGCCGGCGGGAACGTGTTAAACCCTCTCCTCCCCGTTCCAATGTTGAATATTTATTTATCAAGTTCCTTCTTTTTGTATTTATACAATTTTGTAAACTATGTAATTAATTATTGAGAATATTATAGATATAATTTTTGTAAATATTTATTAAAAATAACACATTTATTGTAATAAAATTATATATTTATATTTATAAAGATAGACAAAAGAATGATATAAGGTATAAAATAATTAAAATACAAATATCCTCTTTCATTTGCTCAATATTTATACACAATTGTACCTTTTATTATACACAATACGATATATATATATATATATATATTATTATTATTATTATTATTATTATTATTCATAATAATGTTATCATTGAAATGGTAAATTTAAATTTAATATTTTGAAAATTTTTATTGTATTTTTGTATATGTTTACATATTTACAGTAAAGAAAAAATCATATTTTATTTGTAGACAAATTCCAACGATAAAATTACAAATAAATTAATTTTAAAAATATATAAACTGTGTTTTTTTATATATATATCTACCTACCTATTTAATTAATTCATTTAGATTATTTAGATTAATATTATTTTCAACATATTTTTAAAATATTAAAATCTTAAGGTAATGGCACCTATAGATGACACTTTTGAATTTAAACTAAAAAAATAAGCAAATTTTAAAACATACG
Organism: Labia minor; assembly: GCA_963082975.1. Taxonomy (NCBI): domain Eukaryota; kingdom Metazoa; phylum Arthropoda; class Insecta; order Dermaptera; family Spongiphoridae; genus Labia; species Labia minor. Next base: position 10,813,934 of record OY720347.1, on the reverse strand, counting down.
CGGAATTTTTTTTTTAAATGATAGTTTTGTTTTTCCACCACCTGAGATATCCTACAACAATACAATAAGTCGCCCTATTTTTTTTCTTTTAACTTGAAAAGCAGACCGGATCGTCAACAATTCATTTTTTCAACAAATCTTAAAGATAACTTTAAGGGAAGTAATGTTCTTAATTAGTATTTTATATTTTTATTTTCATATTTATCAAGAATTTAATAACTACATTATAAAATAGACTTAATTTTTTCCTATAGATGACAGCAATGTCAGCTATAAGTAAGTTTTTAAAAAAATTGTCTATTATATTAATAGCTGTAAAGAGGAGATAATTTTATATAATTCAACCAAGTTGCATGTCTGAATAAAGGTGACACTGTGTTTTATCTTTAGGTTTTTCATTGTCAGAAAATTTTTTTCTGTTCCAGAACTTCAAACACTATTTTTTTGAAAATTTTTTTAAATTACTCTGTTCTCAATGTATAAATAAAAATGCATAATTAAAAAAAGATTTGTTTAAAATCAATTTTTTATTTTATTTATAATAATCAGCTAAAAATAAAATCAATCCCAATAAATATATCTAATGTATCATTATATGAAACCTGATTTTTTTATTATAACTAAAGTTAAAACAGCAACAAGGTGTTGGAAAGATGTTTTACTTTGTAAATAAATAAGTTGAAGATAAAGAGAGCAAGCGAAGTGAAAAAAAGTAGATGTCATCTTTGGGTTCCATAATTGTCATCATTAGGTTCCACCAAAATTTTTGGTGTCATCTATAGGTGCCATTTGATTACTTTAAAAAAAAATTATATTTCCTCTTAAACTCATATAAAAGTTTAAAATATTTATCCTGGTGATAAAAGGTAAGATAAGCTTTATAATAACCAAAAGATTTTTTTTGTGAGACGTATAGTTTCAGTTTTATAAAAGAAAATAGCGACAAGAGCGCTTAAAATGTCATCTATTGGTGCCATTACATTATTCTTAGAAGAAAAAAAAAATAATAAAATTTTATAAATAAAAAATTTAAAATATTTTAATTTAAAACAAAATGAAAGAAAAAATTATATATAAATTGTAAATAATTTACTTAAAAATCAGAATAATTTAATTAATTTAAAATTGTTTTTTTTTTTTCAAATTGGATTGGGTTGGGATGGGGATGGGAGGGTAAATTAATTAATGACAGTTCAAAACTAAAACAAATAGTAGAACGTTTCATTTGCTTCTTCTGTGACTATTTATCATTCACTCTCTGGCTACCCTTCAGCTGTTCAAATAATAATCCTAATCGCTTACTATTTATTTATAAGGTATAGCACTTACTTTATAACTACTAGTTTTAATAAGTGACTTGCTTTTTAGAGACTGCTTCATATTTTGTAATCGAGATCAAAATGACTTGGATGAAATATTTATGAAATATATATTTGAATTATTATTTGAAATTCATTAAGAATTAAGAAAACAAAGTATTGGAAAGTTTTCCATGTCTGAATATAAATTTTAAAAAATTTAAATTATTCAAAAATAAATATGAATTAGGTATAAAAAAAACTGAGAAGGAAGTGACAATTTTAAAGAGATGACTTAAACAATATAAACGTATAACTGTTAATTAGGAAGGCATCTTATCTTTATCTAATCATTCCATTTAGCCAAAAAAAAAAAAAATATTATTAATTATTAATTTTAGTCAGCCATTTTTTGGTTTTCAGACAGTAATCTTTTAGTCTCTATTTGTGATTTTTAGGTAAATTCCGTACCTGAAACGATGTGCAATAGAATACATACTTTTTTTTATTAAATTAGATTAATTTTAAATGAATGCTTATTTTGTAACCTGGTAATTTTATATTTGATTATTTAACTATATGTCAATTTACACTTTCAATAGATAATACATATATATATATATTTAATTTTAAAAAATATTCAAAAAGTCTAGAAAATTTTAAACATAATTCAATTTTTTGTAATGGTGCAGAAAGTTATTTTATTTATTTTTTTTTTTTTTATTAACAGATTCATGCTTTCCTCTTTATTAGATTTACACTCGACTTTAAGAAAAAATATATATAATCAAATCATAATACATTTCTATACTATACATTAAAATAGTGATTCTCAACCTGGATGATCGACATTTTAAAGTGGGCGATTATTAGACTATACGCTTTTGGGGTGCGATAGTTATTTTTGGTGGGCGAAATCATTTTCAATTTTTTCTAAAAAAAAAGGTAAGATGATTTTGCGATCAGGCTTTTTACCGACCGACGATAGTAAGGGAGGTATTGTTTTCACACCAAATTTCACATGTGGAGATTTTTACATATCTCCACGAATCATGCATTTTCTAAACAGAAAAAAGTATTTTTAGCATGATGTCTGTCCGTCCGTCCGTATAGATGTGTACAGCCTGAACGGCTCAACCGATTTTGATGAAATTTGGTATATTTAGTTAATGCATCAGTGGGATGAATTGATCAACTTTTGGTGCAAATCCGGAAACCGGAAGTGGTAGTATTAGCGATCGACGATAGGAAGGGAAGGGTTATTTTCACACCAAATTTCACATGAGGAGATTTTTTTATATATCACCAGGAATCATACACTTTGTATTGGTTTTATCCTCGGGAAAATCATATTTATTAGTTTTTTCTTGATTTAAAATTATATGACGTCATCCAGCCATTCATGACGTCACAGCCTGGTCTTACATATATATTATAAATAAAATAAAATTAAAAATGTTTATATTTATTATTTATGTATTCATATCTGTTTTTTATTACATTAATAGATATATTAAAATTATTTGAAATTGTTTCTATTCTATTGTTTACTTCAAACCGTCGGTCGGTTCGGACCTGGCCACAGGTCAACTTATTTCAATATGGTTCTAAAAAAAAAAGTAAGATGATTTTGTGATCAGGTTCTAAAACTCGATTTTTCAATATGGCTCAACTCAACTCAATAAGTATCACCAAGTGTACCTACCTTATATTAGGGATTATCATGCAATTTTTATCTGTTAAAATTAATAGTCGGCTTTACTTTGGTCCAAAAATGTTGAGAAAAGTTCTTCTTCTTCTTCTTCTATTATAGGCCTAAGGCCTGTTCTTCTTCACTATCCTCAAGTCTTTTTTGGGAAGAGTACGCCCAGCAGTCAGCCCATTTTTTCGGTGGCTTGGTCTCTTGTGTTGCTGGCCTTCCATCCCGGGCTATATTCTCAAGAGCCCTTCCGCGTTGGCTCTTCCTACGTGTTCGTTCCATTTTTACGGCGAATCTTAACCCATTTGTCGTAATAGGTTCATTGCCGTGTCGTCAATGTGTTAATCATTCCAATTTTCGAGGCTGTGTGTGGTTCTTTGAGCAATTGTGATTTGCGTCTCTTGAGTAGATTGCTAGTCTCATCTCCGAGACGTGGATGGGCAGGATAGCCGAGAGCGTAGGATACCAACTTTCCACGCAAGAAGTCGGAGTTCGATTCCAACTAAGAACAAAAATTTTCAATTTAATTTATAACATCAGCTGCCTCCGGCAAGCCCCACCATGGATGTCACCTTGTCGTGTTGGGGGGCTTCGACTTAACTAAGAACATCCACGTCTCGGAGAAAAGTTACATTAAACAAATAAATTCAAAATCAAAAATAAAAAAACAAAAATTAATTTCGAATATCATTATTCTAAGATTAATTAATTATATATTAGATATATTTACAACAAAATTAAGAATATATATAATAAATAATTTATACAAAAATATAATTAAATTTTATTATTGTTATTATATTAATTTTATGCCTCTATAATTATATATTATAATTTTTCTATACAACATATATATATTAGGTTTAAGGGAAACATTATCATTTCCAGTATTTCTACATTATAATCCATATATATAGTATAATAATATTATAATCATAACTTATCTTATTGATTTTTTATTTATTTTTTTTCTCTCTCACCAATTTATACAAACTCTTTTTGTTGGCCACCATATATTTAAAAAGTCAACCAATAAATATAATATTTAAATAAAAAATAATTAAAATACTTATTATTAGGATATATTATATATATTATATTGGTATTATTTTATTAATGAGATTTAAATTATTTTCCAAGGACCGAATCTACCCAAGTTCATCATCATCATTTAAAAAATATTTGAAATCAATATTTAAAATAAATAAATAAGAGTAAATGATAAACTTTTATCACAAATAGTAATCTTCTTTCTTCTTAAGGTGCCGTCTCCCTTTCTGAGTTTGGCTATCATCATGACTAGGATAGCCTTAGAAGCTGCTCAGCCATGATGATTTTCCTTGGGAATATTAATGCGGTGATTTCCCGTTGCCTTCCACATTTATAGAACTAGGAACTGATAGTTCCTGGAGCCGGAGGCAGCTGATGTTAAATTGAATTTTATTAGAAAAATTTGTTCTTAGTTGGAATTGAACGCCGACTTCTCTTGTGTAGAAAATTGCTACCCTACACTCTCGGCTAGCTGCCTCCTAATCCAAATAGTAATAATAAATTGAAAATTATTTATGTCTTCAAGAACACATTTAAATTCCTGATATTTATTAAAAATTACCAACAATAAATTATTACGATATTCTCTCAAAATTTTCTTTTAAGATCTGTTGACTTTTAGTTATTAATATATTATTATTTTTTTTTTTAATAATTTGAAATAATTATTCAAGGTTACTGCTATTACATAAATAATTAATTAATTTTTTTCAAACATTATTTCTTCTAAATATTTATCTCTATGGTTCTAATGAACTCTAAAGTTTTTGGCCGCAGCAACCACACTTCTCCAAGTATCCCTATTCAACCCTCCAACCCCTACCCTCTCCCATTCTAGCCACGTGTCCTGCCCATCGCAGCCTTCTCGATTTTATAATTCTAACTATATCTGGCGATGCATAGAGATCATGCAATTCCTCGTTATGCAGTGTCCGTGATCTCATCCTTCTATGTCCCATAAATGCTGCGAAGAGTTCTATTTTCAAATACTATAAATCTACTCTCGTTTCCTAAAGTCATAGACCATGCCTCACACCTATATAATACAACCGGCAAAATAATTGTTTTATATATTTTAATTTTTATCCCCTTTGATAAGCCTCTTTACTGCATGATAACCTAACTGCAATCTCGATTTAAATTCTTCTCGAAAACTATTATCCTTCGTTATTACAGAACCTAAGTATTTAAATTTTTCTACATTTTCAAATTCTAAAACATTATTTCTTAGATCATTAAATTATTATCATTTTATATATTTCTAATTTTTCTAATGACCTTATAATTTAATTTAATAAAATTATTTTAAAATTAATATATTGACAATTATCAAAGATAATTAAAATATCTAAATAATACAGAGATTTAGATTAAATTAAATTTAAGATAAAATTTGAACTTTTTTTTTGTAAATTTAGGATTCCGTTATTTAATAATTATTCCTGTTATAATAATGGATATGTTTTATTTTGGTTGATTGTGATCTGGCGTTTGAATGTTTTGGCTTGTGCCATCATCGTCAGGGGTGGTAGATAATTATCTTAATAAGAATAGAAAAGGTGTGAAAAGTAAATGTTTTAATTGGCATCCCTTCTTAATAAGGGGCAAAAGGCCATTCTCTTGAAATTGATCCCAGGACAACTTAAATAGAAGGGTTAGTTGGTTAGAGTGGTTGGATGGCAAAGAGGAGGGAGGGGGGAGGGGGTTTGTTTGTAAGACAATCACTTGATAGGTTGTTGTTTTTTTATCTCTCGTTTTCTGTTAACCTTTTTTGTAATTTTCCGAAAAACAAATTAGAGAGCCGCCCTAGAGGCGATCATTTCTGGCTAGCGGGAGTCTCTTTCTTCCCCCCCACCCTCCCCATAACCACTTCACTGCAACGGAATCCTTCCTATTCTTCAATATTGATGCAATTTAATCAATGACTAGCAAGTGAATTATTAGTTATTTGGAAATATATAGAATAGTCGTGGTTTTCTTAATTGGATATTAGAAATTAGCATTTGGTTCATAAGAAAATATTCCCCATTTGGGTTATCATCTTTTGGGAATGTTTCAAAAAATAAATCAGTGCAATTTAATTCTGACACTAGACCATATATATATAATATGTATATTTAGTCAAAAATTTTAAAAAATATTTATTTACAATCCATTCCCTTTATTTAATTGATTTAAATATGAATATATTTAAATTGAATAAAATACTACTACTACTACTACTATTCTGACTTTGTACGTCCTACGCAAGGACAACGCCTATCAAGCCGGTTATATCAATGAGGTGTCCTATGATCAGTAGAACGGGTCCTCTCAACCTTTATCTTGATTTTCTTGATCGGAGGCGCTATCAAGTAGCTTTTCCCCAATATTGTTCCCGGAGGCTGGGTTGACTCCGCCCCATGGACCCCAGCTAGGGAAATTCCCTTGCCAGGCCCGGGATTTAAACCCGGGACCATGTGAATGTGAGGCAGGTTCGCTCTCTCTCTCTCTCTCTCTACCCACATACCCAATGGCGCCTTCAATACTATTACTACTAATATTAATAATCGTTAATAAATAATAATAATCATAATAATAATAATTAAAATGTCAGTGACTATTTAGAATTTTTAGAAAATGTAAATCATTTAAAAAAGAAAAAAAAAACTTTTCTAACTGTTCAAATAATCATTGTTCCAAGAGTTTTCATTCAATTTACATTGATAAGCTTTGAGAGAGGATTAACACTTTTTTTATCCCATTTGGATTTAGAATAATCATCATATGTAGATAAAATTCTATAAATTAAATAAATTATATTAGTAATGATATTTAATAATAAAAATTAATTCAATCTTCTTGAGAGTATTTAATTGTATTCAGGAGGATTATCTTATCTTATTATGCTAGCTAAAATTGTATATATGTATTTATCTATATATCATGGTTCTCAAAAACCGCTCTAACGATTTTTTTCAAATTCACACTAGATATAGTATTTATAAAGAAAAATTAAGTTTTATTGATGATATCTCTTGAAACATACAGCTTCATTATTAATTTCTTAATTGAAAATTATATATTATATGGAAAACGTCAAAATTTTTAATACTGCCTGCTAAGACAGTAAAAAAATGACAATTTTTTATCTAAATACATATAGTCCAGCGGTTGGACTGATGTTTTAACGAGTGGATTTCGTCGGTTCGAAACTCGCCGGGTGAATCGTTATTTAAAAATGAAAATAATGATTTTGTTATTTTTTTTTCTTTTTATCTATTGTTTACTTTTTAATAAATTACTATTCTATATTTATTTATTCATTGTTCTTTTATTAATAAAGTTTTAGATAGTTTTATAAGTTTTAATATTTTTTCAATAAAATATTATTCAATATATTTATTAATATTATTTTATTTATTATTATTGAGTACCCGAAGTTCCATTCATTTTAATCAGATTGATGCAATGATGCAACAGTTAATAATTGTAATATTGTAATAAATTTCTATCTTGAAAATTGTTACATATTATTCAGGATATTTTAAAAACTATTTCTTTCTTTAATTAATATTCATTTTTTCTATAAGTCAGATATATTTCCAAATATTAAATAATTTTTGAAGTGAAAACTTCTTTAGCGGCGTTGAGCACTTTTGCGGGATGGGGAAAAAGTATAGAACTCGCGTGATCGTGACCAACACCATGAAACCATCTGCTTTCAAATTTCTTATAACAGAGCGCGAAATTTGAATTGTCATTAGAACTGTTTTATAAATTATCTCTAACATATAAATATATATTTATTATGTAAAGTTCATTTCATATATACATATATAATCAAAATTATACGAAATGAACTTCACATAATAAATATATATTTTATGTTAGAGATAAGAATTATAAAACAGTTCGTATTGCAATATTTTAAACAAAGTTGTGTATTTATATATATATAAATATAAGTTACAAATTTGTTTAAAATATATGTTTAAAATAATATATAAGTTATATATATATACATGCATATGAAATTCATCTTTCTCGTGAAATAGCGCGAATTTCGTCTGTTTTAAAATTTCTTACGCAGAAGTTTTCACTTCTGTCGGCCAGTCCCACGACTGCCAATTTTGCTTTTTTAATTCCGAAAAGCTGCAAAGCACGTTTTTTTGTCTTTAGTTTGTTTTATAACCACTTGGGGCGCTAAACAGTTTTTCAAAAAAACACTATAGAAAAAAAATATATGTACCTATATATTATATATTTATGTATTATTGAGGAGCACAAGTTCATTCATTTTAATCAGATTGATGCAAATGTGTAACATTTAATAATTGTAATAAATAATTAAAGAATTGTGTATCAATATTTTTTAAAGGGTAGAGCGAGAGCTCGGTGTCCCAGGTATTAATATTACCAGCCAAATCCAATAATAATGAATCATTTTTTTTAACTTAAGTACCGAGCAGAGGCTCGGGGTCCCGGTACTATTCTATTAAACATTTACAATTACAACTATTTTTGAGTATAGAATAAAATATCCATTTTATTCTACAAAAAAAAAATGCTTTGCGTGAATATTAAATAAATTCGAGCGTGGAAAGATGATTTACAATTGAAATGATGATTGGACTGTTTTTCATCATATTTAGTTAGCAATGACATTTCCATATTTAAATGTTCTAAATTAAAAAGAAGAAGTCATTCCACCTGAAACTACTCTCTAACCTACTATCTAACATATAAACCCACTTCATTTGCCAAATCTCTTGCTACTTTAAAGAGCCCGAATAAAATCAAAATGAATAAAAGGTAATCATCATCATCATCTCCTAGTAATTCTTTCATATATTGAAAGTCAATTAATAAATATTAAAAATTAAAAAATAAACTTAACATAGATGAGGTTGTTGGTTAAACTTAACATTTCTGGGACAGATAATATATTTCAGATAAATTATGTATTTATACTTTAAACTATAATATCTTAGAAAATAAGCTGGAGTGTCTCCACTCGACTATCCCGCAATTGGATTAAATAACATATATTATGTTTAAATTAAATTTAATTAATTATAAATTATAAATTAAAATTAATAAATAATATTTATTAAACCAACGCATGTTTGGCTATTTATTGATGGCACCACGTCACGTGTTGGCGCGTGAGAATTGCAGTGTTAAAAAATTAATTCTGGTACTTTCAAGCTGAAATTCTATATATAACAGTTTTATACAATTTTTATTCATGTGAAAAACTATCGAACATATATCTTTATTTAAACGGTCAATTTAGAGGAAAAAAAATGAAAACGTGGTAGGTAATGATCTTCTTCTAGTTGAGCTACATTTCTCAAAAGTTGATAGAAAATTACCACTTTTGAATAATGCCCGTATACCAAATTTCATGATTCTAGCTCAAACCGTTTTTGGGTAATCTTGTCTATATACATACATACATACATACACACATACACACAAAACACACACACACACATTTTTCTAAACCTTAGTGAAAATGATCCAGGAACCATTAATACGTGGCGAGATAGTAAAAGGATTCCCTTAATTAAATCATTTATCAAAATTAATTAATAAAAATAATTTATTAATATTTAATTTAAAAAAAACAAACAACAAAAACTGTTTGTGTGTGTTTCAAATTCAAATTCAATAATCATCTAATTTTAAAATCATTATACTATGTAGGCACTATAATAAGATAGAAGAGGGTGAGTAAAATCTGTAATGAATCAATCAACTTTTTTACCCAAAGTTACTTCATTAACAAAAGCTTCTGGATTTTTAAAACAAATATTGAAATAATAAGAAAATAATGGGAAAAAATAAATTTTTTAGCTATGTAAATATATATACAAGAAAGAGAGAGAAAACTGTTTTTTAACAACTGAAATTCATATCCATTTATGCGAAACAATCATTGAATATTAATGGATGTCCAAATGGAGAGAAACATCACACACACACACACAAACAAACATACTAAAAAGAATTTAAGTTCGAATATCTTGTTACTTTATTATTCTAGCAATAAGGAATTGAATTTACACAAATATTGCATATTCTAAACTTTAAATATATTAATAAATATTTAAAAAAAAACCTCTGACTTTTGTACGTCCTACGCATGGACAACGCCTATCAAGTTGGTTATATTAATTAGGTGTTCTATGATCGCTAGAACGTGTCCTATCAACCTTTATCTTGATTTTCTTGATCGGAGGCGCTACTTTTCATCAAGAAACTTCGCAATTTAGATTCCTGAGGCTGAGCTGAGGTCCCAAAGACCCCAGCTAGAGAAATTTCCTTACTAGGGCGAGGACTTGAACCCGGGACTACGAGAATGTAAGCCAGCTACGCTACCTCCTACTCTGTGGCACTTCTCTTAGTTAATATAATAAAATAATTTTTTTAAAGATAAGTCATGCTTTGTTTTTCTTTAATTAAGGTAAAATAGAAGAAAAATACAGTTTTCATTTAGAATCAGAATTCCCAGGTAATTATCCTAAAAATCCCAAAACTTCAATAAAAATTTCTAATCTACATATGTATATTCTTTTTGTATTTACTTAAAAAAAATCACTTTATATATACAAAACTCAAATTAAAAAAATCATATAGATAAACTTAATTCCTCATAATTAGATTAGAATAAACGTACCAGTAGTTAACTATTTGATAGATTTTTTATCAAAATAAGCTTTTTAAATTCAAATTGTGAACGAGTTATCGATAAATATCAAGAAGTACCTCTTTTGGATTGCTTAACAATGAAATAGAGAAATTAAATAGCCTAATTTGATAAAAAAAAATCTATTAAATGGTCTACTAATGTTTACCCTGTATTATGGCAAATAGATGTTTCCAAACAGCCAAACTGAGAAGAAGACACACTATAAGAAACTTATATATACGAGGTGTGTCTAAAAAGTTCGGTGAATGGTTTGATAAAAACATTAAAAAGACAATGTTAATTGTAAATACCTTTATTAACCTTCAAAAAACTCTCCACTAGCCACAAAACACTTCTGACAAAGTTCGTATAACGCTTGAAAACTGTTGGAGAAGTCTTGATGTGGAATCGTTTTCAGAGTAGGCGTCACAACGTTCAGGCCGGCAATCCACAAGCAGGACACCAGAAAACACTACTTACTCTGTCTTTACTAATACCCAATTCTTCGGCTATTAGTCTCAGCGTCAATCGCCGATCTTTTGTTAGCATCTCAAGTACACGTTTAGTGATTTCTGGTATCCTGCTGGTATATATATATATATATATGGAAAAAAAATAATAACACTACTACTAATAATTCTGGTATTTTATATACTAAATTATATATATTTAATATTTATTTAATTATTAATTTTTATTTAAACATTTGGAAATAAAATAAAAGGAATGTTTTTATATTATAGAAGATGGAGGAATAATAAATAATCGATTACAAAGAAGTTCAGTGATTTCTGGTATCCTGCAGGCCTGAACGTTGTTCTGCGAAAGATTTCACATGAAGACTTCTCCAACAGTTTTCAAGCGTTATACGAACGTTGTCAGAAGTGGGTTGTGGCTAGTGGAGAGTGTTTTGAAGGTTAATAAAGGTATTTTTACAATTAACATTTAGAATTGTTTTATAACAAAATCTCATTATAACCAAAGATATAAATCCTATAAATAAAATACCTATTTTTAACAAAAAAAAAAAAAAATAAACACTATTTAATTTCATATATATATATATATATATATTCATTTTATTTCTATAAATCAATCAAGAGGTTGATTCTCCGAAACAAAAGAGTTAAAGTGCCGCTAATTGAAGGATTTAATTGATTTGATTTAAAAATGCACTCAAATAAATCGCCTCTAGCCTGTAAGATTGTTTGCCTTACAGTTGAAGAGTCCACTTTTCTTCTCTTTCTCTGAATCGTGCAAACATTCTTAAGATGTCTTGACACCAACTCAAAAAAAAAAAAAAAAATCAAATAAAATAATATAAAAAAATACTGTCAACTCATCTTTACTGAATAAATGAAACGGCACCATTTTTAGCAACACTCTTTACTATTCTCTCTATTTTTATTTCTATTCTAATAAATAACAACTCATCTTCAAACTACCAATAATATTATTGTTGTTGTTGATGTTGTGGTTGATGTATATGTTATTTAACCATAAAGTGATATCATTTGTAAAATGATATCCTTTTTGAAGAAAAAAAAAATTAAATAAATATTTAAAATAGACAAAAAAAAAGAAGTATTTTATTATTTATCTAAAGATCTTCTATTACTGATTAAAGCTCATCACTATATTTTCAAGTTGTTCACTTAAAAGTGATACGGAATAATAATTAATAATAAAACAATAATATTATGGACATTTTTAGTGAACGGTAATTATCAAGAAAGTATGTAAGTGTATCAGTCTTAGCAATTAAAAACACTACATTTATATAATATTATAATTTTATTAACCCCACCCCCTCCCTCTTTTTTTCTTGGTATAATAGGTTAAAGTATAATGTTCAAGTGATTTATTCTTTATACAATCATGTTGATGTTTTAAAATAACCAATTTAATTAATCATTCCAGTTATACATAACAAATACAATAAATTTTTAAAATTTTCATTTATTTTTTTTTGTTTGTTTAGTGAATTTTGTTAAACATATTTTGTTAAAGAACAATAATGAAATATTTTTACGATGTTTGTTCAAAGGGAAGGTGAATATTGAATTTTCACGGAATGTGTACATTCGATTATCAAAAATTATTTTGGTTATGTTGAAATTATCAGCCATTTTGAATTAGTAGTATGTTTTTCATAACTGAAAAAGTTAGTCACGTTTTTGTGTGTTCTTCGATTTTTTAATGAATCTGTATTACATTTTGCGTTAAAAATGGAATAAAGTGCTCCAGCGGACTTAAAACGGCGAGTTTACTTTGTCTCAAAAAAATGTTTTTAAGCAATCACAAAAGCAAGCCAATTTCGATCAAATGTGAAGGTTTTGCTCACTGTTTTCTGGTGGCGTGGTGCATCATGAGTTCTTTCCAATGGGTCGTACTGTTAATAAGGAATACTACAAAGAAGTTATGCTTGAAACAATACGGCTCAAACGATCAGAATTGTGGAAAAACAAATCATGGATTCTGCATCATGATAATGAACACATCATTCCTTGTTCGTGATTTTTTGGCCAAAAACAACACCGTAATCATGCCTCAACCACCGTATTCACCAGATTTGGCTCCCTGTGACTTTTTCCTAATCCAAAAACTGAAGAGACTAGAAAAGAAAAGAAAGCGTTTTGCCACAATTGGCATAAGTTAATTATATCTGTGTTGAATTACTTTGAAGGGGTCAAAATGGATATTGATGAATAAATAAATAATAGATTGAAAATAATAGAATAGAATACATGTAAATATTCCGTGTTAATCTAATATTATGATTTCAATATTTCAACTTGAACGGTCTTTTAAGGTTTCACATCTTTCTAAAAAATAATTAAACAAAAAAAAATACAATGATAAGACATTAATGGATATTTTATTTAGAATTTATTAGTCGAACACAAATTTAACAGATCAATGTAATTCTATTATTCTATTTTTAATTCTAATAGATGCTCATGTAATCATACACGAATACCTCATTTTGCGTCGTTTCGAAATTGTTGTTTTGTTAGATTTTCGAGTTTGCGTTGTTTTGGGTTCGAGTTTTTAATTTTTTTTATTTTTTTGAAATTTTCTTTTTTCTTTCTGGAAGGATAACCCATAATATATAATATACATCAAGGTGATATATTTTGTGTGAAATTAAGTGGAATGTTAATTGTAAAATTAAATACATTGTGTAACAAAACAATATTTAAAAAAAATCTGGAGTGTCTCCACTCGACTATCTCGCAAATTTGAATTGGATTAAATAACATATATTAATTTAAATTAAATTAAATTATAAATTAAAATTAATAAATAATATTTATTAAACCAGCGCATGTTTAGCTTTTTGTTGATGGCACCACGTCACGTTTTGGCGCGTGAGATTTGCAGTGTTTAAAATTTAATTCTGGTATTTTCAGCGATTCAAGCTGAAATTCTATATATAGCAGTTTTATACAATTATTAATCATGTGAAAAATTATCAAATATATATCTTTATTTTTACGGTCACTTTAGAAGATAAGTTGACCTGTGGCCAGGTCCGAACCGACCGACGGTTTGAAATAAATTAATTTCCAGCTACAGAAACAATTTCAAATAATTTTAATATATCTATTAATGTAATAAAAAACAGAAATGGATATAACATAAATTTTTTTAATTTTATTTTATTTATAATATATAGCTGAAGTAGCCGGCGTTACCCGGCGTTACCCGAGGCTGTGACGTCATGAAGGGCTGGGTGACGTCATATAATTTTAAATTAAGATAAACATAATGAAGATGATTTTTCCCGAGGATAAAATCAATACATTCGTGGTGATATGTAAAAAAATCTCCTTATGTGAAATTTAGTGCGAAAATAACCCTTCCCTTCTTATCGTCGATCGCTAATACTACCACTTCCGGTTTCCGGATTTTCACCAAAAGTTGATCAATTCATCCCACTGATGCATTAAGTAAATATACCAAATTTCATCAAAATCCGTTAAGCCGTTCAGGCTGTACACATCTATACGGACGGACAGACGGACGGACGGACAGACGGACAGACATCATGCTAAAAATACTTTTTTCTGTTAAGAAAATGCATGATTCGTGGAGATATGAAAAAATCTCCACATGTGAAATTTGGTGTGAAAACAATACCTCCCTTACTATCGTCGGTCGGTAAAAAAAAATCGTTGTAGGTAATGACCCTCTTCCGGTTGAGCTACATTTGTCAAAAGTTGATAGAAAACTATGAATTTTGAATAATGCCCATGTATGAAATTTCATCATTCTAGCTCAATCTTGGTTACATACATAGACACACAGTGAAAATGATTCATGAACCTTCAAAACGTATAAAAACGTCAAAATCTCAACATCGAAATTTTTCGTGATCGCAATACTATCTCTGGCGAGATAGTAAAAAGATAATTATTTTATAAAGATTTAAAATTTGAGATGAAACAAAATATTTTAATAAGAAATCATAATATAAGTAAATCACAATTTTTTTTTCTTGATATTAATAATTTTATATTAAAATTTAATTTACAATAAAATTACTAATCAATAATTATAAAATGAAATTATTAAAAAAAAAAAAATCTGGTCCGGAGGATTTTAATTTAATAATTGATTGCGCTTATGGTAAAATAAAATTCACTTCCTGGTGTTAGTAACAACCACTTGTTAAAATGTTAGAAAATAATATACCTACTGACAAAAAAAAATATTTTATAATTTATTGTTTTTTTAAGTAAATCACAATAAATATATATATATATTATATTTAAGAAATGTATATTTTGACTAACATAATATACTATTCTTTCACTGTCATTAAATATACTTACGTAAGTATTTTTTTCTTTGTTTTAATAGTAAAATTAACCCATTTGTAGCCAGTGTTCCCAAATGGGAACAACAGAAAAAAATCTAAATAGCGTTTGTTAAACTGTTAAATTTGACACCAAATGTGCTAGTGTAATCATGTTATAATCTAACTTTTGTTTTAAAAGTATATTTGATATCTACAGCAGTTATTAGTACTTGATTGCAAAAACATAAAAAATTTGAAAAATTAGTAATTGTGATTTTTAAACATATGTAAATTCATGATAAAGTATTCTTGTTTGATTATTTTTATAAATTTCTTTTTATTTACTATGTAGTTATAATTAGTTCAAATAAATAAAAAATTTTCATTTGAAAATTACAAAACATCAAAAAATAAATTGTTTCCATTTGGGAACGCTGGTCTTTTGGCTATAGCATAAAGATTTTTATTTTATTTATTTTGGATGGCATGATCAACCTTTATATTTTTTTAGTTAGTCACACAATATAAATATAAACCTAATCAAAATAAGAAATGTAAATTAAGTAATTAAGTAGATTTGTGATAATAATTTTTCATGAAATTTGAAATATTTTCTGAAAAATCGATGAAAAATGGTACGATATTTTGGTCAAAAACATAATTTGATATTTATAATTTTTTATAATTCTATAAAATAATTTGATGTTTTATAAATGCATTTCTTTATTTTACTTCCTTGAATGACCAGCGTTCCTAAATGGGAACATTTATTTTTATACACCAAAAACCCTTTCAAAAATATTTTTTTGTAAAAATATATTTTTTTCTATATTTATCTACATGATATCTAATGAAAAACTGAAAAAAAATTAAAAGAAAAAATTTGGTCACCAATGGATTAAAAAGAAACATAAACTTGATATATTCGTTCATGACAAAATCATCAGATTTTTTAAGAAAAAAATATAGATACAGCATAATTGAAGAAATATAAAATTATAAATACCTATTTATATAAGTATTTAAAAAATATTTATTTTTACTTTTAAATGCTTTCTATATATGTATGTTGTGTTGCCAACTTCAAGTCCTATTTCTTATTTTTCCTGCTTTAATCAAATTATGATTTAATTATAAATACAATTGTAATATATAATATTTATATAATAATTATTATACTTTATAATTCAAATTATTCCCTTTTAATAGTTTGGAAATAATAAAAATTTCTGTAAGTTAGGAAATGTGTGGAATTAAATTAAGTTCAAAATTTATATTAATATACCAACAAACCTACATTCTGAAAAATTAAAAATCATATGGTTCCGTCTTTAATCTATAATTATCTATATTACTATCTTTTTAATAATTAGAGATTTCGTGTGTGTATTTTTGTTTTTTTTTTTGTTCTGTAAATGTAAGAAGTGATAAGTAAATTATTTAATTGGTATCTCTTCTTAATAAAGGTGAAATGAAAAGATTATAATGGATAGGTGGGCGTATATTGACTTTTACACCAATAAATGGAAGAAATTTTATTTTAACCACTTGATTACCATCATAGAGGTTTATTTTTCTTTAATTAATTAATTTTTAAAAAAGAAAAATCATAATTTTATCATAATTCAATCTTATTATAATTTTTAAATTTGTTTTTTTTTTTTGAAAATCAGGTTTGATAAATTATTATTTACAGATGATAGAAAAATGGTTAAAGTAGGAAAACTTGCAAATTTATATAGTAGTCGATGATTGAATGATCAATCAATCCTCACCAAGTTCGATTAGATCAGTGATTCTCAACCACTGTGCCGCGACATTTTCAAAATGTGTTGCCAAATTTTACAAATTTAAAGCTCAAACTAAGAAAAAGTTCTTATTTATTTTATATGTATGTAAAAAAAAAGATAAAATGTTTTTGCGATCAGGCTCTTAAACATTTTCGATTTTTCAATATGGCTCTAAGTATCACCAAGTGTGCCCACTCCTGTTATATTATTTCAGAAATCTGCCCGATCATAAACTATATTACAATAAAATGGACATAAATCCCAAAATCTCTAAAAATAAAGCACAATTATTATGCAAACCTATTTTATAATAAAAGATAAATTTTAAATTTAATATATAAAAATTATAAAAATATTAAAATTTAGTAATTCTTTATATATCTTATATATAAAATTCTCGTGTCACAAAACTTTGAAATGATACTCCTCCGAAACGGCTGGACCGATTCTTATGAAATTTGTTATGCATATTCAGTAGGTCTCAGGGCATGTCAGACTTCTTTTATAAAACCGCTAATTGGTAAGGTGTGTCCAGGGGGTGGAATTTAATTAAAATTAGTTTAGGTGCAATGCTAGATCATAGAGGCGCTGGTGGCGATAATTTGACTTCTTATATATATCCTAATAGGAAACATGCAAACAATACTGGTCCGTGGGTAAACCAGTTAGCGCGTCATCTTATGACTTTGCCCCCTCAGTTCGAAACTTGCAAAGGCACATTTTATTTTTAAGTGTTATATATTTTTTTTACAAATTTATTAATTTTAATTATTTTAATATTTTATTAAATTATTTTATTTTATTAAATTAATAATTATGTCAATTAATTTTTTCTGCATAAATAAACATATATAAAAGACTATATAAAATTTGAATTTTCATTCATTCATTCATTTAAAATGATATTAAAATATTCCTTGCATTGCATGACTTCTATGCATCTTCAGAAATAGTTAGGGTTATAAAAGCGAAAAAGCTGCGATAGGCAGCGGACGTGGCTAGAATGGGAGAGGAAAAAGATATTGGATTGGAAAACGGTGCGGAGACCGATTGGAAAACGTCCGCTTGGAAGACCATGGACGCGTAGGAAGGGACGTAAGAGAGATGGGACAAGGGCTCAAGATAGGGACACTTGGAGAAATGTGGTTGCTGCGGCCAAGAACTTTCGAGTTCCTTAGAGTCACAGAGATAGATAGATATAACATATACAATAATAATATATATAATTAATATACTGATTACTAATTACTGATATATGTTTTATGCAAAATACTGATTGAAACAAAATGGATGAAAACCTTTTACTACTCTTAACCAAATACTATGTACCACTCGGGGGGTACAGGGGGCGGAGGCCCCGTCTAGGTGTGGAGAGCGCCGAAGGCGCTCGGAGCAGCTAGTATATATATATATATATATATATATATTAATTTCTTTTTTTTTCTTTCTTAATTTTGATAAATTTAGCTATATCTAATATTTTTTTTTTTTGATAAATAAAAAATGTAGTAAAATTTTGAGTCACTACTTTCCCTAAAAATACATAATTTTTTTCAAATTGACTTAATAATTGGAAATTTATATGAATGAAATGTTTTTGAATTATATTACATGAAATTTTAAATTTAAAATATGCTATTCTTACAAATCTATAAACCTTATTTAAAACTTTATTTAAAAAGATCTAATTTTATAATAAACTCCATCGTTTATATTTTATGTAGATTAAATATTATACATATATTATTATTATTAATATTATTGTATTATTATACTTAATCAACATTTAAATTATGTTTTTTTTATTTTTACCTTTTTAATTATTTAAAATAATGTTATTGTGGACTACTGTACTGTACTGAAAATTTCTTTTCCACAGCAACCACATTCCTACAACTGTCCCTGTCAAAGAGTTAATATATTATTGAAATAATCGTTCGGCACTTCTAGAATAAATGAATAATGATATTCTATTTAATTGAAATTAAATGTGAAAATCACCTTTGAATGGTTTGTGAATTGAAAAATAAAAGAGAGAGAGAAAGAGAGACTCCCCCACCCTCGCTTGGTATGACAGAGAAAACAAAGACACACTGGGAATGTCTATTAACACTTTTTTTTCAATTTGATTTTTATTCATTCATCATTTTGTTGTGTTGTATTAAAAAAAAACAAAACAAAGCATTTATCATTGGATGGAGATAATTTATTATTAATTGATTCATTCATTGAAGAAAAAAAAAAGTTCACCAGTGTTGTTATTATTATTGTTATATACTGTGTTGTTGTTGTCGCTTTTTGTTGTTCTTTTACTTTCACAACAACTCACCTGCTAATCTAATTACTTAATGGCTTTGGCTTATTTCTGATTGGCTCAATTAATTTTTGACAAAAGACTAATCTTAAAGTCTTAAGTAAAATCTTAAAAAATTGATATATCCCATGAATGTCATCCCTAGAGGCGCCATTGGGTGTGCGGGTAACGAACCTGCCTCACATTCACATTGTCCCGGGTTCAAGTCCCGGGCCTGGCAAGGGAATTTCCCTTGCTTGGGTCTATAGGATGGAGTCAACCCAGCCTCCGGGAACCACATTGGGGAAAAGCTACTTGGTAGCGCCTCCGATCAAGATTATCAAGGTAAAGGTTGAGAGGACCCGTTCTACTGATCATAGGACACCTCATTGATATAACCGACTTGATAGGCGTTGTCCTTGCGTAAGACGTACAAAGTCAGAGGTTTTTTTTAATATCATCCCTTGTTTGTTTTTTTTTACTCATTGAAAATCTCATAAATTTACTTAAAATTTGTTCTATTGTATTTTTAAGAGTTTTGTCTAGGAGAGAAGACCATTTTTTTTAATCAAACTTATATGGACAAATTCAATTTTGATAACTTGCACATTATTTTATATTGGAAAAATTGGAATTTTTTTATCATTTTTCAAAGAATTTTAATTAATTTACATATTCATTTAGAGATATCTATATATTTCTGAATATATACGAGAGTAGTATAATTTCGTATATTATCCATTCATGAAAATTTATAAAAAAATGTGTTAATAAATGTTAATCATAAAATATGCAAAATGTGTGACCCCGATGAAAAGATAAAAATTACTTATTTTAAATTTAATATCTTATCCTTATACTAGCAAAAATTGTATATATTTATTTTTCTTTATAAAAATTAATTGGTGAGAATTTCAAAAAAATCCTTAGAACGGTTTAATATTTCAAAAATACAAATATATAAATATATTAATATATATGTATACATATTGTATATATATGTATACATATATATTAATATATTACTATTAGATTTATCAGGGATATAATCACGTATTTTTATGAGATTGTTTTCTCGACGTTTAGGCACCCATTTTGACGCCATTTTCAAGAGATTATTTAGGTGGGAATATTTTTGGGATTCTGTGTCTTAGTGTCTGTGTGACCAAGAGTTAATATCGGGATTTTGGGTTGATAGGTTGGATGTTTTTTTTTGGTAGTATAATAAGATAAGATAAGTATATATATTTTTTAATTGGTATTTTTTTATATTTAAAATATTTTTAAAATATTTATTTAATTTCGAAATAAAACTAAAAATATTTATTTTAAAATAATATTTTAAAATAAAATATATTTATTATTCCCCCACCAAAAAAAAAATATTCCCATAAGTTAGCAACATATAATATATATGAACAATTATAAAGGAAAGTTTTTCAAATAATTGTTGAATAAATTTGATCTAATAATATTAAAAAAATTATATTATATTAATTAAAATGATTTTTAATTAAATTATAAATAATATAAATGATATTTGATTATTATAAATAAAAGGAAAAAAATATAACCTTCTTTCTTAATCCTCTTTTCTTAATTAAAATATAGACAAGTACAGGTGTCAATATAATTTCAGAATGTATATTATTATCAGTAGTAATCCTTGGTCGAAACAGTTTATAAGCTATTGCTACTTTGAAAAATATAAAGGATGGAGCCATCGAATTATAATAACATATATATATAATATAGGATCAAATATTTTATTTTATCAAATAAATTTAAATATATATTTCATCTTGAAATGAAAATCAAGTTTGTATTTGTACCATTTTAGGAAACAAATTTTTGATGGATCATTTTTAGAAAACCCATTTAACAATTGTAATAAATAATTTAAAAAAATTGTAAAATTTTTAAAGTTTATAATAATAAATTGTTAAAGGGTCGAACGATAGCTCGGTGTTTCAGGAACTAAATTTCAATATGTAATAGATATTTATATGATTTAGGTATAATATAATAAGATGCAGATAAGTGACGAGAGGAGAAGAGATAGAAAAGATGCAGAGATGGCTGGTCATTGACGATCAATTTCTTACAAACACTGTTGAGTCACCTAGGCAAATCACTTCACCTCACTTGTGAATCTTTTCTTTTTTTTTATTTTTCACGTGGGACCGAAAATCAAATCATGATGCTTAACAAAATGTGCCGTTCTATTCCGGCTGTCTACTAACTGCTTCTGAATCATCTATCCATCTTTCAAATCGAGTGAAATTAATTGCACTTCACTAGAAAAGGACATAAACTAATCTACATAATAAAATAAGTAGATTGACTCAATTTTTGGGTATATATAAGAAATAAAAAAAAAATAATTCAAATCATTAATTTGCAATTAAAAAAGTTAAAAAGGAATGAAGTGAAAAAACTGTGACTATCAAGAAGGTTACCAAATAAACGGAGTGGAGTTGTTATATGATCAGTACAACGGATTCTCTTAACCTTTATCTCATTAATCTTGCATAAACCTCACTTGGCATACTACTACTGTCTTTTTTTATAATTATTTTTTAAAATTCAAATATAATAGTTGAAAAATGAGAATTTTATTGTAAGGAAAATGATTTTTGATTTGGGTCATTTCGATCTCAATTAACAATAGAAAACAAGTCTATGGAGTATATAAATGCATCATAGTTTGATGTTTGAATATCAGTGAAATATTTCTCTAATTTTTTTAATTTATTATACTTTATATTTGAATATCAAAATCTCTCTAATAATTTTCTAAATCGTGTTTTTGATAATTATATGATAAATATGTATAATAATAATTTGGGATATACAAAAGTAAACTGAAACTAGAGCTGTCTGCATAATTTTAAATAGAAATATGATTTTTTTTATATAAAATAATATTTTTCTGTTAAAAACAATGGAAATATATAATAATAAAATATTTTAATCTGTAAAATGACTTGAAACGACAAAATAATGTTAACTTAGAAGAGTGTTTCCCATCATGGGGGTAATTTGATTGTAAAGGAGAGCAATTCGAAAATAAACTCGACACGAGTTTAACACTTTTTAATATTAAAAATTATGTATATGTTACATAGGGGAGGATAATAATTTTTGAAGAGCATAGGAGGGGCATGAAACAAAAAAGATTGGAAAACACTGACTTAGAGAAAAAAAAAACGAAATATATTGCAATACTATGCGTATATTTTCATGTAATATACTATCTTAACATTTTCTATTTCAATATATTATTCTAATTATATTTATATATATATATATATATATATATACTAAATAAAATGTTAAAATAATATGTGTCCTGAAATTCATACAAGAAATAATTTTCTTCTTGATAATACTTAATTAGACAATACAATTATAATATATATTCGAGGTAAGCAAATCCATCAAAGATTGTTATTAAACAAATACAAATATCTATAATTTTTGGATATATGACCAGGATTGGCATTTCCTGAAATTCGAGGTTTGTTCAAAAGAAAAGAAGAATTTTGAATTATTTCGAAAAGAATTTATTTATTGATCAATATCCATTTTGTCCCCTTCAAAGTAATTCACCTCAGATATAATGCACTTATGCAAGTCAATCGACGAAGCATTTCTGAAATGCGCTTTTAGTTATGGCCATCATCGACTTTAGCTCATAAATTGTGGTAAAACGCGATCCTTTCATTGGTCTCTTCAGTTTTGGGAATAGAAAAAAGTCGAAGGGAGCCAAATCTGGTAAATATGAGGGTTTAGGCTTGATTATGGTGCTGTTTTTGGCCGAAAAATCAAGAACAAGCAATGATGTGTGACCTGGTGCATTATGGCGATGCAGAATCCATGATTTTCAACTTATCGATGGAGCAGTATTGCATAACTTCCTTGTAGTATTCCTTATTAACAATTCGACCTGTGGCAAGAAGTCATGATGCACCACGTCATTGTAATCGAAGAAAACAGTGAGCAAAACCTTCACATTTCATCCAACTTCTCCGCCTGTACCACTTATAAACATTTTTTGAGACAAAGTAGACTCTCCAAATGCCACAGTTAAAATTTCAAGTCCGTTGGAGCACTTTATTCCATTTATAAAGCAAAATGTAATTCAGATTCTTTAAAAAATCGAAGAACACACAAAAAAGTGACTAACTTTTTCATTTGTCAAAAATTTAACTACTAACCGAAAATCGCTGATAATTTCAACCAATGAGAACTATATTTGTGCCAAAATAACAAAAAAAAATCGATTTAAAATTCACCTTTTCTTTTGAACATATCTTGTAACAATAATAATATCAAAATTGTGCTTTTTTATGAATTTTACAACACCCTTTTAGATAACATTTCATTTAATATTTCGTTATTATTTAAATAAAAATAATAAAAATAAAAAAAAATGTTATCAATGTTAATTGTTTTATAGGTTAATTGATCCTTCTACTAACTCTTCGCCTAAAACACATAATAAATAATTATGAAGGGTTAGGTTGGTTGGATGATTTCTTTCTGGAAAGGAGGGGTTCTAATTAGTAGGAATGCATGCGATTGAAGGGCTTTCCGGGTGGCCTCATCAGCCAAACACTTATAATTATAATTAATATTAGCGTTACAGTTCATACATGGCAGATAAATTAGAAAGAAAGACCTCCCATTGAATTATTGATATCCATCCCCACAATGTTTCTGTTTTTTAGTGGATATACTCATCTTTCTATTTTTCTAAATCTTCTAAATGATTTTGATGAACATTTCTTTATTAATTAGTAATCATGCAAATTGTTTTATTATAAGTCAAATTCTTACAAACAATTTTTTTTACTATTACATATACTCGCAGTTAGTATAATTGACCCTTGGAGAATAAATAATTTATAATTATAAGTATGTAAGTAAAGTGTAAGAATATTGTCTTAATGAAATTTTAAATTTATTATCCATTAAATAAATGATATTTGATAAATGATAGTAGAATAATTTATTGTAAGTAAATCTCATTAAATTTTTATTACACTTGTATTTATATTTTTAATAGGAATTTTTTAATTATATTATTATTATACAGTAAAATAGTAAATTTTAATAATATTATTATGAATCATTTTGATTAAAATTCAAAAAGCTAAAAATTTTTAGTATATCGAATAAATTAAAAATAATATTCAAATATAAAAAATTTTATTTTATTTTTTTTTTACAAAAAAATTAAAATTAAATTCTTTTAACTATATTAGATAGTATTGCGATCACGAAAATTTTCGATGTTGAGATTTTGATGTTTTTATATGTTTTGAAGGTTCCTGAGTCATTTTCACTAAGGATGAGAAAAATGTGTGTGTGTGTGTATGTAGACAAGATTGCGCAAAAACGGTTTGAACTAGAATTATGAAATTTAGTATACGAGCATTATTCAAAATTCTTAATTTTCTATCAACTTTTGAGAAATGTAGCTTAACCTGAAAAGGGACAACTTTTTGATTTTTTTCCTCTAAATAACTGTAAAACAATAAAGATATATGTTTGATAGTTTTTCACATAATTATAAATTGTATAAAACTGCTATATATAGAATTGCAGCTTGATTGAATCGCTGAAAATAGCGGAATTAATTTTTTAATACTGCAAATCTCACGTGCCAACTCGTGACGTGGTGTCATCAACAAAGAGCCAAACATGCCCTGATTTAATAAATATTATTTATTAATTTTAATTTTTAATTTATAATTAATTAAATTTAATATAAATATAATATATTATGTTATTTAATCCAATTCAAATTGCGAGATAGTCGAGTGGAGACACTCCAGCTTAATTTATTATTCAATGTAAAATTCTTTACTTTTAAATGTTTCATACAAAATTTATTCAATTTTTTTCAATCATGATAATATTTAGAGATGAAGAAATATAGAGTAATTAAATTCGATTGATACGTTACATACATATTGGAAAAAGTGAATAAATTAAAATTTTTATAATTACTATATATATACCATAATTAAAATAGTATGTGATTACAATTTACTTCTCTTTTATCAATTCAATATTTTTAATCTAGTTTATAATAAATATGTATAATAAATTAATTAAAAAGAAGATAATTCTAGTGTTAATAAACTTATTATTATTATGAATCCAAGGTGTTTTCTTTACCTGTTTACTTTTTTTTATTCCCTTTAATTAAATAGAAAGCTTGAAATTGAATTTTCTATACAAACGATCGTCTTCATTCAAAATCATCCCCCAATAACACAACATCCACCATAACTTGATAAAACATCTCAATAATCACTAGGATGGAAAATTCAATCTGTCCATATCGAAGCCATTCTGGAGAGGAAGGGAGGAAGGAGCCCCCCTCCAACCCGGGTTTGTAGGAAAAATGATTTGAGATCTTTTGAGTGAAATATGAGTCTGCAAAAATAAAATAAAATAAAAATGAAGGATAAATAAAAAATAATCAAATGGGGGAAATCCTAAGAGAAGTAATTCTAAGGGACCACCCACAAAAAGTAATTTCTACAATACTATGAGGGTAGGGTGAAAAGTTTCCGGCCTAACCAAGAGAAACGATGTTTATAATTTTTTTTTTTTTTTGCTATATTTTTCAACAATTAATTAATTTACTTAATTAATTAATTAAATTTAATTTAATTTAATTTAAGTTGATAAAACATCTCAATAATCACTAGTATTGCGAGATAGTCGAGTGGAGACACTCCAGCTTAATTTATTATTCAATGTAAATTTTTTGCTATATTTTTCAACAATTGAGTAATTTAATGAATCGACGCAAAAATTCGTTTGGATTACGCCTACAGTGCCAAATTGTTTGTAGAAATAGTTTTTCGAAGTAGTTTTCGGTCTAACGTTAGCAAACGCGGCACCCACGTTGCACACAGCTTTCCATATTCAAATGGTTGTGCAAAATATTTCGCACACGTTCAGCTAACATCGTACAGGTCTCAGCTATCATGAATGTTGAAAAATGAAGCAATAAAAAAAAATTTAAAAACATGGTTTTTCTTGGACAGGCCGGAAACTTTTCACCCCACCCCCGTATTTTATTTTTATTACATTATTTTTTACATGAATATAAATTTACTAATACCTATAAATTAAATATTAAATAAAATTATTGGACTGGATTAATACAATTCAGTAGAAACTATTCAAAAGAAAATAATTTTAAATTGCATAATAAAAGGTATAATCTTAAAAAAACAAACAAACAATAATTATATATAAATATATTTATGAAGAAGGACAGACAGAGAGGGAAAAAGATATTTGAATTGTAATAAATATTGTTTGTTATTTGATTTAGATATTAATCTTTCAATATAGTAATTATTTTTTTCATGTTGGGGGTTGTTCGCCGAGGGGTGAAAAGGCCTATTGACTATGTCACTGAGAAGTGAACGGCATCCTGTGGTGATAGGACCTCCCACGCGATCTCATAATTAATTTCTTTTCAATATTTTTCATGCCCCAGAGGCATTCATTCATTCAATTTCCAACTCTGGGGCTTCTTTTGCTCTCTTCGATTTTTTTTTTTATTTTTTTTGCTCTCTAATGTATAAATATAGTATCTCTAAATGAGAAATTATATGGGATATTATCAAAAGGAGATATAAAAAGACAAAAAAAAATACATCCCCTGACAAAATTTAATTATCGTTGAAAGAAAGTTTTACAATGAAATCAAAAATATGACAAATTTCTGATAAACATTAACATATTCTATGTATTTAATGCTGTAGGACGAACTAAAAACATAATTAGAAATTACAATTTTGAAAAATAAATCGATTTAATTTTTATAAGAGACATGCACTTACTCTTCTTTTAGCGAATTTCAATCTCCTTTCTGTCATTGGAAGAGAAGACGGCAAAATATTTTATAATTTCTATAAATTAATAAAAAAAAAAATCATAACATATTTAAAAAATACAGTTAATGTAAGTTTCTACACAATGACAGTTTAAGTCGGTTTAATTAATTAGGTGTCCTTTGATCAGTACAACAAGTCCTTTCAACCTTTACCTTGATTTTCTTCAACGGAGTCGCTATCAAGTAGCTTTCCCAATTTTGATTCCGGAGGCTGGATTGACTCCGTCCCATAAACCCCAGATAGAGAAATTCCATTGCCAGGCCCTGGATTTGAACCCAGGACCACACAAATTTGAGACAGCTACGCTAACCTCTCACCCTGTGGCGCCTTTTAATGTAAGTTTTTGCATAAATATTATAATTTATCTATTTATGTTTATTTTTATGTTTTTTTTTAATTTCAATTGTAATAACGCACATTATAATTTTCTGTCTTAAAAGGGGATAGATTTGATATTTTTAAAAATGTCTCCCCTCTCCCACATTTTAAAAAGTTTTAAAAATCAAGAATTTGATTTATCAAAGATATTTCGATGAATGTCAAAAGAGACAGATACCAATTAATTGGAGTTAAATTTATTCACATAATTCATAAAAAAATATACCTACTTTCTTTAAATTGCCGATTAATTTGTTAATCAAAATAAAATGGAATTTGTTTCAGTTTGTTTGCTTCTGAAACACGCAATCTATAAAAAAAAATTAAAATCATGTGTAACCATCTCATATTTATTCAATAAGGGTGAAAAAATAATAGATGCATTAATAAATGAGAAAATATAGGAAAAAAACTAAGCTTCAGGGAGTTACATTTTATATATTTTTATTTTTTGAAAAAAAAAAAAATTTCAAATATTTATGGCATTGAATTATTTTTTTATTAAAAAAAATGAATTTTTAAATAAAATATATAGGTATTTATTTTATTTTTAGAAATTTAAATAAATCTCCATAATTTGTATTCTAATATTAAGTGATATTTTGGAATCTTGATGGGTAAACTTTATAATTTATTTAATTGATCACGAAATGTCACCTCAAGAGAAGAGAGATAACATGATTTTTTTTTTATTGAAGCCAAGAATATAAGTTTTGTGATATTGGAGAATTTAAGTTATTAATATAAACTCATATTACAATACAATTGAATTAAAATTTTAAAGTATTTTCAAAATAAAAAATAAATAATAGAAAAATAATATTTAAAGTTTCCTATTCTCTAAATCATCTGATTAATATTAACAATATCATTATCAAATTAATATAAAAATATTTGTAAAATTTCACTCATATTACAAGAAAAAAAATACAGCCTGAAGGTTGAATTCTTCCCTTTCAAAATTTCAAAAGGATAATTTTTCACAAAGAATAGAGGGGAATCTTCCCTTTTTAGGTGCACGTGCCGCTCCATTTTTTGGCATTCTAATTTTCAACCTTTAGATAAAAGAAAAAAAGGTAAAAAAAAATATATTTTTAAGAACTAGGTATGTACCTATTATACATCAAATAGATACGATACTGTTGAGAGTTGCAATTGACTCGAAATTAAAGCTCAACTTACAATTTGATTAGAGTAGTTGATGATGTCATGCTGACGACACTGTCCTCCTTGGTCATTGTTGGCAACCAACATTCGACATGTTCTATTGTAAACATGTATTTGACAAGCATTTAAGAAGCTTTCGGCACGACAATAGTTCATCTACATCAGTATTTGTTTCGATATTTATTTATAATCACGCAGACGACTTAAATATAATAGGAGATTCGGCAATTGCAATTAAAGATAGAGTAGAAAAATTAATTGAATCAGGAAAAGAGGTGGGGCTGGAAATTAATAATGCTAAGACAAAGTATTTAGTAACAGAAAGGAATAGTATTAACACACAAAATTTTAATATAAAAAATGTAGAATTTGAAAATGTAGAAAAATTGAAATACTTAGGTTCTGTAATCACGAAGATAATAATATTCGAGAAGAATTTATATCGAGATTGCAGTTGGGTAAATATTGTAGTTAATGGGCTTATCGCGTCAAATTAAAATATATAAAACAATTATTTTGCCGGTTGTATTATATGGGTGTGAGGCATGGTCTATGACTTTAGGAGATGAGAGTAGATTTAGAGTATTTGAGATTAGGATTCTTCAGCATTTATGGACCAAAGAAAGATGGGGTCAAAGTTGAGAGAAAACTACACATTTTTAATAATACCCATGTACCAAATTTCATGATTTTAGCTGAAACCGTTTTTGAGTAATCTTGTCTACTTACACACATACACACACATAGACAGACAGACATTTTTCTCAACCTTAGTGAAAATGATTCAGGAACCTTCAAAACGTATAAAAACATCAAAATCTCGACATCGAACATTTTCTGGCGAGATATCTAATGTATTTACATATGTGGATGTATGTGTGTGTGTTTATTATAAAAATTTACCTTTAGTAAACAACAACAACAACATCTAATTTCCAGGAGGTAGTATTTTCAAAGAAAAAGAGAAATAAAAACCAAAGCTAGAATAATAGGTAAATTAGAAAAAAAAAGAAAAGATTTTCTCGATTATTTCAGTTTTGTTCTCATCCCCTTGACATACAACTCGTCATTTGGTTCCTTTAAACTCTTTTCATTTGAGTTAATTATCCCCCTGGCGCCAGAGTCTGGACAACATCTGTACAAAAGCACTACCATTTGATATATATATATATATATATAAATATATCTAACAGAGAGTATTACTTTTGTTTAATGGTGTATTATGTGGTCACAATCAACTCTTTTAATTTCTTTTTATTTTATTCTCTATTTTTTTCTTCTTTCATATCATTAAATATGTTGGCACGCGAATTGGTTGACTTGAAAGATTTTTTTTTGTTGTTGTTATTTCTTTCAATCATTCATTTTCTTGAACTGAATACAAAAAGAATCATGCACGCAAACAGACCTTTCGATGAAATTTCCAATTTCTCAAAATCAATTATATTTATATTTAAATATATATATATATATATATATATATATATATATATATAATTTCCTCCTTATTAGTACACATTTAATTTATTTTAATTTGTATAAGAACATTAATATAAAAATGATTTTTTAATATATTCGGGATATAGATAGAAAAAAAGAATAAAATAGAATGAAAAGAATAATTCATTTTGATGTCATTCTAATTTTTACCGACCGACGATAGTAAGGGAGGTATTGTTATACATAATATGGTACTACTCTGTAGTACAAGGGCTTACCTAGGATATATATTTTATCTTATATATATATATTTTATCTTATTTTATTATAATAGCAAAAATTGTATATATATATATATATATATATATATATATATATATATATATGTATTTGGGATATATTAAACCTCTCTATCGATTTTTTTGAAATTCACATCATAAATAATATTTATAAAGAAAAATTGATCTGTATTGGTTTTCAGCCTTAGGGAAAATCAACTTTATTAGTATTTTATAAATTTAAAATAGTGAATTTAAAATTTTCAGATAAAGCATGATACAAATATTTACGAAATTATAAAATATAAATGATATTAACTTGAAATTTTTAAGAAAAAATATTCTATAAACAAAATAACCCAATTTAATATTTTAAAGAAATCAAATTTTATAAAAATTTTATTTGAAACAATGTGTCGATGTTTCTGGAAAATTTTTAGAACAAGATTTTTCTGGACAATTTTTAGAATAGAAAGTTAGTTGGATATTTAAATCTTCTATTTATTATTACTCTTAATCCATTCTACAAGTTTCAAATTGGCCATTAACAAATTAAAAGAAAATATAATTTACTATATATAAAATAAATTATAATAAATGATTAAATAGATCGAAATATGATGAAATTGGATTAAAATTGCTAAGATCCAAGATCGTCTAACTCGCAAATTATATGTCGAAGATGTAAAGATTATAAATAAATAATAATATATCTATCTATCTTTGTGGCTCTATGGAATTGGAAAGTTCTTGGCCGCATCTACCAATCCCTACCCTCTCCCATCTCTCTCACGTCCATTCCTACATTGTCCACCCACCACGTCCTTGGTTCAGTCTACAACGTTTTGATTTTTTTTCCTCTAAACTGACCGTAAAAATAAAGATATATGTTTGATAGTTTTTCCCATGATTAAAAATTGTATAAAACTGCTATATATAGAATTTCAGTTTGATTGAATAGCTGAAAATACCACAATTAATTTTTTAACAGTGCAAATTTCACGCGCAAACACGTGACGTGGTGACATCAACAAAGAGCCAAACATGCACTTGTTTAATAAATATTATTTATTAATTTTAATTTATAATTTAATTAATTTAATTTAATTTAATTTAAATTAATATATGTTATTTAATTCAATTCAAATTTACGAGATAGTCGAGTGGAGACACTCCAGCTTATTATCAATATTGATATGAGAGTGAATAAAAAAAAAACCTGTAGTATCTTCACTCGACTATCTCGCAAATATGAATTGGAATAATCAACCTTTTATTTCTATATTTGAAAATTAATTAAACTTTTATTCTATCCGATTTAATTATGGTTTTTAACATAATTTTCACTTATATTGAAATATGTAAGAAAACTTTGACTTAATACTATATTTTTTGTGAGCTGCGTAAATTTTTGAAATAGCATTTGTTTTCAAATGCTTTTAGATGTA
This sequence comes from Labia minor, assembly GCA_963082975.1. Classification (NCBI taxonomy): domain Eukaryota; kingdom Metazoa; phylum Arthropoda; class Insecta; order Dermaptera; family Spongiphoridae; genus Labia; species Labia minor. The sequence continues at coordinate 10,781,682 of OY720347.1, read as the reverse complement.
TTTTACTTTTATCATAGTTTTGATAAAAATTAAAATCATTACCAGCTACTCGACGGGGACGTAGCAATTGATGTACACATTATATCTCTTATATGGGATGTTCAATGTGTAAACAATTACATATATCGTATATTTATATGGATAATGCAATTTAAATATGTATTAAACAGGGATATTATTAATATTATCGTATACACACGCGCAAGCGCGTGTTTGGCTCTTTGTTGATGACGTCACGTCACTTGATTGGCAGTCAACGTGTTAAAAAATTAATTCCGGTACTCATTCAAGCTGAAATTCTATATATGCAGTTTTATACAATTTTTAATAATGTGAAAAACTATCAAACATATATCTTTATTTTTACGGTCAGTTTAGAGGAAAAAAAATCAAAACGTGGTAGGTAATGACCCTCTTCCAGTTGAGCTACATTTCTCAAAAGTTGATTGAAAACTACGAATTTTGAATAATGCCCGTGTTCCAAATTTCATTATTCTAGTTCAAACCGTTTTTGCGTAATCTTGTTTACATGCACACACACACACACATTTTTCTCAACCTTAGTGAAAATGAGTCAGTGACCTTCAAAACATATAAAAACATCAAAATCTCGACATTGAAAATTTTCCTGATCGTCATACTATCTCTGGCGAGATAGTAAAAAGATTAAATAAATATTTAATTAAAATGTGTTTAAATATTTATAAATAAAAATTATCGTAGATTATAAATAAAATAGAAAGTTGACTTGTGATAATATGGTTGGTTTGTATTGTGTAGGAGGGAGTGAAGTAGTAAGGGTGGGTTAGTAGAACGGTCCACTAATTGGTAGTCCCTTTGGGGTACCTATCAATTAGTGATGAAGGGCTGATTGAGATTCCTCCCCTTTGCATGAATGTCTGTCTGGAATTAATCCCCGACGGCATAATTCGATTATTTCTAATAGAAATGACACGCACAGAAGAATTTCTTAACATTCCAGAGCACACCACAACTAATTTCGATACAACATTAATAATAACGATTCAAATCATATTTCATTTGGAAATACAAAAACAAAATTTGTCCCTCTAATTATATCAATTATTTATTATTTTTAAAATAATGTTCATTTATTTATATTAAAGTAGGAAATTGAATATTATTTTTTTACGTTTTTACAAATTGAAATTTTTTTTATATTGCCATTTTTTTAAATAATTATATTTTTCTCAATACTATTTTAAATATTGTTTAAGAATCCCTTCTAGCTTTTGCTTAATTATTTATTATATTTTTATATTTTTTTCCCATAAATAAACTCGCACAAGATAGTGAAATAATTAATTTTTTAAGGCAGCACAGGGTAGGAGGTAACGTAGCTGGCATATATTCTTAGTTATTTCCGAGTTCAAGTCCCGGGCCTACCAAGGGAATTTCTCATGCTGGGGTCTAAGAAACGGAGTCAACCCAGCCTTCAAGATCAAAATTGGGAAAGCTACTTGATAAAAGGTAGCGCCTCTGATCAAGATAATCAAGGTAAAGGTTGAGAGGACCCGTTCTACTGATCATAGGACACCTCATTGATATAACCAACTTGATAGGCGTTGTCCTTGCGTAGGACGTACAAAAGTCAGAGTTGTTTTTTAATTAATTATTTTTAAAATGAAAATAAACAAATTTAATATTTTGTTACATCTCTAATTATAAGATGATATGATGATTATGAAAATTAATTTGTCATAACTATAATACACTCATTACAAAAGAAATATTTAAAATGAAAAGAAAAAAACAAATAAATATTTGAATCAAACTGATTCAAATATAATAACCAACCAAAATTTATACTAAGGAAGATAAGATAAAAATACATACAAATAAAAATGATAAGCAATTGATTCTCTCTAAAGTGTTATGACACAGTCTATGAGATTTAGACCTACAGTTAAGATGCGTTTGACACCATCACTAGCAGTTATTACCTGTTATGCTTTTATGATAATAAGTCCAATTGTACATTTAAATGGTATGTAGAACACAATCTATATATTTTCAATAATTCCATAATTAACTATTAATTAATTAAATAAATTAATAAAATAAATTAAATAAATTAAAACTGAATTCCTAATCTTTTAATAATAAAAAAAAAAAATAACAAAGTATGAATTTAAAATTTCACAATTTTATTTTATTCAATCGTCCAAGATTAATTAATTAAAATAAAATTAAAATTAAAATATTTGAAGTATTCGTACAATAAAATCTGTTACATACTTGATTATGGATTATTATCAATATTATTATATATATTATAGGATGCATATATTGTCTTTTCCTTATGAGTTATTGAAATTCTTGAGAGTTGACTGGTAATTTATTTATTCCATTTAAATTATTATTTAATTCTCCCTATTCTAATGTAATATTTAATTATGAATTCATACATTTTCTAGTCAACTTATACATTATAAAGTTAACGGATTAAGTAAAAATATCAATTGGGAGAAAAATTAAAGAAAATGTTGAAATAAACATAAATATTTTGCATTTCGTTTAGAATGAAAACCCTTTAATAAAAGTTTTAATAATATAATACAATATAATTAATTTTAAATATATATCGAATAATCGTATTTACATTATATTAATTGAAATTAGAAAATTTGGTTAATAAAGTTCGGAATTTGAAAATTAAAGACATGGTTTCTCCGTATAGGAAAAAGATGGAGAAATAAAGGACCTGTGGTGCCCCAAACTTCCGTTGGATGGCGCTGCGCCAATACACAGTGAAGGGATAATAGTAACTAAAGCAAATAATTGTATATATTGTGTATAGTGGAAATATTTAATTAACTTTCCTTAATAATGCATTATAAGATTTTACAGTCATATTGGCACTGGATGTTACAATGGTAAGACATATATAGATATATATCTATAATATCTATATATAGTGTATTATCTTAAAGATTAATACATTCTATTCATGATGACGTTACGCCTTTGCGGACCACAATAAGGTCCAATACAGGATTTTTTTTAATATAATCAAATGCTTCTTCGTGTCTTGCCATTGAGTCATCTTACCCACTACGCTGTAAAATTTTATCATTTATGATTAACAATAATAATCAAATCATATTCTAATTTGAAACACAAAAACAAAATATAAGATCCAATAGATCAACGATTGTATGTATATATATATATATAATATAGTATAATATAATATAATATAATGTTATTTTTATTATAACTTCCAATATTATAATTATTAATGTTATTTTTAATTATATATGAGTGAAGGATCTCTGAATCCTGTAGTATTTTCATATCGGCAAGAGAGGAAAAGTTTTTTTTGATAAAATTTGCTATATTTACTTAATGCATCAACTTTTGGTGTATGCCCGGAAACCGGAAGTCGTAGTTGACAAAGTATTAATTTTATATTCATTGTCGGAAATTTTTCACTTAAAATATATGTAGTAGTAATTAATAATTGAGTAATTAAGCTAAAAATAAAAACCAAGATAATATAATTGAAACATTTTAATTGAAGTTTTAAAAATATTATTTTTTTTTATACTTTATATAATATAATTTGGTATACGGGAATTATTCAAAATTCGTAGTTTTCTACCAACTTTTGAGAAATGTAGCTCAACTGGAAGAGGGTCATTACCTTCCACGTTTTCATTTTTTTTCCTCTAAATTGACCGTCAAAGTAAAGATATATGTTTGATAGTTTTTTACATGATGAAAAATTGTATAAAACTGCTAAATCTAGTATTTCAGCTTGATTGAGTACCGGAATTAATTTTTTAACACGTTGTCTGCAAATCACGCTCCAAAATATTATTATTTTTTTTTTTATGTATTCTAGCAATAGAATGTTATTTTTGTGCCGATTTGGCTCCTGATGATTACTCCTGTACTAATTTAACATATGAAAACAAAGTGAAATGTCCAGAACCTTTAGTGTGTTACACATATAATATTGAAGGTAAGCGTTTTTCTTAATATATATAAATCGGGGTTCTTGAATTTTTATACATTTATATAAATAATAAGCTATTTAATTATCTATTAATTTATAAAAATTAAATTAAAAAAAAAATAACTAAAACTTAATGTAAATATAATATAATCATAAAAATCCAAATCCAGAGAGTTGAGTCCAATTTTGGTCCAAAATAAAATTTTCTAAAGTTAATTTTCAATTATTAAGAAAAATTACTATGATAATATATGTTTGTTTTCAGTAAAAGATCAATATAAAACAACGGAGAGAATTTGTGATAAGCCCGGTCGATGTAAAGAGTTATGTGATCCAGAAGGTAGCTACCGTCTCCTTGGCTGTGAACAATGCAATACGGATAATTGCAACAACGCACTTACACCACCCAAATCATGCACCTTCATTTATAATCATTTATAATAAGTATGCATTTTTATGTAATTCACCAAAATAATCAATATACATAATTTCCGTCGTAAATATGTGATGTCATGTTAACATTATGAAGTTAGTTACAAATTCAGTTTAAACTTAAATTATAAACACCGTTTGTAACCGGTTCGCCTATCAATTAAATAAATTTTATGTCGTTTTCAAAATGATTTTAGAACTTTGAATCTTTTTACAACCTACAAACTTATCCCACACTTATCACTTTAAACGTAAGAGCAACGAATTTATTTTCTTTTATCACGAAAATTTTCGATGTCGAGATTTTGATGTCGTTTTACGTTTTGAAGGTCCCTGAGTCATTTTAACTAAGGTTGAGAAAAGTGTGGGGGGAGGTAGACAAGATTACCCAAAAACGGTTTGAGTTAGAATAATGAAATTTCGTACACGGGCATTATTCAAAATTACCTACCACGTTTTGATTTTTTCAACTGACCGTAAAAATAAAGATATACGTTTGATAGTTTTTCACATGATTCAAAATTGTATAAAACTGCTATATATAGAATTTCAGCTTGAAAGTACCGGAATTAATTTTTTAACCCGTTGACTGGCAATCACGCGCCAGCAGGAGACGTGGCGCAAACAACAAAGAGCCAAATACGCGATGGTTTAATAAATATTATTTATTAATTTTAATTTATAATTTATAATTAATTAAATTTATATTTAAATATAATATATGTAAATTAATCCAATTCAAATTTGCGAGATAGTCGAGTGGAGACACTCCAGATTTTTTTTTTTTATTTACTTAATTTTATAGAATTCATCTAAAATTTAAATAAAAGACTGCATAAAAATCAAATCAATTTTTAATATTATTTTATTTATAATATATAAGTAAGAGCTGGCTGTGACGTCATGAAGAGCTGGGTGACGCCATATAATTTTAAATTAAGAAAAAACTAATGAAGATGATTTTCCCGAAAATAAAACCAATACAAAGTGCATGATTTGCTTAGATATGTAAAAAAATCTTCTCATGTGAAATTTGGTGTGAAAATAATCCTTCCCTTCCTATCGTCGATCGGTAATAATACCACTTCCGGTTTCCGGATTTGCTCCAAAAGTTGATCAATTCATCATACTGATGCATTAAGTAAGTATACCAAATTTTAGCAAAATCCGTCGAGCCGTTCAAGCTGTACATTATACCGACAGACGGACAGACGGACAGACATCATGCTAAAAATACTTTTTTCTGTTAAGAAAATGCATGACTCGTGCAGATATGTAAAAATCTCCACATGTGATATTTGGTGTGTAAACAATACCTTCCTTACTTTAGTCGGTCGGTAAAAATTGTAAAAATTTATTTCCATCTCTCTCCTTTTAAACACACCTACATCTACATAAACATACATTCACACACACACATATCCTATCACGCATATCTAGTTTTCCAGTCCATTTAATCTTCGCTGGTTAATTTAACTAGCATCAATTTATTGGAGGGTCTTTTAGTAATCACAAAAAAGCCCCGAAGTTCACCGAATTTCTCCTCCCACACTTGGATGGGAAAAAAATGTTTCTCACTCACTATCCTATGCTTTTTCCTTCATCATCTACTCTAATGTATGTATACCTATATACCTATATAGTGGGTGTGTAACCTTTGATCCACCCTTCTCGTAACCCTTTTTCTCCCCACTCCTATCCAAACTCATTCATAGAAAATCGAGCTTAACTATGTTGCCAGGTTGCATTGGATTCCCACAGTGAAGAAAATCATCCAGAACATTGATGTTTTCACACAAATTATCAATGGATACGATCAAGTGATGATGTGGAATGGGAGAACGATGCAACGAATCCAAGATTCACGGATACAAGAATAAATGAATAAATCCATATTTAATATTGCTTCATGATATATGTATTTAGTTAATTTTACAGTGAGCGAAATAATAATTTAATCAATTTTTTTTTCATTTTTCTTTTATATATATAATTATTATGCTAAAAGCCATAACAGAAACAAAATAATCATAAAATAAAATTTGCATAATTATGACTAATGATATGCGTATAAAATGATAAATAATCCTTAATAAAATGTCTTTATGAATAGTTTTTATTTTTATTAATTTAAATAGAAAATAAATTATATTTAAAGAATTTTATAAATATCTCACATCTTTTTACTATCTCGCCAGAGATAGTATTGCAATCACGAAAATTTGAAGAAATGTTGAGATTTTGATGTTTTTATACGTTTTGAAGGTTGAATCATTTTCAATAAGGTTGAGAAAAATGTCTCTGTGTATTTGTGTATATGTGTGTGTATGTGTGTGTAGACAAGATTATGCAAAAACGGTTCGAGCTAGAATTATGAAATTTAGTATTCGAGCATTATTCAAAATTCGTAGTTTTCTATCAACTTTTGAGAAATGTAGCATAACCGGAAAAGGGACAACGTTTTGATTTTTTTCCTCTAAAGTACCCGTAAAAATAAAGATATATGTTTGATAGTTTTTCACATGATTAAAAATTGTATAAAACTGCTATATATAGAATTTTAATTTGATTGAATCGCTGAAAGTACAAGAATTAATTTTTTAACACTGCAAATCTCAACAAAGAGCCAAACATGCGTTGGTTTAATAAATATTATTTATTAATTTTAATTTATAATTAATTTAATTTAATTTAAATATAATATATGTTAATTAATCCAATTCAAATTTGCGAGATAGTCGAGTGGAGACACTCCAGCTTATTATAATTTAGGATGAGCGACTCATCATTTTCATTGATTCCCAATTTAATTTCATGTTATATATATATATATATATATATATATATATATATATTAAAACGTAGTTAAAAACATAATCTACACCAATACTTCACTTTGCGTCGAGGTTACGTTCCAAAAAAGTGAATTAAGATTTTCTTTAGTCAACCATGTAAAGATCGAAACTTCTTGAAAAAGAGATCAAGGGTATTCATGAATCAAGTTTACAGCATCAAAATAAAGTCGTGAGTGTCTTTAAGGAAAAAATTGCCAATATGTAGAAATGTTAAAAACAGATTAAAAATTGGCTATCGTCTAAATATCCTAGATACTAGAAATTTATTAAATCTATAATAAAAATTCGACTATTTACTTGAGAGTATTTAAACATTTCACAGATTTCCAAATTCAGTTGTAATATGAATTTTTATAATTGTTTAAAGTTTAAAGGATTTTCACCAACACCCTGTATATGTAAATAAATGAAAATTAAAAAAAAATATATATTTGAAAATCTATTACATCAATACCTCAATTTGCATCGGGGTTACGTTGGAAAAAAAAATAACGCAAATTGAAACGACGCAAAGTGAATTAAGATTTTCTATAGCTAACCATATAAAGATCGAAGAAAGGTTCCAGGATTACAAAAATACTAAGTTTTAAAATGAAAATTGAACAAACAAAATTTAAAAAACAAAAATAATATAAAATTTGATTACATATATACAACAAAAAAACGTATTCAATTAAAACAAAATAAACTATTTATAATTAATTTATGAAAATCAAAATTAAAATTAATCACTGTATGATGAGTCCATAGTGGCTGTTGTCGTAAGTCGTCGGCTTTCTTACACAAAAAATTTCTCCAATGTTTTTTGAACAAATTATTATTGAATTTACACATCTAGATGAAACAAGAAATTCAATATATAATTCATATCTATTTAAAATAAATTAAAATTAATAAATAAAATAAATAATAATAATTAATTCATTAATTAAAATTATAAAATAATAATTACAAAATTTGCTATTATCTCACTAGTAAACATAATTTTTTTAAATATTATTTTGTTACTTAATTGTTATTTAATTTTTCACTTAACATTTCACTTAATTTCCCACAAAACATTCATGTACATTCTGTGTGGGATATCCTTCCAGAGAAAAAAAAAGAAAATTTCCAAAAATTAAAAAAAAAAAAAAAAAATTAAAGACGCCAACCCAAAATAACTCGAAAATCTAACGACGCACATTGAAAATCAGCACTAAATAAGCTGCGACGCAACTCGGAAAAAGTGCAAAACGAAACGACCCAAATCGAGGTATTGGTTTATTTCATGAATAGTTATTAAATATTACTAAAAAACGACACCATTTCTATATACCAATTATGCAAAAAATAATTAAATAAATAAAAATAATAAATAAATAAAAATAATAAATAAATAAAAAATAAATAAATAAATAAATAATAAATAAATAAAAAATAAATAAAAAATAAATAAATAAATTATTTATTTAAAAAAAAAATTTTTAAGCTTTTTTTAAATTTTATTAAAAAATTCCCTATTATATAATAGTATTTTAACAGATGATGATTATTAAAGATAGAGGAAGAAAGAGGGAGAGAGAGATAGAAGGGCGCCTATTCTGTTGTTTCGAATTTTGCTGGGAGGATCCAAAGGATGAGTTTGATAGGCGTGGGCGGTAGTTAATGGGTTCATCATGTCGCTCACACTGGACACAGTTCACACCCAAACGATCAAAAAAATCCGCCTTCACCTGCTGATGATCAAATACTGAAAGAAAACAAAAAAAAAACGCCACTACGTTGATAGCTCGTAATTGTGTAGGAGGCCATTGAGTTGCCGTATCCCTTGTGATTATCAAAACCACCCTCTTCCCCCACCCCACTCCTACTCAAAAAAGGAAATAAATAATAATTGGGTGATGGGAAACCCTTTTGCCTGTTTCTTCATCATCAACGTACACAGTTTATATATTCTCCTCCTTCTCTCTGCTTCTTCATCTTCTTCCACTTCTGTTTCATTTCTCTTTGATGGCTACCTGCTAGCCAGCAAACAGGAAACCATTTCATGACCATGTTTACATTTATGAAACCATCTGTCTTCGTCATCTGTACGTTATTCATTAGATACTGTAATACACCATACAAAGAGCTACCACATCTATTTTCCAATTTTCATTAAACGAATGTATACGTAATGCATAGAAAATTTAATAGATAATCAAATATTCTCATCCCCAATGATACAGAAAAGAAATAGTTTTCCATTTAAAAATATCTTCAGGTTTATATAGGAATATAATGATTAATTATTATAAATGATAATCATAGCAAGATTAAAAGAAATAATTGAAAAAATAAAAAATAAATCATAAAATTATCTAATTTGAACCATAAGCGTTCAATGAGAAAATAATTTCATTAAATATACTTAAACATTCTTGAATAATTGCTAAGAAAAAAAAGGCTGGAGTGTCTCCACTCGACTATCTCGCAAATTTGAATTGGATTAATTAACATATATTATATTTAAATAAATTTAATTAATTATAAATAATAAATTAAAATTAATAAATAATATTTATTAAACCAGCCCGTCTTTGGCGCTTTTTGGCGCGTGATTTGCAGTGTTAAAAAATTAATTCCGGTACTTTCTGGGATTCATCAAGCTGAAATTCTATATATAGCAGTTTTATACAATTTTTAATCATGTGAAAAACTATCAAACATATATCTTTATTTTTACGGTCATTTTAGGGGAAAAAAATCAAAACGTTGTAGGTAATGACCCTCTTCCGGATGAGCTACATTTCAAAAAGTTGATAGAAAACTACGTATTTTGAATAATTCTCGTATACCAAATTTCATGATTCTAGCTCAAATTGTTTTTGAGTAATTTTGTCTACATAAATACACACATACACACAGCCATTTTTCTCAACCTTAGTGAAAATGATTCAGGAACCTTCAAAACGTACAAAAACATCAAAATCTCGACATCGAAAATTTCCGTGATCGCAATACTATCTCTGGCGAGATAGTAATAAGAAGAAACATTATCCTTGAGTAAAATATTTATAATAAAAATCAGCAATGAAATGCACATACAGATACACATTACTACGATTATAATCTTTCCTAACTATTAATCTAGATACTAAAGTTTTCCTTCCATTATTTAGGTAATATTAATATGCTTCACCTGCAAACTGCAGTATTCACTAAATAGTAATATTTTGAATGCGGTGAATAAACCTAAATGAATTAAAAAAATATTGTAAATATCTTGACAGTTAAGAAAAAATAAAAGGATATATAAGTTATATGTTATGTAGCTGAAAATATTTTAATTTTATTAAAGAAATATTAAATTTATGAATAGCAGTAATAAGCCTATTTAAATACTTAAATAAAAATTTTACTCTAAAATTGCTTATAATAATCATTCATTTATTTTAAAATTCTAAAAAAAAAAATTTAAAAACATTTAGATAATAGTTTATTTAAATTAAAAAAAGGTAATTGTTTACATACCGGGAAGCTTCAGGGATTTGGATGAAACTTTGCCAGTATATTCCTTTTCTAATTCCAAATAAACTTTCCTTATGCAATATTTCCTGGTCTCTTCTAGTTTACGAGATAAAAATTATTAAAGTTTGACTGATAAACTAGTTATGAATGAGCAGCCATTTAATAATGTTTTATTGACTAATTCACTAATTTTCGATTTTTTCGGTTCGATTTGGATATAGAAAAATTATTTAATTAATTAAGTTTTTAATTTTCATATATCCAAACCGAACTGAAAAAAAAACCAGGAAGATTATTGAAGACCTCTGCTGACCAAATGAATAAAACATGCTAGCTAAATAGAATATATCCTTATAATATGCAAATTTAAATAATTTTTATCTCGTAAACAAGAAGAGATCGAGAAATATTGCATAAGAACAGATTCTTTGAAATTAAAAAAGAAATCCACTGGCAAAGTTTAATCCAAATCCCTGAAGTTTCCCGGTTTGTAAACAATTACCAAAAAAAACAATTCTTTATTATTACCATTCTTTTGAATGAGAATGAATTTGAATTTTACTATTATTATTAGTTTCAAATTAATTCAAATAATTTATCGAATTTAATTTATTTTAAATAAAACAATGTTACATATTTCTAAAATATAAATCAATTCTAAGCTGAGACGATTTGTTATAATTTTTGTCATTGGATAGATTGTTTTGTGTGAACTTAGAGCAGAGAGAAGAGGGGCCGGAGTAACTTTAAAAAGATGATGTGATAGAAATGAACGACTCTACCTACTTGGAATCACCCCCATCCCTCCATCATCCCGCCCCGCCACTAACTCACTCCTAATAAGAGGGATGAAACATTATGGTGGTGCGATGAAGACATTAACTCGCCAAGCCACTCAACTGGCACATAAATCTTGGCACCAATTGGACAAAATGACCCGAGCCAATAGATAATCATTAGGATTGGGTGCCACGTCAATTTTCATACTTGCTAGAAATTCCACTCCAAAAATGATACTAACATAGAAAAACATAAATTATAGATAAAATCCTTTTTTGCGTATAAATTTATAATTATTTTTTTGTTGTTTTATATGATTTTTTTTTATAAAAATAGAATGTAGTGGCATTTCTTTTGGAAAATGTTTTAGATGAGTATAAATTAATTAATTAAATTTAAGAATAAATTAATGTCAATTCAAATTTCCATACTTGCTCATATATCAAAAGATTTTAAAAATATACTCCTATATACTAATTAATTAGAATAATTTAAATAAGCAGTTGAAGAGGAATCGATATTATTCCTTTATTTTGTGGTATAAAATGAATATATGTACAGGGTATCCCAAAATGAAAGAGCAGATTTCAATTTTGTATTACAGACAAACTATGAAAGATAGAAACACATTGCGCATGTCATTGGGTAGAGGAAGGTTCAAAGTTTTGAGACACCAGCGCTGTTGTTTGTTTATAGCAACATGGCGACTAGACCACAGGAGTCATTTTGTGTTGGAATTCGCGAGAACTCAATCCATTATTCAAGTGCAACGTGCATTTCTCGTTATTCAAAAAATAGCCGCCTCAACAGATTTATGATTGGCATAGACAATTTGTGAAAGTTGGTTGTGTATGCAAACCTTCCTTTATCCAATGTATTTCTATCTTTCATAGTTTGTCTGTAATACGAAATTGAAATCTGCTCTTTCATTTTGGAACATCCGTTGAAATCTGCTTTTTCATTTTGGGACACCCTGTATATTCTTGGAAATTTCAATTATTATATACTTCGGTGCTCTTCACACCTAGACGGGGGCTCCGCCCCCTGTACCCCCGAGTGGAACATAGTATTTGGTTGAAAGTAGTAAAAGGTTTTCATCCATTTTGTTTCAATCAGTATATTACATAAAACATTAATTTCTTTTTGTGATGTTATTTAAAATATACTTTGATTTAATCAGTAAATTAATTATATATTAGCGGATCAGTGTGAGAGCCCTCACACGTAAAGAAATTGAAACACAAAAGATTGAAAAATATTATAAGATAAAAGAGGCACTGGATGTGACGTCACAAGTGACGTCAAAAATAATAAAAAGCAAGAAAAAAATTATTTTTTCACTTTTCTCAAAAAGTATTTATTGTTTTCCAATGAATTTCACGCTATCAAATGGCATTGGAATGGCCCAAATCCCAAAAGTCGTTTAGGAGGAGTATGTGATAGAACTGTCTCTATTAAATATATAGATAATACCAAATCATTTAATGAAAATCTTTTTATGTAATATCTTTAGTTAAAATTTTATCAAAATATATTGGCATTAATGAAATTAAAGATAAATCTACTTATTATATTTACAATTATTTTATTTTTTATTAAAAATAGTATCTTCTTCTTCTTCTTAGCCTTATTTCCCACGGGGTGTGGGGTCGGCTCTTCTCGTTAATTGGCGCCAACTAAATCTGTTGTTTGCGTCGTCTGTAGAGAGACCAGATGCCATTAGATCTCCCGTTATACGGCAGGACCAGCTGGTTTTAGGCCTCCCACGCGGTCTTTTGGTACTCAACCTTCGATGACGGTGATGATGGTGTTGACGATTTTGATGTAGCTGTGGACGATTTGAGTGAGGTTGATGGCAATGATGCTGATGCTGACCGATGTGACGATGTTTGTGTCGGTGATGATGTCGATGTGGATGTAGATGTGGATGTGTATGTTGGACTATCTTCTTTAGCCCACCTCGTCCATAGGTGGGTAACCCTAACCCATTTCTCGCATCACCCGGGTGCTGACAATGCGCGTCGCTTGCAGGGGATGCCCTAGCCGTTAACCGTATAACATTTCTCCATTAATTGTTGATGCGACGCGAAGATGATCCAGCCGGCCTGTCGCTACAGCCTGACGCGTATTTTATTAAAAATAGTATATATTTTTATTATATGCATATATATATATTAGTATATTTTTTATAAATTGAACTAAATTTTAAGTAAATAGAAAATATTTATATATATATATATATATATATATATATATCAAAACGTCTAACAAAAAATAAATTTTCCCATCAGAATAAATTTTGAAGTCATGTGGAATTGGAAGGGATCTTAGAAGTAAAATTTCGATATTTTTTTAATATATTGGCCTTTTTTCTTTTTTCCTTTTTTTTTTTGAAAAATTGAAATATCTCTATCTATGTTCTAATGTGTTGTTGTTATTTGATTTATTTGCTCAAATTTCGTCACCGCGGGCGTGAACAAACAACAGCCCCTAACACCCATTGGTGTTGTTCATTATCTTATGTTGTTACCGTTGATCGTATAACTTGGTTGATTACTCTTACCTGTCTTCTGTCCTCACACTACAAAGATAATTTTATATAAATGGAGCCCCTAAAAACACATGGGATGCTATTTAAGGATAAAACACACACTTCTAGGAAATTATTATCGAAAATCAAACTCAAGCAATAAATCAATACAAAGAAAAACAAAATAATTTTTAAAAGAAAATTAATTCATATCAAAAGAAGAATCCCATGTATAATTATCAACGTAATAAAATTTTTATAACTAAATAAATAAAACTCAATTATAATTGAAATTTTTATTAATGAGTGTAATTATTGAAATATTTATTAACTTTATAAACATTTTGACCAGTTCAAAATTGATAGAAATTAATTTGGAATATCAATTTATTATTTTAAGAAGTATAATTTTTATATTGTTAACAATTAATTAATTAATTGGATTTTAAATTATTCCACCATAAATAGAAATATTTGTTTTGTAAAGTTAATAATGATATAGATTAATTAGTTTTCATGGATTCGTAGCATATGCACAACAATTGGATTAGTATTAATTTTAAATAATTTTTTGAATACAATAATTTGGTTTTATTTTCATTTGCAATTGAATAGAATTTAATATAGGAAATTAATATAAGAATTTTAAAAAATATCGTTTAATAATATATTAAATGAGCTGTTTATTTTGAAAGTTGCCTAACTTCATTTAAGGTAGTTTGTGACCCAAATGACTTAGACACCTATAGAAGAAAAATCAGAATTTTTACCACACCGTTTAAGAGATATAATTAATTAAAGTTATGGAAAAGTACATGAGCTCTTATGAGTGTCCTTGTTCAACAACTCAGAAATTGAGTGTTTATAAGAAATTGACAAACTTGACTCTACAAAAAAACTTTCCATTAGATAAAACGGTATCTCAAACATATACCGTAAAATTTTTTAACGATTTACCTTATAGTATTAATTTAATTAATTTTTTAATATTAACATTTGTTCTTCTATCTCTCTTGTTTATTAGACTAGGGGAAAAATGGCGGCTCAAGCAAGCGCGCTAAGTTCATAATAACTAAAATTTTTTAATATACTTATAAATGGTAATTAAATGACAATTAAAGGATATTAAACATTAATAAATATAAAAAATATTTGTTATACTTTTTGGTTCAATTATAGTTTATAATTAATTATAGTTTATTATAGTTCAAATTCCAACCTAAAAGTTGATATCATCTAGTTACAGCTGAGTACTAGTCAATTGATATTTTATTTATTACATTATTATAATATTTAATTATAACTTGTATTAAATTGAATCAAATAAATGTTTAAGTGAATTTTTATTAATTATTATACCATGCTTTGGATAATTATTTGTAAAAAAAAATAAATAAAGTTATTTTTTTGACTTCGGAATGCGGGTCACAAACTACCTTAACTTCGATCGAGAGATATTTAAGGGTTTGCGTTTCAATGAATGTAATAATATACTTAGAGGATCCTAATGAGTCCTACTGCTTAAGTGTATCCAAGGGTGTTCAATTTATAGTTCCTATCATAATATTATTATTATTATTAAGTGAATAATTGCATTTTCTTATCAAGAATGGAGTTAGGCCACTTTCAAAATCAACAATCATAATAAATATAAAATTTGAAGGTGCCCAAGTCCATCAACATAATTTAAGATGTTTCAAATTGAAAAATAAACACTACTGAATTTATTTTACATTTCTTTAAAACACTTAGGAAACATAATTTATGTGATTCAAAATATTTTTAAATTACAGAAAATATAAAATTACAAACATAAATTTATTACAAAATAATTTACTATTCATTTACATTTTGCGATTGTGAAAGGGATTTGAAAAAATCATCCTATTCCGATCGTAATAGGTCAATCATATTCTTGAATTTTGCTGTTGTAAGTGATCTGATAATTTTTTTAATTGTCAATACAAAATTTTCGAATTTTCTTGATCTACGTGGTTGAGGACTTTAAAATTTTCTTCTCATTCATTGATATATTATAGAAAATTTTATCCAACATATTTTTAACCAGTTTACTGATTCTCCATCAGAATTCTTTGCCATTTAAAAATTGTGTCTTCTAATTATTTTGTCGATACAAAATCTTCTTGTCTCATTTCATTTAAAATAAAATTATTACATATCCGAGACTTTTTAATAAGCATGGGGAACGAACAGTAATTAATGACATTTCCAAAACACCAAAATCTTGATGTAAGTTTAAATGGAGTTTGGCCACTTTTAAATTATTTATTTATAAATATAATATAATTATTATTATTCAATAATAACATTTAATTTACATAAATGCATAAAATTATTATTCAATTTATTCAATTTGTAATTTTTCGTATAACTTAATCTTTTCTATTTCTCTTGTTATTTTAAATAAATTAATCAAATTAAAATTGCACTAAAAAGAATAAAATAATATAAATATAAAAATTTTTTATAAAATAACGTTTTTCCAATGGACTGAAAAGAATATAATATTTTTTCTAAACCCTGACAAAGTTTATGAATGAATTGCTTCATATTTAACTAAAAACGTTGGGCGCTTTTAGTTTTCATTTGATTTCCATGCAATTAACTTCCTTTTTAGAGCTATAATTCATATATATATACATACATACATATACATAAAACACTTCATTAACAAGTAACCCTATATCTTCTAATATAATCAACCATTTTGGATTTGATTGATAATATGTAAATTTAATAAAAATTCTTTTAAATTTCAATACATACTTTGATATAATAATATTACAGTGAAAAATAATAAAAGAGTCATTTCTTAATGGATGATAACAATTTTTGTCTATTTATGTGTTTAATAAAATTTTTATTATTACAAAAATTTGACTTGATTTTTCATATAAATAAATAAAACTAAATGCGCCCAACGTTTTCAGTTGAATATGAAACAATTCATTCATAAACATTGTCAGGCTTATGTAAA
This sequence comes from Labia minor, assembly GCA_963082975.1. Taxonomy (NCBI): domain Eukaryota; kingdom Metazoa; phylum Arthropoda; class Insecta; order Dermaptera; family Spongiphoridae; genus Labia; species Labia minor. Next base: position 10,764,613 of record OY720347.1, on the reverse strand, counting down.
AATTATTTTATTCTTTTCAGTCCATTGGAAAAACGTTATTTTATAAAAAATTTTATATTTATATTATTTATTTTTTTTTTTTTTTTTGATAAAATTTTAAAATTTAGTTAGGTTTTGATAGACTAAAATATTAAAAGAGTTCAACAAAAGGAAATAATTTCAAGACAATAGAAATATTACACACATCACAAAAAACTAATTACTAATTTCTTAACAAGAATCTTGATGTTTTAAATTCAATTAGGTTCCTTCTTCTTCATTTCCACATCATAGCAATGTTTCTCTCTCTCATTGTCAGTCAATAGGTAGGTATTCTTTAATTTAAGTGATCCAAGACCAATTTTTATCTAATCTTTTATTACAAAACAAAAAGTTCTTAGAAGTGGTTGTATAATCAATATCTTTGGTATATATATCCGGTTGCTGGAAACTTTTTTACTGTTTTCCAATTTGTTTTGATATTATTATAATTATTATCCCTGTTATTGTTTTTCCGTTGCTTGGAGTACCTTATGGTCTCACTATTGGAGAGCTTCCAGACACACACATACACACACATGGACACGGACACACATCTAATGGGCATCCGATCGCTCTTAATTATAAAAAAAACAAAAAAAAACAAAATCTCGCTTGATCATAATTTATATTTAGAAAATCAAACAAAAGCGAAGGAGGGATCCTTCCAGCCCCAATTTCTCACCACCCTCCCCCCACCCTTATGCACACCCTCCCCTTCCCCCCACCTCTCCTATCATTTCACTACCATTCAACCAAACATTTTCACAGGGATCGATTTACTTAAAATTCGATTTAATGATAGGTTATGGAAAACCATTCACTCCTCCCTTCTCCACAACCTCGTCTCTTATTTGTACACCATGTAGATATTAAAAACACACACACAAACACACACAGACTCATCTTTTTGGGACAATCATTTGATCCGAATGAATCAATTAAAATTAAAATTGGGACTATCAAATTATTATTTTGAAAATAAATTTAAAAGAAGAGTTAAACACACCACAAAACCGATACCTAACGCTTTTTTTATTTAATGAGATAATGTCTCTATTAAATAATACCGAAAAATTTTGCTTTTTTTTAAATTATCGATAAGTTATGGTTTAATCAGTTTGGTTAAATGAAAACACATTTACATTGTCTTTATATTTGTATATCTAATATTGATAAGAAATATTAATAATAACAATAACAGTAGTTTATTGAAAAGTTTATGGATTAAATAAATTATAAATGAATGAGGTTTGATAATGATAAAAAAGGAGGTGATTTCGCTTATTTTCTCGATTGCAAAGCGGTCGAAAAAATCTTGTCTTTGTTTTCAGGAGGAGGTAAGTAATTGAGGCGCCGACGTAACAAAAAAAAAAAAGTATAAATATCTTAAGAAAACAGAAAAATAAAAACTGGACAAATTGACAATTCACATAAATAAATACAAAACATACCCACACATACGCAGACACAGAGAGAAATGAAGATATTTCAAGAATCCCAATTGAGTGAAAAAAAACATTCTGAACATTAACCCCAGTCCAAGGACTAAAAGAAATCTGATGTGCTTGTCACACAACTTATAAATACATTGTGTACACACAAACTTCATATTTTTTTTTACTATCTCGTTAGAGATAGTATTGCGATCACGAAAATTTTCGATGTCAAGATTTTGATGTTTTTATACGTTTTGAAGGTTCCTCAATCATTTTCTCTAAGGTAAAGTAAAATTTCTGTGTGTGTGTGTGTTTATGTATGTAGACAAGATTACGCAAAAACGGTTTGAGCTAGAATTATGAAATTTGGTATACGGGCATTATTCAAAATTCATAGTTTTCTATCAACTTTTGAGAAATGTAGCTCAACCGGAAGAGGGTCATTACTTACAACGTTTTGATTTTTTTTCCTGTAAAGTGACCGTAAAAATAAAGATATATGTTTGATAATTTTTCACATGATTAATAATTGTATAAAACTGCTATATATAGAATTTCAGCTTGATTGATTCGCTGAAATTACCAGAATTAATTTTTTAACACTGCAAATCTCACGCGCCAACACGTGACGTGGTGCCATCAACAAAAAGCCAAACATGCGCTGGTTTAATATTTATTATTTATTATTTATAATTTATAATTAATTAAATTTAATTTAAATATAATATATTATGTTATTTAATCCAATTCAAATTGCGAGATAGTCGAGTGGAGACACTCCAGCTAATTTATTAATAAAATTCCTATTTTATAAAATATACAGCCCTTAAATGTATGTATTAATGCAATGAAAGACAGAAGAAAAGTCTGGCCTGTGGATATAACATAATATATATTTCGTAATTTTTTCATATGATTAAAAATTGTATAAAACTGCTATATATAAAATTTCAGTTTGATGAAAACGATGAAAGACACAGAATTAATTTTTTAACACTACAAATCACGCGTCAACACGTGACGTGGTACCATCAACAAAAAGCCAAACATGCGCTGATTTAATAAATATTATTTATTAACTTTAATTTATAATTAATTAAATTTAATTTAAATATAATATATGTTAATTAAAATTTGCGAGATAGTCGAGTGGAGACACTCCAGCTTTTTTTTGTTTCATATCTACTATTTAAATGAAAGTGATATATTGTATAAATATGTCTATCCAATAGTGAATGTTATTTTTATTTTTATTTTTTCAATCGCAATTATTTAAAGAATGTTGGCTGTACCTTCTTGTAAAGGCGCCAGTCGTTCAAGAATGTGCCACCGTCATTAGTCCTGCTCAACTAATGCATCTTTCCCTTTAAATATAATACAAACATACTTTTATTGAATTCTCTTCTTGGTAATTAAACAATTATTTGGGTATCTCCGTTTTTTTATATCAATTCAAACACTTCTATTAATTCTCTCATCTTAATTATTTTGTATCATTGAATTTTGTGAGCTTATCACACTATTAAAATTAATGTCATTCAATAATAAATTGAATACTTGATCTAAAATAAATTAAATAATTAAAATTTATTATAATAAATTAATAAGAATTTGAAAATGTAGAAAAATTTAAATCGTTGGGTTCTATTAATCACGAAGGATAATAAATATAACGCCTGTTGTCATACAGTAAAGGGACTTATCTTGTCCAAATTATATTATCAAAGAGGATACAAATTAAAATATATAAAACAATTATTTTGCCGGTTGTATTATATGGGTGTGAGGCATGGTCTATGTCATTAAGAGACGAGAGTAGATTTAGAGTATTTGAAAATAGGATTCTTCGCAGCATTTATGGGCCAAAGAACCGGACTGCATAACGAGGAATTGCATGACCTTTATGCATCTCAAAACATAAAATAATAAAAAAATTAGCTGGAGTGTCTCCACTCGACTATCTCGCAATTTGAATTGGATTAAATAACAAAATATATTATATTTAAATTAAATTTAATTAATTACAAATTATAAATAATAAATATTAACCCAGCGCATGTTTGGCTTTTTATTGATGGCACCATGGCACGTGTTGGCGCGTGAGATTTGCAGTGTTAAAAAATTAATTCTGGTACTTTCAGGAATTCAATCAAGCTGAAATTCTATATATAGCAGTTTTATACAATTATTAATCATGTGAAAAAGTATCAAACATATATTTTTATTTTTACGGTCACTTTAGAGGAAAAAAAATCAAAACGTTGTAGGTAATGACCCTCTTCCGGTTGAGCTACATTTCTCAAAAGTTGATAGAAAACTATGAATTTTGAATAATGTATATGTACCAAATTTCATCATTCTAGCTCAAACCGTTTTTGCGTAATCTTGTCTACATACATAAACACACACACACACAGACATTTTTCTCAACCTTAGTGAAAATGATTCAGGAACCTTCAAAACGTATAAAAACATCAAAATCTCAACATCGAAAATTTTCATGATCGCAATACTATCTCTGGCGAGATAGTAATAAAGTAGAGTAAAGAATGATATATTTTTGAGAAAACCGTTGAAAGACAAAGGACGCGGTGGATGGACAATGTAGAAAGGGACGTAAGATAGGTGAGATAGGGTTTGGATGGTTGTGACTCAGGATGGGGACGCTTGGAGAAATGTAATTGCTGCTGCCAAGAACTTTCGAGTTCCTTAGAACGACAGAGAAAGATAAAATTATATAAATCAAAAAGATTTTTCTATAGATATTGCCTATTTTAGTTAATTTAATAACATTTCATAAAAAAATTATCTTTTTAAATTGTTACATCTATAATGCAAGAATTACAGAAAACATATTTTTACATTTCATTTTCAATCACAAAAATACCGTAAAAAAGATATTTTATAAATATAAGTAGAGACGTGCATTAATTCAAACCAATAGGCACCCACCTAAATAAAATTAAATTTTATAAATTATTGCTAGTTATTTTATTTTATTTTATTCTATGGAATTTATAATAAATAATTAATAAATATCATGAAGCAAAAAAAAGTGTATTATTTTAACATAATATCACATGTAGTGTCCTAATATTACTTTTACTTAAAAATAAAACTTTTATTAAATACCAACAACTTAATAGAAATAAGATGAAATAAAAAAAAATTAAGTAAAAATAGTAAAAATTAAAAATAAACTACAAATCTCAATTCAAGTCAATTAACATATTCGACATTTATCTAATATCACTTTAGGTGTATATTACTAATAAATAAATATTACTATTTTATTTTAAAAATATTGTATCTTATATATATAATAATAATAAAGAGAATAAATTGTATTAAAAGCATGTATGAGATGTATTTAGATAAATTATATACAGGGTTAAGCATACAGTCGTTGGCCCCCTTAAGCAATTCCTAGAAGTCTTTAATGCATATCTGGGCAAAATGCGGATCAATCTGTGTCAAATTAGGTTTGCAGAAGATAGATACTATGAGCATTGTGATGAATAAAAAACAAAATCATTTTCTGATGACATTTTCAATAAGCAGGCAAAAATCCTAAAAAATACAGTTATTGGCCCCCTGTTATAGTTATTAGTCTAGGTATTCTATAGCAGCGGGCGCCAAACTTTATGACCTCACGGACCAGTTAATTCATAATTTAAATCCCGCGGACCACTAATAGGATTTTTTAAGTGTTAAATATATTTATAAATAAAAATTGTGATCAAAGAACACATAAACATTGAGTTTTTATAACTTATCACGTACTGTTATCAATTGAATCATGTTTTAATGCATCTTAAAACATAACTTAACATGATGAGTAAGTATATTCCACATTTTTCTGTGGACCAGCGAAATTTTCTCTGTTCTATAGTATAATTATACAACCATACAACAAAAGATTACATAACCATAGTTAATGGCACAATTTTTAAAATAAAAATCTCTTATTATTTGTGTTTTAGTGATAGGGGGCAAACGACTGTATACTTTACCCTAACATAATTTAGAATATAATTATTTCTTTTAATTATCTTTCAAGAATAGAATATTATTTATAATGATAAACGCGTTTATAATATTTAAGAATTTAACCTGGCATCTTTATTATTTAATATTATAAACTTTATCGTAAAAAAAAAGTTGGTGGTGGGGGAAATTGTGTAAAAGGTAGTTTTTTCAATGTATTGGAAAGTGTTTCTATTTTTTTTCAGCGGAAACGCCACCTGTTGAACGTCAATGTGGGGGTGGATGGATCATCTGGGGGGCACGAGCGGCGGGGCCATCCAACTAACAGCTGGCGAACCACTAACTCCGCCGATGAATGAAATCCTTCCCTTCCTCAAGGGTTGAAATCAGAACAACCAACTTATCCTCATCCATCCTATCCCATACATGCTTTTAACACAATTTATTCAGTTTATTATATAACTATAAAATAAAATAGTTTTAAAATATAATACTAATACTATTATTTAAAAATGAAATTCAAGTAAAAAAACTTAATAAGAATAAAAATGTTATCTATTATTTAATATTTAATGAAATAAAGATAAAAAATAATGAAATATTTTTGAAATTAAAAATAATTAAATTGCTAATCTAGGAATAAACAAATAAATTTATTTTCATTATTAATTCATAATTAAGTTTCTTTTAAAGTTTTATATTTATCAAATATATAACTTATCTCTCTATATAATCTTATTATACTAGTATAATAAGCTGGAGTGTCTCCACTCGACTATCTCGCAATTTGAATTGGATTAAATAACATATATTATATTTAAATTAAATCTAATTAATTATAAATTATAATTTAAAATTAATAAATGATATTTATTAAACCAGAGGGTGTTTGGCACCACGTCAAGGGCTGGCGCGTGATTTGCATTGTTAAAAAATTAATTCGGTACTTTCAGCGATTCAATCAAGCTGAAATTCTATATATAACAGTTTTATACAATTTCTAATCATGTGAAAAACTACCAAACATATATCTTTATTTTTACGGTCACTTTAGAGGGAAAAAAATCAAAACCTTGTAGGTAATGACCCACTTCCGGTTGAGCTACATTTCTCAAAAGTTGATAGAAAACTATGAATTTTGAATAATGTCCATGTACCAAATTTCATCATTCTAGCTCAAACCGTTTTTGCGTATTCTTGTCTATACACACACACACACACACATATATATATATATATATATATACAGACATTTTTCTCAACCTTAGTGAAAATGATTCAGGAACCTTCAAAACGTATAAAAACATCAAAATCAACCTTTCTGTTTTCAATATGTTTAATTAAAATAAACAAAATTTAATTTTCGCATAATCCCTTATATTCTTAAATGTTTCATATGGCCATATACGTAAGGTAAAACCGAAGGATATGACGTGTTTTATATATCTTGAAAACTAGACCATTTGGCGTGGGAAAGACTTTCAGGAACGATAGTAGCTACATAAACGACCAGATGATACATGACTACCTTATTTATAAGCGAATCGTCGTACAAGGAGGATTTTTTATGTCTGCCATCATGAAAATCAACACAATTTGTTTTCTTTTGCAATTTTTGAAAGTAGAATGTTTTCTATGTTTTTGCACATACTCTGTATTTAATATTAAGACTTTTATTCACAAATCCCTCACTGTTTACTATTTGCAAGTCATTATTTAAGTGATATGACGGATTGTGTATGCGAGGGATATGACGCGTAGTGAAAAATTGAAACCCCGAACAATTTAATAAAACAATAGAAATATTCATAGTCGCAGGTATGGGTAAATATATTATTTAAGTTATGTACTTTTATTAATTTTTAAAACTTGCCTAATAAAAATATTTAAACATTTCAACTTGATGAGTTTTTGTTTTTGTTTTACATGTAATATCTCACAATCAATATTCATCAAACCTCTCTACAATATCTTCGAAAAGTTGGCTTGCTTTATTTTTGTAAATTTAATTTTTTTTTTTTAGAACCTAGTCCCGAAAGCGTTTTACCTTCTTTTTTCCTGGGACAATAGGCTGTCCCGAAGACTTTTTTCGGGACCCCGGGCCAGAGCACCTATAAACGGGACAATCCCGGAAAACCGGGACGTTTGGTCACCCTATGAATACATAATAGTCCTAGGTACTATTAACACCAATAATTATGTCATAATAGGTATTGTATTTGCGTTTTAAATTTAACAAAAACCCGAATTGTGTGGGTTCGGGTTTACCTTATAATTATGTACTATATTTATTATTTTAAATTTCTATTATGATTTCCATCATCTTTAAAAATTTTGTAAAATTTTAATCTTCAAATAAATGTTTTGTTCGTCTTCCGAAACCATTTTTATTATATTTTTTTTTCCTCCCTGCATTTATTGTGCTGAATAAATAAATCTTTTGAAATGTGTTTTATATGTTAAAAGGTCGGCAGGTGTGTGTCTCTGTCTTTCTGTCTACTGCGAGACGATTGCGGGGGAGGGGATCCAGGAAAAGGGACTGTCTTTTTTAATGTCCGATGACAATCGTCATCTAATTAATATCGTGATGAGAGATATTCAAGAAATATATCGCTAACATAAAAGCACAAATAAAACATAGAAACACCAATAAATTTTACATTCATCCACCTTTTAACAACTGATTCTGATAAGGCAACAAGACTAGACACACACATTTTTTTTTTTTTGAATTTTATGATTGAATATTACCAAACATTCATTTGATATTATAATTTTCATTAAATCTATTGTATATGGGAAAAAAAGGAAATTTTATTATTTTGTAAAAATTAAAGTTTAAAATTTCAAGACTTAAAAATACATAAAAAATGTTAAAGTTTATAATTAAAAAGTGAGAAATATTAATGAATTGGTGTTGATTTTAATTATAATAGTTTTAGAAAAGTGTGAAAATTATATTATTATTATTATTATTATTACTGTGTTTCCCCATATATAAGCAGCCCTTCGTGATTATGTATTTAGGAGAAATGGAGATAAATCCATAACGTATGATCCATTTCTAAATGGAAGAGATCCATACAGATTATGGAGATATAATATGAAAATTCCGATTAAAGTAAGTTAGTATGAAAAAAGGTGGATAAACAAAATGGCGGATCACATACTCTTATGTATATATATATATACGAGGGCAATTCATAAAGTAGGTTACGTTTTGGAATTAAGACAAAACTAGTACAGGAAAATGTTTTTTATTATATACATTTGAAAGAGCAACTAAAATACTATTTTTCTACATAATCGCCAAAAAAGTTGAGACATTTATCATAGCTATGAACGAGCTTCTTCGAAATTCCTTCCTCATAGAAATCCGCCGCCTGAGTGTTGAACCAGTCAGTCGAAACCTAAGAAGGGCAATTCAAAACAAGCAAAGAGGGAAACAGCTCAAATGTGTTGTTTTTGCACGAGAATGCGCGACCTCACACTGAAAATGTCACACAGAATCTCCTAAGACCTTCTAGTGGGAGGAAAGGGAAGCACCCCTTTGTTAAAGTCACTCCCCCCCCCCTCCCAATTTTTGGTCTGTGAAGTTTTGAAAAAATAACAAGAGGAGGAATGAAGTATTCCGACTGAAGCCGAGCGTATGTATTTCTATTGTGTCATCGGTAGGGTGACCAAACGTTCTGTTTTTCCGAGATTGTCCGGTTTTTAGGTCTTCTGTCCGAAAAATGTCTTCGGGACAGCCTATTGTCCCGTTTTTTCAAAATTTCGTACTTTTTTCTACATTTTTCTCAATTTGGTTCTATAAAAAAAAATAAGTTGACCTGTGGCCAGGTCCGAACCGACCGACGGTTTGAAGTAAATTAATTTCCAGCTACAGAAACAATTTCAAATAATTTTAATATATCTATTAATGTAAAAAAAACAGATATGGATATAACATAAATATTTTTAATTTTATTTTATTTATAATATATATGTAAGATCAGGCTGTGACGTCATGAATGGCTGGATGACGTCATATAATTTAAAATCAAGAAAAAACTAATAAATATGATTTTTCTCGAAGATAAAACCAATACAGAGTGCATGATTCGTGGTGATATGTAAAAAATCTCCTCATGTGAAATTTGGTGTGAAAATAACCCTTCCCTTCCTCTCTTCGATCGGCAATACTAGCACTTCCGGTTTCCGGATTTGCACCAAAAGTTGATCAATTCATCATACTGATGCATTAAGTAAATATACCAAATTTCATCAAAATCCGTTGAGCCGTTCAAGCTGTACACATCTATACGGACGGACAGACGGACGGACAGACATCATGCTAAAAATACTTTTTTCTGTTAAGAAAATGCATGATTCGTGGAGATATGTAAAAATCTCCACATGTGAAATTTGGTGTGAAAACAATACCTCCCTTACTATCGTCGGTCGGTAAAAAGGTAAAATGTCCCGGTTTGGTGTTTTCAAAATATGGTCACCCTAGTCATCGGTGTAAATGTAAAATAAAGAGATATACTCGGTGTTGTTTTTGACATCAGCGTCTTCTAAAATTCAAATGTGGAGACAAGAATATCGTCTCGTAATCATATCATCACTTACAATTGTTTACACTAAAGTACAACATACTGCTGATAAATCAGTTGATTCCTAATTTATTATTTTATGCACTTTTAAACGTGTACCTGCTCTATATACGAGGGTAGGGTGAAAAGTTTCCGGCCTGACCAAGAAAAACAATGTTTTAAGATTTTTTTGCTATATTTTTCGACATAATCTCCATCAACACTGATACATGACTCATAATGGAGTTCTAATTAATTTGATTAAATTAATTAATTAAACAATTAATTTGGTTAAATTAATTAATTAAATAATTAATTTGATTAAATTAATTAATTAAATAATTAATTTGATTAAATTTAATTTAATCTCATCAACAGTTATCAATCGAGGCAAAAATTCGTTTGGATTACGCCTGCAGCGCCAAATTGTTGGTAGAAATGGTTTTTCGAATCAGTTTTTGGGGTATAACTTGTGCAAACGCGGCACCCACGTTGCACACAGCTTTCCATATTCAAATGGTTGTGCAAAATATTTCGCACACGTTCAGCTGTCATCGTACAGGTCTCATCTATCTTGAATGTTGAAAAATAAAGCAAAAGAAAAAAAAAAAAAATTTTTTCTTGGACAGGCCAGAAACTTTTCACCCCACGTATCCTATACTATACATTTTAGGCTTTGGAAATTTTGGAAAAATAGGGTGGCTTATACATGAGGAAATATGGTAATTAATTTAATATATTGTTTCAGATATAATTTTTATTTAAATTAATATGCAACTAGACTCCCCCCCCCCCCCCCACCTACCTATAACAACTAAAATGTTGACTAACAGGTATTATTGTTGATATTTACTAAAATATAGAATATTTTTATATTATATTTATAGATAACTATTTCAAAAAATATATTTTTTGCGCCTTTGGCCTTATATCGTTTTATTCTGCGACTGTAACGGGAAAGGTTAATACAAGAATTAATTTATCACAATCAGACAACTACACACAATATTGTAAGCGTGTCTCGACACACTTCACATCAGGAAAATTTATCAAATTCAAATAAGTTTAAAAGAAAAGAAAATCATTTATAATTTATATTATCTTATATTATATTATAATATCAAAAATTATATAAATATTATATATTATACATATATTTGCATTTTTTATCTTTTCTATAGTAAACAAGTAAAATATAACGAAAATGATACTTATTGCTCTCCATATTTGAAATATATATATTTTTAGAGTTAGTTTTAAACTGCTAAATATTTTTTTTTTGAAATTCAAACCATAGATAATTTTTATAAAAAAAAATTGTTCTGTATAGGTTTCAGCCTCGAGAAAAATTATCTTTGTTAGTTTTTTCTTAATTTAAAATAGAAATTTTAATAATAAATAAGCGCTTCCTTAAATACAAAATATTATAAATAAAATAAAACTAAAAATATTTATTTCAATAATATTTTGTGATCAAATTACGAAATATATATTATGTTATATCCACAGGCCAGACTTTTCTTCTGTCTTTCATTGCATTAATACATACATTTAAGGGCTGTATATTTTATAAAATAGGAATTTTATTAATAAATTAGCTGGAGTGTCTCCACTCGACTATCTCGCAATTTGAATTGGATTAAATAACATAATATATTATATTTAAATTAAATTTAATTAATTATAAATTATAAATAATAAATAATAAATATTAAACCAGCGCATGTTTGGCTTTTTGTTGATGGCACCACGTCACGTGTTGGCGCGTGAGATTTGCAGTGTTAAAAAATTAATTCTGGTAATTTCAGCGAATCAATCAAGCTGAAATTCTATATATAGCAGTTTTATACAATTATTAATCATGTGAAAAATTATCAAACATATATCTTTATTTTTACGGTCACTTTAGAGGAAAAAAAATCAAAACGTTGTAGGTAATGACCCTCTTCCGGTTGAGCTACATTTCTCAAAAGTTGATAGAAAACTATGAATTTTGAATAATGTCCATGTACCAAATTTCATCATTCTAGCTCAAACCGTTTTTGCGTAATCTTGCCTACATACATACACACATACACACATACACACATACACACACACACACACACACAGACATTTTTCTCAACCTTAGTGAAAATGATTCAGGAACCTTCAAAACGTATAAAAACATCAAAATCTCAACATCGAAAATTTTCGTGATCGCAATACTATCTCTGGCGAGATAGTAAAAAGTGACACCGGGCAACGCCGGACAGCGCTTCCTTAAATACAAAATATTATAAATAAAATAAAATTAAAAATATTTATTTTAATAATATTTTGTAATCAAATTACGAAATATATCTTATCTTATTATACTAGGAAAAATTGC